>CM046965.1:6961325-7573768 GCA_025698475.1 Gossypium anomalum | reverse complement strand
GTAGAGCTCTAGAAGATTATGAGCCATTGAACTTTGATTTCCGAATGAGGATCTAATGTATGTTGCAACTACGGAAGAAGAGTCTCAAGAAGACCACCCTTGGAAGTCTGAATTTTGACGAGCATCAAATGTCAGAGGCAATGGAATGGAATCGAAGCGATCTTGGTATCCCCAAACGAAGATCATTATCCTTTCACCAGTAAATTGGATTTTGACTGTACAAACAACATGGCGGAATACGAGGCATGCGTCATGGGCATCTGTGCAGCCATAGAACGCAAAATAAAAGTCTTTGGAGGTATACGGAGATTCTGCATTAGTAATCTACCACTTAAAGGTGAATGGGAGACAAGAGATCCGAGTTGATCAATTATCGAAGGCTGGTTCTTGAGCTAATCGAGGAGTTTGATGATGTCACTTTCTGCTATCTCCCACGAGATGAAAATCAGATGGCTGACGCCTTAGCAACCTTAGCTTCTATGATCAAAGTAAACAAGCAAGAAGATATGAAGCCTATCCAAATGAGTATTTATGAGGCCCCGGCTCATTGCTTTAAACATTGAAGAAGAAGAAGAAGAAAGGTGATCATCCTTGGTATCGGGATATTTTACAATATGTGAAGAGTCGTGAATACCTAGACCAAAGCGCCCAAAAATGATAAAGGACACTAAGAAGGATGGCTAGTGACTACGTCTTGGATGGAGAGATCTTATACAAGAGAAGGAAAGATGAGGTGCTCTTAAGATGTGTAGACGCTGTTGAGACTAAGCAAATCCTGGAAGAGGTTCATGAGGGCGTCTGCGGGACACATGCTAATGGTTTCACCATGGCCAGACAGATCATGAGATTTAGGTATTATTGATCCACTATGGAAGGAGATTGCATCAACTATGCCAAGAAGTGTCATAAATGTCAAATTTATGGAGATAAAATTCATGTACCTCCTTCACCCCTTCATGTCATGACTTCTCCATGGCCTTTCTCTATGTGGGGCATGGATGTCATAGGGCCAATCTCGCCAAAGGCATCTAATGGACATCGATTCATCTTTGTGGTCATTGATTACTTCACCAAATGGGTAGAAGCCACATCTTATGCCAACGTCACAAAGTCGGCAGTCAGTAAGTTCTTAAAGAAAGAAATCATATGTCGATATGGGATGCCTGAGCGAATCATATCGGACAATGCATTGAACTTGAACAATAGCACGATAGCGGAGGTCTGTAGCCAGTTCAAGATTAAACATCATAACTCGTCACCGTATCGCCCAAAGATGAATGGTGCCGTAGAAGCGGCCAATAAAAACATAAAGAAAATCGTGGGGAAGATGACTGAAACTTACAGAGATTGGCACGAGAAATTACCATTTGCCCCTGTATGCCTACCGAACGTCGGTCGAAACATCTCTTCGGGGCAACACCATTCTCTTTAGTTTATGGAATGGAGGCGGTTTTACCTATCGAGGTCGAGATTCCCTCTCTACGCGTACTTTCAGAATTAAAATTAGATGAAGCAGAATGGATCCAGTCTCGATACGACCAATTGAACTTGATTGAGGAAAAGAGGCTAAAGGCTATCCGTCATGGTCAAATGTATCAAAAGAGAATGATGCGGGCTTATAATAAGAAGGTTTGCCCCAGGGAATTCCATGAAGGAGACCTTGTTTTGAAAAAGATCCTTCCCATACAAAAAGACTTTAGAGGAAAATGGATGCCTAATTGGGAAGGACCTTATGTGGTAAAGAAGGCTTTCTCTGGAGGAGCTCTAATTTTGACCGTGATGGATGGTAAAAGTCTGCCTAATCCTGTGAATTCGGATTCGGTCAAGAGGTACTTCACCTAAAAAAAAAAAAAAAGGAGAGGCCAAGGCGAAAACCCGTAAAAGGGCGCTTTGAGACCAAAGGGGTTTTGAGTTGAAAACCCAGGAATGGGCAATTCAAATTTTGATCGAAGTTGGGGCGCATGATGATTCTGCTTTTTCTAAATTAATAAGAAGGAGAAATGCTACATCTTGGGGCATCAACGAAATACTCTCGGTCTTCTAAACGCATCTTGAGTTCGGAGGGTCTCTCGAAATTCGTGCAACGAAGCTCACATTATTGATATTTGGAGCACTTTCTTATCTAATTCGCTTTGCATTTTTGGCAGAATGTGCTACCTTGATTAATTCGTTAGTTTTCATTTTGTATCTTAGCAAATTTGCTATCTTGATTACTCTATCCATTTTGAGCTTCGCTCTCAAAATAAAATTCCATCTTGTCTACCGCAATAATCTGTTTCAAGCATTTTTCGTTGAAATGATGATTAATGGACTAATAGTATTCAAAAAGAAGTTCTGCATATTACTCTGAAGTGCTTCTAAACGATACAAGGACCTGAAACGGGACTAATTAGTTTGAATTACCCTAAACTCAAAGGCGTGTAATATCAAATTAAAAAATGACATTCTCATATCATTCATGACACATCTAATTAGGAGCATTTGATTCATTTCGATCATAGCATCCTAGTTATTTGACACATTCATAACACATCTAGTTAGGAGCATTTGATTCATTTCGATCATAGCATCCTAATCATTTGGCATAAGCATAGATACATGGAATTGATTCTACAGGTCATGTCTCTAGAGTCAGTGAATTTACCAGCCTTAAATCCCTAAACAGTAGGGCAACAGGTTGAATCAAAGATCTCAACCCCCTAAGCAGTAGGGAAATAGATCAAAGATAACAAGCTTTAACCCCCTAAGCAGTAGGGTAACAGGCTGAAAGTTACAAATCTCTTCTCCCTGAAATTGCGTTGGAGCGGCTCGAAGCCACAGCAGATCTCCTTGAAGTTTCAGCGGAATAAATCGAAGTTACAAGTCTTATCTCCTTGAAGTCGCAGTGGAGCAGACTGAAGATAGCAAATCTTGTTTCCCTGAAGTTGCAGTGAAACAGATTGAAGCCAAAATTACAGATCTTATCTCCCTGAAGTTGCAGTGGAGCAGACTGAAGATAGCAAATCTTATTTCCCTGAAGTTACAGTGGAACAGATTGAAGCTAAATTACAGATCTTATCTCTCTGAAGTTGCAGTAGAGCAGATAAAAGTTATAAATCTTATTTCCCTGAAGTTGCAGTGGAACAGATTGAAGCTAAATTACCGATCTTATCTCTCTGAAGTTGCAGTAGAGCAGGTCAAAGTTACAAGTCTTATCTCCCTGAAGTTGCAGTGGAGCAGACTGAAGATAGCAAATCTTATTTCCCTGAAGTTGCAGTGGAGCAGATCAAATACATCGAATCTTGCCTCCTTGAATGCAGTGAAGCAGATTCAAGCTACTAAGCTTTCACCCCCTAAGTAGTAGGGTAACAAGCTGGATTTACAGATCTTAACCCCCTAAACAGTAGGGAAGCAGATCAAAGACGATGAGCCTTAAACCCCTAAGCAATAGGGTAACAGGCTAAAAATTACAGATCTTGTCTCTCTAAGCAGTAGTGGAGCAAGTTGAAGTCAAGTCTTATCTCCCTGAAGTTACAGTGGAGCAGACTGAAGATAGCAAATCTTGTTTCTCTGAAGTCGCGGTGGAATGGATCGAAGCAACAAGATGCAGTGGATCGGATGAAGCTACCTAAAGAAAAGAAGCGCCAAACAAGTCCAGACATGGTGAGACCAGGCAAAATTGGTCTTTCTTAAGTCTTTGCTCTGTTCTCGTTACACGACAACAAGCAAAGAGGGGCAGCTGTACAAGCCCAATTTTGGGCCCAAATCAAAACCCCAATAGACCCTAGCCCAATATCCACTAAATAACCTACCCAAACCACCCCAGCAGCCCAACCCAACCACAAAACAAAAGAAAATGCTAAGAAAACCCTAAGCTACATCAGCTGCTGCTGCCTCTGTCCCATCCACCGACGCCTGCAGCACCGCCTCCATCAAATCCACCGTCCAAGTTGCACCCCTGCAGACATTAAAGAAACAGGACAGAAAGCAAAAAGAAAGAAATGTAATGGCTATTTAAAAGCCAAATCCAAAATTGTAAGGACATTCGGGCATTTTCAGAAAGAAATAATAAGTGATATTAGACCCAAAAACAAAAACAAATCAAGAAATATAGGCATATAGTCACAAAGAAAATCGAAGGGAGTTCAAAGAGGGCAAGACAAGGTTTAACTTTTTCTCTTTCGGATCTATTTTCTAAGTATTTGTTTTTGTTCAATTTACATTAAAAAATAACATATGCATACATATAAGCACTAAAAGACAGCAAAAAAAAATACAAAAAAAAAATCATACCTGGAGAGATTTTCACGGTGGCGCAAACACGGCGGGCGACGATCGGCTCCGCGCGGTTTCGGCTCTCGCAGAGAGAAAAAAAAAGGGAGAGAGAGGTTTTTCAGCTTTTTTTTTGTGGGAAGAATGAAAAATGAAGTGTTTTAAAAAAATTTGGCTTTTAAAGGACCCCGGTGCGACGTCGTTTTGGGGCGTGCATTCAGCACCCAAAACGACGCCGTTTCGCCTTACCCGACCCAGAACCGACTTGCTCCACAGAAGGGTCCGCGCGTTTTGATAGTTGGGACAATTGCCTATACGGTCCTTCCGCAATTTTTTCTGCTTTTAATCGAGTCTTTTGATATTTTTAAATTTAGCTTTGAAATTTTAAATCTGCTTTAATTTAGTCCTCTGCTCGTTTGAAGGAGGAATATTTGAACAGTGTCGTTTAGAAAGGTTGGGTTATTTGCTCCTTTAGGCCCTCCTATTTGCTCGCGTGTTCAAATCAGTTCCCCTTTTTCTTTTACTTCTCTTAAATTAGCCCCATAAATCCCATTTTCAATTCAATTTCATCCATTTTTTTAATTTTCCTCATTTATTCTATCTTAATTCTCATATTATTAATACTACTATATTTTATTACTGTTACCATATTCATATTTATTTATTAGCATTTCATTATGATCATTCTTGTTTGATATTTATATATATATATATGTATATATATGTTCATTTAGTGTAATACATTGAACTACGCACATATGTATTAGCATTATTATATATATTTGTTCCTTTTAAGTATTATATAAATATGTATATACGTATATTTTATGTACATTATGTATATATATATATATATATTTTTAATATCTTATGTGTATATTTTGTTTTGTATATTATACATATTATGAATATACTTTTAAATATCCATTGTCAATATACATTTATGTAACGTTTTTATTATTATTATTATCGTTATCGTTATTATTATTAATATATATATGTACTATGTAATTTTGATTATATTACGTATACATTTTTATACTACGCGTATGCACTTTTTAATATTGTACTAATATTATTATATATGTATATATATATTTCTTTCATATATTTCTTTTAACCTCTACGTATATACCTCAACCCATGTATGTATATACTTTGATATTATTACTATTGTTATCATCGTCATTTTATTTTTCTATGTTTTATACCTATTTATTTATTCATTTGCTTGCATGTTTGATTATTTCATTTTCAACGTATGTGTTTACATTCATATAACACCTAACTTCGTTATTGTTTCATCTTTTATAACCATGCATGTTATTGTTTTGACACTATCATTATATTATTATATGTGTTTATACCATAATTTGCTCTCGCATTTTATTATAAAATCCCATCATGTTCTTTTCTATACCTTAAAATAATTCTTTCATAAAAGCAATATCCGTTATTAGGTAATTTGAGATAATCGTGCCCTAACTAACTGGGTTTCGACTTTTCTCATTTAACCTAAACAACGGAATATTCTTTTTAAATCACAATACGAGTATTTAAAAATGCTTATTTTCGGGATACGGCGTGTGATGCCCTAACTTACTGGGTATAACATTTTGACACTCCAAATAAGATTTTTGCAAATAAAGGCAATATTCGGAGTTTGAAAACTTGAGGAAACGTGCCCTAACTTACTGGTTTCATTTCCTTCTCGCTCACTTTAACTAACCGAATATCCTTTTAAAAGAAATTAAAAATGCATTGATTTTAAATAAAAGGCTAGCCCAGTCTCAAAATATGAGATGTCGTGCCCTAACTTACTGGGTATGGTATTTTATTACTTCGGGATAAGCAAGCCTTTAACATCCACTTTAATTTACTCAATCGTACAAAGAGGGTTTGTATTTTAAATTCTTTCAAACTTTCAAAATTTTCGACACTAAGACACTAATTAATAAACTAGGTACCAATTTTTGGGCGTATCGAGGGTGCTAATCCTTCCTCGTGCGTAACCGACTCCCAAACCCATTTTCTGATTTTCGCAGACCAAAAATTATCGTTTTAGTAAATCTTAAATTTTATTAAAATGATTAATCAAAGGTGATCTGATCACACCTCATCAAAAAAGATTGGTGGCGACTCCAGTTTTTCGTTTTCATTTTCAAAATCCAAGTCGACTACCGTTTTTACCAAAAAATGGTTACGACAGTTTATGTAACGGCCTAATTTTCAGTGGTGTCAGAAATAGTGATTTGAGATCACTAAATCTGACAAGTAAGATTGAACAAGGTAGTAATTTAATATTTATGAGTCAAGTAAGAATTTGGAAGAATTTTTGAATTGGTGAGTTTGGTGAATTAAAAGAATTTATTAGGTTAAACGGGTCAAAACTGAGGTATCGAGACCTCAAATTTGAAAACCGAGCTATAAATATTTTTATAAATACTTATGGAGTGTCATTTAGCTAGTATTAAAGTTTGGTTGAGAAATTTTAACGTATGGGTAGTCAATTAAATAAAAAGGACTAAATTGTAATAAAAATAAAATTTGCTAGAAGAATTAAATAGCTCAAGTGTTAAAAGAAAGAGGATTTAAAGAGCAATTAAGCCTAAAAGTGAGTAGGCTGGACGGCAAAGGCAAGAAGTCAGCAGAAAAATAAGGGAAATAAGGGCAAAATTAGAAATTTTACAATTTTAACATATAAAAATAAGGACAAAATTGAAAGGCTAGACATCTCTTCATATTTTCTCAGCCAAAACGCCATAGAAGGTCTGGAGAAAGCTGGTTTTTCATATTTTTACATCAAGTGAGTTTAATTCTTGCTTTTTCTTGATAATTTTTATGTTTTTATGACTTTTACAATTAGGTCCACTTATAGAATTCATTAGTTTTTGATTTTATGGGTGGAATTGGAAGTTACTCTGGATGGATAAGGGAATTTTGTGATGAATTATTATGTTATTTAAGTTCTAATTTCATATTAAAGTGGTTTTATTTAGTGATTTTGATAGAAAATGGTATTTAGGACCTAATTGTGAAAAAGTTGTGAATTGAAGGTTGGTGTTGAAATTCAGAATATTAAAGGTTTTGAAATAGTTTATAATGATAAAATAAAGTGTTAATTGATAAAAATTAGTTCAATTGATGGGTGAATTGAGCAGGGACTAAATTGTAAAAATTGAAAATTTTGGGGTAAAAGTGCAATTTCGAAAGTTGAACAGCATAAATTGTGAAGTGAAATAGAAATCAAATTGATGCTAATGAATGGAAATATTTATATTATAGATCAACAATCCAAAGAAGAGCGAGGAAACGAAAAAGTTGCGGAATAGTCCCTAAATTTCAATATCTTCTACAAATTAGCCGGGTAAGTTCAATACCTACGAAAAAGTTGTTACTGTTGAGCTCAACTATGTGAATTATTATAACAGTAATTGTGAATGGCAGGAAACTTTAGTAAATGTTTTGGTATTGTTTGGAAACATTATGTTTGGTAATCATTACTTTTAAACCTATGAACTTACTAAGCTTCCATAAGCTTACTTGTGTGTGTTTGATATTTTTATGTAGATTGAATTAAAGTGAAGTTGGTAGATCGGATCAACACAACAAGGCACACTATCCAGATCAATTCCGGTAGCTTTTGTTTTATGTTTAAAGATTTATATGGCATGTATAGAGTTTGAATGAATTAAAGTAAAGATGTTATAAACTAATTAACAATATTTTGTACTAAAACAGTTTTTAGTTAGTAGCAGTAGTTTGACTTTGAAAATTCACCATAAATTATGAAAATCTAATTAGGGGTTGAATAAAATATTAAATTAAAGCTTATTGAGTCTAGTTTCTTATAAAAGAAATTATGTAAGCAATGGAATTGTAAATCATGAGATACAATAACTTCTGTGAGATAAGGTCAGAGTGATTTCAAGCTCCCCTGTTCTGATTTGTAAAAATCATTAAAAATTGTACAAAAATATTTAGGAGTCATACTATACATGTATGGATTCCTTATTGAATCTATTTTTAATAGAAACAAACTTCATAGTTATTCGAATTTTGTACAGGGAGAAATTTGGTTCGTAGTACACAGGGGTCAGAGTAGTCGAACTCTGAAACAGGGGAGATTTTAACTAATAAACTGTACTAATTGGCCCAACCAAAAATTCTAGAAAAAAATTAGTAAGTAGATATATGAGTCTAGATTCAGGGAAAATTTACAGATTTGGATTTCGAGTTTCGTAACTCGAGATATGATTTTTTTAGCGACTGTGATGCAGTTGGACAGCTTATCTGGAAAAGGTAATATAAATTGTCTGAATTTGTTTATGTGCTCAAATAAGTTTAGTAATGCCTCGTGCTCGACTCCGGCGACGGTCTCGGGTAAGGGGGCGTTACAGTTTATTTCCAGAAGTCATCATATAAAAAGAAAAAGAATAACAACAATTCTTGAGCTACGCCTATACTTATTTTATTGCCTAAACATAAATATAAAACTGAAGGGAATATCCAACATCCCACTATTGAAACACTAAGTTTGACACTTGATATACGACATGCATGAACACCATTAAAATGAAAAGAATTCCTGAAAATGTATTAATAATTACGAATGTTGATTATTGATGAGCATTTATTCAAATTTAGAAAATGATAATTTATCATTCAATGGATACATTTCCATGGGACATATTTCTTCTAAGAAGTATGCCTAACATGAAGGGCTGTGATTCTTTAAAATAGTATCTTTTGATTGCATATAAATAGAGGGTCTATGGTGCTCACAAATCACAATTACAGTCTTTGTTTAGAAATTAAAGTAAAAGTTAGGAAATTCCTCGATTTTGCTAATAAAAAGAAATTCAAAGGCTTTGTTGTATCCTGAGAGGAACTTTGTCTTAACCCTCTAGCAACTTTGTGTGGGGGCTATTAGAATTGAGTGACTTGAATCCTTGTTAAATAAAACACAGTGGTAAATAAAATAAAAGTAAAATCCATATAGAACTATACTTCTTTTATTTTATTTTAAAATAAGGTTTTTCAACCTTATTACAAATCATCTATTTGATATTGATTAGAATAAGGTGTTTCAACCTTACTACACTCCTTCTATTAGAATATAGTTTTTCAAGCCTATAAATAGACATAGTCTACTCCTCTTGTAATTATTCAAATTCGACATAGTTAATTATCTTCTCCTCTGCCTATGGATTTTCCCGAAAGGGTTTTTACGTAAAATCTGTGTGTTCTTTATTTTTCTTTCTCTTTTCTTTACAATACATTGTCATTATCGATGTTCTATATTTTACAAATTGGTATCAGAGTTTCCGGGTTATTCATCTCAATCATGGTAATGGTGTGTTTGAAGTATGAAATTTTGTTGTTAGATCGCAACACCAGATTCACATTGTGGCAGATAAAGATGCAAACAGGTCTTGCACAGATGGACTTAGAGGATGCCCTGTTAGGGATAGATAAGATGCCTTCGACATTGAAAGAGGAAGAGAAGAGGTGTAAAGATCGAAAGGCATTAACACAGTTACATCTGTATTTGTCTAAGGAAATTTTGTAGGATGTGATGAAAGAAAAGACCGCCGCTGTATTATGGATGAGGCTAGAACAAATATGTATGTCGAAAACTCTAACCAGAAAGTTGCATATGAAGTAGCATCTTTATGCTCATCGTTTGGAGGATGGTGCGTCTGTACACGAACAAACAGTGTTCAAAGAAATTCTCTCAAACTTGGAGGCCATGGAGGTTCAGTATGATAAGGAAGATCTAAGGTTGATTTTACTTTGTTCATTGCCCATGTCTTATTCAACCTTTAGAGACACAATTTTATATAGCTGTGAGTCTCTCACAGTTGATGAGGTTTATGATTCTTTAACCTTGTATGATAAGATGAAGCATCTTTTGGTCAAACCCGACTCTTAGAGAGAGGGTCTCATTGTTAATGAGAGACAAGATCGGAATGTTAATGATGATCATGGAAGGACATCGGAATGGAATCCTCGCGGTAAATCTAAGGGTAGATCAAAGTCTTCAAACAGAGGTAAAACTTGTAACTTTTGCTAGAAGAAATGACACATAAAATCTGAGTGCTATAAGCTACAGAACAATGTAACCATCCGTTTTCAGTAAAATTGGAACAGTAGTTTTGGGACCACAAATTTGAGATTAAAAAATTTATCTTAATATTATTTTGTGATCTACATCATGATAGTATTATTGTATAAAAATTTCGTTAAGAAATTTTACTGTTTGTATGCTCAATTTGATGAAAAGTACTAAATCGCGTAAAGTGCAAAAGTTGTATTCTAATAGCTAAAGGTATTAAATAGCTATATAAATTTAAAGTGGAGGTCCTTATATGGTAATTAGACAATTAAATGAGTTAGTGGATGTTCATGGCTTGGTGATTATAAAAATTTTAAAGTTAGGTGAAGGTAATTTGGTAACTAGGTAAATAAATGATAAAATAACCAAAATTAAAGCTATCATCTTCCCCATTTCCCTTATGCTAGCCAAATTTACCATAGGAGAAGAGGATAATTTTTTTTCAAGCTCTTCCTTTGCATGTAAGTCATATCTTGTCCCGTTTTTGTTGATTTTTATGTTTTCAGGATCGTTGTAGCTTAACCTAGCTAACTAGGGGACTAACTTGAAAAATGGTTGAAAGTCTAGAGTTTTACCATGAAAGCATTTTATTTTCTTGTGAAGTCTAATGGAAGAAAATGAATCCTTGTGTTGAGTTTGTTAAGTGATTTTTAATGGAATTGTTAATTAGGGGTTGAATTGAGAAATGTGATAATTGTGTGGTAAATGTGTGAAATTGTGAAATGTATGGGCTGCTATAAGCATGTATTAAATTCGGCTAGGCTTGGTTAGGGGTGAAATTGCATGAATTTCATTTTACGAGCCTAGAGACTAAATTGTAAAGAAGTCAAAAGTATAGGGGCAAAATGGTAATTTTCCCATAAGATGATTTTGGATTGAATTGAATAGAATGATGCTTAAATTAGTTAAATTTGATTATATAGATCAAGAAAAGCAACGTACAAGACTAAATCGGGGAAAAGATAAAGTGTTGGAGTAATCGATCGATTTTCTCCGTATGAATTTGAGGTAAGTTCGTATGTTTAATAATCATTAAATTATATTTGATTTAAATGCTTTATTATTATATTATTGATGATACGACTCCACAAAATATTCAATGAAGTTTTGACGAGTTATGGATCTCGGTTGAACCTTAAGAATAGATAGGATACAAATAGCATGTCATTAGGGGTTACCATGTTTTAGGTGTTGGTCTCGTACGTCCTACCGGTGGCTGAGTTTCTGGCATGTGTTGCGGTTACTTTACAGCTTGTGTGAGCAGCACTGTGTAGCTACGTCTTGAATGACAACTTGTATGAACAACCTAGTTATGGCTCGAGAGAAAGCATTGATACGAGATATGAGATAGTAGTGGTTTTGACCAACTGTTGGCTCATAGTGTGTGAGATACCCGCGTATCTGATATTATTCTGAGTGGTTCAACAAGCACAATGTTGCTACGAGGTTATACAAGTTTGATATGAACTAGTACAGGTATTTATGCGAAATACGAAAAGTGGTATATAAGTTTGACATATGAATACATGGCTAACATGGTTGATGATTATGTGTTAGGCTTTTGGGCCAAAAATGGAGTTGTTTTATGCCTTAATTTTACTTACCTAAATTGTGGTTGAATGGTAAGTTGTATTTTTAGTTATACGAACTTACTAAGCTTAATTGCTTACTCTGGTTTATTTTCCGTGTTTTATAGTAGTTCCGAAGCTCGTTCGAATTGGAAGTTGTCGGAGATTGCATCACACTATCAAACGCTTATTTTGGTACTTTTGACAATACAATTTGGTTAAATGACATGTATAGGTCATTTTGGCTCATGGTAGCCTATATTTTTTGGTTATGTATTTAGCCATTTGATTTGACTTGTTTTTGGTATATTTTGTAATGTATATATGTGTAAATGGCCTTATTATATGTGGTGTATGGTTGCCAAATGAATGCCTTGTTTGTGAATTGGTATTTTGTGTACCAAATAGTTGAGATTATTAAGTGGCATACATGTTAAGTTTTAGGCACAAAGATGCATATATGTGTTTAACTATTTAGGTAGATTTTGGAGAAATATTTGGCATGTAATTAAGTGGCCAATTGAGGTACCTATAAGTATCATGGTTGTATGTGGTATTGTAACATGTTATAAGCTTGATATTGGTTGGCTTTGAATGTCTAATTATGTCTTGGTTATATGCAAATTATTGTGTTTAAGTTGGTACCATTTTGGGTGAGAAATATGGCTTGGAAAATGACCTATTTTTATCCACACGGGCGTGTGTCTTAGCCTTGTGTGACACATAGCCAGGTGACATGGCCGTGCGTCCCCTATAATTTCTAAAGAGAATAAGTCAGTAACTTCACATGGCCTAGCACACGGGCGTGTGGCTTGGTCGTGTGACACAAGTCAGTATTCCATCCAGTTTTCACATGGTCTAGCACACGGCTTGGCACACAAACGTGTGGTTTGGCCGTGTGACCCAAGTCAATGAGTTATACGGGCACAAACACGGGCTGGGACACGGCCATGTGTCCCTATTTTGAATGGCCACACGGCTTGAGACACGAGTGTGTCTCTTGGCTGTGTGAAACACACAGCTTGGCCACATGGGCATGTGTCCCCTGCACTTTGAAAATTTTTAATGTTTTCTAAAAAAATTCTTGAGTACTCGGTTGAGTATTGTTTTGTTTTTAATGTCTATTTTGGGCCTCAAAAGCTTGTATTAGGGACTATATGATTGATTATGAATGGTTTTTGGTTTGAATATGAGATGAACATGAAATGTATGTTTGTTCTATTTTAACTCTAGTAATACTCTGTAACCCTGTTTCGGTGTTGGATACAGGTTAGGGGTGTTATAGAACAAAATAAAAAAGGAGGCTACGAATCAAAAGGGAAAACAACTAGAAAAATTAGGTGAAGCTGATGTTGTAGAAGACTACAGCGATGGTGAACTTCTAGTCACTTCTGTTAACAATTCTAAAGTGAGCGATGAGTAGATCCTTGATTTGGGCTGTACCTTCCAAATGAGTCCCAACCGAGATTGGTTTACAACTTACAAAATAGTGTCTGAAGGTGTTGTTTTTTTGGGAAATAATGTTTCGTGTAAAATCATAGGTGTTGGAACTTACAAAGTTAAGATGTTTAACGGAGTTGTCAATACACTTAGTGACGTACAACATGTTCTATAATTAAAGAGAAATTTAATTTCATTGAGTACTCTTGATTCAAAAGAGTATAAATACACAGCTGAAAGTAAGGTTTTGAAGATTTCCAAAGGTTCCCTCGTTGTGATGAAAGGTAGAGAAAGACTGTCAAGTTATATGTTTTGTAGGGTTCTACTGTTACTGATGATGTAGTTGCGCTTCCTCTTCCTTGTTAAATGATGATGTTACTAGACTTTGGCATATGTGCCAAGGGCATATGAGTGAGAATGGCATGATAGAATTGAGTAAAAGAGGACTTCTTGATGGGTAATAAATTTGCAAACTGAAATTTTGTGAGCACTACGTTTTTGGGAAGCAAAAGAGAGTTTGATTCACCAAAGGAATCCATAACACGAAGGGAACGTTGGAGTATATTTATTCAGATCTGTGGGGGACCATCCAGGGTGTCTTCGAGAGGTGGAGCTAATTATATGCTAACACTTATTGATGATTTTTTCGAAAAAGTTTGGGCATTTTTCCCGAGCAGAAAAGCAATGTGTTTTCTACATTTAAGTCTTGGAAAACTATAATTGAAAAATAGACGAGAAAACAAATAAAACACCTTCATACGGACAATGGCTTAAAGTTCTATTCTAATGAGTTTAATGAACTATGCAAGTCAGAAAGGATCGTGAGACACTTGACAGTTCATCATACTCCACAACAAAACGGAGTTACAGAACAAATGAACAGAACGATCATGGAGAAAGTTTGATGTATGTTGTTGAATGCTAACTTACCGAAGTTGTTTTGGGCCGAAGCAACCTCTACTATATGTTTTTTGATCAACCGATCTCCATCCGTTGCCATTGAGAAAAAGACTCCACAAGAGGTATGGTCTGGTAATCTTGCTGACTATTTTGATTTAAAAATCTTTGAGTGTCCTGCGTATGCTAATGTTGATAATGGAAAATTGGAATCGAGATCCATTAAATGTGTTTTTCTTGGTTATAAAGCTAGGGTAAAATGATATAAGTTATGGTGTCCTGTAAATAGAAAAGTTGTGATTAGTAAGGATTTTTTGATGAAAATATTGTCGAAACCATTTTTTTGAAAAACGAGAATTGACTTTTTAAAACGAAATATGGAGTCGCCACTAATCCTTTTTTTTTAGGTGTGATCGGGTCACCTAATAAAATATTAATTTTGGCCTACAAAATTTAAGAAAAGCGGGTTCGGGAGCCGGTTAGTACGAGGAAGGATTAGCACCCTCGTTATGCCCAAAATTGGTACCTAATTGATTAAATAATGTCCTTATGTCTAAAATTTGAAAAGATTTTGAAATATGATTTCTTTTAAAAATATTTGGATAATTTGAAACTTAAGATTTACTCGTTCTAAAGGAACAAGATACCATATCCAGTACGTTGGGATACAGCATTTTAAACCTTCAAACCCGAGATCCACTTATGATCTCTAAAACATGTAATCAAAAGGATATTTGGCTATTTCGTCAAACGAAAAAAAACCGAAACCCAGCACGTTAGGGCATGACTTCTTGAATTTCCAAACGTGAAACATTGCCTTGTTTTGAAGTTAAGAAAACATGATTGAAATTTCGAAAGGATATTTAATTATTTGGTCAAACAGAAAATCGAAATCCAGCACGTTAGGACACGATTTCTCGAATTTCTAAATATGAAATATTACCTTGTTTTGAGAAATTTTGATAAGCGATTATAAAACCAAACTCAAAATGCATTTATTTAGTTTGCTGGAGATACAAAAACAATGAAACGACTAAAATCGGCCTAAATACATTGGGGACAAAAGCGTGGTATCAAGCACAAAATAAATATATGTGAGTACAATATAACATTACATTATTGAATGACAAAGATAACAATACGAACATACAATTTGAAATATACAATAATTATAACTTCCCAACACATCATATTCAAACAATAAAAACAATCAAAACTCAATGAACCCTCTCCTTCAAAAGTATATACATTTTATAACATTTACATGGCAAATTAATAAAATATAAAACAAATTTTTGAATGATAATAAATGAATTTAAAATAAATGAAGAAAAGGAAATTTGAAACCAATATATGTATATAATTTTAACCTAAGTTATATGTACAAAATTTTTAAAAAATAGGTAACATATGGAAGAATTTGAAGTAAGGTATATAATAAAAAAAAGTATAATAATACATGGATGAGTTTTAAAATAAATATTACGTAAAAAAAATTAAATACCAAAATAATCTAAAACAAAATATACTGCCTTAAAATTGATAACACATAAAATAAAAACTTAATAGAATTAATACATATACAAAAATAATAGATGAGGTTGTTAAAAAACAAAATATATAATAAAATAAGATCTTTCAAAGAGATAAATTACATATAAATAGATTTAAAGGAAAATATAAATATAAATATATACATATATATATATATATATATATATATATATATATATATAAAGGAAATTCAAAAATAAAAACTAAAATAATGTAAATATAATGTATACAATATAATTCAAACAATATACATATTACAACAAAAAATAAATTTTATAAAGAATTATTTAAAATGAATAAAATAAAAAAACTAAAATTAAAAAACTTGATTGAAAAAAAAAACATTAAATGGATAATTTATAAACAAATAAAACTATTAAAATAGAATTAAGGACTGAAATAGAATACACAAAAATGATCGAGGATTTAAAAAGAAAATATTCCCATTCGCCAAAACGCAGCGTTTGGATATGTACATTTAAATGGATTGAAGACCAGATCGAAACAAATAAAAAATTCATGGGCCAGATTCAGAAATAAAGAAAAACATAAATGAGATGAGATTGCATAACGAAGAAAATGCGGAGGGACTTAGGGAGCAAATTGCCCCTTTTATGAAAACGCGCAGATCCTCCCCGGGTCGGGTCAAGGCGCGGGTTGAGGGGGACCAAACGACGTCGTTTGGACGTTCAGGTCCTAGGCACCAAACGGTGCTGTTTTACTCTCCTATAAAACTAAGTTTAAAAAAAAATTATTTCCTTCATTCTATTTAAAAAAAAACAAAGAGAAGGCTCTTAACCTCTCCCACTCTTCTTGCGATTTCCAGCCAAACTCTAGCCGATCACCGTATACATCGCTCGGCCTCCATTTTTAGGCTAAAAGAAAGGTAAATTCCTTCTCTCCTTCCCTTCTTTTCGTTTTCAGATATAAAAAATAAAAGAAAATCAAAATGAAAAAAAGACAGATAATAAAACGAATAGAAATCACCTCTTTTTTGTGTATATTTCCTTTTTTATGTATGTGCAGATAATAAAACAAATAGAAATCACCTCTTTTTTGTGTATATTTCCTTTTTTATGTATGTGTGCATATTTTGCTATTGTATTCATAAAAAGAAAAAGAAGCCCCCTATACATTTGATTCTATTCGGTTTTATAGCCGAAAAAATAAAAGAGAAAATACAAATTCCTTGCTGTCATTTGTTGTTCTTCTGCTGTCAACTGCTTTGGGTTGTTAGTCTGTTTTGCAGGTGTGTACGACGTGGAGAAGCCGTTCGTGGGCGTGTCGACGTGTAGCGTGAAGACCGCTAGTGGCTATGGCTTCGGCGCGAAGCAGATGCAAACCCTAAGGTTTTTGAAAACTCTAAAAACTTGGGCCTATTGGGCTTGGTTTATTTCATTCAGGTATTGGGCCATTGTTGAGTCTGTAAAGTTTTGGGTTTTGGATTTGTTCTTTTTTTTGGGCCTGGTGTAACTGGACTTGTTTAATGGACTGTTTGAATTTATTCTTTTTATTTTATTCTTGATTTTGGTTTCCATATAGGCCCGGGCAAAGTTTGGGCCTACAATTGCTATGCTACCTAACTTATCTCCTAAAGACTCTTCCAATAAAGAACATCAAAAGTAGGTGGAGCATCAGATTAATCCAAAATCTACAATAGAGTTGACTCCTCAAGTCAGTATAGAAATTCAAAATAGAGTTGCTTCAGTACAGAAATTCAAAATAGAGTTGCTTCTTCACCACAATACTCTATCGCCAAAAACAGAACTAGAAGAGAGATTAAACATCCAAAGAAGTATGCCGAGACTGATCTAGTTGTTTATGCTTGAAATGTGGCTGACGATATAGATGCAAACCAAGAACCATCTAATTATTCTAAGGCAGTTAACTATGAAGACTCGGAAAAGTGAATGTTTACTATGCAAGAGGAGATGGAATCACTTCACAAAAACAGAACATGGGATCTTGTGAAACTTCCTAAAGGCAAAAAGGTTGTTCGTAGTAAATGGATATTTAAAAAGAAAGAAAATACTTCAAGAGTTGAAGAACCCATATATAAAGTAAGGCTTGTTGCAAAGGGTTACAGTCAAATTCCAGAAGTGGACTTTACAGATGTGTTCTCCCTAGTTGTGAAGCATAGTTTAATTCGAGCTTTGCTTGGTATTGTGGTCATGCATGATTTGGAGCTTGAGCAATTAGATGTAAAAACTACATTTTTGCATGGAAAACTTTCGGAGGATATCTACATGCAACAACCAAAGGGTTTTACAGTCTCAAAAAAAGAGGACTATGTTTGCTTACTAAAAAAGTCCCTTTACAGTTTGAAACAATCACCAAGATAGTGGTATAAGAGGTTTGATTCCTTTATAACTTCTCATGATTGCAAAAGAAGTAACTTTGATAATTGTGTTTACTTTAAGAAAAAAAAAAAATCTTATCAAACATATCATTATGTTATTAATTTAAGATTTTCTTCTTTTTCTTTTTCCTTTTTTGCCAACAAGTCTTTGACTATGCTAGTAAGGTTCAAACATCAGATTTTGAATGTCCAAATTCGAATTACACTATGAGTAAATCATTTATAGATTTTATTAGATTTATTAATGTGTTAATCTAGGTTTTGGGTTGAACTTAAGTATGATGATAGCACATTTTATCCAAATTTATATATATATTTGTAAATGATTAACCTAAGCTCAGCCCATATTATTTTAATATTTTTTTATTTATTAAAATTTTATATACATCAAACTATTTAATGTTTACTTATATTTCTATAATGCATTATAAATTATATAATATATAAAAATAATATAATATTATAAGCTAGAAAATGGGTCGGGTCACTCAAGGTTAGGCCTTAAATATTTGAGCTCAAGGCCTATATATTTTTTAAACATATCTAAATTTTTTTACTCAAATTTATTTTTCAACTCTTCTAAATTTCGGACAAACTTTCGGATCCGGTGAATAATTTAATCTTTAAATAAGTCTATGATTTATCCAAATTAATTTTTTCTTAATTCTAATATTTTTGTCTAGATTATATCCCATTTGTACTTTATGTTTTGAATGTAGAATGTAGTCTTTTTTAGTTATCAAATAGTATGATTGTATTTTCACCATTTCTAATTTTTTTTCTAATTCATAATAAATTATCTTTAGAAAATAAAATTATTTTGTGTTATAACAAGGTAAATGATACTGCTACTGTTTGAAATTTATAAAAAGCTAAAATATTAATTTTAATAAATATAAAATTAAAGGTAATGGTCATGTCCATTGTTATGCTACTATGCAGATTGGCTTACAAAGAAAACAAAACCTAAAACCTACATTAATTTGTATATGCTATTGATAAATGTATTCAAATTATAACTTACAAAGAAAACAAACCCATTCAAACATGTTACAAATAGATCATACAAAGCAAGAATAGTTTTCCATAGTTAAGTTGGCTTAAACGCCAATTGGACTACTTAATTATTATAATATTGAATGCATCGTTTTAAACAGAGTTGACAAAAATTAAGAAATAACCAGTATCCTATGAATACAATAGGGTATCTCCAGCTATAACCACCACTAAAACCACCACCATCACCAACGATAGCATCAATTCTAACAATTAAACTATAACATACAACTAAAATGGTTCCTTTCCAGAATTCATCATGTAGAATAAGGAATAACAAAAATCCTTGAATCACACCTACAAGTATTTCTCCACCCAAAATGGAAAGAGAAAACGAAGGCAATAGCCAACATCCAACGATTGAAACACTGAATTTTGACACCCGATATGAGATACACATGAACACCATTAAAATGAAAATAATTGTTAAAAATATACGGAGAATTACAACTGTTAAAAAGGTTGGAGCTGTGGAAGATATTGATTGGTCGAAGCATGCAGCAAGAAACGCAAGTAATACTTGAAGTGCTGTCCTGAAACCATGGGGAAAAGGTTTAAGTAGCGCTAGGGTTAGGAAAAAGGTTACAATGAAGACAACATAGGTTAAAATATAGAAAATAAGAAAAAAGGATTGACCCATGACTGATGTCCCTATACTCCCAGGTAATTTCCTTTCATGAATACGTGTAGTGACGATGGAGTTTGAAGAACTGTCGCCTTGCCAAACACCACCAGGTGGGCTAAGACTGGCTTGGTAGGTTACAGTTAGAAGGAGTCCTAAAATAACTAATAAGGCACTGCGGTCATCGCCTGATATATTATCCATATCATGAAAAATTAGTAAGGATGCTTTTGTCACATACTTGTCAATTTGTTTCTCCAACTTTTGATTAAAGTTTGAAACTCTTGGAATAAAGCAACCGCGTAGAACAGTGATGCTTTCTCTGCTATTACGGTTTTGTGCAACATCCAATGCTGTCAAACCATGCCGATCGGTGGCATGCTTATTGGCTCTACAGTTTAATAGCACTTTGACCATCTGTTTAATCAATAGTTTGAGATATAAAAAAAGCTACAGTGAATTTGTCATGTCCATGAAATACAAAAGAATCTATGTAATATTAGTTATCAAAGCGGATGAGTCAAACCTCGGGTTGATAATTTCTAGCAGCAATGTGTAGTGCAGTGTTGCCATTTTTGTCTTTCCTGTTTACCACTTCCCAGCAATAGTGTTTCTTCCTAAGTGTTCGAGTTAGGTCTTGAAGAACGTCTAATTTATTGTTCTTCGTTGCAATATGCAAAGCGGTGCAATTCGCTGTTGTTACATCTCGAATACTATCAGGACAAGTCTTCAGAAATGTATCTAACAGACCATTGTCGGTTCCAACTTCACAAATGTAATGCAAAGGAGTCACACCATTTTTCCCTCTAACACGAACAAGATCATTATCGGTTTCTATGAGACGCAACGCCATCTCTTGATTGCCTTTCTCGACAGCAAGGTGAATAGGGCTCAAGCCTTGGTGGTTTAGCTTCCTGGCAAAGGATGGCTTTAAACTCATAATCTCCATTGCAAACTCTGTTGAGATTTGGCCTGCATTGCAACAAAGAACCAGCAGCAACATTGAAAGCAAGCTGCACTGGAAGCAGAATTGGTGGCAGCAGCTAATTCAGTTCATTTTGGCTATTTTGTTTCAATGTAACTTAGTTTGGTTATTTTGTAACTTGTTGCCAAAGTTAGTAGGATTTGTTTGTGATTTGAAGTTGATGTAGTAGCTGATATGTCAGCTTACTTGTGTTTGTAATTCAAACTTGTATTAGTAGATTAGTGGGAGTAGTTAGCTTATTAGGTAATAGTCATTTGACTTGTAAACCTTTTATTTAAATCCTCATTATCAATGAATGTATGAAGCTGTTATTATTCAAGTTTCTTCTCAAGTTCATCTGTTCTTGCTCTCGGTTTTATTTTTGTTCTTAAGCAAATTGTTTGTTTTTTGTGTTTTGTTGCTGCCAATGTTCCAACAAATGGTATCAAGAGCCTAAGTCTTTGAGGGCCTTCTCTTGTTGTTTGTTGTTTGAGTTTTTAAGCTTAAGAAAGTAGGAAACCGAAGCTGTTGAACTTGTTGCAGTAGGATGAGCTTCACACCTCCTCCACCACCTGTGTTCACTGGTGAGAACTACCACATTTGGGTGGTAAAAATGAAGACTTATCTACAGGCACATGATCTGTGGAATGTAGTGGAGAATGATGCCGAGCCACCTCCATTGAGAGCCAATCCCACCATTGCTCAGATGAGGCAGCATGCTGAGGAGACTGCCAAGAAGCCAAAAGCTATGGCATGTTTGCAAAATGGAGTGTCTGATGTGATTTTCACTCGCATTATGGCATGTGACTCACCTAAGCAAGCTTGGGATAGGTTGAAGGAGGAGTTCATGGGGTCTGAGAAGACCAGGCAGCAACAGTTGATCAATTTGAGGAGAGACTTTGAGAACCTCAAGATGAAGGAGGCTGAGTCTATCAAGCAATATTCTGATCGAATTATGACCACCACAAACAAAGATCATCATTGCTTGGTGATGATTTTGCTGAAAGCAGGGTTGTTGAGAAGGTGATCACTACCCTTCCAGAAAGGTTTGAGTCCAAAATCTCCTCATTAGAGGACTCGAGGGATCTTACCACTATTTCTTTGTCTGAGCTTGTGAATTCACTCTATGCCTTGGAGCAGAGGAGGGCCAATAGGCAAGAAGAGCACTCTGAGGGTGCCTTCCAAGCAAAGGCCAGAGAGAACTCCAATTCAAGTCAGAAAGGCAAAAAGCCTTGGCTTGAGAAAAAGGAGAAGTTGAGAAGAGACTCAAGCAGGAGAAGTTACCCACCATGCACTCACTGCAAGAGGACCACACATTCAGAGAAGTTCTGTTGGAGAAGACCAGATGTTCAATGCTGGAAATGCAAACAATTTGGTCATGTTGAGAAGCTTTGTAGGAATAAAGGCAAAGCACCAACACAACAAGATCAGGCACAAGTTGTTGAAGATGTTCCAGCTCAGGAGGAGCATGTCTTTAGTGCATCCTGCCTTTCAACCACGAGCAGAGCCAAGTGCAGTTGGCTAGTAGATAGTGGCTGCTCGCATCATATGGCAGCTGATGTGAGTCTGTTTAAAGAGCTTGATAGGAGTTTCAGCTCGAGGATCAGGATTGGGAATGGAAGCCTGATTGAAGCTAGAGGCAAGGGAGATGTGTTGATCAGTTCTAGTTCAGGTAACAAGCTAATTTCAGATGTTTTGTATGTGCCCGATATTGATCAGAACTTGTTAAGTGTTGGTCAGTTGGTTAAGAAGGGCTACTCATTGATTTTTGAGAATGATTCTTGTGTTATCAAGGATTTTCTTGGGCAAGAAACTGCCACAGTCCCTATGGCTGACAAATGTTTCATGTTGGATGTTAACCAACTTGAAAAGAAGGCTTATTTGAGCCAGACCGAGAGTGCTGGTCTATGGCACAAGAGGCTAGGCCATGTTAACTTCAAGTCACTCGATCTGTTGCATAGACTTGGTTTGGCAAAGGATATGACCAAGGTTGAGCCACTAGAAAGTGTTTGTGATGTATGTCAGCTTGGCAAGCAAGCAAGAAAGCCATTTCCTGTTAATCAAGCCTGGAGAGCTCGAGAGAAGCTTGAGCTAGTGCATTCTGACATTTGTGGCCCTATGAAGACTCCTTCATTGAATGGGAGTAAGTACTTTGTGCTTTTCATTGATGATCTGACTAGATTTTGCTGGATTTTCTTCCTGAAACAGAAGTCTGATGTGTTGGAAGCATTTGTGAAGTTCAAAGCTTTGGCTGAAAACCAAGTTGGATGTAGGATCAAAGCATTAAGGACAGACAATGGGGCTGAGTATTTGTCTGAGAGATTCAAGAGGCTATGTGAGCAGGCTGGGATCCAACATCAGCTGACCACAGTTTACACTCCTCAACAAAATGGAGTGTGTGAAAGGAAGAATAGAACTGTGATGGATATGGCTAGGTGCTTGCTGTTCCAGAGCAAGCTTCCCAACTCTTTTTGGGCTGAGGCTGTCAACAGCTCAGTGTACTTGCTCAACAAGCTTCCAACACATGCTGTCAAAGACAAGACACCCTTCGAAGCATGGCATGGACTTAAGCCAACAGTGTCTCATTTGAAGAGGTCTGTTCCTTGCATATTTGTAGGCTATAGCAGTGACAAGAAAGGCTATAGAGTCTATGATCCTTCAACAAGGAAGATATTGGTGAGTAGAGACATCAGATTTGATGAAGAGAGAACTTGGAACTGGGATGATTCGAATGCATGTCACTTGAAGAAGATTCATTGAAGGCAACTTAGAACTAATCAAAAAGTGAGCCCAAAGAATGCAATGTTGATGATCTTCCCATGAGAGGTACTAGATCCATTGCGATGTCTATCGTCGAGATGCAATGTGGCCATTGTGGAGCCTTCAAACTATGAGGAAGCAAATAGGGACATGAATTGGAAGAGAGCTATGGAGGCGAGACTGGACATGATTCAAAAGAATCAGACTTGGGATTTAGTTAAGAGGCCAGAAAAGAAGAAGGTTATTGGTGTTCGATGGGTCTTTAGAGCTAGATTCAATGCTAATGGGTCATTGAATAAGTACAAGGCAAGGTTGGTAGTCAAAGGGTATAGTCAGCAGTATGGAATCGATTTTGAGGAAACCTTTGCCCCAGTAGCAAGACTTGACACCATCAAGCTTCTGCTTTCTTTAGCTGCACAGAAGCAATGGAAGATCCATCAATTGGATGTTAAGTCAGCCTTCTTGAATGGTTATCTCAAGGAAGAGATTTATGTTGAGCAACCTGATGGCTTTCAAATTCAAGGACATGAAGACAAGGTCTACAGGCTTAAGAAAGCCTTGTATGGGCTGAAGCAGGCACCTAGAGCCTGGTATGACAGGATAGATACTTACCTGTCGAGGCTCGGGTTCGAGAAAAGCTTGAGTGAGCCTACCCTCTTTGTAAAGAAGTCAAAGGAGGAGACATTGCTAATTGTCTCGATTTATGTTGATGACTTGCTGGTGACTGGAAGCAAGGATGTCATTATTGATGAGTTTAAAGCACAGATGCAAGAAGCATTCGACATGACTGACTTGGGAACTATGACTTACTTCCTCGGGATGGAGGTAAACCAATTCGATCGAGGGATTTTCATCAGTCAGCAAGCATTTGCCTTGAAGATTCTAGATAAATTTGGCATGCAAAATTGTAAGCCTGTGAGCACTCCTATGGCTCAAAGTGAGAAGCTGTCAAGCATTGGTGATTATGAAAAGGTTGATGAAAGGGAGTATAGGAGCTTAGTTGGCTGTTTACTCTATTTGACAGCAACTAGACCAGATTTGATGCATGCAGTCAGTTTATTGGCTAGATTCATGCATTGCTCAAATGTGGTGCATTTCAAAGTCTAAAAAAAGTATTGAGATACATCAAGGGAACTTTAAGGCTTGGTGTATTATTTAAGAAAGAAAAACAGTTGAAGCTTGTTGGTTACTCGGATAGTGATTGGGCTGGCTGCATAGATGACATGAGGAGCACATCATGGTACTTTTTTACCCTTGGCTCAAGTGTGTTCTGTTGGAGTTCGAAGAAGCAACAGACTGTTGCTCAATCAACTGCAGAAGCAGAGTATATAGCAGCAGCAGCAGTAAATCAAGCCATTTGGCTTAGGAAGTTGCTATGCGATTTAAATGAAGAACAACTTGATGCTACTGAGATCTTTGTTGACAACCAATCGGCGGTTGCAATAGCCAAGAATCCGGTCTTTCATGGAAAGACCAAGCATTTCAAAATTAAATTCCATTTTATTCGAGAAGCTGAGCAATCCAGAGAAGTTAGCTTAGTGAATTGCTGTTCAAAGGATCAGTTGGCTGACATCTTAACAAAGCCACTTAGTACTGCACGATTTGAAGCTTTAAGGATATCTATTGGTGTTTGTTGCATACAGTCCAAGGAGGAGTGTTGAGATTTGGCCTGCATTGCAACAAAGAACCAGCAGCAACATTGAAAGCAAGTCATTTGGAAGCGTAATGGTGGCGTGACTAATTCAGTTCATTTTGGCTATTTTGTTTCAATGTAACTTAGTTTGGTTATTTTGTAACTTGTTGCCAAAGTTAGTAGGATTTGTTTGTGATTTGAAGTTGATGTAGTAGCTGATATGTCAGCTTACTTGTGTTTGTAATTCAAACTTGTATTAGTAGATTAGTGGGAGTAGTTAGCTTATTAGGTAATAGTCATTTGACTTGTAAACCTTTTATTTAAATCCTCATTATCAATGAATGTATGAAGCTGTTATTATTCAAGTTTCTTCTCAAGTTCATCTGTTCTTGCTCTCGGTTTTATTTTTGTTCTTAAGCAAATTGTTTGTTTTTTGTGTTTTGTTGCTGCCAATGTTCCAACAAACTCAATACACCCTTCGTCTACAGCAATGTGTAATGGAGTATTGACAAACTCCACCTCATCAAAGCGCTTCAAAACATATCCATCTCTCTCGATTAATGTATACAACTCACTAATATTTCCTGCTCGAGCAGCTCTTTCCAATATGTTATCCATAACAGGAGGAAGGATCAGCTGAAAGGCTAATGTGATATGTTCAGAGTCAAAGGTTTAAATAAATGGGAGGCAGTAGGTGAACGAGGAAGGCTAATGTATGCAATTCGTTCTTTTCGTTTTATATGAAAAGCCTACTGTATCAAATACAATTAGCTTACGAAAATAGTGGAAAGTAACATATGAAAATCAAGTATACTTGAGTGATATTTCTTTTTCTCGGAAAAAAATTTGTTAGGCAATTCTAATGGCTTTGGTTCAGACTTTCAATTGGTTGCTTTACTTTCAATGGCTTTGGTTGACACTTTCAATTGGTTGCTTTACATTTAAGTCAAACTGAAGGTTTGGTTAAGCACGAAATTGGACACTGCCTAAAACATAGCAAATTGCATGCTCCCAACCTCAACCTGGTTTTTTTTAAACATAATTTAGTACTTATAAGATTACTAGTTTAAGTCACTCTAAATTTAAAAAGTTATAAAATGGTCATTAAATTATTCAAAAGTTTTCATTTAAGTGTTGTTTGGCCTTCTCTATTCGCATAGCCTATACCAACTGAAAGCTCTCGTTCCTTTACTCTTCAACTCTTTAGTTTTTTCAAAAAATAGCTTTAAAAATTACGAATTTACAAATTAAAATCTAAATAAATTTCTTTTTCAATCTCCACACTTATCCATTAGATCGACTTGGATCTAATTTATATTCTTCTACTTGTTGGTAGGTATTGATCCGCTTTACTGATAGTTGTATCATCGCTTGGAAGTCGATAGCTAAACTTTACTAAAAAAACTTAATAGTCCAATTATTTAAATAAAAACTATCGAATAGTTCAATAATTTATATTATGTTTTTTTTATATAATATATTAAAAATTATAAAAAATGAATCAGACTAATCAGGGTGAGGAGGTCAGAACTTGAATGTTTGAGCTCAACATAGTCACATTTTAAACATATTTACTTTTTTTTTCTAAACCTATATTTTTACCCTTCAAAATTTTAAGTGAGTCTTTTAGTTTGGACACATAATTTAATCTTTGAACAAGTCTTTGTTTGATCCAAATTTATTTTTACTTTAATATGATTGCGTATGAATTATGTCTAGAATTATTCAAATCTGTGTATTGTCTATTCTTTTTTATTATCAATTAGTATGATCGTATTTGACCATTTCTAATTTTTTAAATTTTATAATAATTTATCTATACAATAATGACACTGTTTGGAATTTATAAAAAGATAAACTATTATTTTTAATAAATATAAAATTGAAGGTAATTTTGTAATGCCCTAAATAATTTATTTTTGTTTCTGGGAATTTTATTATAAATATGTGTTTACTTTAGTGGTTAAATGTTTTGGATGTGCGTTTAAGGTCTTGGGTTCAAGTCTTACTTTCGGCAAATTCTATTATTATTATTCTAGCATTTTTCCTGTTGGGTGAGCTTATGTAATAATCATTGTAAACTCATATTAGAATGAGCTTGCTGATCCGAGTGGTAAGAAGTTAGCTTGCTAGAAGTTTTGTGTTTGAATCTTTGCATGAGCATGGGTGATAATATTTGCTTCAATGGTGTGATAGAGGTTCGATGGAAGTGAAATTCTGAGGGAGTTGTAAGTTAGTGGATAGTTGGAGTTGGTTTTAATGAGAGATCATGGCTTGATTTGGGGGATTGTGGGGGGAGTTTTTATTTTATTTTATTTTTAAAAAAAAGAAATTAGTTACTTACTTAATTTTAATTTTCTCTTTCCAAAAATTTCCCCTTCCCCAATTTCACATTTCATTTTTCCCATCTCCCATATTGCCTTTTTCTTTTTTTCCTTTCTCTCCCTTTCGTTCCCTTTCGTTTGGTCAAACAGTTGTGTGGTGAGTCCATCGAGTTTTTTTAAGTGTTCGGGTGTTTGGAATTGTCTGTTCTGCAGTTGGAGTGTTTCATAAGTAGCTTTTTACTCTTTATGTTGTGTGTTAGAGATTTTCTGTTATGGGAGTTAGTTTGCAATTTTCATGAATGTTGAGTTTGAATGCTTGGATTTGGTTGATTGTTTAAGAGAGGTGTTGGAAATGTTCGATTCTTCGGCGAATTAGGTTTAAGAAGTGTTGTTCGTCAAAGGTGAGCATTTTGGTGAATTGGGGATTTTAGTTCTATAAATCGTTTCAGTTATTGAATTGGTGTCCTTACTCGAATTATAGGTTATGGTGGTCTTGGGATTGTAATTGATCCGAAAACGAACCAGGTGTGTACTAGAAACATGGGAAAACGAGGTTCGACAAAAGTCAAAAATTGGGTCTGTCGATGCCACACGAGCGTATGCCCGGCCGTGTGGCTAGTCGTGTGCGAGACACGGAAGTGTGATGGCAAGAGTGTGGCCGTGTGGGCCACACGGGCTAGGCCGAATTGGGCATGTGGGTTTTGGGCCAGGCTGTGTAGGCCACACGGACAAAGCCAATTTGGGGGCCACACGGACATATGGGCCCAAAATTTTGAAATATTCCCTAAGGTCGCACAGGTCGTTCTTATCGAATGTGGGCCTTCCGTAGGGTCGGTAAGGGCTAACCAAATCCTGTTGAATATGATTTGTTATTATGATAGTTTGATCTGAGTAGGAAACTAATATGTATGTCTGACTTTTCTATATAAGTATATGTGATTTCTGTACACGAGTATGCGAGGCATGTTATGTATGACCATTTGTTAATTGATATTTGTTTCTGTATACGGGGTGGGACTTGTATATGTGGAAGAAGTGATCTGTACATCAACCTTTCGCCTATTTTCTGGCAGCTTGACTGCATATTATTCTGTTATGTGTCGCATCGACACTATATGGTGTGTAGACATGAGTGAGTGTTTTTAACCCCACATGGTATGATGGGATGGTTGGAGATGGTGTGTAAAGGATGGGGATAGGATTTTGTATATCTGTTCTAATTATTTGATTCTAATATTTGTTCCTGTTAAGGACTTAGGTCCGTATTTGTATCTGTTCTGCATATGAGAATACTGTATACATTTGCATGTCTATCTCTGTTGGGTTACACACTGAGTTTACGAAAACTCACATTTGTTTGTCTGTTCTGTTCAAGTAATCCTCAAACATAGGGGAGTCGGTGCGACGGAGGCTCAGCGGTGACCACTAGTTTAAAATGGCCTTTAAGTTTTCGGTATTTTAAAGTTTGGATTTATTTGAGAGTTTGTAATTTTTGGGATTCTCTGGACTATATGGTTTTAACTGTTGGTTTTGGTTTTGTTTGTTTTCTAGCCTGCGATGTTTGTCAAAAACGATTTACGAAAACGACGGTTTTAGGCAAACAAATGATTTTTGAAAACACAAGCTTGATTTTCGACTAAACGACTTTCAAAGTTCCGCTGTGAATTTATATTTACTTTAAAGGACAAGTGTATAACGGTTTCAATAATGAATATAAAAACAAGTTTTTTTTCCTGAAAATGTGGACTCTTTTTTATAACAAATAACAGGAGAAGTTTTAGCATAAAAGATGTGTTTCAAAACCCTTTTTCGTAGCACTCCCTAATTCGGTCATAACGTCTAGGCTGAGTTTGAGGTATTACAAATTTTCTTTGACTTAATATAATAAACAATTATATATTTTTTAAAATGTTTATCCTTAATACATTGTAAGTATATAAATTTATAAATTAATAATTAACCACACAATCACATCTCATAAAAAAACCCTTAAAATTAATATAAACAATTAAACTTTTAACTTATAACATTACATAATTAATTTCGTAAGAGTGTTCATAAGATGAATTTGGTCGGGTTAAGCTGAGCAATAAAACTATTAGGGAAATTCTGTATTGAGGGATGGATTACATTTTAACCTATTTATTGAAAAATAAATAAATTAATCTTTATACAATTTGAAATGTGTAAATTAGTCCCTTTGTTAAATTGATGATGTGAGATATTACTTTTAATGATTAATTACTAATTTAATCCCTGAACTATAACTAAAATATCATTTTGATTTTTTAAAAAAATTCTTAATAATAATCCCAAAAACTAAAAAAAAAGAAAGATTAAATCATTAAATTTTATCTGTTAAATGATGATGTCGCAATAGTGGACTAATCAACAATTGACACATACTGTCAATTATTTTTTTCATAATATTCTATTTATTTCTTATAAAGCTATAGCCCAATGACATGTTGACACGTGATAAAATATTTTCGTTTTAAAATAATTAAAATTTTGAAAACAAATTAAAATCTAAAATATACTTTTTAATATTTTTAAAATTAAAAACAATTTTTAGAACACCTCAATTTTCTTCTTGAAGTACTCACAAAACTTTGAAGATATCGATGCTAAAACATTGGAAAGCAGGAACACACGAGAGATTGAATGGCTGTTTGTAAGAATTTTTTTTTTCCCTAATATTTGGAGTGTTTTCACCAAATCTATGACACTGGCTTTGTTTACAATTTTATTCTTGGAATAGGAAAGAAATCAAAATATAAACAAATTACATGAATGCTTTCTTATTTTGAGTCTCAAAAATCAAGTAAATATTTTCAAATTTGATTGAAGTCAATGATTTGGGTTTAAGACTTCAAACTGTCTATTTGGATTTCCAAGTAAAGTAAAAAACCTGAAACCTTCTTCTAATGCAGAAATCCAATTTATTCCATATTTTTATTCAAGCAGAATTTATATGTGGTGTTAATATTATACTTAGTTATCTAAATTCATTCCGACCCAAAATATAATCATCATACTGTCCAATCTTTTTCATCTATAATATATATAAAAACATAAATTTGGAGAAAATTTTTGAACACTTTTTATCATTAACTTTAAAAATAATTATCATTTAATTTAGACTTATTACTTAAAAAAAGTTGTACTAATTTTAAAAGAGAGTTATTACTTAAATAAAACTTTAAGCATAGAATATAGAAAAAACTTGTGATAATTAGAATTTAATTTACAATTATTAGTTAATAAATTTAGAAATAAAAAAATTGTATCCATTTTATTGTTTTAAAATTGTGCTAATTTTATTGATGTAAAATATGTTATTACTTGAATAGAATTCTAACAATTATATATAAATTTAAATTTAAATTTAGCTTTCTAAATAGCATAATATAGTTAGACATATTCAATCAGGTAGCATCTGAAAACATTACTAATAAAAAATAAAGTACTAAGAAACAATTGAGCATTAAAGTAATAATTTTTCAAAGAGGCAATATCGAATCATATTTGACAACCGATGAGTGACCGAAATTTATTTTTATTGATGATGAGGTTGTAGTATGATATTTTAATCCTTTTTTTTTTTTTTTAAATTGTAAGTTGTTTACATTGTGTGAAGTAAACGCTCTTAAAAAAGTCAAATTTCAACAATTATTATTAATCACTATTATTAAATGTATTTATTAATTTAATGTAAATATATTTTGTATTTATCATGAACTATTATTATAATTGTTGCATGTTGCTTAATTTAATTTTTTTAAAACTAATATTATAGTTTAGTTTCTTATATTGTTATAAAAAATTATGATTATCAATAATAGATAAAAAATAATTAAAAATTTGTTATTTAAAAATTAATTAAAAATTAAACATATAAAATTATAAAATTTTTTTCACATGACTAACCAAAGATCATTCATTCTCTGCCCATATAATTATTTTTTATTTTTTATAAAATATATAATTTTTTATTAAATTTTTGGAAATTATATATATATATAATTTACTACCTTTCTTTTATTAAATTTGTAAACGTAAGCTAACTTAACATTTTTTTAATAATATTTATATTATGATATAATATATTTAATTTTTATATGATATAAATTACATAATATATAAAAGAAAAAAATATATTATAAACTTGAAAATAAATTAGATCAATATGAACTCAAATTTTAAATATTAAAATTTGAACCCGATTTATATTTTAAATCAACCTAATATTTTTATCCAGATATTTTGAAATTTAAATCAACCTTGGGTGAGTAACAGTCTAATTGTCACATAGTGCTTTGAAAAGTTCAGTGTATTAATTATAATTCTTTTTAATAATTACCTACCATATATATATATCTTTAAACTACCTACATACATTTTCAGTTAAGACGAAGTATATCACTTTTTTACTTAAAAAACAATATCCAAAATTTGATGCTAGGAAATGGGAGGTTGGAAAGTGTTTCGAGAGCTATGGAGGACGGAGGATATTTGACAGAGTTTCTATGGTTTCTGATTGCTTGAAAATGGAGTGAGTTTTTATGGAGGAGTTTAACGTCAACTCTTTTGGATAGGTATTTTATCGTGTAAGATTATAAAATCTTATTAATAAAGAAATATGGAATACTCTATTAATATGTGATTGAATGTGATGAGATCGATAGTAGAATTTAAAAAAAAAAAAAAAAAAAAACCTTATAAAATGTGACAAAAGAACCACGTTAATGAACTTTAATATGGTTTAGTAGACACTTAAGTATATATCTTCTGTTAGATGAGCTCTCCGGGAAATTTGAAAAAACGATTAAGAATTTAAAAAATTGTTAGGATTTAAGATTTAAGGTTTATGGTTTAGAAATTTATTAATTAAATAACTTTCCTTTAGTATTGTATAAAAATTGTGTTCATTTTGTACAAAAATTGTAATATTAAATATAGAAAGCGAAAAATATTTGGTATACAGTTAAATTCTAAGAGTTAGGGGTTAATAAGAGTTTTATATTAGTATGTAAATTCTTAAAAATATATATTTAAAAAATAAATACACATGTCAATTTTTTAATATTATTTATAGAATAAAAAAATACATTACTAATATACTAAATACTCACCTAATTTATATATAATTATAAAATTATATTAACCGACGGGTTGAATTTTATTACATTGTTATTGTAATTTTTTATATTAAATTAATTGTTGTAATTAATGATACATTCATTTATTAAAATGAAGACTTCATAAAGTTTGTGTGAGAATTTGTATCATATATTCAATGATTAATTAAGTCGGAGTGATCTATCAATTTGGTCTAAATCCAATTAGAAAATTATCAATTATTCAATCATTTTACAACATAACAAATATATTATAAGGGTTTTTCTTTGTCTTTTTATATTTTTATATAAAATCTAAAAATATGTATTGGATGGGATTTCAGCTCAAGACAAAATAATCTTTCATATTTTAACTTTATTATTTTAATTAAAATTTCATTTAATTTTTATATAAAATTTTAATAAATATATTTATTACATGCTTTTTTATATTTATATCGTGGATGTACTATAATCTCATATATATATATATATATATATATATATATATATATATATATATAGGCATCATAAATAGATGTCTTGGAGAAGCTAGCATTAAGGTAGTCTAAGGATTCACAATTTGTTGGGATTGCATTGTACAGTAAATTTATTAAAAATATGTTTCAAAAGGACAATTTAATAAAATAATTTTATGTTTCTTCAATTAAACAATAAAATTATAATTTTAACTAAATGAATTAATACTCAATAATATGTTAAACAAACCAGTTGAGTCTTAACTTGATTGATATGAGTATTGTTGTCAATGCAGGAAGACGTGAGTTCGAGTGCGTTGAGGCATATTATCCTTCTATTTATGGATTGAAGAGGGGTTATGGGTAGTTATAGACATTATGTCAAAAAAAGCAGATATGATTAGAACCTATAATGAAATTATTCAAAAATAATAATATGTTCAATAATGATAAATTCCAATTCTAATAATATGGTAAATTCTTTTCTATTTCATATTATACATTTTTAAAAGTAAAATTATATTGTATTGAATCTTAAGTAATAAAAATTTAACTTTCTACTTTATTTGATTTTTTTATTTTAATTATTTATTTTTTTGTTAAAATTAATGTTGGAGAGTAGGTTAAATATGAATGGGTGTTAATATTAATTTTATATTTTTAAAATTTAATGATATGACAATATTTTATTGGTACCTAAAGACTATACATTTTAGAATGATCATAATAAAATAAGTATTATGCAATCATATTTTAAAAGAAACAAGAAATTTAGGCAAGAAATTTCACTTTTTGTTTCTTTCCCAAATCCAAATCCATTCACCGTTAGCAATCAAACCGATTTATAAAGTCCGCTAAGCATGGTTGAAGGTGCTTGAAGTTTCATCAAGATAAATGGAGATAAGTTTGCATCATGGTTATAACGTGGCAGCTTGATGATACTTCTGTACATATCCAATTTTGCCAACTAAAACCCATTTTTTAAGCCCAAACCCGGTTGGCCCATTACAGTACCCAAGTCCCTTAACCCATTCCTAGATACTAACCCAAACCCTTACAAACCTATTTACAATTTAACCCACCAGACCCACTAACCTAAACAGCCCAATACCCATCCCCAACAACCCATTACAACTAAACCCAACACTAATTAAAACCCAATTTCAAAACCCAGGCCCAATTAACCCATTGGCCTAACTAGGGTTTCAGAAAAGCTAAAACCCTAGCCACCTTGCCTCTGCCATCTGACCAGCGCCGCAACCAACCCCCCACTTGCAACACTGCCCCATCACATCCACCACCTTCTACACCTGCAAGACAGTAAAGAGAAGAGATAAAAATAGCCAAAAAAGAAACAATTTGTAAAAAAGGTAGAGCTATAAAAGCCGAATGGAAAACCATTGTACATTTTTACAAGAAAAGAGAGTAAGAAACATGTTCAGATTTTGAGCAAAATATAGTAAATCTATCAGCAAAAGAACAAGAATAATATTAAATCAGGGAATCCAATATCAAAAATCGAAAAGAAGGTCTTTAAGGTGATTCTGTTTGTTTTTATTATTTTATTTTTATTTTTCCTTTTTATATTCCATTGATTTATATATATATATATATACATACATAAAAATATTTTAAATAAACAGCAAAAAAAAAAGTAATAAAAAATTAGACTTTTTACCTTCTCCGGCCACCTTGCACGGTGGCCGGCGCCGGAGCCGACGATGGTCCGTGACGGACCGGTGACCCCCTGGCTGGATTTCCTCTCCCTTTCCCCTCTTCTCTCCCTCTTTTTTTTTTTCTTTTCACCGACTTCAGATGAAGTTTTAAAAAAAAAATTTGGCTTTTAAAGGGACCAAAACGGTGCATTTTGGTCCCCCTGCTTTTAAATGAAATGGCGCCGTTTTTGGCCCCGGGTCGGGTTGGGTCGACCCGACCCGCTCCAGTTAGATCCGCGTGTTTTTTAAAAACGGAAGGGCTATTTGCTCATTTAGCCCTTCCGCGTTTTCATGCATTTGCAATCATGCTTTTTGCTTTTAATTTGGCCCTGTTATTTATTGCGCTTTGCAATTTGGTCCCCCACGCTGCTATACAGTTTAATGCGTGTTCTAATAGGTCCCTTCTCCTTTACTTTCTTTCAAAATTCGCCCCAAAGATTTGATTTTAATCCAATTTCATTCTTTTTCATCTATTTTTTTATTTACCTTAAATTTCATATTATTTTTGCTGTTTAATTCAGTTTTAAATATTAATTATGTTATATATAATATTGTTATCATAGTTATTTTATTATTATTGCATTATATTTAGCTATATATATATATATCTTTTGTTTCGTTTCTACTATTATATACATATATTATATATTATTTAATACTAATATTAGTTCACATATTTCATTACATATATATAGGCATTTTTGTGTATATGGTACTATTTTCATATATTCATTTATTTATATATATTTTTAAAAAAATAATTATATTATGTATACATTTGTAAATATCATGCTATTCATATATTTTATGTTATTTCATATATATATCTTTATGTTATTTGTTATATATTTCTTTTATTATTTCATGTATATGTTTTTAAATACCATAATATTTATATATTTTTGCACTACATCACGAATACATTTTATCCTTATTATTGTGAATATTAGTATATGTTTTAGTATTTATGAATATATCTTTAATACATATAAGTATGTGTTTATTATTAATAGATGTTTTCAACATTATTATTATGTATGTACATATGCAAATATTTTGACATTGTATTGTATATGCATTTTTATATATTATGTATAGATATTTACCTTTTTAATATTGTATTTTCATATATATCATGTATATATTGCGAATGTTATATAGTATACTTCTAATACTATTACTATGTATATATATATATATATATACACATTATGTACATATTCTTAATATCATTATTATATACATGCATTGTTTTCATTTCCTATTTAATTTTAGTATTACGTTTAATATCGCATGTGTTCTTATTGTTTCTAATATTATTGTCACACCTATATTAGCTTCAATACATTTCTAGCTCTGTCATTTATTTATTTTTATCAATTTGCTTTGTGTTAGTAAGAAAATCTTATTCTCTTTTTTCCTAATTAATTTCAATACATAAGGCAATGTACCGATTTAATATCAAGTCATCGATTTCATCGCTATGTTGGGTGAAATTCGTCGGCTCGTGTTAAAAACGGGACACCCTTCTAAAAAACCAAAAAACTAAAATTTCTCGTCTTTTCAACTGGATTACGACTAAATGTTACATTGAACTCGTATTTTTGAAAATCGAGACAACACGTGTTCATGAGATACCAATTTTTAGGCGTCGCGAGGGTGCTAATACCTTCCTCGCGCGTAACCAACTCCCGAACCCTAATTTTTCTTTGGCTTTTAACATAAACCTAAACTCGGCCTTTTTCTCGTTTTAAAGAAAAAAGAAATCTAATAGGTGTCTGATCACACCTAGAAAAAGATCGGTGGTGACTCCCTGTTTATTTCAAAATCAAATTTCAGTTTTTCAAACTTTAATTGCCACAATTAGCGACCCGAAACCAAAATTTTTACGTCGCTACAGCTGGCGACTCCACTGGGGACGCATTTTCGAGAGTCAAGTCGAATTAGACGCGTGTTGTCAAAATTTTCGAGTTTCCTTTTTCAAATTAATATTTAGTCGTGATCCCAAAATTGTGTTTTTGAAAAAAATCATGCATTTGCATTGTGTTGTATATATTCTAACTTGTTTTATCCGGTTGTTTTTCAGCTTTAAATTTTTGCGATTTTAGTTTTGGTTTAGTTTTTAAATAAAACGAAAGGTTTGTGAGTTTCTCCCCACACACCGTGCACGTGCATTTTTACATAACATGATCTCTATACTCGGGCTTCGTCCGTTTAAGTGAAAGTAAACGCTACGCCTTCGTGAGTTAACTCGTCCCTCCGCACAGGCTAGTGAATACTTTCGGGTTGCATATGAACACGTTCATTTAATAGTCACTAATCTTAATGGATGACAGTACGGGCAATTCGAGTACCCATTTAGAACCTAAACCGCATATGGTGAACCATATAAGCCACCTAACTAGAGCCGTGTCGAACATCTGTTCATTTAATAGTCCCCAAAATAAGTGCGCAGTCCGAGTTTGCTTTTGCGTGTGAGGGATATATGAAAAGGGTCCGAGACACTGCAAAATCTTGGCAAAAAATTCATCTTATGGAATTAGCCCTATATGCTGATACCCTAACCCAAGATTACGACATATGGAGGAAGCAACGGGTAAATAGTCAGCAAATCTCATCAACAAGCTACACCGTCTAGAATCCTTTCCCGGAGGAAATACCGTCTGAGCTAGAAATGGCAAGACAAGAATTTGAACGAGAAAAGGCCAAGATGTCTCGGGACCTTAGTGCCACTCAAGAAGAAAACTACCAATTGAAGATCGATGTTCAGATTGAAAGATCTAAAATCGAGAAAGTGCAAAAAGAGGCTGAAGTCGTAAGAAATGACTTAAGAGATCTTCATCTAGAAAATAAGAAGTTAAGAGGCACAATAAAGAACAGTGGGCTGGGTAAGTCGTCAGCAGAATGGGAAGAAGAAATAAGCAACATCAAAAGTGGAATAGAATTTTAGAAGGGAAAAGCGAAGAAAGAGGAAGAAAAGGCTGTACGGGCTATGATAGAACTGAGGAGAAAGAATGCTGAATATGAAACTATGTCTGCCGAACTTACGATTAGTCGGTCCGAACGCCGAGAGTTAAAAGAGAGAATACGAAAATTAGAAGATATACTGCAAGATCGTCAACAACAGCTAGATACTCTCTTGAAGGCTTTGGAAGAAAAGAATGGTCAATATGATAGAGATGTTCGTGCCTATGAAGAGGGCCTCTAAGAAAAAGAAATACAACTTAACTATTTGATCAATGAAATTCGTGGGGTAGCCATGCACGTGGTGCAACTATCAGATGAAGCGGAGAATCTCAGTTGCCAATTCCCGCCAAGTCAACGATCGAGCATATCAGAATTCTTAGAAGGAGTAAAGAAGCATGGTGATATAGCTAGGAAGTTTGTGTAATAGTTGAACCAAAAATGGCAAAATGTTTTGTAATGGACTCTTTTGATAAATGAAATGCCTAAATAGGGGCTATCTTGAAATCAACACTAATTTCTTGCATTTCTTTCATGACTAACATTTGACATTTATGCATTCATTCATTCATTCATTCATTCATTGCATATTCCGTACTCGTTCACTGAGGTTAAAACATACAATTCGCAGTTGCAATACTTCAAATCTGGAACCACGCCATTCATATAAAACACGCCGATAGGCTAGAGTAATGGAGGCTGAATTCAATGAAAGGATTGAAAGGATGGAAAGAATACAAAGGGAATTACAAGAGCAATTAGCCAAATCACAGCAAGATACAAGAGACTTAATGGTGAGATCCCGAGAAGAATCACTTGAACAGAAGGATCAAATGGCTAAGATGATGGAAATGATGTAGGCTTTGGTAAGAGGAAAAGGACCTATAAACCCTAACGTTGTGGAACCACAGTCAAGGGTTAACCTCGATCAGGATCCACCTCATCCTCCAGGATTTACTCCACCGCACGCCCATGCAACACAAAGAGGATACACTCAATGGAAATCTATAGGCCCGGAGCAACGACCTACTCCACCTGCTAATTTGAGGCAAGGAATGTTCATATCAAACCCTGGGGCTAGTCCTGCCCACTCGTTCCAGATTTGGATGACCCAGCAGAGATAGCTAGGTTGAAATTAGATAATCATGACGCAAATAAGAAGTATAGGAGTCTAGAGGAGAGACTCAAAGCGATAGAAGGCACTGAAGTCTTCTCCGCACTAGGTGCCAAAGAACTCAGTTTGGTACCCGATCTAATTCTGCCTCCAAAGTTCAAGGTGCCTAATTTTGAAAAGTATGATGGAACAAGATGCCCAAAAGTGCATCTCATTATGTTTTGCCGGAAGATGACCGGCTATATGAACGAAGATAAATTACTCATACATTGTTTTTAAGATAGTCTAGTGGGATCAGCTCTTCGGTGGTACAACCAGCTTAGTAGGGAAAAGATCATATCTTGGAAGGATTTGGCGTCAGCGTTCTGTGAGCAGTACAAGTATGTGTCGGATGTGGTGCCTGATTGAATGACTCTACAAATGATGGAAAAGAAACCAGCAGAAACCTTTAGACAACACGCTCAAAGGCGGAAAGATATCTCAGCCCAAATTGAGCCTCCACTGACTAAGACTGAGATAACGGTTCTTTTCATCAATACTCTGAGAGCACCATTCTATGACAAACTGGTGGGAAGTGCTACAAAAGATTTTTTGGATATCGTAATATCCGGAGAACTTATCGAGAATGCTATCAAAAGTGGGAGGATAGAAGGTCAAAAAAGTTCGAGAAGGGTAGCGCCCATGAAGAAGAAAGAACCAAAAGCCCATATGGTGGGAATGGAAAGCCGTTATACCCCTAATTCGTATCCAAACCAACCCTGACCTCGAAATTATCCACCTCTAAATTTCTATTATCCTCTTCAAACCCCTTACTACTAAACACCACCTCCTTCCTACCCCGTATATGCCACGAACAATCAAACACCCGTTGCCACATTCTCACAAAACACTGTACCCATTCAAAGCCAACCCAGAAACGAACCAAGACCAACAAGGCCCAACCCCGAGAAATCACAATTTACTCCTATTCCTGTGACATATGGGGAACTATACCTGAAACTCTTGGAGAAGCAATTAATATCTCCCCATTACATGGCACCCCTTAAACCTCCATACCCAAAGTGGTACGATCCAAACGCTAGTTGTGCATACCACGCGGGGAACCAGGGGTATTCTACGGAGAACTGTCTTGCCTTCAAAAGGAGAGTTCAAGGACTCATCGATGCGGGTGTTTTGTGATTTGATAGAACTGGCGGTACGACCGGGAATCTATTCCCAAACCACACCGAAAGGAATGTGAGCGCAGTAGGGGAGGAGGACAAACGACAAAGTAGAAGATAGGTTTCTGAAATAAGAACACCTCTGTAGAGAATCTGGGAGGTACTAGTTAAAAAATGGTTACTCTCTCGTCTTAACGGAGTATTCGAAGGAAAAGATGCAAAAGGTCACGGTTTTTGCGAGCTCCATGGTATTGGGAGGCACGACCTTCAGTCCTGCGAGGAGTTCAGAAAATTACTGCAAAATATGATGGATAATAAGGAGATTGAGATTTTTTGTAAAGCCAAAAAGGCCGCTAGTGGAGAAATATGTGCCTCTGACAATCAATCATCAGGTTTTCCGTATAGTGCCGACCGACCGTTAATAATTTATTACGATGCGAAGAAGGAGCCGGTGAAACCAAAAGTGATAATTGAAGTACCATCTCCTTTCCCTTATAAGGACAATAAAACAGTACCGTGGAGGTACGATGTCAACATCGTCACACCTGAAGGTGAAAAGCCCGAAGCCACAACTGGAAATATTAGGGAAGTAGGCTATTTTACCCGTAGTGGGCGTTGTTATTCTAAAGAAATTGAGCCGGCAAAGAAGAATAGTGACTTGAAACAAAAAGGAAAAGCAGTAATGTATGAGGCCGAAGTCGAGCAAGAGATTCCATCCGTGCAAGAAACTAAAAAGCCTGTGGATGAGGAGGAAGCACAGGAGTTCTTGAAATTTATCAAACACAGTGAATACAATGTGGTGGAATAATTGAGTAAGCAGCCAGCACGAATCTCAGTTTTGTCTCTACTGTTAAATTCAGAGCCACACCGGAATGCTTTATTGAAGGTGTTAAATCAAGCTTATGTAGCCAACAACATATCTGTTGAGAAGCTTAATAGGTGGGTAAACAATCTGAATGCGGACAATTTCATTTCTTTTAGTGATGATGAGATACCGCCAAACGGTAGAGGCTCAGTGAAAGCGCTGCATATTACGACTCCCTGCAAGGGCTACATAATACCGAACGTGCTCATCGATAATGGGTCGACGTTAAATGTTATGCCATTGGCCACTTTTTCCAGAATTGTGATGGATCTGTCCTATTTAAGGCCCTGTCATTCCACGATAAGGGCATTCGATGGGACAAGGTGGGAAGTCATGGGAAAGATCGAGATCCCTCTGGAAGTGGGCCCTTATATATACGACGTTGAATTTTAAGTCATGGACATTACACTATCATACAATTGTCTCCTGGAAAGACCTTGGATCCATTTTGCTGGAGCGATCCCATCATCCCTCCATCAAAAGGTGAAATTTATCATTGACGGCTATTTGGTCACTGTCGAGGGAGAAGAAGATATTGTCGCATCCATCTCTACCGATGCACCATACTTGAAAGTGAGCAAAGATGCAATAGAATGCTCATTCCGATCCTTTGAGTTTGTTAATGCCACTTTTATTGCTGAGGGAAACAGAATTCCAGTGCCAAAATTGTCGAGAAATACCAAGATGGGTATTAAGCTGATTGTGGGGAGAGGAGCCCGAGCGAGGAAAGGTCTTAGAAAATTTCAGCAAGGAATAGTCAGGGCTCTGAGGCCAGTGCATCATAAGGCTCAATACGGTTTAGGTTTCCAGCCAGACGCACGTTAAAGAAGAAGATAGTGGAAGAAAGATCAGGAAAGAAGGATTGCGAGAACTTTGGGATGAGAACCAGAATGGGAACCCATGGAATACCCTCTTTTGTCAAGAACATTTACATCTGCGGGAATGATATACCCTGGACAAGATGATCCGCGAAACTTGCTGTGGTTAATTGAAAGGGGTCTTCAAAATGTCAATATAAATGTTATTGACAAAGGGGCTGATGCGAGTAAAGACGTCTCAAGGATACGCCCTTGTCCCCCGGGTTTCATGTTGAACAATTGGACTACCGAGGACCTTCTTGTAGTTTATAAGTCTTCAAAGTAATGCTCAAACATTAACCCTCTATTGTGTCCTTAGATATAATAGAATTCTTTTGTAAGAGCTTGCATTCGCTCTTTATCATTCAAATGAATATCAATGAAGATGCATTTTGTCACGATTTTTCGCATTATCACTAATTTCATAATCATTTTCTCATTTCAAGCCTATCCTTACATTTGCCTCATGCCATGACATAACATTTCGTTTGTTGGTTCCAATATTTGGATGCCGTTCTATAGTTTCCTTTTCCATTCAACTTTCAGGTGCTCAGAGTTTTGAAATTGATTTTGAGAGGGCTATTTGTTTAGGAGAATTCGAAGCCGAAGAAGATGCTGAAGACTATGTCTCGTCACCCGACTTGCTAAGAATGGTGGAACAAGAGGATAAACAGATTTTGCCTCATCAAGAATCTGTTGAAACAATAAATGTGGGCACTGAAGAAAGGAAGCAAGAAGTGAAGATCGGGACCTCTTTTTCAGGAGTCACCAGGCATAATTTGATTGCTTTGCTCCGTGAGTACAAAGATGTATTCGCATGGTCATATCAGGATATACCGGGATTGAATGAAGATGTTGTGGTTCATATGCTCCCATTAAAGCCAGAATGCAAACCCATTCAGCAAAAGCTAAGACGGATGAGACCTGAGATGTTGTTGAAAATAAAAGAGGAAGTTAAGAAGCAATTTGATGCAGGCTTCCTACAAGCCTCCAAATATCCAGAATGGGTGGCTAACATAGTCCTGATACCAAAGAAAGATGGCAAAGTACGAATGTGCGTAGATTACCGTGACTTGAACCGAGCAAGCCCTAAAGATAATTTTCCCTTACCACACATTGATACGTTGGTGGATAACACAGCAAAACATTCATTATTTTCTTTCATGGATGTTGCAGGCCAATATTCGGCCATTTATTACAAAACCAGACCCCAAATAGATGACCCAAACCCATTTAATATCATCCCTTAACCCATTTACACTTCAATCCCAATACCCTAACTACCCTAGCCCAAAATGAAAAAACCTAGTCTTCCTGCTGCCGACTCAGCCACCTACCCTTCAGGCCACTTGCTTCTGACACTAGTTTGCAGCATGCCACCACTCCCTGGTGCCACCTGCCCCAGGGTCACTTCCACCGCCCATCCCCTGCAAAGCAAAGAAAGCACGTAAGCAAAATAGAGCAAACAGACAATGAAGGCTATAAAAAGGCCATTCAAAACTCATTGTAGGGGTTCGGATTTTCTTTGTTTTCTTAAAAATAAAAACGATAGAAAGGTTCAATTGTAGAGCAAAAAAAAATAGCAACCTAATTAGGGTTTGAACACAAAATAACATCCAAGCAGATAGAATACAAAAAATCGAAGATTCAAAAGTGAAAAACCCGAAGGTAATTCTTCATTTCGGTAACTGTTCTAAGTTCATTTTTTTTACCACAAATACATAAAAACTTACAAATAAACATAAAGAAATAAAAAAAAAGGAAAAAATTAGAAAAATTACCTTTTAAATACACCGATGAGCGTGGTATGCCACGACGCCGATGACCGTCGTGGCGACCGCCGACGATCGAGGCTGGCGGATCCCTCCCTCTCCCCTCTCTCTTTTCTTTCTTTTTTTCTTTCCCCCTTGCACAAATGAAACAAACAAAAATTTTTAACTTATATAGGGGTCCAAAACGCACCGTTTTGGACCCCCCTGCTAATGGGAAAACGACGTCGTTTTTGAACGCGGGTCGGGTCGACCCCACCCGCACCGAAAGGATCCGCGTGTTTTTGAAGCGGAAGGGCTATTTGCGCAATCAGCCCTTCCGCTTTTCTGAGGCTTTATAATTAAATCTGTCATGTTTTGTGATTTTGCCCTGTTATTTATTACGTTTTGCAATTTGGTCCCCCGCGCTACTATGCGTTTTGGCGAAATGGGATTATTGCTATCCTGGCCCTCCACTGTTTCCACGCGTGTTCAGGACGGTCCTTTCATTCTATTTTTATTTTAATTTCGCCCAAATATTTTGTTTTTTAGTTCAATTTAAATTTTTTTGTAATTATTTTTATTAATTGATTATTATTGTGATTAGTATCATTGTATAATTTTATATTTAATGTATATACATATATTTATTCATATAGTATGTTTAATAGTAGTCTTGTAATATTGTTATTATCTCTAATAAGTATATATCATGTATATATATATATTAATACTATGTTATGCATATTTTATATATATATATATTATGTACGTATGCTTTCTAAAATTTTATATTATCATGTATATATTTTAATACTATTTGTTATATTTTCTTTATGATATTCCATGTATATACTTACTATATTATCCTTATTATTAGTATTAATATTAGCGCGTATTTTATGTTTATATCCTCGATATTATTCTTATAGGTATATTTTTAATACCGTATTATCCTTACTATTTTCATTATTATTTTTGTTTTTTTTAATAACTGTTATTATTTATATATGTATAGATACTTTCATGTACTTATCTTAAATATACCATTTTCTTATTTTTATACTTTTTTTCTCGATACTTATTTTATACAAACATTACGCATATATTTTAATATGTATATATATACACAACACTATTAATGTTTTTAAATTTGTTTTTTTGTCACTTTACACATTATCATATACATAATTTATCGTTTTACTTCGTGTTTAATGTTATTGTTATCATGCCTAATATCAAATATATCGTGAATATCTTTTGTTACTATTTCATCATTCGCTTCATATATCTGTAAATCACATTTTCTTACAATATTGTTCTAATATCCCTATTCATGATTTAAATCAATTTCAATAATCAAGCCAATATATCGATTTAACATCAAGTCATCGAGTTCATCGCTATGTTGGATGAATGTCAATTGACTCGTGTTAAAGCAATATACCCTTCTCGAAAAAACCAAAATAAAATTAAAATTTCTCGTCTTTTTTCGGATCGCAACCAAATTCTAAATTAAACTCGTATTTTTGAAAATCAAGACAACATGTGTTTATAAGATACCAATTTTGGGCGTCGCGAGGGTGCTAATACCTTCCTCACAGTGTGTCGACTCTCTGAACCTGAATTTTTCTCTGGATTTTAACGTAAACCTAAACCTAGCCTTTTATTTGTTTTTAAAGAAAAATCTAATAGGTGTCCGATCACTCCTAGAAAAAAGATCGGTGGCGACTCCCGGTTTATTTTTAAAACCAAATTTCAATTTCAGTTTTCTAATAAATCATACAATTTAGCGACCGAAACCAAAAATTTTTACATCGCTATACCGGCGACTCATTGAGGACCAGATTTTTAGAGTCGAAGTCGAATTAAACACGTTCTGTCAAAATTTTCAAATTTCCTGGTTCAAGAAAATATTTGGTCGTGATCCGAAAATCTCGTTTTCAAAAATTCATGCAATTGCATCATGCTGTAAATATTTCTTCAAACTTGTTGGTTTTTCAATTTTCAATTGTTATGGTTGTAATTTTGGTTTAGATAAAACGTAAAGGTTTATGAGTTTTTTTCCCCCCACACACCGTACACTTGCATTTTGCATAACATGAGCTCTAAACCCGGGCTCCGTCCGTTTAAGTGAAAGTAAACGCTACACCTTCGTGAGTTAACTCGTCCCTCCGTTCAGGCTAGTGAATACTTTCGGGTTACATATGACTTATGCTTTCGTGAGTTAACTTGTCCCTCCGCATAGGCATAAGTAAATGTAATCCCTCGAATTGAACTCGTGAGCCTGTGATAGGCTATGACCGAGGCTCCGTACTAGTCTTAGCAGATGATAGTACGGGCAATTCGAGTACCTATCCAGAACCAAAACCCGCATATAATGAACCATACGAGCTATCCAATTAGAGCCATGCCGAACCTCTGTCCGCTTATAGTCACCAAAATAAGTACACGGGGAAATGCCTTTTGCCTTTCATTTACACTGTTTATGTAAAAAAAATTGGGTTGAGTAGTTTAATTTGTTTCTCAAATTATATTTGTGTTTACTAACCAAGTTTGTTTGTTTTATTTTTATTTTCATCATGCATCATAGGCATCACGTTAGGAAGGTGTTGATTAAAGGATAGTTGCCAAAGAACGGGTTTCTGATGGAGGAGACAATCACACAAATAACCGAGAAGAATGCCGTGGTTCGAGAATGGTCTCTAAAAACTCGGAGAGAAAAGGGGGACAGCCTAGTGGAAGGGTGTGTTGTCAATTTGCCCGAACATACAACTGTGAATGTTCGCCAAAATAACCTTGAGGATTTGGTGCGAGTTTGGAACCAATGGGATTCAGACACTAGGGGCATTTTCACCGAGAGGTATGGAGATATAGCTCACTTGATCACCATTCGTGTAGACGAACAGTTGATTCAAGCCATGGTTCGATTCTGGGACCCAGCTTATCAGTGCTTTACATTCAATCAAGAGGACATGACTCCAACCATAGAAGAGTATGCTGCTTTACTCCGCATCGACAATGTGCAATTCGGTAAGATATACGTGAAGGAGCCTAAGCCACTGACCTTTAAGAAAAAATTAGTAAGATTGACAGACATGACTGATGCATGGGCTGAAAAACAAATAAAGAAGAAGAATGAAACCGTTTGCATTCCATGGTCTAGCCTACGAGAATCGGTTCTGAGTCATCCGGACATATTGAAGAGAGTCAATCTATTCGCCTTGGCCATTTACGGTTTGGTCATTTTCCCGAGAGTTCTCGGACATATTGAGGTCGCAGTATTTGATTTCTTCGAAAGGCTAAAACAAGGGGTCAACCCTGTCCCGACTATCTTAGCCGAGACATTCAGATCCCTGAGCACTTGTCGAAAGGTTGGAAAGGGACGATTTATCGGGTGTGCACAGCTGCTCAATGTTTGGATTTTGAGTCATTTTTGGAAAGTAGAGCGCACTCCATTCCACATGTTTTCAAAAACATTCGCCCCGCTAGAAGCTTACCTCAAGAAAGAATGGCCGAAAGAAGTCACCGAGCAACATTGGGTATCAGTTTTTGAGAATCTTCGCGCGAGGATATAACGTGGAGAGCACCACTGATCCGTCCTTCATCCTGCTATACAAATGCGGAGGCCAAGATTGGGTACCTTTACTCGGGTTATGGGGAGGAGTTGGATACGCTCCGCTATTAGTCCAAAGGCAATTTTCTTCGCGACAATTTATACCCGCAACTGGAGGATTAGCACAGTGTGAGTTCGCTTTTACGGGTGAGGGATATATGAAGAGAGTCCGAGACATTGCAAAGTCCTGGAAGGAAATTCATTTCATGGAATTAGCCTTGTATGCTGATACCCTTACCCAAGACTATGACATATGGAGAAGGCAACGGGTAAGTAGTCAGCAAATCTCATCAACAAATTACACTGCCCAGAATCCCTTTTTGGAGGAAATACCATCAGAGTTGGAAATAACTAGGCAAGAATTCGAGCGAGAAAAAGCTAAGATGTCCAGAGACCTCAGTACCCTTCAAGAAGAAAACTATCAGCTAAAGATTAAAGTTCAGGTTGAAAGGTCCAGAACTGAAAAAGGACAAAGGGAGGCCGAGATCGTGAGAAACGACTTAAAGGACCTTCATTTGGAAAACAAGAAATTAAGAAACACTATAAAGAATAGTGGATTGGGTAAGTCAACAGCTGAGTGGAAGGAAGAAATTAGCAACATCAAGGGAGGAATGGAGTTTTAGAAGGGAAAAGCAAAGAAAGAAGAGGAAAAGGCCGCGCGCGCGCTGTAATAGAGTTAAGAAGGAAAAATACCGAGTATGAAATGGTGACTGCAGAATTCGCGAATAGTCAGTCTGAACATCAAGAATTAAAAAGGAGAGTACGAGATTTAGAAAATATGCTACAATCTCGTCAACAACAATTAGATAACCTCACGAAGGCTCTAGAAGAAAAGAATGATCGATCACGATAGGGACATTCACGCGTATGAGGAACTCTCCAAGAGAAAGAAATGCAACTCAACTTCTTGATCAATGAAATTCGCAAAGCGGCTATGCAAGTTGTTCAACTATCAGATGAAGCCGAAGTTCTCAGTTGCCAATTCCCTCCAAGCCAGAGATCGAGCATATCAGAGTTTTTAGAGCAAGTGAAGAAACAAGGCAATGTGGCTAGGAAATTTGTGTAACTGGTGGAAAAATGAAAACTTTTTGTAATGTACTTTTCTGATAAATGAAATGCCTACATATGGGGCTATCTTGAAATCAACACCAAATTCTTGCATATTTACTCATAACTGACATTTATGCATCATTTATTTCTTTGGACATTCATCCATTCATATACTCATTCATTCATTCATCGCATATACATATCACCATAATCATCCACCGAAACTAAAAGAGCTATATAATCCGCAGTTGCAAGACTTCAAGACTGGAATCACGACATTTATACAGAACGCGTCGACAAACTAGGGCAATGAAAGCTAAGTTCAATGAGAGAATCGAAAGGATGGAAAGGGCTCAAAAAGAATTACAAGAGCAACCGGCTAAATCGCAACAAGAGACGAGAGATCTAATGGTAAGATCTCGAGAGGATTCACTCGAGCAAAGAGATCAGATGGCAAAAATTATGGAGATGATGACAACTTTGGTCAAGGGAAAGGGACCCATGTAGAACCCCGATGTTATGGAACCCCAATCAAGAATTCACCACGATCAGGATCCACTCTATCCCCCGAGATTCACTCCACCACCCGCATATACAACACAGAGAGGGTATGCTCAAGGAGAACCCACAGGCTTGGAACATCGACCTATGCCACCTGCTCCACCCACTAATTTGGGGCCAGGAATATTCGCGTCGAACCCAGGGGCCAGTCCTGCTGATCCCCTAGTTCCAGATCTGGATGACCCCGCAGAAGTAGCCAAATTGAAATTGGATAACCATGACGCGAAATATAGGAGTCTGGAGGAAAGACTCAAAGCAATAGAAGGCACTGAGGTCTTCTCCGCGTTAGGTGCCAAGGAACTCAGTCTGGTACCAGATCTAATTTTGCCTCCGAAGTTCAAGGTGCCTGATTTTGAGAAATATGATGGGACTAGGTGCCCAAAAGCACATCTCATCATGTTCTGTCGAAAAATGACTGGTTACATGAATGAGGATAAGTTACTTATACATTGCTTCCAAGACAGCCTAACAGGGTTAGCCCTCCGTTGGTACAACCAACTCAGCAGGGAAAAGATTAAATCCTGGAAAGACTTGGCATCTGCATTCTGCGAGCAATACAAGCATGTATCAGACATGGTGCCAGACCGGATGACCTTAAAAATGATGGACAAAAAGCCGTCAGAGACCTTTAGATAGTATGCGCAGAGATGGAGAGACGTCTCAGCCCAAGTGGAACCCCCACTAACAAAAACGGAGATAACCGTTCTCTTTATCAACACCTTAAAGGCACCGTTTTATGACAAATTAGTGGGAAGTGCCACGAAAGAGTTTGCGGATATTGTAATATCTGGTGAGCTCATAGAGAATGCTGTCAAGAGCGGTAGAATGGAAGGATCAGAAGGCTCAAGGAAAGTAGCACCCGTAAGGAGGAAAGAGCCAGAGGCCCACATGGTGGGAACTGGAAGTCGTTACATTCCCAATTCATATCCTAACCAACCTCGACCCCGACATTATCCACCTTCAAATTTCCATTATCCTCCTCAAATCCCTTACTACCAAACACCACCTCCCTCCTACCCCGTATACGCTATGAACAACCAAAGACCCGTCACCACTTTTTCACAAAACACTGCACCCGTTCAAAACCAACCCAGAAATGAGCTAAGGCCAGCAAGGCCTAATCCCGAGAGACCACAGTTTACTCCCATCCCTGTGTCATATGGGGAATTGTACCCAAAACTTTTGGAGAAACAACTGATTTTCCCTCATTACATGGCACCCCTTAAACCTCCATACCCGAAATGGTACGATCCAAACGCTAGTTGTGCATATCATGCGGGGAATCAGGGGCATTCTACTGAGAACTATCTGGCTTTCAAAAGGAGAGTTCAAGGGCTCATCGATGCGGGTATTTTGCGATTTGATGGTACTAGCAGTAAGGCCGGAAATCCATTCCCAAATCACACTGAAGGGAATGTGAACGCAGTAGGAGAAGAGGATAAACGACGAAGTAAAAGATGGGTTTCTGAAGTAAGAACACCTCTGCAGAGAATCTGGGAGGTGCTAGTTGAAAAAGGGTTACTTTGTCGTTTTAACGGAGTATTCGAAGGAAGCGATGCAAAGAGTCGCAGTTTTTACGAGTTCCATGGCATTGAAGGACACGACATTCAGTCCTGTAATGAATTCAGAAGGTTATTGCAAAGTATGATGGATAATAAGGAGATCGAGATTTTTTGTAAAGTCGAAGAGGCCTATAATGGAGAAATATGTGCCTCTGACAATCAATCATCAGGCCCCCCTTATAGCGCTGATCGACCATTGGTGATCTATTATGATGCGAAGAAGGAGCCGGTGAAACCAAAGATGATAATCGAAGTACCATCTCCTTTCCCTTATAAGGATAACAAAACAGTACCATGGAGATATGATGTCAATATCGTCACACCGGAAGTTGGAAAGTCCAAAGCCATATTTGAAGATGTTGGGGAGGTAGGTCATTTTACCCAAAGTGGGAGATGCTATTCCAAAGAAGTTGAACCGGTAAAGAAAAGTAGCGACTTGAAGCAAAAAGGGAAAGCAGTGATGCACGAAGTCAAAGTCGAGCAAGAAATTCCACCGTGCAAGTGCAAGAAACTAAAAAGCTCAGAATGAGGAAGAAGCTCAAGAATTCTTGAAATTTATCAAGCACAATGAATATAGTGTGGTGGAACAATTGAGCAAGCGACAAATATGAATCTCGAGTTCTATCTCTACTGTTAAATTCAGAGCCACACCGGAATGCTTTATTGAAGGTGTTAAATCAAGCTTATGTGGCCAATAACATATCCGTTGAAAAGCTTGATAGGTGGGTAAACAATTTAAATGCGGACAATTTCATCTCTTTTAGTGATGATGAGATACCGCCAAACGGTAGAGGCTCGGTGAAAGCGCTGCATATCACGACTCGCTGCAAGGGCTACATCATACCGAACGTGCTCATCGATAATGGGTCAAGCATTAAATATTATGCCATTGGCCACACTTTCCAGAATACCGATGGATCTGTCCTACTTAAGGCCTTGTCATTCCACAGTAAGGGCATTCGACGGGACGAGGCGTGAAGTTATGGGAAAGATTGAGATCCCTTTAGAAGTGGGCCCTTACATTTATGATGTCGAATTCCAAGTCATGGACATTACGCCCTCATATAACTGCCTTTTGGGGAGACCCTGGATCCATTCTGCTGGAGCGGTCCCGTCATCCCTCCACCAAAAAATAAAATTTATCATGGACGGCTGTCTGGTCACAGTCGAAGGAGAAGAAGATATTGTTGCATTTGTCTCTGCTGATGCACTGTACTTAGAAGCGAACAAAGATGCATTGGAATGCTCCTTCCGATCCCTTGAATTTGTCAATGCCACTTTTGTTATTGAGGGAAACAAGATTCCAGTGCCAAAACTATCGAGAAATACCAGAATGGGTGTCAAGTTGACTGTAGGAAGAGGAGCTCGTGCGAGAAGAGGTTTAGGTAGACATCTGCAAGGAATAGTTAGGGCTTTAAAGCCGGTGCACCACAAGGCCCGATACGGTTTGGGGTTCCAGCCTGATATGCGTCAAAGAAGAAGACAGTGGAAGAAAGATCAGGAAAGAAGGATTGCAAGAACTTTCGGCCGAGAACCAGAATGGGAACCAATAGAATACCCTTATTTGTTAAAAACATTTACATCTGCGGGAATGATATACCCTGGACAAGACGATCCACGAAACATGCTGAGGATAATTGAAAAAGGTTTTCAGAATGTCAGTATAAATGTCATTGACAAAGGGGCTGGTACAAGTAAAGACGTCTCGAGGATACGCCCTTGCCCTCCTGGTTTCATGTTGAACAATTGGACTTCCGAGGAGCTTCTTGTAGTTTATAAGTCTTCAGAGTAATGCCAAACATTAACCTTCTATTATGTCTTTAGATATAATAGAATTCTTTTGTAAGAGCGTGCATTCGCTCTTTATCATTCAAATGAATATCAATGAAGATGCATTTTGTCACGATTTTTTCGCATTATCGCTAATTTCATGATCATTTTCTCATTTCATAAGCCTATGCTCACATTTGCCACATTTCATGCCATAACATTTTTGTCTGTTGTTTCCAATACTCAGATGCCCCTCTATAGCTTCCTTTTCCATTCAACTTTCAGGTGCTCAGATATCGATGACATGAACAAACCCGTTACGAGTCTTGAAATTGATTTTGAGAAGGCTGTTTGCTTAGGGGAATTTGAAGCCGAAGAAAATGCTGAAGATTATGTTTCGTCTCCTGAATTGTTAAGAATGGTGGAGCAAGAGGATAAACAGATTTTGCCTCATGAAGAATCTGTGGAAACAATAAATTTGGGCACTGAAGAAAGGAAACAAGAAGTAAAGATCGGGACTTCTATTTCAGAGAGCACCAGGCATAATTTGATCGCTCTACTCCACGAATACAAAGATGTTTTTGCATGGTCATACCAGGATATGCCAGGGCTAGATGAAGATTTAGTGGTCCATAAGCTCCCGTTAAAGCCAGAATGCAAGCCCATCCAGTAAAGATTAAGACGAATGAGACCCGAAATGCTGCTGAAAATAAAAGAGGAAGTCAAGAAGCAATTTGATGCTGGCTTCCTACAAGCCTCCAAATATCCAAAACGGGTGGCTAACATAGTCCCGGTGCCAAAGAAGGATGGCAAAGTACGAATGTGTGTGGATTACCGTGACCTGAATCGAGCAAGCCCAAAAGATAATTTTCCCTTGCCACATATTGATACGTTGGTAGACAACACAGCAAAGCATTCATTGTTTTCTTTTATGAATGGATTCTCGGGGTATAATCAGATCAAAATGGCCCCTGAAGATATGGAGAAAACTACCTTCATAACAATGTGGGGAACATTCTGCTACAAGGTGATGCCATTCGGGTTAAAGAACGCCGGGGCAACATATCAGAGGGCTATGGTGACGTTATTCCATGACATGATGCATAAAGAAATAGAGGTCTATGTCGATGATATGATTGCTAAATCCTTTGGGAAGAAGATCATATAGTGAACTTGAAGAAGTTGTTCGATAGGCTGAGAAAGTTCCAGTTAAAGCTCAATCCAGCCAAATGTACGTTCGGGGCTACCTCAGGAAAGTTGTTAGGCTTCATTGTCAGTGAAAGAGGTATCGAGGTTGATCCAGATAAAATAAAGGCCATTCAAGAGCTACAGACCCCACGCACGCAAAAGGAAGTTAGAGGATTTTTAGGGAGATTAAACTACATCACCCGATTTATCGCTCAACTTACCAACCAATGTGACCCAATTTTTCGGCTTCTGCGAAAACATAACCCGGGAGAATGGAATGAGGAATGCCAGGTGGCCTTTGATAAGATAAAGCAATATTTGTCTAGTCCTCCAGTGCTAGTACCGCCAACTCCGGGAAGACCATTGATTTTGTATTTGACTGTGTTTGAAAATTCAATGGGTTGTGTACTGGGGCAACACGACGAGACGGGAAAGAAAGAGAAGGCGATCTACTACCTCAGCAAAAAGTTCACTGAATATGAGGCAAAGTATTCGTCCATTGAAAAATTTTGTTGCGCTCTGGTTTGGGTAGCTCGAAGACTCAGACAATACATGTTGTACCATACGACATGGTTGATTTCAAAGCTGGACCCGGTAAAATACATGATGGAATCGCCGGCATTATCAGGAAGAATGGCACAATGGCAGATTCTCCTTTCGGAATATGACATTGCCTATGTAAGTCAAAAGTCAATAAAAGGAAGCGCAATAGCCGATTTCCTAGCAACTCGAACGACAGAGGAATATGAGCCTTTAAGATTCGATTTCCCTGACGAAGACTTAATGTGCATCTCAGAAATGGAACCAGAGTCATCAAAAGAGAAGTCATGGAAGATGTGCTTTGATGGTGCATCGAATGCTTTGGGGCATGGAATCGGAGCAATCCTGGTGTCACCAGAGGGGAATCATTATCCGTTCACTGCAAGACTGAACTTCTTCGCACCAATAATATCGCGAATATGAGGCTGTATCATGGGGCTTCGTGCGCAATTATTGATCGAGACATCAAAATCCTAGAGGTATACGGAGACTCAGCCCTAGTAGTTTACCAGATCCGTGGAGAGTGGGAAGTGAGAGATCCAAAATTGATTAAGTACAGCGATTTAGTGGCTGAATTGATCAAGGAATTCAAAGAGGTAACTTTTCACTATTTCCCACGAGAAGAAAACAAACTGGCCGATGCCACAGCCACTTTGGCTTCAATGTTCAAAGCAAGTAAAGAAGCGTAAATAATGCCCCTCAAAATGAGCATATACGAGGTTCCTGCACACTGTTGTAGCATTGAAAAAGAAGTAGACGGACGTCCATGGTTCCATGATATATTAGAATACATCAAGAATCAAAGTTATCTCGAACAAGCGAATGAGAACGACAAAAGAACGATCAGAAGAATGGCAGCGGGATTTGTTCTTGATAGGGATATCTTGTACAAAAGAGGAAAAGATCAAATGCTCTTGAGATGTGTGGATGATGCTGAAGCCAGAAAAATACTCGAAGAGGTCCATGAGGGAATCTGCGGAACACATGCCAATGGTTTCAATATGGCTAGAAAGATCATGAGACTCGGGTATTATTGGCTGACAATGGAAAGTGACTGCATCAATTTTGCCAGAAAATGCCACAAATGTCAAATCTATGGTGATAAAATTCATGTAGCCCCTTCGCCCCTTCATGTCATGACTTCTCCGTGGCCTTTTTCTATGTGGGGCATGGATGTTATAGGGCCAATTTATCCAAAAGCGTCAAATGGACATCGATTCATTTTTGTGGTCATTGATTACTTCACAAAATGGATAGAAGCCGCTTCGTTTGCCAATGTGACGAGGATCTGCGGTTTGCGGGTTTTGAAAAGGAAATCATTTGCTTGCATGCGGCTTGCTTGAAAGAATCATTTCAGATAATGCCACGAATCTGAACAATAAGATGATGAAAGAAGTGTGCGAACAGTTCCAAATAAAGCATCATAATTCCTCGCCATATCGCCCAAAGATGAACAGAAATTTGTTGAAAGCAATAACAAGAACATTAAAAGGATCATTGGGAAAATGACTCGAGACGTATAAAGATTGGCACGAGAAACTTCCATTTGCTTTGTTTGCATATCGCATATCCTGTGCGAACATCTACTGAGAGCAACTCCTTTCTCTCTAGTCTATGGAATGGAAGCTGTACTACCTATCGAGGTTGAGATCCCCTCTATGCGAGTCTTAATGGAATCAAAGTTAGAAGAAGTAGAATGGGTTCGAGCTCGATATGATCAGTTGAACCTCATCGAAGAAAAACGTCTAAGAGCAATTTGTCACGGGCAGATGTACCAAAAGAGGATGATCGCCACCCATGACAAGAAGGTACGACCAAGAGAATTCCATGAAGGAGAACTTGTGTTGAGGAAAATTCTCCCGATACAAAAAGACCTGCGAGGAAAATGGGCACCAAACTGGGAAGGACCATACGTCGTAAAGAAGGCATTTTTCAGGTGGAGCTTTGATCCTTACCGAGATGGACGGCAAGGAGTTACCAAATCCAGTGAACTCAGATGCTGTGAAGAAATATTATGCTTAAGATGAAAACCCGAAAAGGGCATCTTAAAAAAAAAAAAAGATCAGAGCGAAAACCCGAAAAGGGCGTTTTGATTAAACACAAAAGATTAGGATGAAAACCCGAGAGGGCATTCTAATGAAGTAAATATTTGGCTTACAAGGCAAGGTGTTTTAAACTGTACGACAAACAGTGAGACTACAGTATTTGAAGCATCTCTGAAAGCTCAAAATCTTCTACGCAAGGAGCCAGACTCGAAAAGATTCTTGATTGAGGAACGTGGAAGAGTTCATGTGTTGAATATCTAGAGCATTTGTATCCGTTGAATACGATCCTTTCTTTCTTTTTGACACTTTTGCTCTCATTGGTTAACTTCCTTTGTTTGCCACACTTGAAATAAATGAATATGAGATATCATTTTGTCCCTACTTGTCCTTTTTCATGCATCTCATTATGTGTTTATTTACATGATAAATAGTGAAATGACACACTCTAAACAAAAGAAATGTTAAGCATTACCTGGATGAAAATTTGATAAGTACAAGAATTTCAAGGCAAGAACAAAGTTCAACCAGAGGCTAAAGAGTGATATCTGAGAAACGTTGATTACTTGTAAAGCCTGAAGGCGGGTACATGGCTTAAAGAGAAAGTCAAGAGCTGAAGTAATGAATGCAGATCCTCAACAATCGTGGCTAAATGGACATACGACAAACATGCTTAAGGAGCACTGCATAATCATGTAGGCATGAAAGCATTTAAGACAAACATGTGCATATCATGATAACAATATGCATAGCATATACAGGTACTCCAGCAGAGCAAGAAATCTGGAATGAGAGTCGCATTGAATCAAGTGAAAAGACACCTGAGTTCTACCAAAGGACAGGTTTTGGTTTTGATGTTTTAATTCATGCTTTTAAAAAAAAATCAACTCATATTGCGAGAGATGAGTTGAGCTTCAGGTCACATGCTGAGGTATTTTTAGTTTATGTTTCAAAAAAATTGACTCATATTGCGAGAGGTGAGTCAAGCCTCATGTCACGTTGAGGTAATTTCAATTTATGTTTTCCAAAAATCAACTCATATTGCGAGAAGAGAGTTGAGCCTCAAGACATGTTCAGGTAATTTCAATTTATGTTTCAAAAATCAACTCATATTGCGAGAAGAGAGTTGAGCCTCAGGCCACACGCTGAGGTATTTTTAGTTTATGTTTCAAAAATTGACTCATATTGCAAGAGGTGAGTTGAGCCTCGGGGCACGCCGAGGTACCTTCAATTTCTGCTTTTCAAATTCTGCTTTTCAATTCATGTTTTTGAAGAAAATCAACTCATATTGCGAGAGGTGAGTTGAGCCTCAAGACACGTTGAGGTAATTTAAATTCATGTTTTCAAAAAAATCAACTCATATTGCGAAAGGTGAGTTGAGCCTCGGGGCACGCTGAGGTATTTTCAATTTCTGCTTTTCAATTCCTGTTTTCAATTTATGTTTTTCAAGAAATCAACTCATATTGCGAGAAATGAGTTGAGCCTCAAGTCACGTTGAGGTAATTTCAGTTTATGTCTTTCAAAGAATCAACTCATATTGCTAGAGGTGAGTTGAGCCTCAGGGCAAGCTGAGGTATGTTAAATTTCTGTTTTCAATTTATGTTTTTTTAAAGATCAACTCATATTGCGAGAGGTGAGTTGAGCCTTTAATTCTTGTTTTTCGAAATTTACTTTTCAAATTATCAACTCATAATTGCGAGAGGTGAGTTGAGCCTTTTAATCTCTTCTTTTAATTTCAATGTTTCAAAAAAAAAAATCAACCCATATTGCGAGAAATGAGTTGAGCCTCAGTTCACATGCTGATGTATTTTCAATTGTTGTATTTAATGTCTGTTCATATTGCGAGAAATGAGTTGAGCTCAAGATCACAGGTCAAAATTGCAAGTCTTGACTCCCTGAAGTTGCAGCGAAGCTGATCAAGGATATCAGATCTTGCCTTGCTAGAGTTACAGAAGAGAAGATCACAAATCCCATCTCACTGAAGTGATAGGAGAGCAGATTGAAGTTATAGATCTTATCTTTATGGAGCTACAGTGAAGCCACAAATCTCACATCCTCGAAGTTACATTGGAGCAGATTGAAGCAATGAGGCATATATCAGAAGGTGCAGTGGATTGAACCAAAGCTGCAAGATGCAGTGGACTGGAAGAAGACTATCTGAACAAGAAGAGCACCAATGAAGTCAAGACTCGCAAGACAGAGCAAAATTGGCCTTTCATTTTGTCTTTGCTCTATTCTCGTTACACGACAATGAGCAAAGAGGGGCAGCTGTTGCAGGCCAATATTCGGCCATTTATTACAAAACCAGACCCCAAATAGATGACCCAAACCCATTTAATATCATCCCTTAACCCATTTACACTTCAAGCCCAATACCCTAACTACCCTAGCCCAAAATGAAAAAACCTAGTCTTCTTGCTGCCGACTCAGCCACCTACCCTTCAGGCCACTTGCTTTTGACACCAGTTTGCAGCATGCCACCACTCCCTGGTGCCACCTGCCCCAGGGTCACTTCCACCGCCCATCCCCTGCAAAGCAAAGAAAGCACGTAAGCAAAATAGAGCAAACAGACAATGAAGGCTATAAAAAAGCCATTCAAAACTCATTGTAGGGGTTCGGATTTTCTTTGTTTTCTTAAAAATAAAAACGATAGAAAGGTTCAATTGTAGAGCAAAAAAAACAGCAACCTAATTAGGGTTTGAACACAAAATAACATCCAAGCAGATAGAATACAAAAGATCGAAGATTCAAAAGTGAAAAACCCGAAGGTAATTCTTCATTTCGGTAACTGTTCTAAGTTCATTTTTTTACCACAAATACATAAAAACTTACAAATAAACATAAAGAAATAAAAAAAAGGAAAAAATTAGAAAAATTACCTTTTCCGGCCACCGCTCGCGATGGCCGGCGCCGACACCGGTGACCTTTCGGTGACCGGCCGACGATCGAGGCCTGGCCGGATCCCTTCCTCTCCCCTCTCCTTTTTCCCCTCTCCTTTTCTTTCTTTTTTTTTTCTTTCCCCCTTGCACAAATGAAAAAAACAAAAATTTTTAACTTATATAGGGGTCCAAAACGCACCGTTTTGGACCCCTCTGCTAATGGGAAAACGACGCCGTTTTTGAACGCTCGGTCGGTCGACCCGACCCGCACTGCAAGGATCCACAGCGTGTTTTTGAAGCGGAAGGGCTATTTGCGCAATCAGCCCTTCCGCTTTTACGAGGCTTTATAATTAAATCTGTCATGTTTTGTGATTTTGCCTGTTATTATTTATTACGTTTTGCAATTTGGTCCCCGCGCTACTATGCGCTTTGGCGAAATGGGATTATTGCTATCCCGCCCTCCACTTTGTTTCCACGCGTGTTCGGGGCGGTCCTTTCATTCTATTTTTTTAATTTCGCCCAAATATTTTGTTTTTTTAGTTCAATTTAATTTTTTTGTAATTATTTTTATTAATTGATTATTATTGTGATTAGTATCATTGTATAATTTTATATTTAATGTATATACGTATATTTATTCATATAGTATGTTTAATAGTAGTCTTGTAATATTGTTATTATCTCTAATAAGTATATATCATGTATATATATATATATATTAATACTATGTTATGCATATTTTATATATATATATATATTATGTACGTATGCTTTCTAAAATTTTATATTATCATATATATATTTTAATACTATTTGTTATATTTTCTTTATAATATTCCATGTATATACTTACTATATTATCCTTATTATTAGTATTAATATTAGCGCGTATTTTATGTTTATATCCTCGATATTATTCTTATAGGTATATTTTTAATACCGTATTATCCTTACTATTTTCATTATTATTTTTGTTTTTTTTAATAACCGTTATTATTTATATATGTATAGATACTTTCATGTACTTATCTTAAATATACCATTTTCTTATTTTTATACTTTTTTTCTCGATACTTATTTTATACAAACATTACGCATATATTTTAATATGTATATATATACACAACACTATTAATGTTTTTAAATTTGTTTTTTCAAATCACTTTACACATTATCATATACATAATTTATCGTTTTACTTAGTGTTTAATGTTATTGTTATCATGCCTAATATCAAATATATCGTGAATATCTTTTGTTACTATTTCATCATTCGCTTCATATATCTGTAAATCACATTTTCTTACAATATTGTTCTAATATCCCTATTCATGATTTAAATCAATTTCAATAATCAAGGCAATATATCGATTTAACATCAAGTCATCGAGTTCATCACTATGTTGGATGAATGTCAATTGACTCGTGTTAAAGCAATATACCCTTCTCAAAAAAACCAAAATAAAATTAAAATTTCTCGTCTTTTTTCGGATCGCAACCAAATTCTAAATTAAACTCGTATTTTTGAAAATCAAGACAACATGTGTTTATAAGATACCAATTTTGGGCGTCGCGAGGGTGCTAATACCTTCCTCGCGCGTAACTGACTCCCGAACCTGAATTATTCTCTGGATTTTAACGTAAACCTAAACCTAGCCTTTTATTTGTTTTTAAAGAAAAATCTAATAGGTGTCCGATCACTCCTAGAAAAAAGATCAGTGGCGACTCCCGGTTTATTTTTAAAACCAAATTTCAATTTCCAGTTTTCTAATAAATCACCACAATTTAGCGACCCGAAACCCAAAAATTTTTACGTCGCTACAATGGATGGATTCTCGGGGTATAATCAGATCAAGATGGCCCCTGAGGATATAGAGAAAACTACCTTTGTAACAATGTGGGGAACATTCTACTACAAGGTGATGCCGTTTGGGTTAAAGAATGCCGGGGCAACATATCAGAGGGCTATGGTGACGTTATTCCATGACATGATGCATAAAGAAATAGAGGTCTATGTTGACGATATGATTGCTAAATCCCGAGGGGAAGAAGAGCATGTAGTGAACCTCAATAAGTTGTTCGACAGACTGAGAAAGTTCTAGCTAAAGCTCAATCCGGCCAAATGTACGTTTGGGGCTACTTCAGGAAAGTTGCTAGGCTTCATTGTCAGTGAAAGAGGTATTGAGGTTGATCCAGATAAAATAAAAGCCATTCAAGAGTTATCACCTCCGCGCATGCAAAAGGAAGTCAGAGGATTTTTATGGAGGTTAAACTACATCGCCCGATTCATCGCTCAACTTACCAACCAATGGGACCCAATCTTTCGGCTTCTTCGAAAACATAACCCGGGAGAATGGAATGAGAAATGCCAGGTGGCCTTTGATAAGATAAAATAATATTTGTCTAGTCCTTCAGTGCTAGTACCGCCAACTCCGGGAAGACCATTGATATTGTATTTGATTGTGTTCAAAAATTCAATGGGTTGTGTACTGGGGCAACATAACGAGTCAGGAAAGAAAGAAAAGGCGATCTACTACCTCAGCAAAAAGTTCACTGAATATGAGGCAAAGTATTCTTCCATTGAAAAATTTTGTTGCGCTCTGGTTTGGGTAGCTCGGAGACTTAGACAATATATGTTGTACCATACAACATGGTTGATTTCAAAGCTGGACCCAATAAAGTACATGATGGAGTCACCTGCACTTTTTGAAAGAATGGCACGATGGCAGATCCTACTATCGGAGTACGACATGTCTATGTGAGCCAAAAGTCAATAAAAGGGAGCGTAATAGCTGATTTTCTAGCGACTCGAATGACATAGGAATATGAGCCTTTAAGATTCGATTTCCTAGATGAAGACTTAATGTGCATCACAGAAATGGAATCCAAGTCATCAAAAGAGAAGCCATGGAAGATGAGTTTTGATGGTGCGTCAAATGCCTTGGGACATGGAATTGGGGTAATCCTGGTATCGCCAGACGGGAATCATTATCCATTCACTGCAAGACTAAACTTCTTCTGTACCAATAACATAGCGGAATATGAGGCCTGCATCATGAGACTTCGTGCAGCTATTAAACGAAACATCAAAATTTTAGAGGTATACGGGGACTCAACCCTAGTGGTTTACCAGATCCGTAGAGATTGGGAAGTGAGAGACCCAAAATTGATTAAGTACAGTGATTTAGAGGCTGAATTAATCAAGGAATTCAAAGAAATAACTTTTCATTACTTACCCCGAGAAGAAAACCAATTGGCTGATGCCCTGGCCACTTTGGCTTCCATGTTCAAAGCAAGTAGAGAAGCAGAAATAATGCCCCTCAAAATGAGCATATACGAGGTCCCTGCACACTGTTGTAGCATTGAGAAAGAGGCAGACGGACGGTCATGGTTCCATGATATCTTAGAATATATCAAGAATCAAAGGTATCCCGAACCAGCAAATGAGAACGACAAAAGAACGATCAGAAGAATGGCAGCGGGATTTGTTCTTGATGGGGATATCTTGTACAAAAAAGGAAAAGATCAAGTGCTCTTGAGATGCGTGGATGATGTTGAAGCTAAGAAAATACTTGAAGATGTCCATGAGGGAATCTGTGGAACACATGCCAACGGTTTCAATATGGCCAAAAAGATCATGAGACTCGGTTATTATTGGCTGACGATGGAAAGTGACTGCATCAATTTTGCAAGAAAATGCCACAAATGTCAAATCTATGGCGATAAAATTCATGTAGCCCCTTCTCCTCTTCATGTCATGACTTCTCCGTGGCCTTTTTTTATGTGGGGTATGGATGTTATATGGCCAATTTCTCCAAAAGCTTCAAATAGACATCGATTCATTTTTGTGGTTATCGATTACTTCACAAAATGGATAGAAGCAGCTTCATTTGCCAATGTGACAAAGACTGCAGGTTGTAGGTTTTTGAAAAAGGAAATCATTTGCCGATATAGTTTGCCTGAAAGAATCATTTCGGATAACGCCATGAATCTGAACAACACGATGATGAAAGAAGTGTGCGAGCAATTCCAAATAAAGTATCATAACTCCTCGCCCTATTGCCCAAAGATGAACGGGGCTGTTGAAGCAGCCAACAAAAATATTAAGATGATCATTGGGAAAATGACTGAGACATATAAAGATTGGCACGAGAAGCTACCGTTTGCTTTGTGTGCATATCGCACATCCGTGCAGACATCTACGAGAGCAACTCCTTTTTCTCTGGTCTACGGAATAGAAGCTGTGCTACCTATCGAGGTTGAGATCCCCTCTCTACGAGTCTTAATGGAATCAAAGTTAGAAGAAGAAAAATGGGTTCGAGCTCGATACGATCAGTTGAACCTCATCAAAGAAAAACGTTTAAAGGCAATCTATCATGGACAGATGTACCAGAAGAGAATGATCGCGGCCCATGACAAGAAAGTACGGCCAAGAGAATTCCACGAAGGAAAACTCGTGCTGAGAAAGATCCTTCCAATACAAAAAGACTTACGAGGAAAATGGGCACCAAATTGGGAAGGACCATACATCGTAAAGAAAGCATTCTCGGGTGGAGCTTTGATTCTCACAAAGACGGATGGGAAAGAGTTACCAAATTCGGTGAACTCAGATGCTGTGAAGAAATATTATGCTTGAAAAAGAAAATCAAGATAAAAACCCGAAAAGGGCATCTAAAAAAAAAGAGGGGGTCAAGGTGAAAACCCAAAATGGGCGTTTTGATTAAACACAAAAGATTAGAATGAAAACCCGAAAGGGCATTCTAATGAAGCAAACACTCGACTTACAAAGCAAGGCATTTTAAATGGTACGACAAAAAGTGAAACTAAAGTATTTGAAGCATCTCTGAAAGCTTGAAATCTTCTACGCAAGAAGCCAAGCTCGAAATGATTTTTGATTGAGGAACGTGGAAGAGTTCATGTGTTGAATATCTAGAGCATTTGTATCCATTGAATGCAATCCTTTTCTCTTTATGACATTTTATCATTTGTTAACTTTCTTTGTCGACCACATTAGAAATAAATAAATGAGAGGTATCACTTTTGTCCTTACCTGACCTTTTTCATGCATCTCATTATGTGATCTATTTAAGTGATAAATAGTGAAATGACATACTCTAAACAAAAGGAATGTTAAGCATTACCTGGATGAAAATTTGATAAGCACAAGAGCCTCAAAGCAAGAATAAAGTTCAACCAGGGGCAAAAGAGTGATATCTGAGAAATGTCAATTACTCGTGGAGCTTGAATACGGATATGAGGCCTGAAGAGAAAGTTGAGAATCAAAGCAATGAACGCAGATCCTCAACAATCGTGGTGAAAAGGACATACGACAAACATCCTTAGAAAGCACTGCATAATCATGTAGGCATAAAGACATTTAAGACAAACATGTGCATATCATGATAACATCATGCATGACATATACAGGTAATCCAGTAGAGCAAGAGGACGTGATGATAGCTGTACTGAATCAAAGGAAAAGACTCCTGAGTTCTACCAAATGACAGGTTTTGGTATTTTGATGTTCAATTTCTGTTTTCCAATTTTGTTTTTCAAAAATCAACTCATATTGCGAGAGGTGAGTTGAGCCTCGGGTCACATGCCGAGGTATTTTCAAATTCTGTTGTTCAAATTCTATTTTTAATTTTCCAAAATCAACTCATATTGCGAGAGGTGAGTTGAGCCTCGGGGCATGCTGAGGTATTTTCAATTTCTGCTTTTCAATTCATGCTTTTCAAGAAAATTAACTCATATTGCGAGAGGTGAGTTGAGCCTCGGGACACGCTGAGGTATTTTCAATTTCTGCTTTTCAATTCATGCTTTTCAAGAAAATTAACTCATATTGCGAGAGGTGAGTTGAGACTCAAGACACGTTGAGGTAATTTCAATTTATGTTTCAAAAATCAACTTATATTGCGAGAGGTGAGTTGAGCCTCAGGGCACGCTGAGGTATTTTCAATTTCTGCTTTCCAATTTTTGTTTTTCAAAAATCAACTCATACTGCGAGAGGTGAGTTGAGCATTTTAATTTTTGTTTTTCTAAAATCAACTCATATTGCGAGAGGTGAGTTGAGCATTTTAATTTCTGTTGTTCAAAAAATCAATTCATATTGCGTGAGAGTCAATTCATATTACGAGAAATGAGTTCAACTCAAGATCACATGCCGAGTAGAGAATAAAGATTGAAGATTAAAGACACCAGATTTGGCCTCCCTGAAGTTGCAGTGAAGCAGGTCAAAGTGGCAAGTCTTGTTCCCCTGGAGTTGCAGTGGAACTGATCAAGGATATCAAATCTTGCCCTTGCTAGAGTTACAGAAGAGAAGATCACAAATCTCATCTCACTGAAGTGATAGAAGAGCAGATTGAAGCTGTAGATCTTATCTTTCTGAAGCTACAAGTGAAGCAGATCGAAGCCCCAAAATCTTATACAATTGAAGTTACATTGGCGAAGATTGAAGCTACAAGGGGCATATTAGAAGATGCAGTGGATTGAACCAAAGCTACAAGATGTGATGGACTGGAAGAAGACTATCTGAACAAGAAGAATATCAAAGAAGTCAAGACTCAGCAGGACCAGGCAAAATTGGCTTTCATTTTGTCTTTGCTCTATTCCTGTTACACGACAATGAGCAAAGAGGGGCAGCTGTACATACCCAATTTTGCCAACTAAAACCCATTTTTTAAGCCCAAACCCGGTTGGCCCATTACAGTACCCAAGTCTCTTAACCCATTCCTAAATACTAACCCAAACCTTTACAAACCCATTTACAATTTAACCCACTAGACCCACTAACCTAAATAGCCCAATACCCATCCCCAACAACCCATTACAACTAAACCCAACACTAATTAAAACCTAATTTCAAAACCCAGGCCCAATTAACCCATTGGCCTAACTAGGGTTTCAGAAAAGCTGAAACCCTAGCCACCTTGCCTCTGCCATCTGACCAGCGCAGCAACCACCCCCCACTTGCAACACTGCCCCATCACATCCACCACCTTCTACACCTACAAGATAGTAAAGAGAAGAGATAGAAATAGCCAAAAAAGAAACAGTTTGTAAAAAAGGTAAGGCTATAAAAGCCGAATGGAAAACCATTGTAAGGGGTTCGGCATTTTTACAAGAAAAGAGAGTAAGAAACATGTTCAGATTTTGAGCAAAATATAGTAAATCTATCAGCAAAAGAACAAGAATAATATTAAATCAGGGAATCCAATATCAAAAACCGAAAAGAAGGTCTTTAAGGTGATTTTGTTTGTTTTTATTATTTTATTTTTATTTTTCCTTTTTATATTCCATTGATTTATATATATACATACATAAAAATATTTTAAATAAACAACAAAAAAAAGTAATAAAAAATTAGACTTTTTACCTTCTCACGGTGGCCGGCGCTGGAGCCGACGGTGGTCCGTGACGGACCGGCGACCCCCTGGCTAGATTTCCTCTCCCTTTTCCCTCTTCTCTCCCTCTTTTTCTTTTTTTTTCTTTCCACCGACTTCAAATGAAATTTAAAAAAAAATTTGGCTTTTAAAGGGACCAAAATGGTACGTTTTGGTCCCCCCTGCTTTTAAATGAAACGGCGCCGTTTTTGGCCCCGGGTCTGGTCGACCCGACCCGCTCCAGTTAGATCCGCGTGTTTTTTAAAAACGGAAGGGCTATTTGCTCATTTAGCCCTTCCGCGTTTTCATGCATTTGCAATCATGTTTTTTGCTTTTAATTTGGCCCTGTTATTTATTGCGCTTTGCAATTTGGTCCCCCACGCTGCTATGCGTTTTGGGGAAATTGGATTATTGCTGTCCTGACCCCTCACAGTTTAATGCGTGTTCTAATAGGTCCCTTCTCCTTTACTTTCTTTCAAAATTCGCCCCAAAGATTTGATTTTAATCCAATTTCATTCTTTTTCATCTATTTTTTTATTTACCTTAAATTTCATATTATTTTTGCTGTTTAATTCAGTTTTAAATATTAATTATGTTATATATAATATTGTTATCATAGTTCTTTTATTATTATTGCATTATATTTAGCTATATATATATATATATATATATATATATATATATATATATCTTTTGTTTCGTTTCTACTATTATATACATATATTATATATTATTTAATACTAATATTAGTTCACATATTTCATTACATATATATATAGGCATTTTTGTGTATATGGTACTATTTTCATATATTCATTTATTTATATACTTTTTTAAAAAATAATTATATTATGTATACATTTGTAAATATCATGCTATTCATATATTTTATGTTATTTCATATATATATCTTTATGTTATTTGTTATATATTTCTTTTATTATTTCATGTATATGTTTTTAAATACCATAATATTTATATATTTTTGCACTACACCACGAATACATTTTATCCTTATTATTGTGAATATTAGTATATGTTTTAGTATTTATGAATATATCTTTAATACATATAAGTATGTGTTTATTATTAATAGATGTTTTCAACATTATTATTTTGTATGTACATATGCAAATATTTTGACATTGTATTGTATATGCATTTTTATATATTATGTATAGATATTTACCTTTTTAATATTGTATTTTTATATATATCATGTATATATTGTGAATGTTATATAGTATACTTCTAATACTATTACTATATATAAATATATATATATATATATATATATATATACATTATGTATATATATACATTATGTACATATTCTTAATATCATTATTATATACATGCATTGTTTTCATTTCCTATTTAATTTTAGTATTACGTTTAATATGGCATGTGTTCTTATTGTTTCTAATATTATTGTCACACCTATATTAGCTTTAATACATTTCTAGCTCTGTCATTTATTTATTTTTATCAATTTGCTTTGTGTTAGTAAGAAAATCTTATTCTCTTTTTTTCTAATTAATTTCAATACATAAGGCAATGTACCGATTTAATATCAGGTCATCGATTTCATCGCTATGTTGGGTGAAATTCGTCGGCTCGTGTTAAAAACGGGACACCCTTCTGAAAAACCAAAAAACTAAAATTTCTCGTCTTTTCAACCGGATTACGACTAAATGTTACATTGAACTCGTATTTTTGAAAATCGAGACAACAAGTGTTTATGAGATACCAATTTTTGGGCGTCGCGAGGGTGCTAATACCTTCCTCGCGCGTAACCGACTCTCGAACCCTAATTTTTCTTTGGCTTTTAACGTAGACCTAAACTCGGCCTTTTTCTCGTTTTAAAGAAAAAAGAAATCTAATAGGTGTCCGATCACACCTAGAAAAAGATCGGTGGCGACTCCCTGTTTATTTCAAAATCAAATTTCAGTTTTTCAAACTTTAATTGCCACAATTAGTGACCCGAAACCAAAACTTTTACATCGCTACAACTTCCATGAACAATTAAAAGATATGAGAATAATGAATAATTATGGCAGCAACATTTTGAATAGTCTTAGACGGTGGAGATTACCAAGAAGGTGATGACAACTTAAGCCTACTAGGAGCATCTATAAGTCAGTTTATTTATTATTAGGTTATACAGTGTATGTGTGTAAGTGTTAAGAGAAAAGAAATAGTAGGCCTGTGTGTTAGAAAAAATATTTATACTTGTATCGTGTAATAAAATTGTTTTTCGGTTTTTAATTGTCCACTTCCACCATTCACCTCCGATTGGTCTGCTTGCACTAGGCTACCCTTGGCCTTGATGCCCAAACCCCATTTGTATCTGGCAACCACCGTCAACCTAGCTGCTGCCTGCTCCAGCCACCACCCACCCGTACCCTGAAGTCACTTGCCTGCACTTCAAAGCCCCCACTTGCAAGACACCATCGACACAACCGGCCCTATACCTACTTGTACTGGTCACAATCACACCTCAACTTGTCCAGCTACGGTAGCCCAAGCCCCCGCCTAAATCCACCGTTCTACAACTTGCCATCACCGAACCTAACCACCATCCATGGTCACCCAAAGCCGCCTTATATAAACTGGAACTAAGAGCAAGCCCCGGGTTCGGTCTGCATTACACACCCCAAATCTTTTACTTTTCTTTTGAAGCTTACTGAATCTGCACTCAATTTAGATAGTAATATCGGTAAGAAATTTGTATTCATTAAATATTTGATTGACTTTTATATATATATATATAATTGGAGGAGGGGAATGGGTTATTTAGGATTGAACCTAATTTTTATGCTTATAATATAATAATTTTGTCATTAAACCAAAAGGTAGTTGACATTAAATTATTTTTAAAGTTAAACTAAAAATAAAAATTAAATAAAGAAATTATATTGAAATTAGGTATTAAAATATGATATCTGTAAACAATATGTAAAACCTATCCCTGGGATAGCTTAATATAGAAATTAGGCTGTCCAGCTATGTCAATAAAGTTTTTAAGAGAGGTAATTATGGTGAGATCAAATTAGATATTAATAGATTTTATATGTAGTTGTTTTCTTTTCTTTTTTTTTTTTTTGAGAAATCATGAATTTATTTAAAATTTTACATGTTACTTGGTAATTTTTTTATATATTAATTCAAAATTATAAATTATAAATAGTGGGTGGAGATAATTACAAAAAAGACAACAAATTTAATCAATACTTTTCTATATCATTAGCACTAACAGGCATGATCTGGTATATATAAAAGTAAAAGCATATTCCAATAACTAATTTACTTTAATGAAAACTAAAACTCAAAGAATATTATTGTAGGAACCCATTTTTGCCCGGGCCCGTGAAATGAAATAAAACAAAATTTATAAAATAAATAAATAAAATGTCCCTGTAATGTCCAGTTTACAATAAATGGGCTTAAAGGCCTGATGACCCAAAATCGGTTACACCCATTAAACCCAACAAACGAACACGGCCTAAAGGGGCCCAAACCATAAACAGAAGACAGAAGGCCTAGGGTTTCTAAAACCCTAGGCGCCGCAAGCACCAGATGAAGGCCCCAAACTCGCGCCGCAATCAGTGCACCAATCCCACCACCGACAGATTCGTGCCATTATCGCCTCAATCAGCGCGCCAGTGAATCACCATCAACACCCCATCGTCGCCGGATTTCTCGCTGGTACCTGCAAAAAAGAAAGAAGAACAGCAGAGGCAATACAAATATAGCAAGAAATAAAATCAAACATTGTAAATATTATTTTATGATGATTTTCAGTGGCTATAAAAGCCTGAATCGAAACGATGTAAAACTACGTTTTTTCTGATACGTACATATACAATAAAATACCAACAGTTGATTGAAGAAACGAAGGTGATTTGTTTTACTTTATTTTTTTTCTTTACGTACAAATATCCTAAAAAATAAAACGAAAAGCGATTTACCGTCGGATTTGCACTAAAAATCGAAGCTCTTTAGCTTCCGGCCGCCGTATCCGGCGGGACCGACGACAGAGCGTGAGCGCGTGGGCGCTTGTGCCTGATGACCGGGGCTTGGCCTGACGGAGGCCGGAGCCCGAAGGGCTTTCTCCTTTTCTCCTCTTTCAGAGGATTTCTATTTTTTTTAAACGGGGCTAAAAATGAATTTTTTAGGTTTTCTTTCTTATATTTATAAACGACCCATACAACATCGTTTTGGAATGATCGTTTAGTGACCAAAATGGCGTCATTTCAAGGCTGAGGATCCGCGTGTTAACCCGTGACCCGGGAAGGATCCGCGTGTTTTTGCTTAAAGGGCTAATTGCCCAATTGGTCCTTCCGCATTTTTAGAATTTATAATTTCGTTCAATTCAAATTTTATTCTATTTTAATTTGGCCCTGACCTTTTATTTTCGTCTCAATTTAGTCCTAATTGCTATTATAAAGTCTATTTCGGACGACGTCATTTTGGGATTAGGGTCAAATTGCCCAGTGAGTCCCTCAACTTTTAGCGCGTGTTTCAATTAGGTTCAAAATTCATTTTATTTATTTAAAATTAACCCTAGATTTTTTATTTAAATTCAATTTGAATCCTTTTATATATATATACATTTTATATATAATTTATTTATTTTAAATATTTTAAATATTATTTATTTTTATAAACATTATTTACACATGTAAAAATTATTATATATATTATTTTTATTTATGTATTATTTATCATGTTATTTATATTTTATTTATATATTTTATTATATATTATATTATTTATTATATATATTATTCCCTATATTATCTTCATTTTATTATATATTATTTTATTATTTATTATTTATTAGTACATATAATTTTAAAAATTTGTAAATTATTATTAAATAATACATATATCATTATTAAATATTAAATATTTAATATTTAATATTCTTAAATTTACTATAAAATTTTGTTCCTATTTAACATATTATTATTTTTATAAATATATTAAGTTATTATATCATATATCATATAGTATATTTTATATAAATATATTAATCATTTCTAAAAAAAACTCTCCTTTATCATTTATATATTGTTTTAAATATTTTATTTTTTTAATACCTCATCTATTTTTAATTGTATTTTTTTTTATTTTTATTTTTTGACTTATATTTTATATATGTTCATAATTTGTTTATTTATTTTTGTATATTTTTTTTATTTATTTAGTATTGTTTTAGTATGTTAATTGTCGTAACCATTTTTTGAGAAAACGGGAATCTACTTGGATTTTGAAAATGAAAACAAAAAAGGGGAGTCGCCACCAATCTTTTTTGATGAGGTGTGATCGGATCACCTTAAATTAATCATTTTAATAAAAGTTAAGATTTACTAAAACGATAATTTTGGTCTCTGAAAATCGAGAAAATGAGTTCGAGTCGATTCACATACGGGAAGGATTAGCACCCTCGATATGCCCAAAATTGGTACCTAGTTGATTAATTAATGTCTTAGTGTCAAAATTTGGAAACTTTAAAAGAATTTAAAATACGATCCCTCTTTGTATTAATGCTAATTTAAAAGATGATTGGATAAATTAAAACGGATGTCAAGGACTCTCCTATCTCGAAGTAATAAAATATCATACCCAGTAAGTTAGGACACGACATCTCGAACTTTGAGACTGAGCTCGCCTCTTATTTAAAATTAATGTATTTTAACTTCTTTTTAAAAGGATATTCGGTTAGTTAGGGTGAACGAGGAAAATCGAAACCCAGTAAGTTAGGGCACGTTTTCTCAAATTTCTAAACACCGAACATTGGCTTTATTTGCAAAGGCTCTTATTTCGAGGTATCAAAATGTCATACCCGGTAAGTTAGGGCACCACACTTCGTATCTCTTAAAATAAGCATTTTTAAGACTCGTATTGTGATTTAAAAAGAATATTCCATTATTTAGGTTAAATGAGAAAAGTCGAAACCCAGTAAGTTAGGGCACGATTTTCTCGAATTTCCAAATACGAAATGTTGCTTTTATGGAAGAATTAACATTGGGTTGGATAAAATCTAAATTCGGAATGAAGCGGGATGATAAAGTATGCATAATAAAAAACAAATAACAATTGATAGCCGTAACAAAATAAACATGAACACAAATGTGAGAGATAATGATAAAAATAGAGATAAAATAAGCAAATAAATAGAATAGTAAGAGAAATGATAAATAAGCTAATAATATTAAAAACTAGTTGTAAATAAATATTACGTAAAATAATAAAAAATGATAGTAATAGTAATAATAATGATACCGGTGGTGATAATAAAAGTAATAAATATTTTAAAATTTGGAATGATATAAAAAAAGTGTATATATATATAAAAACAAATAAAAAATATATACATATATAATGTGAGTGAGCAGTAGAAATAATATAGTATATTTAAAGAGTAATATAATAATAATATAATAGTAATAATACGATGATAATAATGATAATAGAAGTTAGTAATAACAATATGTTAAATAAAAGATATGATAGTGGAAATAATTAAGAGTGTTAATAATAATAATAATAATAATAATAATAATAATAATAATAATAATAATAATGATAATGATAATAATAATAATAATGAAAACAAAAAATATTAAGTTACAATAGTAAAATAGTGATAATGATAATATATTAGGTAACAATAATAAAATAATAAGTAATAATAATAAAGTGTAAATAATAGTGATGAAAATGATAACAACTAATAATAATAGTGACGATAGCAGTAATGATACATTGATAATACATAATAGAAGGAATAAAAAAATAGTAATAATGGGAATATTAATAATTGTAATAACGAAAATAACAATACAGTAATGCTGATAATACATGTTAATATTAATAATAATACATAAAACCGGAAATAATAATATTTTAAAATAATAATACTATGTTAGTAGAAGTAATAGCAGTAATAATAATAATGAGAATAAAAATAATAATAATAGTAAGAGATTAATATTAGTGATAATAATAGTAATGATGATGAGGTTAATAATAATAATAATAATAATAAAACTAAAAGGTAAATAAATAAATAATAGAACAGCAAAAATGATTAAAAAGGACTGAACCGAACATGAAACGAAATTCTGGGGCCAATTTGAAAAAAATAAAAAAGAGAAGGACCCGATTGTGATACGCGCGTAACGTGAAGGGACGAAGGAAGAAAATATCCCCGCCACCCTAAACGCAGCGTTTTGCGCAAGACCAAAATGCAACAAAAATCGAATTACTGGGCAAAATTAAAAACAACCAAAAAATGAATTCAAAATGATAAAAAAGCGGAAGGGCTAAAAGTGCAATTAGCCCTTCCGCTAGAAAACACGCGGATCCCAGGCGGTTATGAGTTGGGTTTCGGGTCGGAGGCTAAAACGACGTCGTTTTGGCCTCTGGAACCCATCCTCAAACCGGCGTCGTATGGGGCCATTATATAAGTCAAAATTTTGGCAAAAATTTTCATTTTCCCCACTTCACTAAAAAAAAAACTGAAGTCCCTTTCCCCTTTTCTCTCTGCCAGCCCTGGATCTGGCGAAGAGCAGGCTGGTCGCCGTCGTGTCGTACGCGGTGGCCGGAAAATCGAAAAGGTACCATTTTTTTGTTTTTTTTTGTTTATAATATAAGTGTATATGCGTGGGAACAAATTCGGAAATAGGACAAAAATAAAAACTAAAAATCACCTTAGTCCTTCTACTATGATTTGGTATTTTGGTTGCCCGATTTGGTATTATTCCCCTGGTTTGATGTTGCTGTAATCACTATTTTTGCTTTGTGTTTTAAAATCAAATGTTGCTTCTCTATTTTATCACAAAACTGTCGACCGTTACAATGGTAATGGATTCGGCCTTTTATAGGCGTTTACAACTTGCTTCTTGATCTGTTTTTCTTGCTTTCTGTCTATTCTTATTAATGTTCGCAGGTGCAACTTGGGCTGTGGACTTTGACGGGGGCGGTGCTGCAGCAGGCAGGAGGTGGCAGATGGGAAAACGGCCTTAGGTGCGGCGCACCTAGGGTTTATTTTGTGTTTTTTGTGTTTTTTTATTTTGGTATTAAGCTAGGGTTAGACATTGGGCTGATGTAATTAGGTTGGGTCTATTTGTTGTTTGGGCTGTTAGGTTTTATTTTGTTTTGGGTTTGGGGTTAATTGGGGTTAATTGGGCTAGGTCAAATTTGGGCTGTACATTAATTTTTATCTTACCAATTATTTGTTATTTTTATGTTATTTATTGTTTATTATACTTGTGTGAAAATTGATTACTTATGTTATTATTTTAAGTTATATTTGCATGAAATATTATTGTATATATATATTATGTAATTTATATTGTTATATTCATTGTTTTTTATGATTATATCTGCATAAAATGTTAATGTATATTATGTAATTTATGTCGTTATTTATCATTTTCTATATTATATTTGCATGGATTGTTAAAATATGTATCATATAGTTTATATTATTTAGTATTGATATCTTGCAATATGTTAAATACATCATTGTTTTTAATGAAAATTTATATTTCATTTAATCCAAAAGAAATTTTAGAAAAAAGACAATGTCCTTTTATATTTAGGAATTCGGGAAGTAGTGCCCTAACATGCTAAGTTGCTATTTTCCGTTTATCTAAATATCTAAAGTATCCTTCTAAATAGATTTTGTAAATCACGAGATGATTTCAGTTACGAAAGTTTAAGAATATCATGTCCAATCATACTGGATGTGATGTTTGTACTCTTTTGGAGTGAAGGAATCTCGATTTTCAACTCAAATTATTTCGGTTTTAAGAAATCATATTTTAAATTCTTTCAAACTTTTGACATTAAGACAGAAATTATTCAATTCGGTACCAATTTTGGGCATTGCGAGGGTGCTAATCCTTCCTCGTATGTAACCGACTCCTGGACCTATTTTCTCACATTTTCGTAGACCAAAATATTTTATAAGGTGATCCAATCACACCTAAAAAAGTTGGTGGCGACTCCCATTTTCAAAATTCTCGCTTTTAAAAATGGTTTCGACAATTATGATAGAGAAATAAAGCAATAGCATTTTCAGTAAAATGTTGTGGTGAGTTTATTGGAAAAAATGAATAGTGTTTGTGTTTTTACTATACACTGCCTTTCAAATTATGCTCCCTTCATCTATCTTAATTAATCTTCAAAAATCACTAACATTTCTGGTTGGGGCAACCCAGCTTAATTTTTTATTCATGTGGTAAAGGGTTTAAACACACATACGTCAAAATCAGTATCAGCTTGTTGAGTTAAAAATTGATGGTGAAATTGATTTTATAAAATTGGAAGTTTAATCAATAAAAACTACTCAAGCTTGTTAAAAAACCCTTTAACATGAGTTGAAGCTAATTTAAATATTTCATTTTGTTGCTATAATTTATAAAATAAAAATTTATGTTTCCTATATCATTTATTTGTGTTATTATTATTATTATTTATTTTGAGAATTTCGTATTTTTTTTTATTTTGTTAATGACAGGATCGACATCGGACCAAGATCAACCTATAGGATGTAATCCGCAAGGAAGCCCCGGCCCTGGTTATTGTAACAAACGGTTGTGACCAGGGATGTTGTATCAAGGTATTCGAGCTGACTCAAGACCCTCTGGCCCTCTCCCGACGACTCGGTCTAGTCAAGGCCCAACTTTTGGATACAACATCGTGGTTTAAGCACATTGCAAGAAACGCAAGTAGCAGTTGAAGTGCAGTCCTAAAACATGGGGAAATGGTTCAAGCAAGGCAAATATTAGGAAAAAGGTTACTAAGAAGACTATATAGATTGGAATACAGAAATGAAGAAAACTAGATTGATCCATGACTGATCTCCCTATTATCGTTGAATCATCTGACCCTTTAGACTTTGAAGTATTATCTCCCTGCCAAACACCACCAGGGGGGGCTAAGACTGGCTTGGTAGGTAACAGTTAGAAGCAAACCTAAAATTACTAGCAAGGCATTGCGATCCTCGCCTCATAAATTAACCATACCGTGAAAAATTGGAGATGATGCTTTTGTCACATACTTGACAATTTGTTTCTCCAACTTACAGTTAAAGTTTGAAACTCCTGGAATAAAGTAACCACGCAGAACAGTAATACTCTCTTTATTATTATACCATTCTGCAATATCCAATGCCATCCAACCAGCCTGATTGGTAGAGTGCTTATCGGCCTTGCAGTTCAATAACAGTTTAAGCATCTGTTTAATTGATAGTTTGAGATATAATAAAACTACAATCAATTAACCATGTCGATGAAATAAAAAAGAAACTGTGTGATATTGATTACTATTAAACTAGATGAGTCAAACCTCGGGTTGATTATGAAAAGCAGCTAAGTGCAGTGCAGTGTTTCCAACTTCACCTTTTTGGTCCATGACTTCACAATAATAGTCTGTCTTCCTAAGTATTTGAATTAGGACTTGAAGAACATCCAGTCTGTCGTTTTCCACAGCACTATGCAAAGCATTACGATTCTCAATTGTAACATCTCGAATAGATTGAGGACAAATCTCAAGAAATCTATACAACAGACCATTATGGTTTCCAACTTCACTTATGATGTGCAAAGGTGTGTTACCATTCTTTCCTGTTGGGGTTTCAACACACTTTAACTGGGTAAAGTAAGAATTTCAAACAGAGCACCATCAGCAACGTATTATACCCGGGTAAAATATGAAGGAAAAATGCTTAAAGTTCAAGCTTTTAGCTACTGTCAAGAATGAAGAATAGAATTTTTAATCTTTTGAAGGCAAAGAATGATGGAGCATATGGAAGAAAATCTGATGATTTCATTCAAAAGAAACGTTGGCTCAAAGCCATTACATACACTAGTCATTGGCTGGTCAAATTCATCACCTAAACACTACCTAACTCTACTTATTACATTGGAACTTACAAAACTAAACTTGTACACTTAAGTAAAGTTGGTCATCAGCTCCTACATCATCAAACTACATCAAATGTAGGCTTAAACTAAGTTCAAAACGAACTAGAACACATTTCATAGACTTGGTTACAAAAGAACCAAAACAAACAGATTCAGTTACACGTACTTTACCCGGGTAACTTATGTGTATGAATTCTTGCACATACTTTATCCGGATAACTTATGTGTTTGAATTTGCATAGGCCGCATGTTGACACTTTACTTCTTCACATGCTGCATGCAGGCCAATTTCCAACATTTCCTTTTTGACACGAATTAGATCTTTGTCAATTTCCAAGAAACGTAGAACCATCCTTCTATGCCCTTTTCTAACTGTAAGGTGAAGTGGGCTCAAATATTGTTGGTTTAGCTTCCTAGCAAATGACGGCTTCAACTTCATCATCTCCGTTGCGAATCCGATGCACCCTTCATCTGCAGCTACATGTAAAGGAGTCTCGCTAAACTCCACTTCATCGAAGCGCCTCAAAACATTTCCATCTCTTTGAACTAAATTAATCCAAACTCACTTTATAAATGTGAAATGTAAATGTGACATGCCAATGTCATAGATATTTTTGATTGATGAACTTAAAAAGAAAAACATGAAAATTTTAATTTCTTAAAAGAAACTATTCCCTTAAAAATGAGAATCGCTATTAATGGTTCACCTATAAATCACCTTTCATGAAAAAAAAAAATCATTTTAAACTACAATTTAACTCTTTATGTTTTCACTTAAAGGTTTATTTGTTATTGAGTTTCAAAAGTAATTTTCAAGCCAAATCAACCTTTTAAACCAAAGTAGCTTTTTCAATTCAAACAAAAAGGCTACTTGTAGCCTTTAAAAAGCTAATTTTGGTGGCAAATTATAAAATTACCCCTCATTTATATTAATTATAAGAGATAAATATAACATATATTCAAATTAAATTTTACAAATAATTTATATTAATTATTTAAAAAGTATATAAAATTTATATTTCACATTATGTCTATACTATAATCTCAATTGAACATTTATTAATAGCAAAATAATAATAACTTGGCATTAAGGTAATAAGATTACATTTGAATCAATTATAAATTTTATTATAATTTAAACTTATATATTTCAAATATCATAATACTAACGATAAGTTTATATATTCCATGTATTTCATATGCTACGATATTAATTACTTAATCAATTACTTTTAATATTTTTATTATAATTTTAGTTTATATATTTCATATAATATAATATTAATGAATTTAAAAATAATTTAAATACATAATTTTCATTTTACAATATCATATTTAAAACGAAAATTTTATCTCCTTAATTTTAACAATAATTGTAAATACTTCAAACTTTTCAAACTCCACGGTATACTAGTCCTTAATCTTGATTCTGATAAATTACCCATTAGTGTTTACTTATTTACTCAATTTAGTCATGATTCTATAAAAATTATAATTTTTTTGTTACTTTTATTTATTTATTTATTTATTTCTTTTCTACATTTCTTCATCCCTTTTCTCTTTTATTCTTCTTGCTTCTTATTCACTCAAACCGTCGTACCTGTAGAATGTTCTTTTAATTAATTGAATGTCATTTTATTCGCTAAAGATACAACTTCTTCCTTGGTTTTCTATTTTGTGCTTGATGGGTTTTTTTGTTAAACATTCGTTATTGTTTTTTATGTTTATGGTGCGATTTAATTCATAATATGATTTGATATATTGAAAATATTTGTTTACAATATAATCGATTGAACATTAATATTTTGAGTATATAATTTACACGTGGTATGACTTCACTCATAATAATGAAATTATAGCTTAATAAAAAGAGTAAATGGTATCCTTTTATTAACATCGTATAGATTAGGAAAAATGGAACATGGTCGTGGATTTTTTTTGGGACAAATGGTTTTATCAATATTAGAACACGTAATTATCATTTTATTTGTAGAAGATATAATGGTAATGAGATAGAAATGGATCAAATTAGATTAAAGGATTTAACATAAAGAGATCATTAATATCTATAAGGGTGACACCTATAACAAAGACATTGGACAAATGCTTAATTCAGTAGCTTTCGCGGTGGTATATAATGGAGAGTTCTCTCATGGTACTTTTATAGTATTGACTTCATCATTAAATAATTTTGTAATTAATAGATGAGGAGTTGAGATTTCCAAACTCTTAATGTAATTTAGTTAATAATTAAAACTATACAACTTAGTTTAAATGGTATAATTATTTTATAATAAATAATATTTAATTTAGTTAATTATTTTGTAGGTTAAAATGTATGGCAAATTGTATCTAATAAATAAAAATTTTATATTATTTAATTATAATTATATTTTTAAAATTAAATTTATGTCCTAAAATTAAATATTATTATTTCTAAATAAAATTCATTTTTTAATTTAAATAATGTATAGCCATGTTTGACAAGTCATAAGGTGATTAATTTTAGTGGAACTGTTTTGTAGGCTCATTAAGAGGGTAGATGTTAGGCATGAGTTTTAAAGTTACTTCATACCCAAGGCAAGGACCAAACACTCGGCGAGGATCAACCCCACAAGTTTTAAAATTGCTTCATATCTACCAAACTCTTAAAAGTAGAGAGACCCTCATCATCTTACATAATCATATAGTTGATGTGATTTTTTTTGATCTTCTAAAAAAATTTAATACTCGATTTCCAGTATATTGATTGGACTACAAAGTCTACAATATTAAGTGCTACAACTTTGACAACACTGTTTGAAGCAAAATATACATATATAAAGAAAAAACCAACATCCCAAGACTATAAGATATTATGGCACTTCTAACCTCACACGAGGAGCTTCCTTAGTGACGTCATACAAAATATAGTATGAACAATATCCTATAACTATAATGGTTCCTTCCCAGAAATCATCTTTTATGAAAAGAAATAACCAGCGTCCGTCAATTGCTAATCTTAACAATATTGAGCCAACCTCAGTAGGAGTTACTTTAACAAAGCAAAACAAATCTGAAGGAGTTAACCAACATCCCAAAATTGCAACACTTTGTTTTGACACCCGATCACTATAAAACATGACCAATGTTAAAACAAAAAACAATAGCAAAAATACTCGTATAACTGCATATGCAAATCCAGTTGGGGTTATCAAAGATATTGATTGGTCGAAGCATATTGCGAAGAAAACAAGTAGTACTTGAATTGTTTTCTTGAAACCATGGGGAAAAGGCTTGAGCAGGAATAGTGTTAGGAAAAAGGTTACCATGAACACAACATAGGTTGGAATATAGAAAAGAAGAAACTCAGATTGATCAATTATCTGCCAAGTGCTTTTGATCTCTTACTCCATGAGGTGTTGTCACCCTGCCAAACACCACCAGGTGGGCTAAGAGTGGCCTGGTAGGTTCCAGTTAGAAGCAACCCTAAAACTACTAGTAAGGCATTGCGCTCATCGCTTGATATATTATCCAAATCGTTAAAAATTATTGATGATGCTTTTGCGACATACTTAGCGATTTGTTTCTCCCACTTAGATTTAATGTTTGAAACTCTTGGAATAAAGCAACCACCAGAATTCTGATGCTTTCTCTCTTATTATGTTGTTCTGCAACATCCAATGCGGTTAAGCCGGATTGATTGGTGGCATGCTTATCAGCCTTGCAACTTAATAGTAGTTTAAGCATCTGTTTAATTGACAGTTTAAGATAAAAAGAACTACAATCAGTTAGTCACGGCTGTGGAGTACAAAAGAATCTATTCAATATTAATTATTAAAGCGGATGAGTCAAATCTGGGTTTGATTATTGCTAGCAGCTATGTGTAATGCAGTGTTGCCATCTTCGTCCTTTCTATTTACCTCTTCCCAATAATAGTTATTCTTCTTAAGCGTTCGGATTAAAACCTGAAGAACATCCAATCTGTTGTTTTCCGTTGCAATATGCAAAGCACTGCGATTCTCAGTCGTAACATCTCGGATACAATCAGTAAAAGCCTTCAAAAATCTGTCCAACAGACTATCATGGTTTCCAACTTTACTAATGTAGTGCAACGGAGTCTCGCCATTCTTCCCTCTGACACGAACAAGATCTTTATCAATTTCTAGGAAACGAAGCACTACTCTTTATGACCCTTTTTCAATGCAAGGTGAATGGGGCTTGTAGTAGCCAATTTTTGGCCCAACCAATGAACCAAAATAAAACCCAAACACCATTACAAAAAATAAAAAAAAAAACCCAAACCCAAGTTATCTAACCCAACAACCCAAATGAAACCCTAGCCCATTTCAAATAAAAAAAAACAGCAGCAGTCAGCCCCCATAAGCCTCCAGCTGCCGCTCCTCACCAATGGCCACTGTGCGCACCACCAATCACCAGCCTCTGACACGACCTGCAAAATAAAGGTCCACAAGCAAGCAAATACAAACAGCAGAGAAACAAACAAAGAGCAAGAAGACAAAAACAAGCAAACAACAAAGAAGCAAAAACAAAAAAAAGAAGCAGAAAACAAAACGAAAAAAACAAAATAGACTTATGTAAACTCGGTTATAAGAATCAAAACAAGCCCCTTTGTAAGAGGTTACGAACTTTAGCAATAAAAAATCAAAAAGCAACATACAAGAACAGAAAAAGTTTTCAAAAGGTTGTTCTTTTATTTTTTTGTTTCATTTTCTTGTTTCTTCTTCTTTTAATACTGATTTATTTTGAAATAAAAGAGGAGAGGATTTACTTGGATCGTGCCTCGTCCTTCGACTGACGGATTGAATGAGTTTAGCCCCCTTAAAATACAAGAGGCGAAGGTCAAAACCCCTTTTTTAATGACCCCGACCACCACCCACAGTGGAGTTGCGGTGGTCTGACGGCTTGCGATGATGGGTCTCATATGGCCCTAGCAAAGAGGAAAATAGAAGAAGAAGAGAGAGCCAAGAAGCTCTCTGGTTCCTTTTTTTTTTTAAAAGAAAAGGTTGAAAATGAATTATAAAAAAAATTGGGGTTTAAATGTGACCCATATGAAACGGCAGAATTATTTTCAAGGCAAAAGTGGGGCATTTGCGCTTTGGGTCCTTTAGTTTTTACTACCCATTCTCAACACCCCCCTTGGCTCTTAATTTGCACTTTAATTTGGCCCCATGGATTTTACGCTAGTCTCATTTTGGTCCTGCATGATATAAAGCATATAAGGGCGGGGATATTCTCCTAATAAGTCCCTCTTTCTTTGCATGCGTTCCATTTGGGTCCTCTCTCTTTTAAATTTGTCCCTTTAATTTTATTTTATTTTTAATTTGATCATAAACCTTCTAATGTCAAACTATTTGATATATTTTGCTTATTTATTCTTTAGGAAAACATGTATTCTGTCAAACAATTATATATTTTATTTTAGATCTTTTTATATATGTATATATATTAGTTATCTTAAAATTATTTTAGGAACCATTTATTTAAAATTGATTTATGGTATTCTTTTCAAATGGTTATTGTATTTTATGTTAGGTTATGAGTTTATTTTCTTAATTAGCTACTTTAAATGGTTTTATTATATATTACTTTAAATTATCTTGTATATTATTTATTTTATGTTTTTTTATATACATTACTTATTTTAAACTTCTACATATTATTTATTTTTAAGTTTATATATAGTTAAACTATTTTATATATTATTTATTTTAAACCCTCTTTATTAGTTATTTTAAATTGTTCTACATTGTTTATTTTAAATGTTTCTTTTACTATTTTTACATATTATTCACTTTAAATTTTTTATATAATGTTCATTCTAAAATGTTTTCCATGTCATTTTGAATTATTATATATATATATTATTTCACATTGCTTTTTTATTTACTTTAAACCCTTTTTCATATATTATTTTTGAATTGCTTATTATTTTAAATTTATAGAATGTTTATTCTTGAACTTTCTTTTTTATGAATCATTTATTTTCAAATTTTCATATGTTTTATTTTAAACTTTTTATACATTTTTTTACATATATATTTATGTGAAGTTTTTTTATATACTATATATATATTATTTGTTGAAAGATTTACGTATCATTTATTTTAGACTTTTCTTTAATGATTTTAAATTATTTTTATCATTTACTTTAAGTTGTTTTTATAAGTATTTATTTTAAATCCTTTACATATATATATTTCGTATTTAAGATTATCTTATTATTTGATTAAGTTTTTTTATACTATTACTTCATTTCTATGTTTATTAAGCTTAATTGTTAAATAATGTATGTTGCGAGATTATTGTCATTGCGTGTTCTTGAATTTGTTTATGCATGTTCATATTATTGGCATTCACGTGTAATATTTTTATTCATGTGCTACTATTTCATGCTTATTATTACATTTTCATTCCATAGCATTGCATTGTGAATCAAACCCTAATTCATTCATCCAATAAATCGTTTTATTTTAACTTAAATAAATAATATACGCTATTATTTGAAAACGAGATTTTACGAATGAGGCAATGTTTTGCATTTCGGAACGTCGAGAAATTGTGCCCTAACTTACGGGGTTTCGATTTTCTCGTTGTTTCTAAATAGCTAAATATCCTTTTCGAGTTTTAAAAAACACATGAAATTCTCATTTAAATTTAAAAACGACCTTGCGCTCAGGAATTCATGGTATTGTGTCCTAACTTACGGGATGTGATGCTCCAATATCTCGAGATAAGGAAATCTTTAAACAAATTGTTTTGAGCTAATTCAAAAATTTTAAAATCAATATTGATAGAAAAGATCGTATTTCAAATCCATTCCCGATTTTCAATTTTCGACATTAAGACACTAATTAATCAACTCGGAACCAATTTTTGGGCGTGTCGAGGGTGCTAATCCTTCCTCCCACGTAACCAACTCCCGAACTTGTTCTCTTGAGTTTCGTAGACCAAAATGTCGTTTTAGTAAACTAAAATTGTTTTATTAAAACAAAGGTAATCCGATCATACCTAATAAAGATCGGTGGCGACTCCCGTTTTTAATTTCCGTTTTCAAAATCCAGTCGATCCCCTTTTTTCAAAAAAATGGTTTCAACAGGGCTCAAACCTTGTTGGTTTAGCTTCCTAGCAAATGATGGCTTTAAGTTACATCAATTCCATTGCAAGCCTAATGCATCCTTCTTCTGCAGCAATGTGTAAGGGAGTTTCGACAGACTCCACCTCATCAAAGTGCCTCAAAACATTTCCATCTCTTTGAATTAAACTGTATAGATCACTAATATTTCCTGTACGAGCTGCTGTACTCAGCCTTTCATTCATATCAAGTGGAAGGACCAATTGAGAAAAGAAAATTTGAAAGAGCTTAAGCCCATTTACAGTGTTTACTAGAATGAGTGAAGACTTCGGTGCTCTGTTAAATGCAGTAGGTCAAGAATTTGCTGCTGCTTTGTTTATAAAGAAAGCAGAAAAAGGAAGCTTCAATTTCGTGTGCTTATTATTGTAAAGAAAGTTACTTTTGGCCTGTACAGACCCGTTTTAGCCCATTTAAGCTCAACCCCACTTCTTAACACCAAAATAACCCAACAGACCCTAACCCAATACAAACCCACTTTCTAACCCTAGCCCAAAAGCAAGAAAACAGAGGCCCAAACCCAACTAGCCCCAGGTTTAGGGTTTCAGAATCTGAAACCCTAAACCACTTGCCACCACCGCCTCTGACTCCCACCGCCTCAGTCACGTCTATAGCGCAAGTGCCTCTGCTCCACCGCCCATTTTCCTGCAAAGAAAGGACAACAAATAATAAAAAAGGGGTTGTACAATGGCTATAAAAGCCGAATCAAAATCCTGTAACAGGGGGCTTTTTTTGAAATAAAAAAATCAACAGTTTGATTTTAAATACAGAACAGAGACTAGATATATCGAAAAAAAGTAGAAGAAGTTCAAACACCAAGAATCCAAAATCTAAAAACCAAGGTGATTTTATTTTGGGTATTATTTCGTTTTTTTTTTCAAACTTATCATTCACATATACATATACATATATCACAATAATAATATAAAAAAAATAAAAAAAACGAAAATTTTACCTCTTCCGGCCACCGTGCACGGTGGCCGGCGCCGGCGACGGTCCGATGACCGGACGGTGACCGGCCTAACTTCTTAGAAATCGCCCTCCCTCTCTCTCTCTCCTTTTTTTTTTTTTCTCTCTTGAAGAAATGATTTTTTTTCTTGAAAATGGCCCTTTTATAGCCTCCCAAAACGACGTCGTTTTGGGGACTGCCTTTTAACCCCAAAACGGCGTCGTTTTGAGCATGACCCGATCCAGCTGACCGACCCGCCTAGGATCCGCGTGTTTTTGCTCCTAGGGGTTAATTACGCGCATGGTCCTTCCGCTTTTTATATGTTCAAAGAATCGTGTTTTAATTTCTTTTAAATTGGCCCTAGAATCTATTTCGTTTGCGATTAGGCCTTATTTCTGCGATGTCGTTTTAAGGGGCTAGGGAAAATTTCCCTTTTGGCCCTCGGTAGTCGCACGCGCTTTCAAATTAACCCTTTTCCCCTTTATTAATTTTTAAATCGACCCCAAAACTTCATGTTGCTTCAAATTTAATCCCTTTTTTAAATTTAATTCAATTTTTATATTATTTACTGTTTTTTATGTTGTTTATTATTCTATTTATTATTATTATATCCTATTATTATTATTATCATACTTATTATTTATGGGCCTTAGTATTATTTTTTCGTTTAATACTTATATGTATATATATCATATAATATTATTATTAGTTGTTTACTATTATTTTCCAAACTTTTTATTATGTATATTTCTACTTTTCTCAATATAATATATGCATATATATATTTTATATATATTATATTTTCTAGTATATATATATATAGATATGTTATATTATCATGTGTTTTATATATATATATTTATGTGATATCATTAATAGTTTTATTGTTAACATTATTTATATATGTGTATCGTATATACATCCTTTTTAAAATTATGTTTTTCTATATGTCACATATGTATCTTTAACAACTATATTATGTATTACTATATCTACGTAAGCATTATTTTTACTATTATTATTCCTAATATATATTATGTATGCATCTTTTAACATCATATAAAATATATACCTTTTTTTAAATATCATATTAATGTTATATCTATTTTTATACATATATATATATATATATATATATATATATATATTCTTTATATAGCACCATTATTTTTATATATTATTATACTTAATGTTTTCACTTGTTTATTACATTATTTTGATATTATTGTTTATATCATTATTATTCCTACATTTTCACCTATTGTTTTTTTAAACATACTTATTTTATTTTCATTTTTTATTTATTCATCATTCACATTATATATTACTTTTACCTATTTATATATACGTATACATACGTACATTTTCATACGACATTTTAAATTATTACCCGCATTATTACCATTAATTATTATCTCTATTATCATTGTCATTTTTTAGTCGCACAATATTCATTTACTACCATTTTCTTTTCAAATGCTTTTCAACTCATTCATCATTCCTCTCTTATTTCTTTTGTTTGTTTCATTTCATTTTTGCTTTTATCGCTATTGTTCATACTCATGTTTATATTCATTTTGTCGTACCTGTCAATACCGAAATTTGTATTCATCTATCCATTCTTTATCTTATTATTACAAAATTATGTTGCACCAACCTTTTCTCGACAAAATAACAATTTTTCATAAAAGTAAAATTCGTGTTTGGTAATTCGAGACAATCGTGTCTCTAACTCACTTTGGGTTTCGATTTTTCTCGTATAACTAAATAACGAAATACTTTTTTAAATCGCTATATGAGTCTTGAAAATATTTATTCGCGGAGGTACGAAGTGTTGTGCCCTAACTTACTGGGTATCACATGTTGTCATCTCGGAATATGAATTTGTTTTAAAGCAAAGGCAATATTCGGTGTTCGAGAACTCGGGAAAACGTACCCTAACTTACTGGGACTCGATTTTTCTCGTTTACTCTAAACAACCGAATACCCTTCTAACAAATTAAAATACGTAAGTTTTATATAAAAGGCAAGCTCGCTCTCAAAGAATTCAAGATGTTATGTCCTAACTCACTGGATGTGACATTTCATACTTTGAGACGAGAAGGTCTTTAACACTTGAACTGTTTTATAAAGAGGGATCGTATTTTAAATTCTTTCCAGTTTTCAAATCTTCGACACTAAGACACTAATTAATCAACTAGGTACCAATTTTTGAGCGTATCGAGGGTATTAACCCTTCCTCGTGCGTAACCGACTCCCGAACTCATCTTCTGATTTCGTAGACCAAAAATTATCGTTTTAATAAATTTCAACTTTTATTAAAATGATTGATTCAAGGTGATCCGATCACATCTCATCAAAAAGGATTGGTGGCGACTCCCCTTTTTTCGTTAAAATTTTCAAAATCCAAGTCGACTACCGTTTTACCAAAAAAATGGTTACGACAGCTTGGCGACTCCACTGGGGAATAATCTTCGAGAGTCGAGCCATAATTTGATTCACTTTTGTCTTTTTGTCGAAAATTGAAAATTTGGTTTTGATAAACGATCCTTTCATTGCATTTTCACCTTTTATTTTTATGGTTTATGATATAATACCTGCTGCGTTGGTTCGAGTTTTTAAATAGTTTTGCATATCGCATTGCATGACCGTTGTGGTCACACCCTTTTAAGTGGAAGTGAGAAACTACTCCTTCGTGAGGTCTTCACCTCCGTATAGGATAGTGGATCGCTTTCGGGATACATCTGTACCTGCGTCTTCGTGAGGTTTTCATCTCCGTATAGCCGTAGGGAAATGTATTCCCCTGAATCGAACTCGATCCGTATGAACCTATAATGGGTGAGGACTGAGGAATCTGCTGGTTCAGGTACTTTTACTTTAGAACCGAACCACATGTAGTGAGCCCTAAGAGCCTACCCTAGGTAGAACCACACCGAGCCCTAGTGGTTACCTGATTAGGTGCTTGATTATTTCCTGCTTATTTTGATTCTTTGTTTTAATACTGACTCGCTTGTGTTTTGTTGTTGTTGCATGACATCTCATCATAAAAGGGGTGTTGATTCACGATTTGGTTACTAAATAGAAGAGTTTAACATGGAAAAAGGGTTTCTTGATAGAGTGGAAGATAATGCGGCCGTCCGATTATGGTCTGAGAAGACACAGCAAGAAAAAGGTGATAGTTTGGTCGAGGGATACGAGTCAGAGTTGTGGGATTTCACTCGCATCAGTGTAACTCAGAACGACCTGCTAGAACTAAGAGAAATATGGAATAGTTGGAACGACGAGATCAAGCAATTCTTTTACTGCAACTACGGTGACCTACCTTATTTGCTCGACCTAAAGGTGGATAAATACTTATTCCGGGCCCGCGCGCAGTTTTGGAACCCCGCTTACAGTTGCTTCACCTTCGGAGGAATTGATCTAGTACCCACTGTGGAGGAATACATGGCTTTACTTAATTGCCCGAGTATCCAAGCCGACAGGGCCTATTCAAGACCTGTTAACGTCCCTCCCTTTGTGAAGAAATTGATACGTATCACGGGAATGAGTTGACAATGGGTTGCAGCCCGTATAAAGCAGAAAGGGGATAGTAAGTGTATTCCTTGGGGGAATTTGAGAGATTTGATCTTGGCACATCCGGATTTGAAGAAAAGGGTTGATGTTTTCGCTTTAAGTATCTACGGTTTGGTTGTTTTTCCCAAGGCATTGGGATATGTAGATGAAGCTGTCTCAGATTTATTCGACCGACTTGATAAAGGTACTACGCCAGTCCCGGCAATCCTAGCAGAAACTTTCAGATCCTTGAATGCATGTCGGAGAGCGGGCGAAGGAAGATTTATTGGTTGTGCACAACTTCTCTTGGCTTGGTTCCATAGTCATTTTTGGAAAGCAGAAAAGGTTTCCTATCGGGTTTTCTCTAGAGACTATTCTCCATTAAGAGAATTGGTGGCCACATCAAGACGGGACGACATCTCAGAAGAGAAATGGATAACTATCCTCCAGAATTTGCAAGCCGAAAATGTTGAATGGAGAGCTCCATGGTTTATCCTCAAGCAGATCTTGTATAGATGCGGCAATTTTGACTGGGTCCCTCTAGCTGGAATATGGGGGGCTTCTGGATACACTCCACTACTCGTATTAAGGCAGTATCGGTCGAGGCAGTTCATACCGGCAACACAAGGATTAGCTCAGTGTGAGTTCTCTTATAAAGATGACGGCTATAAGAAAAAAGTTCGTGAGATATCAGATGCATAGAATCAAACTCGAAGAATGAAGGGATTCACCACAGGCCCGATGACAACCCCCGAGTATGAGTGGTGGCGGGGTAGGAGAGTCAACGATAACATTTCTAAGCCAAATCAAGGAAGCACTCAGCCAATAAAAGAGCATTTGCGAGTAGCCCCATCTGAGCTAGAGATCATGAAGCAAGACTTCGAGAGAAAGAGCTCAGAATTTGGAAAGAAGACAGAGCGATTGGAGGAAGAAAAAATGCGGCTAGGATTGGACGTCGACATCCATAAGCTAGAGGTCGAAAAGCTAAGGAAAGGGAAGAACAAAGCTGAGGAAGACTTGGATAGTTTAAAGACCGATTATAAGAAGCTACGTAAGTCAATAAGAACTGCCGGTTTGGGCAAAACGTCAGAACAGTGGCGTCAAGAGATTGGAAAGGAAAAGGCTAGAGCCGATCAGTGGGAGAAGAAGTTTCATGATGTTCGAGTGCAAGAGGATGTTCTGAAAAAGAACTTGTTAGAAAGCCAAAACGAAAAGGAGAAGTTACGAGCTCGGGTGGCTGAATTAGAAAGATTACTACATCAACATCGTAGCCGTAATTCCGTAATCGAGTTAAAAGCCAGTCTAAGTAGGATCGAAGAGTTGAAAGAAGAAATAGGAAAACTCGAGACCGCATTACAAGATAGTAAAATTCGAGTGGAACTCCTTGAGGCAAACAATGAACAGTATAGAGAACAACTCTTCCAATCTCAAGATCAGATCAGAAATAGAGATTATGTCATTGGCGAGGCTGTGACTCAGGTTCGGGAGGTAGCCGATCACTTGCAAACCCTGGCCGTTCAGGCTGATGTATTGAGCTTAAAGTACGAGTCAGAATCAGATCGAGGTCGAAACTTAGCTTGGCTTCTTAGGAAAGTCAAGGCTTTAGGCATTAGGGCAAAGTCATATATGTAATCATCCGTTCTATGTAAATAAACTTTTCTTCTAGTGAAGTTCTTCTAACGAAATTGAATTAGAATCAACGCCTCTTTTTGCATTCATTCATTTGCATTACATTTCATCATATGCATTAAATTTCATGAAAGAACCCTGATTAAGAAAAATTATTTCAGTTAATCTGGAAACCAACGAAAATCAACCAACCGAACACAGCTACTATACCCGCCGTAAAACCAAAGAAATAGATCAAAGACTAGAAAGATTAGAACAACTGCAAAGGGATATGCAAGAGCAATTACAAGCACGGATGCAAGAGCAGTTAGCGAAAATCCAACAAGATATGAGGGAGCAAATGCAAGAATCCCAGAATAATATGTTAGGACAGTTGGCACAGTTGCTGGCTAAAGAACGCGAAAAAGGGAAAAACACTATAGGGAGCGACAATGAAGACCCTATCTATCCTCCGGCTTTACCCCAAGAAACACTCAACCGAGATGCACCCACGAACAGCGCTTGTCATTATTAGGCCCCAGCAATACCAGGCCGGTGCCTCGGTACCGATAAACGCCCCTATAGGTTCGAGCTCCATCCCGGAGACAATCCAGCTAATCCATTTGTCCCAGACCTTGATGAGGTGGCAGAAACAGAAAAAGAAAAGGTTGACTTGGCAAAGCAACTTGATGACCGATGCAAATAGCTTGAAGAGAAATTCAAAGCAATGGAGACCATTGATTACCGTGGAGGGATTGACGCTAAAGACTTGAGCTTGGTCCTGGACACTGTGCTCCCGCCAAAATTTAAAACCCCAGAGTTTGAAAAGTATAATGGAACAAGCTGCCCTGAAGCTCATATTACGATGTTCTGTCGAAGGATGACAGGGTATGTTAATAACGACCAACTGTTGATCCACTGTTTCCAAGACAGTCTGATCGGATCTGCGGCCAAGTGGTTTAACCAGCTCAGCCGTGCCCAAATTGGTTCGTGGAAGGACTTGGCTCAAGCTTTTATGAAACAATATGGTCACGTGACAGAAATAGCACCCGACAGAATTACCCTACAAAATATGGAAAAGAAGCCGAGTGAGAGCTTCAGGCAGTATGCACAACGGTGGAGGGAAATAGCGATGCAAGTCCAACCACCTCTCTTGGAGAAGGAAACAACCATACTTTTTATCAATACCCTGAAGGCCCCATTCATTAACCATATGTTGGGAAGTGCTACCAAGAGCTTCTCAGACATAGTGATGTCCGGAGAGATGATAGAAAACGCGGTGAGATGTGGGAAAATTGAAGCGGGAGAAAGTGCCAAGAGATCGGCTCCTAGAAGGAAAGAGAGCGAAGTGAACAATGCAAGTATATAAAATAAAAGTTATTCCAAGCCAGTCACCGTGAGCAACCAAGGGCGGTGACTACTAGCCATCAGGGCCCTACAAGGCAGGATTCTAACCCAAGGCCTAACACAGAAAGGGTTCAATTCACGCCAATCCCAATGACGTATAAAGAGCTTTACAAGAACCTGTTCGATGCATGACGCAAACGCTCAATGCGAATACCATGCAGGAATCTTGGGACACACGATTGAGAACTGCACGGCCTTCAAGAAATTAGTCGAAAGATTCATAAAGATGGGTATTGTGAAGTTCGATGATCCCACAGGACCTAATGTGGCTGGAAATCCATTACTCAGTCATTCAGATGAAGGGGTAAACGTGATAGTCGAAGGTGGGGGGACGAGAACTAAGATGGATGTATCGGAGGTAAAAACCCCTTTGAGATGGGTTTGGAAAAAAATGGTGGAAGAAGGTTTACTTACACAAGACTTAGAGGAGAAGCCTGAAGGAGGGAAGTACTACTGTGAATTCCATGACGAGAAAGGGCATGAGATCCAAAAGTGTAATGAATTCAGGGCTCGGGGTCCAGAGATTGATAGAAAATAAAGAGATCGAATTCTTTGAATACACTGAGGACCTGAAAAGAGAAGATGTATGCGCGTCAGAGCAAGGGCCAACCAACAATGTCCAAGGGGTCAATCACCCAGTTGTAATCATATCGCGTCCAAGGACTAGTGAAAGGGGAGTACCAATTGCGCCAAAGGTCATAATCCAGAAACCTGTTGCTTTCCCTTACAAAGATAGCAAGAGTGTGCCTTGGAACTATGACTGTAATGTGACAATCCCGGGAAAGGAGAACTCGATTGACACTGCGAAAGAGGGACAAGATGAAGGGTTCTATACACGAAGTGGAAGGCGTTATACCCCGGACACGAAGGTAAAACCAGCTAAAGGAAAATCCGTGGTTGTTGAACAAAGAAAAGAGAAATGATCGACTGAGTCACCACAATGAGCACATGTAGAATAAAAAAAAGAGGCTAAGGAATTCTTAAAATTTTTGAAACACAGTGAGTACAGCGTTGTGGATCAATTACACAAACAACCAGCTCGCATATCGATACTAGCCTTGCTTTTGAGCTCAGAGACACACCGCAGTGCATTGATGAAGGTGTTAAATGAAACATACGTAGCAGATAATATCTCCATCAACAAACTTGATCGTCTGGTCAATAACATCAGCGCTGATAATTTTATTTTCTTTAATGACAATGAGATACCACCGGGGGGTATGGGATCTACAAAGGCCCTGCACATCACCACTCGCTGCAAAGAATATACGTTACCGGGAGTGCTAATTGATAATGGATCAGCGCTGAACGTCCTGCCCTTGTCCACGCTAAATAGATTGCCAGTGGATAGCTCTCACATGAAGACATGTCAAAACGTCGTGAGAGCATTCGACGGTACTGAAAGGAAAGTGATGGGAAGAATCGAGATACCTCTCTTGATTGGCCCAAACACATATGAAGTGGACTTCCTAGTAATGGATATCAAGCCCTCATACAATTGCCTGTTAGGGAGACCATGGATTCACTCGGTAGGGGCAGTACCATCATCCCTACACCAAAAGTTGAAGTTGGTAACTGAGGGTAGGTTGGTAACGATAAACGCTGAGGAAGACATCATTGCATCTGTCACCAGTGACGCACCGTACGTGGGTATAGATGATGAGGCGATAGAGTGTTCTTTTCGATCACTAGAATTTGTCAATGCTACATTCATCGTCGAAGGAAACAAGATCCCAGTGCCTAGAATATCCAAAACCACAAGGATGGGCCTACGATTGACTGTTGGCAAAGGAGCCCTGCCAGGGAGAGGACTTGGAAGATGCCTTCAAGGAAGGATTAAGGTACCAGTGTTGAAAGAAAAACGAGATCGCTTTGGCTTAGGATTTAAGCCGGATCATGAAGCAAAAAGAAAGAAAGAGGAGAGAAAGACACAAGAGATAAGGAGAGCGCGTCTGCGCGGTGAGGAGGTCAAGTGGGAACCAATGACCTTTCCTCACTTATCCAAAACATTCGTGTCAGGAGGGACTATTTATTCAAAAAGAAGATCGACGAAGAAAGAGCCTGCCGAGGAAATAGTGAACAGTTTGAGCATCAATGCTATATCCGATTTAAAAATCAAGAGAATTTAGCCGAATTAGCCCTTACATCATTGGGAAGCGTTTTGAACAATTGGACCGTGGAGGAGATCCCTGTAACTTTTAGGATCAACTCAGAGTAATGTTCAAAACAAGCTTATTGTTCTAAGCCTAGGGGCAATAAGAATCCTTTTTATGAAATAGGCATATGTCCAAATATCGTTATTTCAATAAAAAATGCATTTTCGCGTATCATCTTGAGTGAATATTCTTTTATTCTTCCCAATTCATTCATAATCATACCATACAAATAAAACATTCTTAGATTCATTGTTCTTTGGATTTCTTTCTTCATCCATAACAGGTCCCCGGATATCAATGACATGAGCGATATTGCCAATGACTCAGAGATTCCTTTCGAGCAAGACTTGCGTATAGAGGACACAGAAGATTTTGAAGATGACCAAAATTGTGGCTTATCTCCTGATTTGTTAAGAATGGTAGAACAAGAGGAGAAACAAATCTTACCTCACAAAGAGTCGGTGGAAATTGTGAACTTGGGAGAAGGAAAAGAGGTGAAAATTGGAGCTAGTATCATCAGAGAAACAAAGCAAGACCTCATTGAGTTACTCCGAAATTCAAGGATGTCTTCGCCGGTCATATCAAGACATGCCCGGATTGAATACCGATATCGTGGTGCATCGACTCCCATAAAGGAAGAATGCGAGCCAATTCAACAAAAACTTCAAGGATGAAACCCGATGTATTGTTAAAGATAAAAGAAGAGGTCAAGAAGCAATTCGACGCGGTTTCTTACAAGTGGTCAAGTACTCGAAATGGGTGGCCAATATAGTCCCGTTCCTAAGAAAGATGGAAAGGTACGAATGTGCGTGGATTACCGAGATCTGAACAAAACCAGCCCAAAAGACAACTTTCCATTGCCTCACATTGATACATTAGTAGATAACACGGCAGGTTACTCACTTTTCTCATTTATGGACAGTTTCTCGGGGTACAACCAGATAAAGATGCATCCAGAAGACATGGAAAAGACCACATTTGTAACCATGTGGGGAACATTTTGTTATAAAGTGATGCCATTCGGGCTGAAAAATGCGGGAGCAACATATCAGAAGGCCATGGTAACTTTATTCCATGATATGATGCACAAGGAGATCGAAGTTTACGTCGATGACATGATTGCAAAATCCAGAACAGAAAATGAGCATGTGCAAGTCCTGAGGAAATTATTCTTAAGGTTAAGAAAGTTTCAACTAAAGCTCAATCCCGCAAAGTGTACTTTTGGAGCCCGGTCAGGAAAACTATTGGGATTTGTGGTCAGTGAAAAATGAATTGAGATTGACCCAGATAAAGTCAGGGCTATACAAGAATTACCTCCACCGCGCACTCAAAAAGAAGTTTGAGGTTTCCTAGGAAGACTGAATTACATTGATCGATTCATTTCACAACTGACAGAGAAATGTGATCCAATATTTCGTCTCCTTAGGAAACATAACCCAGGTGTTTGGGATGAGCAATGCCAGAAAACTTTCGACAAGGTCAAGCATTACCTATCCAATGCCCCAGTACTGATGCCACCTTATTCGGATAAACCACTGATCCTGTACTTGGCGGTGTTCGAGAATTCCATGGGATGCGTGCTAGGCCAACATGACGAGACTGGAAGAAAAGAAAGAGCAATATACTATCTTAGCAAGAAATTCACTGAATGTGAGACGAGATATTCACCAATCGAGAAGTTATGTTGTGCTTTGATTTGGACAACCCGAAGACTAAGGCAATACATGCTGTACCACACAACTTGGCTCATTTCGAAATTAGATCCTTTGAAGTATATGATGGAGTCAAATGCTTTGAACGGAAGAATGGCCCGTTGGCAAATTTTGCTTTCTGAGTTTGACATAGTCTACGTGAATCAAAAGGCTATAAAAGGGAGTGCAATAGCAGATTTTTTGGCCAGTAGAGCTCTAGAAGATTATGAGCCATTGAACTTTGATTTCCCGAATGATGATCTAATGTATGTTGCAACTACGGAAGAAGAGTCTCAAGAAGACCACTCTTGGAAGCTGAATTTTGACGGAGCATCAAATGCTGTAGGCAATGGAATCGGGGCAGTCTTGGTATCCCCAAACGGAGATCATTATCCTTTCACCAGTAAATTGGATTTTGACTGTACAAACAACATGGCGGAATACGAGGCATGCGTCATGGGCATCTGTGCAGCCATAGAACGCAAAATAAAAGTGCTGGAGGTATACGGAGATTCTGCATTAGTAATCTACCAGCTTAAAGGTGAATGGGAGACAAGAGATCCGGAGTTGATCAATTATCGAAGGCTGGTTCTTGAGCTAATCGAGGAGTTTGATGATGTCACTTTCTGCTATCTCCCACGAGATGAAAATCAGATGGCTGACGCCTTAGCAACCTTAGCTTCTATGATCAAAGTAAACAAGCAAGAAGATATGAAGCCTATCCAAATGAGTATTTATGAGGCCCCGGCTCATTGCTGCAACATTGAAGAAGAAGAAGAGAAAGGTGATCATCCTTGGTATCAGGATATTTTACAATATGTGAAGAGTCGTGAATACCTAGACCAGGCGTCTGAAAATGATAAAAGGACACTAAGAAGGATGGCTAGTAACTACGTCTTGGATGGAGAGATCTTATACAAGAGAAGGAAAGATGAGGTGCTCTTAAGATGTGTAGACGCTGTTGAGACTAAGCAAATCCTGGAAGAGGTTCATGAGGGCGTCTGCGGGACACATGCTAATGGTTTCACCATGGCCAGACAGATCATGAGATTTAGGTATTATTGGTCCACTATGGAAGGAGATTGCATCAACTATGCCAAGAAGTGTCATAAATGTCAAATTTATGGAGATAAAATTCATGTACCTCCTTCACCCCTTCATGTCATGACTTCTCCATGGCCTTTCTCTATGTGGGGCATGGATGTCATAGGGCCAATCTCGCCAAAGGCATCTAATGGACATCGATTCATCTTTGTGGTCATTGATTACTTCACCAAATGGGTAGAAGCCACATCTTATGCCAACGTCACAAAGTCGGCAGTCAGTAAGTTCTTAAAGAAAGAAATCATATGTCGATATGGGATGCCTGAGCGAATCATATCGGACAATGCATTGAACTTGAACAATAGCACGATAGCGGAGGTCCAGTTCAAGATTAAACATCATAACTCGTCACCGTATCGCCCAAAGATGAATGGTGCCGTAGAAGCGGCCAATAAAAACATAAAGAAAATCGTGGGGAAGATGACTGAAACTTACAGAGATTGGCACGAGAAATTACCATTTGCCCTGTATGCCTACCGAACGTCAGTCAGAACATCTACTGGGGCAACACCATTCTCTTTAGTTTATGGAATGGAGGCGGTTCTACCTATCGAGGTCGAGATTCCCTCTCTACGCGTACTTTCAGAATTAAAATTAGATGAAGCAGAATGGATCCAGTCTCGATACGACCACTTGAACTTGATTGAGGAAAAGAGGCTAAAGGCTATCCGTCATGGTCAAATGTATCAAAAGAGAATGATGCGGGCTTATAATAAGAAGGTTTGCCCCAGGGAATTCCATGAAGGAGACCTTGTTTTGAAAAAGATCCTTCCCATACAAAAAGACTTTAGAGGAAAATGGATGCCTAATTGGGAAGGACCTTATGTGGTAAAGAAGGCTTTCTCTGAAGGAGCTCTAATTTTGACCGAGATGGATGGTAAAAGTCTGCCTAATCCTGTGAATTCGGATTCGGTCAAGAGGTACTTCACCTAAAAAAAAAAAAAAAAAAAAAAAAAGGAGAGGCCAAGGCGAAAACCCGTAAAAGGGCGCTTTGAGACCAAAGGGGTTTTGAGTTGAAAACCCAGGAATGGGCAATTCAAATTTTGATCGAAGTTGGGGCGTACAGTGATCCTGTTTTTTCTAAATTAATAAGAAGGAGAAATGCTACATCTTGGGGCATCAACGAAATACTCCTGGTCTTCTAAACGCATCCTGAGTTCAGAGGGTCTCTGAGAAATTCGTGCAACGAAGCTCACATTATTGATATTTGGAGCACTTTCTTATCTTATTCGCTTTGCATTTTTGGCAGAATGTGCTACCTTGATTAATTCGTTAGTTTTCATTTTGTATCTTAGCAAATTTGCTATCTTGATTACTCTATCCATTTTGAGCTTCGCTCTCAAAATAAAATCCCATCTTGTCTACCGCAATAATCTGTTTCAAGCATTTTTCGTTGAAATGATGATTAATGGACTAATATAATTCAAAAAGAAGTTCTGCATATTACTCTGAAGTGCTTTTAAACGTTACAAGGACCTGAAACGGGACTAATTAATTTGAATTACCCTAAACTCAAGGGCGTGTAATATCAAATTAAAAAATGACATTTTCATATCATTCATGACACATCTAATTAGGAGCATTTGATTCATTTCGATCATAGCATCCTAGTTATTTGACACATTCATAACACATCTAGTTAGGAGCATCTGATTCATTTCGATCATAGCATCCTAATCATTTGGCATAAGCATAGATACATGGAATTGATTCTACAGGTCATGTCTCTAGAGTCAGTGAATTCACCAGCTTTAACCCCCTAAGCAGTAGGGTAACAAGCTGAGTTCACCAAGCCTTAATTCCCTAAGTAGTAGGGTAATGGCTGAAAATTACAGATCTTGCCTCCCAGAAGTTACAGTGGAGCAGATCGAATCAGCGAATCTTGTCTTCCTGAAGTTGCAGTGAAGCAGATTGAAGTTACAAGTCTTATCTCCCAGAAGTCGCGGTGGAGCGGACTAAATTTACAGACCTTAACCCCTAAGCAGTAGGGTAATAGGCTGAAAATTATAGATCTTGTCTCCCTGAAGTTGCAGTGGAACAGATCAAAGACGGTGAATCTTGCCCTCCTGAAGTTGCAGCGAAGCAGATTCAAGCCACCAGGCTTTAACCCCTTAAGCAGTAGGGTAACAAGCTGAATTTGCAGATCTCATCACCCTAAGCAGTAGGGAAACAGATCAAAGAAGATGGGCCTTAACCCCCTAAGCAGTAGGGTAACAGGCTAAAAATCACAGATCTTGCCTTCCTGAAGTTGTAGTGGAGCAGATCAAAGACGAAGGGTCTTAAACCCCTAAGCAGTAGGGTAACAGAGATCGAAAGCATCTGACCCTTAACTCCCTAAGCAGTAGGGTAACAGGTTGAATTCACAGATCTTAACCCCCTAAGCAGTAGGGAAATAGATCGAAGATAACAAGCTTTAACCCCCTAAGCAGTAGGGTAACAAGCTGAGTTCACCAAGCCTTAATTCCCTAAGCAGTAGGGTAATGGCTGAAAATTACAGATCTTGTCTCCTGAAGTTACAGTGGAGCAGATCGAATCCAACAGATCTTATCTCCTTGAAGTCGCAGTGGAGCAAATCAAATCCAGCAAGTCTCATCTCCCTGAAGTCGCAGAGGAGCAGATTGAAGATTTATAGATCTTAAAACCCCTAAGCAGTAGGGAAATAGATCGAAGGTAATGGGCCTTAACCCCCTAAGCAGTAGGGTAATAGGCTAAAAAAATCAAATATCTTCTCCCTGAAATGGTGTGGAGCAGCTCGAAGCCACAACAGACCTCCTTAGAATTTCAGTGGAATTGATCGAAGCTACAGCGGATCTCCTTGAAGTTTCAGTGGAATTGATCGAAGCTATAGCAGATCTCCTTGAAGTTTCAGTGGAATTGATTAAAGTCACATACATTATCACCCTGAAGTTGCAGTGGAACAGATTGAAATTGCAAATCACAAGTCTTATTTCCCTAAAGTTGCAGTGGAGCGGAGTGAAGCAACAAGATTGGAATGAAGTTACCTGGAGAAAAGGAGCGCTAAACAAGTCCAGATATAGTGAGACCGGGCAAAACTGGTCTTCCTTGAGAGTCTTTGCTTTGTTCTCGTTACACGACAACAAGCAAAGAGGGGCAGCTGTACAGACCCGTTTTAGCCCATTTAAGCTCAACCCCACTTTTTAACACCAAAATAACCCAACAGACCCTAACCCAATACAAACCCACTTTCTAACCCTAGCCCAAAAGCAAGAAAACAGAGGCCCAAACCCAACTAGCCCCAGGTTTAGGGTTTCAGAATCTGAAACCCTAAACCACTTGCCACCACCGCCTCTGACTCCCACCACCTCAGTCACGTCTATAGCGCAAGTGCCTCTGCTCCACCGCCCATTTTCCTGCAAAGAAAGGACAACAAATAATAAAAAAGGGGTTGTACAATGGCTATAAAAGCCGAATCAAAATCCTCATAATGTGGGGCATTTTTTGAAATAAAAAATCAACAGTTTGATTTTAAATACAGAATAGAGACTAGATATATCGAAAAAAGCGTAAAGAAGTTCAAACACCAAGAATCCAAAATCTAAAAACCAAGGTGATTTTATTTTGGGTATTATTTCGTTTTTTTTTTTTCGAACCTATCATTCACACATACATATACATATATCACAATAATAATATAAAAAAATAAAAAAAAACAAAAATTTTACCTTTTAAATGCAGGTATGCGGTGGCAGCTCCCGCACCGGCGACGGTCAGATGATGACCGACGATGATGACCTACTAATCTATGCCAAAATCGCCCCTCCCCTCTCCTCTCTCTTTTTTTTTCTCTCTTCAGCAGCAAATGATTTTTTTTTCTTGAAAATGGCCCTTTTATAGCCTCCCAAAACGACGTCGTTTTGGGGGCTGCCTTTTAACCCCAAAACGGCGTCATTTTGAGCATGACCCGATCCAGCTGACCCGACCCGCCTAGGATCGGCGTGTTTTTGCTCCTAGGGGTTAATTACGCGCATGGTCCTTCCGCTTTTTATATGTTCAGCAATCAGGTTTTAATTTCTTTTAAATTGGCCCTAGAATCTATTTCGTTTGCGATTAGGCCTTATTTCTGCGATGTCGTTTTAAGGGGCTAGGGAAAATTTCCCTTTTGGCCCTCGGTAGTCGCACGCGCTTTCAAATTAACCCTTTTCCCCTTTATTAATTTTTAAATCGACCCCAAAACTTCATGTTGCTTCAAATTTAATCCCTTTTTTAAATTTAATTCAATTTTTATATTATTTACTGTTTTTTATGTTGTTTATTATTCTATTTATTATTATTATATCCTATTATTATTATTATCATACTTATTATTTATGGGCCTTAGTATTATTTTTTCGTTTAATACTTATATGTATATATATCATATAATATTATTATTAGTTGTTTACTATTATTTTCCAAACTTTTTATTATGTATATTTCTACTTTTCTCAATATAATATATGCATATATATATTTTATATATATTATATTTTCTAGTATATATATATATAGATATGTTATATTATCATGTGTTTTATATATATATATTTATGTGATATCATTAATAGTTTTATTGTTAACATTATTTATATATGTGTATCGTATATACATCCTTTTTAAAATTATGTTTTTCTATATGTCACATATGTATCTTTAACAACTATATTATGTATTACTATATCTACGTAAGCATTATTTTTACTATTATTATTCCTAATATATATTATGTATGCATCTTTTAACATCATATAAAATATATACCTTTTTTTAAATATCATATTAATTTTATATCTATTTTTATACATATATATATATATATATATATATATATATATTCTTTATATAGCACCATTATTTTTATATATTATTATACTTAATGTTTTCACTTGTTTATTACATTATTTTGATATTATTGTTTATATCATTATTATTCCTACATTTTCACCTATTGTTTTTTTAAACATACTTATTTTATTTTCATTTTTTATTTATTCATCATTCACATTATATATTACTTTTACCTATTTATATATACGTATACATACGTACATTTTCATACGACATTTTAAATTATTACCCGCATTATTACCATTAATTATTATCTCTATTATCATTGTCATTTTTTAGTCGCACAATATTCATTTACTACCATTTTCTTTTCAAATGCTTTTCAACTCATTCATCATTCCTCTCTTATTTCTTTTGTTTGTTTCATTTCATTTTTGCTTTTATCGCTATTGTTCATACTCATGTTTATATTCATTTTGTCGTACCTGTCAATACCGAAATTTGTATTCATCTATCCATTCTTTATCTTATTATTACAAAATTATGTTGCACCAACCTTTTCTCGACAAAATAACAATTTTTCATAAAAGTAAAATTCCGTGTTTGGTAATTCGAGACAATCGTGCCCTAACTCACTGGGTTTCGATTTTTCTCGTATAACTAAATAACGAAATACTTTTTTAAATCGCTATATGAGTCTTGAAAATATTTATTCGCGGAGGTACGAAGTGTTGTGCCCTAACTTACTGGGTATCACATGTTGTCATCTCGGAATATGAATTTGTTTTAAAGCAAAGGCAATATTCGGTGTTCGAGAACTCGGGAAAACGTACCCTAACTTACTGGGACTCGATTTTTCTCGTTTACTCTAAACAACCGAATACCCTTCTAACAAATTAAAATATGTAAGTTTTATATAAAAGGCAAGCTCGCTCTCAAAGAATTCAAGATGTTATGTCCTAACTCACTGGATGTGACATTTCATACTTTGAGACGAGAAGGTCTTTAACACTTGAACTGTTTTATAAAGAGGGATCGTATTTTAAATTCTTTCCAGTTTTCAAATCTTCGACACTAAGACACTAATTAATCAACTAGGTACCAATTTTTGGGCGTATCGAGGGTATTAACCCTTCCTCGTATGTAATCGACTCCGAACTCATCTTCGATTTCGTAGACCAAAAATTATCGTTTTAATAAATTTCAAATTTTATTAAAATGATTGATTCAAGGTGATCCGATCACACCTCATCAAAAAGGATTGGTGGCGACTCCCCATTTTTTCGTTAAAATTTTCAAAATCCAAGTCGACTACCGTTTTACCAAAAAAATGGTTACGACATGGCCAATTTTATTTTAATTGATATACTTGGCATTAAATGGTATGTAAAGTGAAGTAAACAGGTAAACAGTATAAAGACAGAAAAGGCAGACCAATATATCTTTTTGTTATTCTTCTCGGAGGTTTCAAATTTAGAAGTTTGAAAAATTGGTAAGGATGCTTTTGTCACATACTTGACAATTTGTTTCTCCAACTTATGATTAAAGTTTGAAACTCTTGGAATAAAGCAACCGCGTAGAGCAGTAATGCTTTCTCTGCTATTATGGTTTTGTGCAGCATCTAATGCTGTGAAACTATGCTGATGGGTGGCATGCTTATTGGCTCTACAGTTTAATAGCAGTTTGACCGTCTTTTTAATCAATAGTTTAAGATATAAAAAAAGCTATAATAAATTAGTCATGTCCATGAAATACAAAAAATCTATGTAATATTAATTATCAAAGTGAATGAGTCAAACATTGGGTTGATTATTTTTAGCAGCAATGTGTAGTGCAATGTTGTTATTTTTGTCTTTCCTGATTACCACTTCCTAACATTAGTCTTTCTTCCTAAGTGTTCGAGTTAGGACTTGAAGAACGTCTAAACTATTGTTCTTTGTTGCAATAAGCAAAGCAGTGCAACTAGTTGTTGTAACATCTAGGATCCTATCAAGACAAGTCTTTAGAAATATATCCAACAGACCATCGTGGTTTCCAATTGTAGGTGTTCTTGTATCGAGAGAAAGAACAGAAAAAGAAGGAACAAAAACTTAGGAGATAGAATAACTGCTTGTGTATTCACCATCAATTTTTCATTCCAAATATTACAATATATATGTCAAACTCTTACAATAAATCAACTAATCCCACTATACATCTTGGGAAGGCAAAGATAAAACTTGTACATAAACTGATTAGGTAAAATCAGCACCTAAAAACATCATTTCAATACTAACTCTGCTTGTCTCAACAGACTTAAACAAAAACATCAATTTCAACATATGCAAACCTTCCTTGCACTTCATTTGGGGATTCGCCAAAGCCCTTAACAGCTCGCACTTTGATGAGCTCGCATCTTTGACGAGCTCACAGCTTTTGATGAGCTCACAACTTTGTTTGATCTTGCAATTTTCAATGAGCTCACAAATGTAAAGCTCGCAGATCTTGATGAGCTCACAGACTTTAATGAGCTCACATCTGAGTTCGTCATTGCATGGATGGCTACTTCACAACAATCCTACCTTAGATATAATGTTGTGAACTTCAATATCATGTCTTAGCTTCTCGAACCTCTTCTTTCTAAGAGGTTTTGTGAGAATATCAACAAGTTGATCTTCTGAGCTACAATGAACCAACTCCACTTCATTCAATTACTCGACCTTTCTACCAAAGTGGTATTTTATCTTGAAGTGTTTTATCTTGTTATGCAAGACAGGGTTTCTTTGCAATTGCTATAGCAAATTGATTGTCACAATGTATCTTTGTTGCTTTCACTTACTTAAGATTTAAATTAGACATCAACTTTCTTAGCCAAAGTGCTTGACTCACAACTGTAGCTGCTATAATGTATCAGCTTCAGCAGTCGATTGTGCGACAGTGTCCTGTTTCCTTGAGCTCCAACTGAATACACTCGATCTAAATTGAAGAAGTACCTTGAAGTGCTCTTCGTATCTTCAAAAGAATCAGCCCAATCACTGTCTATGAACCGAACAACCTCAGCTCATTTTTCTTTACATACTTAATACCATAACTCAAGGTTCCTTTAACATACCTGAGAACCCTCTTTGTTGCTTTGAAATGAACCACATTGCAACAATGCATGTATCTTGAAAGCAGACTTACAACAAACATAATATTAGGCCTCGATGCTATCAAATAAAGCAAACATCCAATAAGGCTCCTGTAGCTGCCTTCATCAACTCTTTCAAAATCACCTTGGCTTGAGAGTTTTTCACCTTGTGCAATAGGAGTGCCTATTGGCTTGCAATTTTCCATATAAAATTTGTTTAAAATATTTAAAGCAAAGGTCTTTTGATAAATGAAAATCCCTTGTTCTGACTGAGACACTTCCAAACCAAGAAAATAAGTCATGTATCTAAGATTAGACATTTCAAATTTAGCTCACATCTATTTCTTGAACTCCATTAGTAGGTTTCCACCACTGTCAGACATTAGCAAACCATCAACATACAAGAACATTATCGTTGAGGTCTTATTCCTTTCTTTCTTTACATACAAGGTAGGTTCACTGATGCTCCTCTCAAATTCCAAACTCACAAGGTCCTTGTCAACTCTGTCATACCAGGCTCACGATGCCTATTTGAGGCTATATAAAGCCTTCTTTAGCTTGCATACCATATGCTCTTCACCATCAGCTACAAATCCTTATAGCTGCTCAACATGAACATCTTCCTTTAGAATACCATTGAGGAATGATGACTTTACGTTAAGCTGATATATCTCCCACCCTTTTTGAGATGCCATAGTGAAAAGTAACCTAATGGTGTCTAATCTAGCCACAAAGGTTTTAACATAGTCAACACCATATTGTTGACTAAACCCTTTTGATGCGTCGTTGAGAGCACCAAAAATATCCTATCCCTATAAAATAATTAAAAGAATAGAATAAGGGAAGTATGGTCAAATCCTCAGGGACTGGATTTGTACAAATTCCTATTCCTTGAAATCCAGGACAAATTCGTGCCCAAGAAAACTTGCGTACCTGGGAAAAAATAAAAAATAGAATTTAAAGTTTGATTGAATTGAAAATATGAAAATTAAAATTAAAATTGTAATGAAAGACAGAGTAGAGAAAAGAGAGTTTTTTTATAGAGAAATTCCAGCCTTCAGTTGTCTCAATCCCCCTTGGGTTCTATCATCGACTTTTAAGTGATCCTTCTCGAATAGAATAAGCCAGTTATAGTGGAAGAAGACGCCTACGACGACCAGCTCCACTTAAAATTTAAACTTACGATTTAGAGGAACTTGACTCTAGCCAACCGTCGCTTTTGTGGGACCGTCTTACACTAGATCATCACTTCTCAATGGCGAATGCCACGCCATTTTATCTCTTGAGCTCGACAACTATTGAAGCAGTAAGCTGACGAACCAACTCTGCAACCTTTCCACAACATACAAAGCGACCGCCTTTGCATAAGATGAAAAGATCACTTTTGAAGGGACATGGATGGAAACATCAGTCCCATAGTGCCGAGAAGCAATGAATACTCGTTGAAAAGGCTAAGCGTGGATTCTAAGCCTCATGAACCCTTTTTGGGGAATTTCAACAACCTTTGGCTAGATAGGTTTAGTGGCTCATGATTCTTGGGGAAAAATAAATAAATGTAATGAAAATGAAATTTTTATTGAATAATATGAAAGGAAATAGGGCTAAACTTTTTGGGAGAGGGAGTGTTTACAGAAAAGATGAGCCCAATTTATGTCACTCTTTCCCCTATTTATAATACTAGGAAATCTAGTCTATTCCTAATTAAATTTTAAAAGATAAATACAAATAAATAAAGATAAATAAAGATAAAAGCAAATTAAATCTAAATAATAATCTTTAACAATTATCCTAATATAATTAAAAATTAAATAGAGTCTTGTGTTTATAAAAATCTCTTCTTTGCACTTTTGCCCCCAAGTCTTCCATACTTTGCATTTCTGGCACCACTTCTCTCCTATTTCGCATGTTGGCCCATTTTAACTTTAAATTCTAGCTTTTTGCCCCCAAATTTCCTTTTGCCTTCAATTTAGTACCTACAAGATAAAAACCATAAATAGCTTAAATTAATAGGATCATACTCAAAATAAACATGTAATTAATACATAAAAATATGTCATTCTAAAGTATTATCAAATTCCCCCTACTTAGCCCATGCTTTCCCTCAAGTATGGTTCCTATCCACTGTGAAATTTAGATTTTGCCATGAAAGAAATATTGCTCCAAAGTTTTATAAAAATTAGGCTTAATGCATATGAAAATAAAGAGAACCTTTAGCTTGCTATAAGTAAATCTGGAAAAGTATTCCAATTTAATCACATAATAATCAAGTTCGACTTCGATTATTTCACGAAAAACTTACCAAGACACCCTATTTGTTTCCATCTTTAGTCCCCTAATGCAATTTTATTAATACATTTTATTAATTTTTTTTATGTAAGAATATATTGAACCTTTTAACGTGAAGAGAGATGAAAGCCAAGCACCTCACCCCGGTTACTCAGCCTAACACACTCCTATTTTATTATATTTTTCTTAAGAGCATATCGAACCTTTTGATGGAAAAAGAGATGACAGCTGAGCACCTCACCCCAATTACTTAGCCTAACACATTCTTAAAAAAAAATTGTTTAATTCCAGTTAGCGGAGTTTTACCTAACATATCACACAACCTTTTGACGCGAAATAGGATAACAACACAAGCACCCTACCCCAGTTACTCAGTCAGTCACGTTTTTAAGCTGTACTCTTAACCACGAAAAAATCAAATTTTATTATTAATGAAATAGAATTTTAATTAGGAGGACTAGGAAAAACAATCACGTGTTGAAAATAAGTTTTAGAAACTACTTGAGAGTCATGAACATAATTTTAGAATGCAATTGTGTTAAATGTTCTCTTTCCATCTAGACTTAATCAATTTTACTATAAGTAAGATAGGGTTAACCCTATTAATCATAATTATTTTAGCCTAATAAAAATAAAACAGTGGAGAAGAAATCCAACTTAGCAAAATCATAACTAATCATAACTAACTCATTAGACAAGAATCATGCTCGTAGGTCAATTAGTGGGCAAGTCTTGGTAAAAATCTTGGGCACGAAAAGAGGCAGAATATTCTAAAAAAAATAAATATGGGAAACAACAATCCAAGCAGCAGCAACAACAAAAACAACAAATAAAAATGACAGAAATAATGAGGAAGAAAAGTTCAAAAGAACTTCTTATATAGTTACTGTAGTTGGCGTAAAGCTACAATAAGATTAGCCATTTGCTGGCCGAGGGTGTCAAGTTGTGCCTTGATGCGCTCCAAAAGTTACTTGATGGTCATGAGAGGTCGTTCTTGATTGGGTACTTCATGCTGATTTTACTACCAAAAGATTCGTTCAACTGGCAAAGAGCGGACACCTAGAGGGACGAAACGAAAGGAAGAAGGGGTGCTAAAAAGCAATCTTATCGAGTCGAGGCAGCGAACATCTAATGGATTGGCTTGGCAGGCAACATGTAAGTCTAAAATAGGAGCATTAGATCCATGTAAAGAAAATAATAGTTGTGTAATAAAAGAGCCTAAAATTAGAGGACGCTTTGCATTTATAACATTGTCAAATTGAATCGCATACCAAAAGCCCAAATTTATCGAACAACCACAAATAACGATGTATGTAACACAAGGCAAGTTATAAGCCAAATAACGATGTATGTAACACAAGGCAGGGTTACGAAACCATAAATTCTTCAATATTTTAGGGCTATACATGGTTTTGACATTATCTGTTAATAAAGCAAAGGCCTGACAGCCTTGAAGTCTGTTGGAAAAGTACAAAAACTATTCTTATAATCTGTGGACATAGTATACTCCTTTGACACAAAAGCTAATGCAATATTAGAATCAGTAATGGATAAATTATGCATGGAACCAAGCCACCGAAATTTTATAATGCCTGGGGTGTCTAATAAAATTTGTCTATGTCGCTCTCCCGATCGGTAGCAGAAGTAAACGTTAGATTACCGTGTAAATTGTATTCTAAAAAAAAAATATTCACTTAAGAATGGTAGGTTCGGCCGCAAGTAGGTAAAGAGTGGTGGTCATCATGACTGTCAGAGGTGCCGGCATGTGTGGCTATTTGGGACTGTCGGTGTCAGAGGTGGAGGAGGAATCAGTGAACGTCAGTGTTGGTTGGGTCGAATGGCGTGATGGTCGACGACAAGGCCGGTGATGTAACGACTCAAAAGCCGTACATGGTGGCGGTGACGGCACATGTGAAGCAAGCGGTGGGGGCGACAGTTGTGGAAGGTAAAGGATAATGGGTGCAGTATGTAGAGGAGATGGAGAAGGAGCTGTTGGCACGCGTAACGGAGAAGAGGGTGAGGGAGGGGGTGATTCGCTCAGATAAAAAGGTGATGGGGCAGTTTCGTTGCATGGAGGAGAGGAAGAAGTTGCAGTCAGCTTGCGCAGCGAAGAAGAAGAAGATGGAGCAGGTGACGCGCGTGGCGGAGAGGAGGACGTAGAGGATGGGTTGTCCGCCAAATCAACATGTTGGGGTGCCATAAATCGACGTTGGCGGCTATTGACGATGAAAGACAATTCGGCGGTGGCTCGGCTTCAGCTTTTCAGGATAAGGGCTGTTCCATACCAATTTTTTAGTTTTTCTTCTTTTTCTTCCTATTTTTCGCTTTGGTTTACCTAGATAAAAGAAAAGAAATGAATTATTACTCAAGAAATAAAATAAAGTAACAAATAATAAAATAAAACAAAATAATAAATAATAAAATAAAGAAAAATAAAAATTAGGTTGCCTCCCAACAAGTACTTATTTTACGTCGTTAGCTTGACACCCTGAATGGTGCTATGGTGGTTCCAGCTGAATTTTTTCAACTGTGTGGGCTTGAAAATTCTCATAAAACGGCTTCAACCTTTGGCCATTGACTACGAACTGCTTTCCTGATTCTTCACTTTCTATTTCAGCCACACTAAGTGTGAATAATTTGGTCACAATAAAAGGTCCTTATTATCGAGACTGATGCTTACCTGGGAATAATTTTAACATAGAGTTGTAAAGTAACACTTTTTGTCCTACCGAGAAATGCTTCCGAGATATTTTCTTGTCATGGAACATTTTTGTCTTGTCTTTATAAAATGGGTGTAGCTGCAAGCTTGCAATTAAGCATGCCAAAATTACTGAGAAGATCCTTGGCATATTTTCTTTGTGAGATAAAAATTCCATCTTCAGCTTGATAAACTTCTAGACCAAGGAATATCTGACATCTCAAATTCATTCATCATTTGATACTTAAACTCATCAATAAGAAAGTTAGAGGAACTAGTATAAAAATGTAAAGGCAAACAATGATGAAATCATTTTTACCTTCTTTTTTCACATACAAGGTGGGCTCATTCTCACTTTTCATGTACCTTTTCCTCTGAAGATACCCATCGATCTTGCTGTACCATGCTCGAGGGGCCTGTTTGAATCCATACAATGCCTTTTTCAACTTGTACACATTTGTTTCGTTACCCTTCTCTATGAAACCTTCTGGTTGTGCTACATAAACCTTTTCTTGTAGATCTCAATTGAGGAATGCTAATTTGACATCAAATTGATAAACAAGCCATTGCAATTTGCAGCTAATGCTAGAACACGACTCATCGTTTCAAACCGAGCTATCAGAGAGAATGTTTCTTCGAAATCAACACCATATTGCTGTGCATAACCTTTTGCCACAAGACGAGCTTTGTGCTTTTGGATGCTTCCATCTACACCAAATTTTGTCTTGAACACCCACTTCAAACCAATTGCATTTTTGTCTTCCGGCAAGTCAACCATCTCCCAAGTTCCATTCTTTTCTATGTATTTCATCTCCTCCATCATTGCCTTTTGCCATTCTTCCTTATCAACAGCTTCTTCATAATACAGAGGATCTGAAAGAGCTAGAACAAATTGACAGGATGCATAAGTGTCATCAGTATATTTCGAATTCAGCTTTCTGACCCTTATTGATCTCCTTAGTGGATTTTGTTCTTCAGAAGACTCTTCAAGTGTTGTAGATGTTGCTGGTGCAGACTCTTGTTTTTCATCTAGAGAATCTTCAATGGGAAAAGAAATCTCCTGGTGTACCTGCTTTACAGTCATATCCCAGCTTGTATTTTCGTCAAACACTACATCTCTTCTACTTGAAAATTTTCCACTATGAGGGTTATACAATCTATATGCTTTGGATTAAGTACAATAACCAATAAAAATACATTTTTCAGATTTTTCATCAAGTTTTTTATGAGCATGAGAATTTACCAAAGCATAAGCAACACACTCAAAAATTCTTAAATGACTTACATTGGGTTTCCTACCACACCAAGCTTCATATGGAGTTTTGTTCATGACAACCCTTGTTGGCGAGAGATTCAGAAGATAGACTGATGTTGCCACAGCTTGTAACAGCCCGATTTAGGGCCTAGTCAGAACAGTGGTCTTGAGACCACAAATTTGAAGTCAAAAAAATTATTTTATTATTATTTTGGATTCATAGCATGTTTATATTAGTGCATGAAAATTTTGGTGAGATAATTTTGACGTTTGTGAGCCTAATTGCGAAAAAGGACTAAATCGCATAAGGTGCAAAAGTCCTAATTTGATAGCTAATGTTGTTAAATTTCCATGAAACCTAAATTGGGGGTATTTAAAGGGCAAATAGACCCTTGATGTATAGCTTGGCCGGCCATGGAGACAAAAAGAGTCAAAAGATGGGTAGAGTTGGTATGTGATAACATTAGCAAATTAATTTTTTTTAAATAAAACAAAAAGGTTTCATCTCTTCATTCTCTCTTCTTCTTAGCCAAAAATACCAGCAAATATTTAAGGTTTTAAGAGCTTAAAATTTTAGCAACTTGAAGACTACACTAGTAAGTGATTTTAATGGTTTTTCTTGAATATTTTTGTACTTTTGAGACCCTCGAAGCATGAGCTTTCAAATGAGGGTATATTTTGCAAAATGATTAAAAGTTTAGGGTTTTTCCATGAAATTATTTGTAGTGGTTTCTGAGTTTTTATGGAAGAAAATGAGTCTTAGTTGTATAATAAACAACTTTTGTGAAAAATGTTAGCATGAAAACACCTAAATGGACTATTTTGCATAAGTTGTAAAATAGTTAATAAATATGTGAAATAGTGAGAATTTAGAGTTGCTATAAGAGTAAAAATAGGCCTAAGATGCGAAGAAATTCGATAAAAATAGATTTTCAAGCATAGGGGTAAAATGGTCATTTTGTCAAAGTCTAGGGGCAAAATGGTTATTTTACCGAAGATGTGAATTTTTGATTGCCTAATTGTATTTAGTGACTAAATGAGTGTATTTTACTAATATAGATCAAGAATTGCCAAATTCGAACCTAGACCGGGGAAAAGCCAAGCAAATCGACTAAACCGACTAGTCGTGTACATTTTGTAATCTGAGGTAAGTTGTATGTAAATGATACAACTACATTATTGATATATGTGTTTGAATAGTCATTGAATCAATATAGCATGAATTGATTGATTATGAAATTGAGAATGTATAATGTTAATTGAAATAGTAGAATTCCCGTTGAAACCCTAGGAAATAATCTGGATATTCATGCTGTGACATTTTGACCACATGATGAGAGCCAGTGTAAGACTATGTCTAGGACATGGCATCGGTATTAAGACGAGTGCCAGTGTAAGACATGTCTGGGATATGCATCGACCTCGTGGCGTAAGCCAGTGTAAGACATGTCTGGGACATGCATCGGCTACGAGATGTGTCAGTGTAAGACCATGTCTGAGACATGACATCGGTACGGATATGCGAAAGCTAGTGTAAGATCATGTCTGGGACATGACATCGGCCTCGTTGATGATAGCCAGTGTAAGACCATGTCTAGGACATGGCATTGACACCTTACCCCATGTTTGAGGCTTATGGAATATCCGTTGGTGTTCTGAATGGTTCAACGGTAAAAGTTATGATTTTGAGTCAATGAGGAAAATATAACCGTGTTGTGAGTGGTACAAGTACTAAATTGTCATATATGAGATGTGAATTCATTATATCTATGCCTTGTGAATTGTATAGATATTGATGAGTAAGTAATGCTTATACCCACCCTGTATTATGAGCTTATTGATGATTGATAATTAGTTGTTGTATATTTATTTATATGCGACTTACTAAGCTTTTATGCTTACTCCTGTTTCTTTCCATTTTTCTTATAGTGTCGCCTAACTAGCCTAAGGATCATCAGAAGTCAGATATATCAATCACACTATCGACCGAAGCATTCGGTATAGTTGAATTTATATTTTTGAATATGGCATGTATAGGGCTTAGACTTCATTATTTTGTGTCTTTGAGAATTAGCCAAATGTGTTGGCTTGGGTTGGAACCCTTCAAATTGTATTAAGCCTTGAATGTTGGCTAATATTCATTTTGAGTTTATAAAAAATGTATTTTCATGGTTGAATGAATGTCTATTGTGGCTGATTTGGTTGTATGAATTGTGCCTATTTTGGTATTGGTTGGTATTTGTATGGAACTAGATATGTAAGGGTGGCAATGAGGCTTGGTAAATAGCCTTATATTGTCCACACGGGTAGATACACGGGCACCTGTCTAGGCCGTGTGTGACACACAGTCTGTCCCATGGACGTGTAGTCCAGCTGTGTGTCCCATGCACGTAAAAATTTCAAATTAGTATGCATGGTAATAAACACACGAGCAGAGACACAGCCATGTGTCTCAGTCGCCTTGAGGACACGGCCTAGTACACGGGTGTGTGTCATGGCCGTGTGACATTTTGGGAATGCTAACGTTAGAAACAAAATGTCCATGATTTTGCACAGGGCTAGGACACGACCGTGTTGTGGCCGTGTGAGGGACACGGGCTATTGACACGAGCGTGTGTCTGGCCGTGTAAAAACCCTTATAGGTGTAAGTTAGAAATAAATTCCACACGGGTGTAGGACACGGGCGTGTCCTAAGTGCTTAGGTCGTGTGAGCCATACGGGCCACCAGCACGACCATGTTGAGTTGGTCACACGGGCGTGTTGCCTTTCTACATGGGCGTGTGCCTTTTTTTAAAGGTAAAATTTTTGTAGTTGGTTTAAGGACTCCGCATGGTCCCGAATAGTTTTCAATGGTCGATTTGGGGCTCGTAAGCACATAATAATAAGTTTAAAGTAGAATTGAAAAAGTTTTAATTTGGACCGAGTCTTGATGACTTGGGATTGTTTGTGTGCAAGAGATCAAATAAGGTAATGCCTTGTATTAGGCCCCGTCGTGGGTTACAGGTATGAGGTGTTACACAACTTCTGCCCAAAACTAATTTGAGAGTCCTATTGCTTGTAACATGCTTCTCACCATCTCCACAACAATTCGGTTCTTCCACTCAGTGACATCGTTCTACTCTAGAGTGTAAGATGTTGTTAACTCCCTATGGATGTCATTATCTTCACAAAACAGATTGAATTCTTTGGACACAAACTCTCCTCCTTGATCCGTGTGAAGAAATTTGATATGGCAGCTGCTTTGGTTCTCCACCATAGCCTTGGATTTCAGGAACTTTTCATAAGTTTCTGACTTATTTTCCAAAAAAATACACCCAACTCATGCGACTATAATCACCAGTGAACAACAAGAAGTAACAGCTCCCACCTAATGACTCGGTTTGCATAGGACCACATAGATCAGCATGAATTAATTCTAAACATTCAGTAGCTCTCCATGCTTTTCCAACAGGAAATGACTTCCTAGTTTGCTTTTTATAAATGCACCCCTCACATAAATCAAGAGAGCCAATTTTTGGTAGTCCAAGAACCATACCTTTATCACTTAGCAATTTCAAGCCTTTAATATTGAGATGTCCATACCTCGAATGCCATAGCTTCGAGTCATCCTTTGCACTTGCAGCAAGAACAAAGTTCTCCATGTTTGAAACATGAGTCATGTGGACATGGACTTGTTTGCTTGACTTTTTGTTTTTGATGATACATGCATCATTATCAAATATGAAAGAATATCCACTAGCCATTAGTTGTCCAACACTCAATAAATTATATCCTAAATTAGGAACAAATTCAACATTGTCCAAAATTTTTCCTTCTCCATGGCTAGTAAAAAAATGTCACCATGCATTTTCCTTCAACTTGCATCTCCCTTTTGTTCCCAAGCTACACCTTTATCTTTTGTGACTCATCAAGCACCTTTAACAAGGATTTGGTGCCTGTCATATGATTCGAACAGTCGCTTTCTACAAACCAAAATTTACTTGGCTTATGGTTAGCGTCAATACAAGTCATAAAAAGCTTGTTTTCCTAATCACTTTCGCTACAAAGTTGATTTTTTTATCCTTATACCAGCAATCAGCTTTTATATGCCCATATCTGTTGCAATGATAGCATTTTATGCCATATTTTATGTTACCTTGCTCATTGTATTGCCTCTGTCCATCATTCCTTCTTCTGCCTCTGCCTCTACCATAACCATGGCCACAACCACCACGAAATCCTCCTCTTCCTCGATCGTTGTTTGTTGAACGGTCATTGTCGCTTTAATTTGTGAATGTCTCCTTCACTTGAAATGCCTGCTATTTGCTCTTTTCTGGTGATCTGTTGATTCTTGCCTCATGAGATTGAAGAGACTCCATCAGTTCATCAACAGAGAGAATTGATAGATCTTTGGATTATTCTATAGCAGCCACAACATGATCTAATTTTGTCATCAAGCTTCGCAAAACTTTCGCTACAATTATCTCATCTGAAATTTGTTCGCCGTAAGAGCGCAATTGGTCGACTATTGTCCTTGTTCGTGACAAAAAATCAGCAATTGATTCACCATTCTTCATCATCAAGGTTTCAAAATCACGTCATAGTGATTGCAATTTCACCACTATAACCTTTGAATCACCTTGATACTCTTTTTGCAAAATTGACCGTGCTTTATTCGACGTGGTTGCTGCAGCAATTCATGAGAAAATAGAGTCATGAACTGCTTGTTGGATAATGAACAATGCCTTAGCATTGTTTTTCTTAGTTTTTTTTAATCTCTTTTCTTCTTCTTCATCAGGTTCAAGTATGTCAGCGAACCCGTACTCGACCAAGTCCCATAGCTCTTGTGATCTGAGCAATGTCTTCACCTTGATGCTCCACCACTCATATTTCTCACCTTTGAAAATGGGCATGAGTGGTTGAGAGGAAGAAAAACTAGCTGATGCCATTCCAATAGCACACACTTTCTTCTCTTGTGTTTCCCAAAGACCCAAAAAAGGTGTTTCTCTCAAATACCCAATGGACCCAAACCTAACTTTCACTCAATTGCCTAAAAGATCGAACCTTGCTTCGATGCCAAATTTGTTGAAGAAGGAAACGTGAAAGAGACAATTACAATATGCATAAAAGTTGTTCTATTATTGATGAACATTGAATTGATTAAAAACAAAGCATAAATGCCTATATTTATAGGCTTACAAAAAAACTACCTTAAACCAAAAGTAGCTAACAACTTAAACTGAAAATGAAATATGAAAATAAAATCTAAACTAACAAATATTCTACCAAGGTACTTGGTCAACAACCCACTACTTTGAATTAATTCTCAACAAAAACATCCTAAAAATCATTAAAGGTGAATTGAGCTTAGATAAATTGGCAACCAAGTTAATTTGTATCTAAACAATTATTTTTCTAGATTCATTTGAAATGTGATTTAGAATATTATAGAAAATCATTAAAAATTGTACATAATTATTAAAAATTATAATAATTATTAATACTTATTTTAAAAAATCTAAAACATCTTTATCAAATCAGAAATTCAAACAAGAAATATAACAATATCCAAATTTGATTAAAATATTATAAAAGACTTTATACTACGGGTTAGATTGCCCTCTTGCCCTTTGTTGAATTTTACATTTTTTACTTTTATTAATCGAATTTTAATTTGTTATTATAAAAGCTATATGAGATGCTATTGCTACATGTATGAAAAGAGTTAATAATAAGGAAAAAATTATAATAGAATTAATTATTTAGAACCATTTTAAAAATAAATAAATTTAAAGAAAAATGAAAAATTGTAAAAAATATTTTAAAAAAAGGAAAATATAGAATATAAAAAAATATAAATCTGCGCTTGTTAGTAAATTAAGTTGTCCATGGTGGGAAAATTTTCAAACCACTTGTATATCTAATCAAATTATAAGTGAAATAAACCCATGCAAAGAAAAAATAATAATAATAATATAAAAGAGATATTACATTGACATTTTACATTGACATATTACAAACGGCTTTTACAAGATTGAATGCCCCGCATTATGCATAATCGACCTAGACTAAGAAATAACCAGCATCCTATTAATCCAACAAGGTATGTATAGTCAATACCACCAATACTTACAAATAAACAATAGCATACAACTAAAATGGTTCCTTTCAAAATCTCATCATATAAAATGAGGAATAACAACAATCCTTGACCTAGACCAATACCTATTCCATTTCCTGAACAAAAAAATAAAATTGAAGGGAATATCCAACATCCTACTATTGAAACACTAATTTTTGACACTCGACATACGATACACATTGACAACATTAAAAGGAAAAGAATTCCTGATAATATATTAAGAACTGCATATGTTATATAGGTGGGGGCTATGCCAGATATTGCGTCATCGAAGGAAACTGCAAGAAACGCTAATAATACTTGAAGTGCACTCCTAAAATCACGGGGAAAAGTTTTGAGTAGAGCTAGTGTTAGGAATAATGTTACGAGGAACACAAGATAGGTTGGAATATAGAAGAGAAGAAAACTCGTTGGATTCATGACTGATTTCCCTAGTACCTTTTCATCATATGATCCTTTGGACTTTGAGGTATTTTCACCTTGCCAAACACCACCAGGTGGGCTTAGAGTGGCTTGGTAGGTTGCAGTTAGAAGCAGTCCTAAAATTACTAGCAAGGCGTTGCGGTCGTCGGCTGATATATTGTCCATATTTTGAAAAATTAGTAGTGATGCTTTTGATACGTACTTGGGAGCTTGTTTCTCCAACTTACGTTTAAAGTTTGAAACTACTGGAATAAAGTAGCCTTGCAGAATAGCAATGTTTTCATTGTTCTCACGTTGTTGTGCAATACCCAGTGCGGTCAAACGAACTTCATTGGTAGCATGCTTATCAGCCTTGCATTTTAATAGTAGTTTAAGCATCTGTTTAATTGGTAGTTTAGGTTATGAAAAAGCTAGAATCAATTAATCATGTGTATGAAGTAAAAAAAGAAAAAAAGAAAAAAAAAAAAGAAAAAAGAATCTATGTAATATTAATTACTATCGAAGCAGTTGAGTCAAACCTGGGGTTGATCCTGGGTAGCGGCTATGTGAAGTGCAGTGTTGCCATCTTTGTCTTTCCGGTTCAACACTTCCCAAAAATAGTCTTTCCTCTTAAGCGCTCGAATTAGGAGTTGGAGAACGTCCAGTCTATTGTTTTCGATTGCAATATGCAAAGCAGTGCGATTCTTAATTGTAACATCTTGGAGACAATCAGGAGAAGCTTCCAGAAAAGTATCCAACAGATCAAGCTGGTTTCCAACTTTACATAAGTAGTGCAATGGAGTATTACCTTTCTTCCCTCTTACACGAACAAGATCTTTATTAATCTCCAAGAAGCGGAGTGCCATTTCTTTATGCCCTTCTCTAAGTGCAATGTGAAGTGGGCTCAAACCTTGGTGGTTTAGCTTTCGAGCAAATGATGGCTTTAAGTTCATCATCTCCATTGCAAACTCAATGCACTCTTTTTCTGCAGCTATATGTAATGGAGTCTCGATGAACTCCACCTCATCAAACCGCCTCAAAACATTTCCATTTCTTTGAATTACTCTATACAATTCGTTAACCTTTCCTGTACGAGCAGCATTTCTTAAATCTTCATCCATGTGTGGAAGACTAAAAATTGAAAGGTTGAAAGGGTTTAAGGTCACTTAGAGCAATTTGTTCAAAGAGAAAGAGAGAATTAAAGGAAGACAAATGTGTGCATATTTCTGGTCTTGATTTTTGAGGTTTCGCCATTACTAGAGGATTATATACTCAACATTTTGTAGTTTGTTCATATTATAGTTTTATTTTTTTGGGCTCAAGAACATTGTGCTCTGTGAAATGAAGTAGGTCTTTCACATGTTCATACTCCAAAGTTTAAAATAGGAAACATTTATCAAGAATTTTCTTCAGCTTTGTTTATAAAGAAAGCAGAAAAAGGAAGCTTTCAAGTCCGCGTGCGAAAGTTATTCATTTAGGCTTTTTAAAATTTTAATTTAGTAAAGATAAAATTGTATTTTGTCTACTTAAAATAATAAAAATATAATTTAATCATTTAAAAATTATAAAGATATAAACTACTAAAATGATAAAATTATAATTTTACTATCTTAAAAATTAAAATTTAATTTTAGCCCCGTTAAAAAATTTTCTGACTTCCCCTCTATATGTTGCCACATATCAATACTCAACAATTTTGTTCATATTATAATTTGATTTCTCTAGGCTCAATCTCCGAAAAGTTCTCACACTTTCAAAAAAAAAAAAAAAAACTAAATCCTCATTTTTATCCAATTAAGGTTTTTAAATTAAAAATTTTATCAAGTAAGCTTTTTAACTCATAAAAAATGGTCGTTAAAGGTTGACGAGTCAACCCATTTTGTACATATATCATATCACGTGTATGACCACTATTGTGATACTATTTTATTTTATACATCATATCATAATGGTGTTTGTGGATCACTAGATGAATTTAAAAAAAAAAAATTATGAGTATCAATTTAAAAAAAAAATTCTATTAAAAATGAGAGTACACATTAATCTTTTTAATTATGTATTAATTAAACAATTATTAAATCACATTTTATAAAAAAATTAAAATACATTTAAATTAACTATAATATATAGAGTCTACATTAAAGAATGAGTTAGTATAGGAAAGGTTATAGCAATGGATGTTTAATCTTTTTGGTGCTGTGATTTAAGCCAACAAAGGAACAATAGAAAACACAGAAATTGAGCGACAAAGTTATTATATTATAAAACTTTTGGGTTTATCGATGGCTGCACAATTTAAGGTTAAAAAATTGTTTTCATCCATGTGATCTGTTTTATCCAAAGATAAAACTATGCCTTTTATATGCCCATACTTCACAGCATCTAACATAAACTTCATACTTCACTAGCATTATATTTTTTTATCATGTTTTTGAAGGTTTCATTAACGTGGAGTTATTATATTATAATATGTCTAGTGAACATAGTTAAAATGAATTTGTAAAAATTATTTAGCCATTTATTCAAATAGATACAAAATAAACTGAAGGTGCGACTGGAATCAAATGAAACCTTAGACTTGACTTAATTTTTGATTAAAAAAATTTGGAATGTTACAACATTTAGTGCACCACTTTATACATAATCAACATGGATTAAGGAATAACCAGCATCCTCAAGCTAAGACTATTGAAACCTTTTTTATCAACCATAGGAACTGCCACCAAGAAACTATAACCTACACTTAAAATGGTTCGTTTTTAGAACTCATCATATAAGAAACAGAATAACAACAATTCATGAGTTTATCTAAATTATTTCTAAATTATCTAAAACCAAGATGGAAGTCCAAGGAAATACTCAACAACCTACTATTGAAACACTGAATTTTGACAGCTCATATGCAATACACATGAATATCATAAAAAATGAACACAAAGATTGAAATTATATGGATACCTTTAGATGCTAAATGGGAAACAGCTATTAAAAATATCGATCGATTAAAGCAAATTGAAAGAAACATAAGTAGTTCTTGATGCCTAACATTACGCTTCTTATCAAAGTTCAAATTATTTTGTATCTAAACATCTGATAAACACACATCAATGCGACAAAAGTAAAAAGGGTCGAGGGTTACATTACAAGAAAAATAAAAATTGCTAACGTTAAAAGTCGTTATGAAATGTTGGATTATCATAAATTTTTCATTGTAACGAAAAAATATCGTTGCGGTCATTATGTATACTTCCATTATTTAAACTATACGCAATAATTTTACAAATTGAAAAGTTGTATTTATTTTTATTATTTTATATATCACAACGAATTTAATTTATCATTTTTAAATATGATTTTTTTTAACAACTACTTAATTTGTTTGTCTAAATATGTTTTAATAATTACCATAAAATTGGTTATGATATATGTTGAGGTAGTTATGTGAGCAGTGACTCATGTAATGACATAATTAGTGTTCATTGCGCTAGACACTGCACAAATCACATAATTTGTCATAATTGAGTTTAATTCTCAAGATAAGTCAGAAGCTAAATTTTGGCTCCAAAGTTCACAAGTCTTGAGACATGGGCCCTCAAATAGTTTAAATGGTCTGTTGGGTATGTGGATCCGCCATAGAGTTTTGGAGACAGTTTCACCTTAGTGGGCATAAGGATTTGGCAAATGATGAGCGACAAAGGATCGTGTGCTACATCAAACCATCTGAAATCATTTGTACTAGGTTGTCTTGGAGTCAACTCTTTTTTAACGCAACTACTTGTTTGGCGAGATCAATCGAATATGGTTGATATAGCTCCATTGATTGTTTGAAATGTGGTTGCAGCACACTATGAGTTCGTTGTTTGAGTGGATGTTATGTATTATTTCTTATGGTAGTGATAGAACTCTCGTCTAGTTCCTCGTTCTTGAAGGACCTTACAACATTCTTTTGCTGATCATTCTAGTTCTAAATAATCTGCGCTAGCTGCTTTTGTGCATTATCTAAGATTTTTTGTTGTGCTTCGAAAGCGTTTGAAAGGACCTGAAAATGTGATGCACATGAAGAGTGAGGATTGAATTATTGTGAAGTAGATGGTGTAGCATTTTTGGATGATGACAGTAGGAAAATCAATGGAAAGATGTTCATGTCTAGTGGTTTTGATGTGATTAATAGAGTGTCAACTCTTGGGATTGTGAGGTTGGGCATGGTCGAAAATAGAACTCCCATACAGATTTTTGTATTTGCCATCATTGCTAAGAGCACTTGCAAATGAGAATTGGCTGTCAAGATATTTTGGTCATGATTGGGTTGTACCCAACTGGAGAAAGAAGGTGGGGAAATCTCAGAGAAAACATACTACAAAATGGGATTAGTGGCTTTAGTATTGACCACCCTTGATGGGAGGCTCATGCTTAGAGTTATTATTGTCAAGTTAAAGGCAATCGATGACATTCATGATCGCAATTTTAAGGTTTTAAGTTTTTGCAATGGTTTATCTAGGTTGTTCGATGGGAGAATGCATGCCTTTTCTATTCAAGATTTTCATAGACAGTGCCAATTGTTAAGGTTTACTTGTGGTGGGTTACTAGAGTGAGCTGAATCTAGGGGTGAACAAAACTCGATTTGACTCAAAAAAATCGAAAAAAATTCAAATTTTGAGTTAAACGAATTGAGTTGTTCGAGTACTTAATCGAATTATTCGAGTCAACTCGAATTTTTTTCAAATTTTGAGTTTGAATCGAATTGAGTTTTCGAATTCGAATAATTTGAATAATTTGAATATCAAACTATAATATTTTATATTTTTACCCCAAACTCTCAAACTTTTTTACTTTTTCCTCAAAACTTTTACTCCTTCCCACTTTCTCCCTAAAACTTTTACTCCCCTCCCATCCCAACCCCACAATCTATCCAAAATCCATTTCCCACCAAAATTATACTCTCCCATTTACTTTGTCTCAAAATTTTACTCTCAAAAACCCTAAAACTTTTTATTTCCCCCCAAAATTTTTACTCCCTCCCACTTTCCCCCTAAAACTTTTACTCCCTTCCCATCCCACCTCCCATCTACCCCAAACCCATCCCCCCCCCCCCCCGATTTTTTTTTAATATTTTCCCTCCAAAATTTCTTTCCCTCAAACTTTTATTCCCCAAAACTTTTTATTTTTCCCCTAAACTTTTACTTCTCACCCTTTACTATCAAATAAAAAATTAGAATTATCCAAAAAAATACTAAGAATAAATAGTAATAATTTTATTTATATCTACTATTTATATTATTAAATTCAATTTTACATTTTCTATTATTTATATTATTGAATTGTTTAACCATATTGAATATTTATATTAAAATTGAATTATTAATTATGCTATAGAATATTCGTGTTAAAATCTTATATTAGTATCAATTTCACATTTTATCTTTAAAATAATTTTTATTAAAAAAATCACATTTTTACATTTAATATATTTTTTAATTCCAAAATACATAGTGACAAGAATCTGAAGATAATTGAAACAACTAAGCAAGCAAAAAAGCTAACCCGTATATAAAAGATTAATAAATAAATTATAAGGTGATGAAAGTTAATAAAAATTTTGATTAACTTGGACAAATTTTATTACGATGGGTGACAGATGTTACAATAACACAAAATTATTTTTTAAAATTTAACTCGAACAAATATATTCGATTTCATTTGATTCGAATTCCATCTCACTCGACTCGATTCGAAAAAATTTCAAATCAAATTAGGATGATAAAATATGATTCGTCAACTCGATTAACTGGAAATTTTTTCATTCGATTTGATTCGATTCAATCGAACTCTCACCCCTAGCTGAACCAATGCTTCAAATGATCTACAAGGTAGGAAATAGGTTAGAAGGCACTAAAGTTGATATTATGAGGCACCCTTTTATGTTTAAGTTAGTAAAAATCTAAAATGGGAGTAAAAAATGTGGTTGTTTCAGAGGTTAAAAGGTCAAACCTTAATCAAATCAATATCTTTAGTATTTATAGATCTTTGTAGGGCTACGCAGATTTGTGCCTAGACCTAATTAGCAATTCTTATTGGTTGATTTGTTTCTTTCACACTTTTTGGGATGTTAGTCCTTATTCAATTTTTGTTGCATGTGTAGCTGAGCTGTTGTCACTGTTGACAATATGCCTTAGAATTTCTTAATCATAGGTCTATAGATCAAGTCTTTAGGGATTTCTTTTTGTTTAAGGTATGATTTTAAGAGTTGGTTAGGATGTGGTTGGATATCAGCAAAACATATTGTATTTTATGTTATGTTTTTAGCTTTATAATCTGAACAATGCAATAGATTATGTGTGTGCTTCCAACATATTTGCTTTCATGTTTTCTATTTTTCATAATTTTTTACTAAAATAAAAATAATTTGGTATCAGAGCTTTTATCCTAACGGATCTATGAGTTGAGAGTTACACAAACACCCAAACTCACAAATAAAAAACCAACCCAGAAACACATAAGCTTTTGAAACGAAAGTTGACACAAAACTTTCTCATATTGCTCCATCAATTTTTGATGGTGATAAATATCAAGCTTAGGCTATTAAAATGAAAGTCTATCTTGATGCGCTGGATCTTTGGAAAGTAGTAGAAGACAACTACGATGTTCCATTATTGCCAGCAAATCCAACAATGAATTAACTAAAGACTCACAAAGAGAAGAAAACAAGAAAGTCTAAAGTTAAAATATGTATTTTCTATGATCTTTCAAGAAAAATATTTATAAGAATCATGAATTTGGGGTCAATAAAAGCAATTTGAGACTACCTTAAGAAAGAATACTAGCGCAATGAAAGAAAAAAAAGTATGTAAGTGCTCAATTTGATCAGAGAGTTTGAAATGTTGAAAATGAAAGAGACATGAACCATTAAAGACTATTCTAACAAGTTGGAGGGCATAGTAAACAAGGTAAGATTTCTAGGTAAGGATTTTTCTAATGATAGAATAGTGCAAAAAATTCTTTTCACATTGCTTGAAAAGTATGAGTTTAAAATTTCTTCATTAGAAGAATCTAAGGATCTGTCAAGTATATCATTGGCAGAATTAGTGAATGCATTATAGGTTCTAGAACAAAGGAGAAAGATGAGATAAGAAGAATTGCTAGAGGGTTCTTTTCAAGAAAAGATAGAAAATTTTGAAGGAAAAGACAAGAAAATTAAAGATAAGAACAAGAGTAGTAAGACCAAAAGCAATAACAACAATGAGACATATCTACCATGCCCACACTATAAGAAGATAAATCACTTGTCAAAGAAGTTTCGGTGGAGGCCTGATATCAAATGTAGGAAATATGACAATATTGGACACATAGAGCAAGTCTGTAAGTCTCAACAACATAAGGCAAAAACATCTATTGAGCAACAATAAGATGAGCAACTTTTTTTTGTGACATGTTTCTCTACGAGTAATAGCTCCAGTAATTCTTGGATGATCAATAGTGGCTGCACAAATCACATAACCAATGGCCAAACATTTTTCAAAAAACTTGAAAAAACTATCATTTATAAAAATTGGAAATAGTTAGTTTATTTCAGATAAGGGAAAAGGAATAGTGGCTATTAAAAATTTAACAGGTTTGAAACACATAACTGATGTATTATATGTGCCTAACATTGACGAAATTCTTCTTAGTGTTGGGAAATTAATTGAAAAAGGTTTCGAAGTCATATTTGAAGACAAATGGTGCTTGATCAAAGACTCAAAAGATAGAGATGTATTCAAAGTGAAAATGAAAGCAAAAAGCTTTGCTCTAAATCTAATGAAAGAGGAGCAAATGGCATTTTTAGTTGTTGAAAAAAAATGCAAATATATGACACAAAAGGCTCAGACACTTCTATCATGGTGGAGTTCTTTATATGTAGAAACACAACTTAGTTAAAGGTGTGTCGTTATTGGAACACAAGCTAGTTGATTGTGTGGCTTGTCAATATGACAAGCACATTAGAAAACCTTTTTCTCAAATAGCCTGGAGAGCAACACATAAGCTACAACTTGTACACACAGATGTTAGAGGACTTCAATCAACATCATCTTTAAATGGTAGTAAATACTATATTGCATTTATTGATGATCATGCCAAATTTTGTTGGATTTATTTTCTTAAATTCAAATATGAGGTTGCTAATGTATTTTTGGAAGTGCAAGATGTACAGGCCAATTTTGGGCCCTAAATCCAATACCCATTACAAATATTAAACCCTTAACCCCAGCCCAATATTACTTAACCCGGAGCCCACTTAAAACAAACTGACCCATTACAAACTAGACCCAACAACCAAACCCAGATCCCATTTCAAACCCAAGACCCAACCAGCCCACTAATCCATAACCCAAACACTAACCCAAACCCGGTTAGCCCAACTAAACCTAAGCCCAAGAACAGAAACCCTAGCTACCCAAACACCTAACCCTAGCATTCGGCGTCGAACCCCACTTGCGCACCAACCCCCTACCATTTGACCTCTCTGCGCCCCCATACCTCTGTCCCAATCACCACCAGCACCGGCCATCTTCTGTAATCAGACAGAACACGCAAATAATAAAAAAGGATTGTAAAAAGGGGTATATAAACTCGAATGAAATCATTGTAAGGGGGGATTTTAACATCAAGACAAAAACTAGATTTCAACATATACATAGACAGATTGAAATACATTGAAAAGATACGAGAATAATACAAATTCAGTGGCCAAAATCCCAAAAATCAAAGCCTTAAGGTAACTTTTTTTCAGTTTTTTATTTTTCGTCTTATTTTCTAACCTATTTCTATTATATCTAAATAACTAAATAAATAAAAACAGTATTTAAAGCATATAAAATATAAACAAAATAAAAAGCAAAAAAAAAGAAGAAAAAATCAAAAAAATGTATATGCAGTGTATGCGCACACACAATGATTTGATGGTCCGGGTCGGACGGTGGCATGGCCAGCCGAGCTCTCTCTCTCTCTCCCCTTCTCTCCCTTTTTTTTTTTCTTTTTCCCTTTCCAAATGAAAATTTTCAAAATTTTTTATCTTTTATAGGGGACCAAAACGCACCGTTTTGGTCCCCTCTGTTTAAACTAGAAACGACGTCGTTTTGGATGCGGGTCGGATCGACCCGACCCGCAAACCGTAGGATCCGCGTGTTTTTTAAGCGGAAGGGCAATTTGCTCGTTTGGCCCTTCCGCTTTTCTGAGACTTTACAATTAAATCTTTTATGTTTCGCAATTTGGCCCTATCATTTACAGCGACTTCCAATTTAGTCCCTAGCAATACGCATCGTTTTAAAAAGCTGGGGTTATTACACTTTTGGCCCCCCGAGGTTACATGCGTGTTCAAGTTGATCCTCTTGTCTACCTTTATTTTAATTTTGACTCTAAAACTTTGCTATTGATTCTATTTAGTCCTTTTTTTATTTATTTTTGTTTCTTCATTAAATATTAGTATTATTTTATCACTATTATTATTATTTTATATATTAATGTATATTGTTTTTATGTATATATACGTGTATACCTATATAATGCTAATTTTAGTTATTTGAAATTTCATGTTATTTTTGTTATTATTATAATATCATATTATTAATAGTGATGCATATTTTAACGTATAAGTATGCACGTTTTTTTATATATATATATGTAGTATGATCATACCTATTATTATTCTATTTATTATTTTCATTATTATAATGGTGTATATTTTGTTTATATATATGTAATATGGTATTTTTGTTATGATGCATTGTTTTCGTGTTTTAACATCATTACTATTATGATCATTAACCCTAGTATATGTCTTGTTACATACGTATATATTATATGTATTTTATATATTATGTATTTTTTTATACACATTCCGTATGTATTAAAATGTCATATTACCCATGTATATATTATTATTACATTTATTTACTCTTATTATATTTATTATTAGTATATATGTCTTATTCTACGTATACATTTTTATACATAATATTACTTTCACATATTATTATATTTACTATTATATCTATTATTTTCATTATTATTACTCGTCATTTATTTTAATATTATTATGTAGATATATACCTTTTGACATTGTATTTTCATCTATATTTTGTATATACTTCGAATATTATATAGTATGCTTTCCAATACTATCGTTATTTATATATATATACATATTTTACATATATACTCTTAATTATCTTCATGTGTATACATTCATTGTATTCTCTTTGTGTTCTTTAATTCAATACTATTAACACATTTAATCTTGCATGCGCGGTTATTATTTTGAATATTATGGTTATGTTTGGTATTAGCTTCAATATATAATGAGCCTTTTCATTTGGCTATCTTAATCAATTATGCCTTGCATTATTTCGAAAATCACATTCTTGTTTTGCTAATTAATTTCAATAATCAAGGCAATGTACCGATTTAACGTTAAGTCATCGAGTTCATCGCTATGTTGGGTGAACGTCAATTGACTTGTGTTAAAGCGATATACCCTTCTCAAAAATCAGAATAAACCAAAATTTCTCATCTTTTTAATCGGATCACGACTAAATTTTAAATTGAATTCGTATTTTTGAACATCAAGACAACACATGTTTATGAGATACCAATTTTTGGGCGTCGCGAGGGTGCTAATACCTTCCTCGCGTGTAACCGACTCCCGAACCCTAATTTTTCTCTGGCTTTTTAACGTAAACCTTAACTCGGCCTTTTTCTCATTTTTAAAGAAAAAAATTTAATAGGTGTCCGATCACACCTAGTAAAAAGATCGGTGGCGACTCCTTTTATTTTAAAATCGAACTTCAGTTTTCAAACTTTTTCACTAGATCGCCATAATTAGCGACCGAAACCAAAATTTTTTACGTCGCTACACAAGACATGGGTGAAGAATCAAAGTGGTTGCAGGTTGCACACAATAAGGTCAAATAATAGGAAAGAATACAAAAATGAGACTTTTGGCAAGTTCTATGAAGAAGTAAGAATTGAGCATACTCCACAATAGAATGGCGAAAGTGAGAAAAAAATTAAAGTTTTATGGAGATGACAAGGTGTATGCTACATGGAAAGGAGTTACCAAAAACACTTTGGCCAAAAGTTACAAACACTATCATTTTCTTGTTAAATAGGCTACCAACTCAAGTTGTACAAGGGAAAATTCCATTTGAAGCTTGGTTCGGTTATAAACCAAACTTACAGAGTCTGAAAACCTTTTGTTGCCTTTGTTTTTCTTATGTTCCATAGTTTAAAAACTTGATAAAAAGGCAGAACAGAGAGTATTCATTGGATACAACAACTCTTCTAAGGCTTACAAAATTTTCCAACCACAAATTGGAAAAATTATTGTAAGCAGAAATCTCAAGTTCATGGAGGATCAGAATTGGAATTGAGAAGAGCCAACAACGAAGCAATTACTAAAGACTCCACAATACCTTGATGACAACATAGATGATGTTCCAGTTCATGCCACAAGATCTTTATCTAAAATTTATAAAAGGTTCAATGTTGTTGTAATTGAGTTTGTTAAGTTTAAAGAAGCTGAGAAGGATGATAAGTGGATTGAAGCAATGAGAGAAGAGCTAAAGATGATCTAGAAGAATGATACTTGGGAGTTGATGGATAGGCCTTAACATAGAAATGTCATTAGAGTTAAATGGGTTTACAGAACCAAACTTAATGCAGATGGTTTTGTAAAAAAAAAAAAAATAAAGCCAAACTAGTTATGATGGGGTACAATTAAGTGGTTGGAGTGGATTTTCAAAAAATTTTACTCTTGTAGCATGCATTGATACAGTCAATATGTTACATGCTTTGGCTACACAAATAGGGTTGAAGATTTATCAATTGGATGTAAAATATGCATTTTTAAATGGTTATCTTTAACAAGACATCTATATAGAGCAGCCCAAAGGATTCTAAGTCAAGGGACTAGAAGAGAAAGTCTACATGATAAACAAGGCCTTATACGGTTTTAAATAGACTTCTAGGGCCTGGTACAATAGGATTGATGAATATCTTTAAAACCTTGGATTTGTTAAAAGTCCAAGTGAAGCTACACTACATGTGAAGAAAAAATATTCTAACTTGATTATTGTTTTTGTTTATGTTGATGGTCTTCTTGTAATATGAAGCAACAAGAATTTGGTGGAAGAGTTTAAAGCTAAAATGCGTGAAGCATTTGAGATGACATACCTTGGTTTGATGTCCTACTTTTTGGGCATGGAGGTGAAGTCATGTTGGAGTCTTTATATGCCAAAAGAAGTATGCAAAAGAAATCCTTAAGAAATTTCACATGGAAGACTGTAAAAGTATAAGCACACCAATGAATCAAAAGGAGAAGTTTAGCAAAGAAGATGGAGCTGAAAAAGTTGATGAAAGCCAATACAAGGTTTGGTTGGTTGTTTGATGTACCTCACAACCACAAGACTAAAAATATTTTTTGCATTTAGTTTACTCTCACGATTTATGCATTGTGATAGTAAAGTGCATTTTCAAGCTGCCAAATAGGTTTTAAGATATATCAAGGGCATAAAAAATTATGGCATTAAATATTCTTATTGTCAAATTTTGTAGCTTCATGGTTATTCTGGCTGTGACTATAGAGTTCAAAAAGCAAGATGTGATAGCTCAAAGTAAAATGGAGGCAAAGTATGTTGCAGCAAATGCTACATTAAACCAAGCAATTTGGATCAGAAAAATACTTGCAGATATATTCATGAAGCAAACAAAACCAACAAAGATTTATTTAGATAATCAAGTTGCTATTGCAATTTCAAATGATCCTATTTTTCATGGAAGAACAAAGCATTTCAAGATCAAGCTGTATCATTTGAGAGAAGAACAGAAGATTGGAGAAATCAAGTTGGTCTATTGCAAGGCTGAAGATCAAATTGCAGATGTCTTAATCAAGGATCTTCCAAAAGTTAGATTTGAAGTTTTAAGAAACAAATTAGGCCTCTGCAATTACTAAGGCAAGGAGGTGAATTGAGAATATGCCTTAGACGTGCTGAATAATAGGTCTGTAAACAAAGTCTTTAGGGATTTTTTTTTTTTTGTTTAAGGCATGATTTTAAGAGTTGGTTAGTGTCGAAACCATTTTTGGATTTCAAAAACGAGGATCGACTTTTTGAAAACAAAACGTGGAGTCGCCACCAGTCTTTTTGCTTAGGTGTGATTAGATCACCTGATAGAACATTTTATTCCATTTAAATCAATTTTGGCCTACGTAAATTTGAGAAAACGGGTTCGGGAGTCGGTTACGTATGAGGAAGGATTAGCACACCCTCACTACGCCCAAAATTGGTACCAAATTGATTATGTATTGTCCTTATGTCTGAGGTTTAAAGTTATTTTTGAAATATGGTTCCTTTTAAAACATTTGAATAGCTCAAGTTGGTTGTCAAAATTCTCTTGTTTCAAAGGAATATAGCATCACATCCAACACGATAGGACACGATCCTTTATATCCTCGAAAACACGATAATTTTTTTACTTTCGAAAGTTTATATGTTGAAAATTACAAAAGGATGCCCAATTATTCAGCCCAACAAAAAATCGAAATCCAGCAAGGTAGGGGCACGATTCCTCGAATTTCCAAACATTGAACATTGCTTTGTTTTAGAATTTAGAAAATATGAGTGAAATTTTAAAGGAATATTCAATTATTTTGAACAAACAGGAAATCGAAACCCAGCACGATAGGGCACGATTCCCCGAATTTTCAAACATCAAACATTGCCTTTGTTTTAAGGAATCTTCAAACGAATGATTGTAAAACCAACTTAAAACGCATTAATTTGACTTGAAATAAAATGTAATAATTAGTTTTAAAGAGTTGGAAATTATAAAGTGATATTTATAAACCAAAAGGGAAAAATAAAAACATGGGATAATATGCATGTATGAAATACTATGATGGATGAATGAAGATAATATAATTTATTTAATCAATCAAACCAAACAATCAAATATAATTAATCTAAGTAAGATGAAGCCAACTTTCTAAGCGTGTATGGAGAACAATTGAGATAACAATAAAACAAAAAAAAAATACAACCATGATACATAGCCTAATATAACACAATCGACCCAAAATTTCAAAACAAAGTGAAAATTAAAATAGGACAATATGGTATAAGACAGATTTAACATAATGGTGAACTAATAAACACATAATGTAATATATGAATTGATGAATTAAAAAAAAACTAGAGATATATATATATGTAATCATTAAATAAGTATTATAGAATGAATATTTTCAAATCAAATAATATACAAGGTGTTAAAAACATTTGTGAAAATATATACAATAAAGGCAAATTTAGATAATATGTAAAATATGGAATAATAGTAAAATTTATAATAAGATATAATCCTTTGAAATAAACTATACACCTAGTGGATTCTTTTAAAACACACACACATATATATAGATGCATTTAGGAATAATTATATGCAAAAAACATGGGATTATTGATTTTATTATATACGTACAAACATACATAAAACATTTGAACGAAATATTATACAAATAATTAAATAATATGATATAAAAATGAACTTCAAAATAATAATTTTTATAAAACAAAGTAAAATTATTTAAATGGTTTAACACTCATATAAAGAAAACTAAGTGGATTTTAAAATCACAATGAACAAATGACTCAATTGAAATAATACATGTACAAGTATATATAAAATATTTAAACGAGATATTGCACAAAATGTAAACATAATATGACAAAAAAACTTCAAAATAATTACACAAATAAAAACGAAGCAAAAATATTAAAATGATTCCACACATAGAAATATCACATGAATCTTAAAATAGTAAGTTATATCAAATAGAAAACTAAATTAAAACTGAATCAAAATAAGAGGGCTAATTTATAAATAAAATAGGTCATGAAGGTTAGAGTTAGGACCAGCGTGCCACACGTGCGAATATACAGGGACTAGAACTGGAAATAATCCAAGCCCCAAAACGCTGCGTCAAGGCACGGATCCATTTGCAAACATGCACGAATTACAGGGACAAATTTAAAACTGAAACAAAATACATTAGACACGATTGAATGCTTGTGCGAAAGGGGAGGACCTGGCGTGTAATTATCCCCTTACTACAGAAACACGCGGATCCCAAGGGCAATCAGGTCAGGTCAAATCGGGTATCCTATACGGTGCCGTTTTGGAAGCCATTGAAACTGGCTTAAAACGACGTCGTTTCTTCCATATTATAAACATAACATTTAAGAAAACAAATGAGACAATCAGCTTTTTCTTTAAAGAAACACTAGCCCCCCATTTTATTCCTCTCAGCTGATCCCTAAATGTTCCTCTAGGTGTCGATCCGCCCCCATGAACTGCGACCAGCCCGCTCGAGCCTCGGAGTTGCTTTTTCAGCCTTGAAATCTCCTCAAACTTCGATGCCAATGAAGATGATAGATTCTAGTGGCTCATTCACAAGGTAAGCCCTCTATTTTATTTTATTATACTAAAAAAACGCATGCAAAACGAAAAAAGAAGATGAAACAGATTCAAAAAAGAAAGAAATCACCTTTCGATTTTTTGGTTGCTTTTTTGTATTTCAGTATGCGTAACCGCTTACAGATGATTCTTTTTTGGGCTTTATAGCTGAAGGAATAAAAAAGATAAAAGAAAAATACAATATTCTTTTTGTTTTCGTTTCGTTGTGCATTTGTCTTCTTTGGTTTGCAGGTACGGAGGTACGGGGTCAGCTGTGGGGGTACGTGGCACTCGGCATGGGGCGTATGGAGCTCGGTGGCTACTGAAGCACTGGAGCATATGGAGGTATGGTGGCCTGGCTGCGGCGCGAGAGGGAGAAACCCTAGGTTTCTGGTGTTTTAATTTTTTTGGGCCTGTTGGGCCGTGTAATCCTGGGCTAGGGTTAGTATTAGTGTTGGGTTTGTAATGTTTTGGGTTTTGGGTTATGTAGTTTGGATTTTGATGGACTATTAATTTGTTTTTATTTATATGGATTTTTGGTTTAATATTTGGTTTTATTCTAATTGTTGGGCCCCAGGCAGATTTGGGCCTATACAGTTAGGATGTGGCCGAATGTCATCAAAATATATTGTATTTTCTGTTATGTTTTCAGCTTTAAAATCTAAACAATGCAGTAGATTATGTGTGTGCTTCCAATATATTTGCTTTCACGTTTTCTATCTTTCATATTTTTTTGCTAAAATTACAATAGTCACTCTTGTAGAAGCTTCAAGAGAGAGGCTGGAAGGATGCCGCATGTTGGGTTTTATGCAATCATTTGAGCTTGCAAGGTTGAGAGTAGGGGTGATATCAGTTCGGTTCGGACGAGTTTTTAAAAATTTTTGAACTACCTATCATAATTCGATTTAGCTCGGTTTAATTTTTTATTTTTCCATATTAATTTTTTTGTTTTGATTTTTTAGACTTCTTTTGATAAAATGAGCTTTATTTTATGGCTTTTGAATATTATTTGACAGAGCTCAAAGTTTTTTTTTATAAATATTATTTTAAAACAATAATTTATCAAGAACTTTTAAATTATTTTCACTATTTTAAATATAAAATATTTATTTTTATATCATAAAATATTAAAATCAGTAATAAACATGTTTAATTTATTGAACAGCACAATAAAACTTACTGTAGTTTACATATTATTGATACATCTATTAAAGTTACAAGGAAAATCAACCCATTCAGAGCTTAGGGGAAAAAGCCTAAGAAGGAAGAACAAATTGATATATTTCAAATAGATACAGAACAAAAATAAGTTTCCCTCGTAAAGCTGGTTCAATTATCAATTAAACTATTTAATTATTATAATATCAAACATATTAATTGACATAAATTAAGAAATAACCAATATCCTATGAATACAATAGGGTATGTCCAACCATAACCACCACTAAAATCACCACCATCATCAACGATAACATCATTCTAACAAATAAACTATAGCTTACAACTAATATTTCCCAGAATTCATCATGTAGAATAAGGATTAACAAAAATCCTTGAATTCCACCTACAACTCTTTCCCCAGCAAAATAACATCCAACAATTGAAACACTGAGTTTTGCATGAGATACATGTTGAAAATATGCGGAGAATTTTATGCTTCCATTCTCACCGTCAATGTTTGATAGTTTTCTCCATCAAACACAGGTGAAGTTAAGATAGACAGGTTGTTTGATCCTAATTCCATTTTTTTCAATTCCTCACAAGTGTATCTCTCCGTTTTTCTTTTAGAATTCTCACAGAGTTTCTCTCATAGATCCCTCAAGAAAAACTGGCTCTCGGTACCACTAATGTTTCAACAAAGAATTAACTGAAGGCACAAAAATTGAAAATGGAGAAGGACGATTAAAATTTATTAACCAAATAATGCTTATATACATCACTCAAGCTAATTTTAACAAATTTAGCTTTCTACTAATAAGATAACAATCTCCTTAGAAACTAAGACTATGACTAAAATTATCTTAATGACAAAAAATACTTTGCGACCCTTGAGATACTAACAATATACATTAAAGAATCGGTTAATAGAGGAAATTCTATAGCAACGGATGTTTAATCTTTTTAGTGCTATGAGATCTGTGAATTTGAGGCAACAAGGGAACTATCGAGAAGACTAAAATTGACCCGCAGAATATAACATTTGGTCATGTTTTTCAAGATTTCCATCACCTTTAGCAATAGATTTATTATACTATTGTGAAACTTTTATTTTTGGATGGCTGTATACTCTTTTTTGGCCATCAAGAAAGAACTTTCATTATAAAGGAAGAAAAAATTACAAGTCACATCATCATAAATCTACCAGGTACAACAAGAACCAAACATAGAGAGTTGACAAGCTACACATCAATAAAAGAACAGAAACACAAACCAAACATAAAAGAGCTGTCAACCAACAAAAGAGAGCAGAAACAGCACTGCAACTCAAAAGAAGAAATCAACGAGGACAAGGCAGATGGATGGCTGTATACTTTAAGGTTAAAATTTATTTTCATCCATGTGATTTATTTTATTCAATTTTTTTGAGGAATATTGTATCCAGAGTTAAAAGAATAAAAGTATGCGTGTTATATGCTCATACTCCAAAGTTAAATTTTTTCTGGAAACTCTTCATTTTCTGTTTAAAAATTAATATAATTGAAATTATATTTAAGAAATTGTTTCTTCTATTGATATTAGTTTTTGTATTATCCAAATTGAAGAATCCCTCTAACTAATATGTTCATTCTCAAAAGTTTAAACAAATGGCAGCCAGCTCTGTGAACAGATTGTAATAGCCCAAATTTAACCGGGCCTTGAAACCAAATAAAATAGATAAATAAATAAATATTTATTTATTAAACAGTCCAAGTCCAGATTACAAAGCCCAAACATTAGGCCCAAAATCAAATACCTCAGACCCATTACCCGTGCACCCGGTTACTACCCAGTAGGCCTAAAGCTACCCAGCAGACCCACTTATACCTATGACCCAATTACAGTTAACATTACACGGCAGTTTTAACTCATCTACCAGGCTAGCCCAAACTTAAGATAGCCCAAAAGGCCCAAATGACCTAAGGGAAGCAGGAAACCCTAGGGTTTCCTAAACAATGTGGCGCCGCAATAGGTTCTAGAGGATTCGGGGAGCGTCTGTTCAGTCCCCGAAATTGAGGCTGTCATTAATGCGTTATACTGATGCCCTTCAATGCCCACCAGTGCCCCGGTCATCGGTCGTCCCTCTATCCGGCCCTGAATCGCGTCACGAACAGCACGATCATCTCTATTAAAAAATATAGAGATTCAGCAAAAGAATTTATTATTGCACATCTATACACAGCAAGCATCTCAATCGATTGAATATACAAAGGTGAAATTTTTTAAATATATGTACATATATATACTCCATAAATAAAAAATTGAAAGTGGTACCTTTAATCGGTGTTGAAAAGGGAGGTTTTTAAACCTCCGACCACCGTACGCGGTGGAGACGACGGGGGCGCATGAGCGCATGCAAACCCTTGGATGGAGGTCCAGTGACTCTCCGAATAGCCCTCTCCAGCTCTCTTTCAGAGAGTTTTTTCTTTTTTTTTTTTTCAAAACAGATTTAAAATGATTTAAAACCAAAGGTTTGGCTTATATAGCCTTAACAGAACCACACCGTTTTAATTTAATCCAATAAGCTTAAAACGACGTCGTATTAAGACTAAGGATCCGCGTGTTGACCCGTTTACCCGGGGAGGATCCGCGCATTTTTTATAAAAGGACTAATTGCCCAATCGACCCTTTTGTATTTTAGATATTTTTAATTTCATTTTAATTTTATTTTGATTTAGCCCCAATCTTTTGTATTTATTCCAATTTAATCCTAGCGCCTTTTTAAAAAATTAATTCCAGGGAAACGGTGTCGTTTTGGATTCGGGCAAATAGCCCAGTGAGTCCCTCTATTTTAATATGCTTCTTAATCAGCCCAGAATTTTTACCATTTTTACAAATTAACCTTCTAATTTTATTTAAATTCAATTTTAGCCCTTTTTTATTTATATATATATAATTTATTTATTTAAAAAAAACTATGCATATATTATTATTAAAAGTATTATTTATATATAAAATTTTTATTTATCACATACTATTTTCCTATATATATATATATTTTTATTTTATTATATAACATTTATTATATTTTTATTATATATTACTTATTTTTTTTATATTTGTATATTATATTATTTACGTCTTATATTATTCATTATATTACTTATAATTTTAAAATTTGTAAATTATTATTTTTGACTTATATTATGTACATATTTCATCATTGATTATTTATTTATTTATTATGTGATATCCCTTTATATAATTATTCTATAGTTATTTTATATAATCATTTTGATACTGTTTATAAATTTATTTTTATTTTATATATTTTTATAATTATTATTCTTTTATAATTTTTTTATTATATATTATATATTGTATACTAAATACTATTCTAAAATTATCGTTAAATATCATATTTTCAATTGAATTATAAGTATATTTTGTTAACAATTAATCACTTTATTTTATATTAATGTATATACTAGTTCTTATGTATTTTTATATTGTATGTGTCATTTATGTATTAAATGTTATTTTCTAATTATTATTTTATATTTTATGAACATGTACATTGATATTTTTTTTCGTATATTAAATTGTACATCATGCATCGTTTCTTAATTATTACTTTGTATGTTGGTGTTTTGCTTATTCATCTTTAATATATGTGCTATGTGTATCTTTGTATATATGATGTTATGTAATTTTAAATATGTATGTATCTAGTATATGATCTTTGTATCATTGCCATTGTATTTTTTTAAATGCATGCTTTATTCACTTATTATTGCAATATTCTATTCCATAATGTTAATATGCTCCTTCATACATCGGTTTTAAAAATGAGACTTCGAAGTTTTCAAAAAATAAAAAGGCAATGCTTGATGTTTGGAAGCTTCGAGAAAAATAGTGCCCTAACTTATTGGGTTGCAATTTTTCCTCGTTGAGTTTGGATAGAAAAGTACCCTTTTAAGTTTTTAAGATTTTCAAAATACGAGCAACTGTCTTGGAATTTCAAAGCATTGTGTCCTAACTTACTGGATGTGGCCTTTTGTCATTTCGAGATAGGGATTTCCAAAAAGGTCAAGTATCAATATTTTGATACAAGCGAACCCCAATTTTCAAAGAAAATCAAAATATTTTAAAGAGGATTGCATCTTAAAATTTTTAATTTCTGACCTTAAAGATATTTGATAATTAATTAGGTACCAATTTTTGGGCGTTACGAGGGTGCTAATCTTTCCTCGTATGTAACCGACTCTCGAACCCGTTTCTTTTTATTTTGTAGACCAAAAATAATGATTTTAAAACAAAATGTTTTAAAGGTGATTCAATAACACCTAAAAAGATTGGTGGCGACTCCCGTTTTCGTTTTTTTAAAGTTGATTCCCATTTTCCAAAACTCGATTTAAAAATGGTCTCGACAGCTTGGCGACTCCGCTGGGGACTAATAAGAGAGTCAAGCCGTATAATTGATTATCACTCTCTTAATGTCAGAAATTAAAAATTTTAAAAAAAAATTCAATCCTCTTTGCATTACATGTGTTTGTTATTACATGTGTTACTATATTCTGATACGCATTGCATTTGCATGACCGTTGTGGTCACACCCTTAAGTGGGAGTAAGAAACTATGCCTTCGTGAGGTTTTCGCCTCTGTGTAGGATAGTAGATCACTTTCGGGATACATCTGTACTTATGGTTTCGTGAGATTTTTATCTCCGTACAGCCATAGGGAAATGTATTCCACTGAATTGAACTCATTTCAAATGAGCCTATAATGGGTGAGAATCGAGGAATCTGCAGGTTCAGGTACCTCAAACTTTAGAACCAACCTCATATAGAAAAAAACGTAAGAGCTCAACTTAGTTAGAGTTAAACTTTAGATATTACCCTTATAAATTATTGTTGAGATTTATTGATATCATATGATACTGACTATGTCTTTTCTTTTATTTGCATAACATTTTTTGCATTTTCAAAGGTATCGATTCACGGTCAGTCTCTAAGTTAAGAAGTTTTTTTTATGGAGAATGGACTTCTTGATAGAGTGGAAGGCAACGCCAATGTCCATAGATGGTCTGAGCAAACTCAACTAGAAAAGGGAGATAGTATAGCTGGGGGATATATGTCGGAGTTGTCAGATTATACTCGTATTAGTGTCACGCAGAATAATCTCCAAGAGCTTAAGGAAATTTGAGATCAGTGAGACAATAAGACCAAGCAATTATTCTACGATAATTACGGAGATTTACCTTACTTACTCGATGTCCAGGTAGATAAGCACTTGTTCCGAGACCTTGCCCAGTTTTGAAACCTGGCGTATAGTTGTTTCACTTTTGGGGAAGTAGACTTGGTACCTACTGTAAAGGAGTACACTGCCTTACTTCGTTGTCCCAGGTTTCAGACTGATAGGATCTATTCTCAAGCTGCTTGTGTCCCTACCTTTTGGAAGAAATTAATGACTATTACGGGGATGAGCGAGTAGTGGATCACGACCAAAATTAAAGAAAACGGTGCGTACAAATGCATTTCGTGGGACGTTTTGAAGGATCTAATTTTGACACACCCTGATGAGACGAAGAAGGTAGATGTTTTTGCTTTAGGTTTGTATGGACTGATGGTTTTCCCTAGGGCTTTGGGATATATGGACGAGGCGACCACGGATCTTTTTCATCGACTCAGCAAAAAGGTCATTTCTATCCCTGTGATTTTGGCAGAGACATTCAGATCCTTAGGCACGTTAGAAAGGCTGGTACAGGCAGGTTTATAGGGTGTGCTCAGTTACTTTTGGCGTGGTTCTACAACCATTTCTGATTGATAGATAGGGTGGTTTGTCGGGTCTTCTTCGAGGATTATTCACCGTTAAAGGACATAGTAGCTTCAACTAGGAGAGTTGATGTTCCAGAAGAGAATTGGATAGCGCTACTTCAGAATCTTCAGTCGAAAGATGTTGAGTGGAGGGCTCCGTGGATGATTCCTGGTGAGGTTCTTTTCTGATGCGGCAGTTTTGATTGGGTCCCTCTGTTGGAAATTTGGGGTGCCATTGGTTATGCCCCTTTGCTCGTGCTAAGGCAGCATGGATTGAGACAGTTCGTACCAGCGACTCATGGATTGGCTCAAAGCGAGTTTGTATACAAAGGATCCAATTACAAGAGGAAGGTTAGCGAGGTTTCTAGCGCTTGGAACAAGACTTATCGATTGAAAGAAGTAGCTATTAGCCCTGCTACGACACCGAAATATGTCGAATGGAGAGGCAGAAGGATTAATAATAACATCCCTAAGCCAAACATAGAAGGAGCTCGACCGATGGAAGAATATTTGTGAGTAATACCCTCGGAGTTAGAAATCATGAAGCAAGAGTTTGAGAGAAAAAACTTGGAGCTCGAGAAGAGGATAGCAAAACTTGAAGAAGAAAAGACGTACTTGAGCTTAGATGTCGATGTTCAAAAAATGGAGGTCGAGAAAGAAAGAAAAGAAAAGAGAAAGATTGAGGAGGATAGAGATGATTTGAAAGAGCACTACAAAAAGGCACAAGTATCTTTGAGGAGAGCAAGAGTAGGAGGGTCTTCAGATCAGTTGCAAAAAGAGGTCCAAGAGGAAAAAGCTAGAGCCGATTATTGGGAGAGGAAATTCCAAGAGATGCAATCGCAGAATTTGGCATTAGAGGAAGAAAATAAAGGGTTGAAGACCAAGGTAATTGAGCTTGGAAGATCTCTTCGTTGGCATGAAAACCATGATTCTACGGTCGAGTTAAAAGAGCTAAAAAGTAAGGTGGAAGGTTTGGAAGTGGCATTGCATGATAGTGAAGTTCGGATTAAGCAGCTCAAGGCGCGAGAAGATTATCTGAAGGAAGAGCTTCATCAGTCTAGAGGACAGGTAAGAGAAAGGGATCACGTCATGGGTGATGCCCAGATTCGAGAGGTTGCGGAATATGTGCAAGACTTGGCAATACGAGCTGATGTGTTGAGTCTGATGTATGGATTGTCGTCGGATATAGGACGAGAGTTAGCCCTTTTATTAGATAGAGTTAAAGCTTTGGGCATGAGGGCGAAAGCGTACTGTAATCCATTTATATGTAAAGATATTCTTTTTCTAAATAAAGTTTTCTAAATGAGATTGAATCGAGATCGATGCCTTTTTGCATTCATGCATTTGCATTACATCACATCATATGCATTTAAGATTATAGAGAGACCCTAATTAGTTAAAGTTTACTTCAGAAGGTAGAAAAGAAAATCTGGAAATCACACATCCTTACGGCACCCGCACTAAAACCAAGATATGGATCAAAGGTTTGAGCAATTGCAAAAGGATATACAAGAGCAATTGCAAGAGCAATTGGCCAAGATGCAGAATGACATGAGGGAGTAAATGCTAGAGGCTTAGAGGAATATGATGGCTGAAATGGCTCAGCTTCTGAGAGCTACTGATAAAGGGAAAGCCCCTATGGCTATCACTAGTGAGGAGAGTGAGGATCATCCTCCAGGTTTTACTCCGCCTCATGTGCCAATGCAAACTGAAACACCACCTAGAAGACCATCTGTCACTGTGAGGCCTCAACATGGGCCAGTTGATGCTGAGATACATGTGAATTACCCAAATGGCTCAGGATTCAATTTGGGTGATAACCCTACTAATTATCTCGTTCCTGATCTAGATATGGTGGAAAAGGAAAATTTGAAAGCTAAAACTACAAGGCAGTTGGATGAACGGATGGAAGAAAAATTTAAGATTTTGGAAGGTGCCGGCAATCATCATGGGATTGATGTCAAAGATTTAAGTCTGGTCCCAGACCTAGTGCTGCCTCACAAATTTTAAATGCCAGAGTTTGAGACGTACAATAGTACTACTTGCCCAGAGGCTCATATCACAATGTTCTGTAGAAGGATGACTGGGTACGTAAACAATGATCAGCTGTTGATCCATTGTTTTCAAGATAGTTTAGCAGAAGCAGTAGTCAGGTGGTATAATCAGTTGAGCCGGACTAGAATAAATTCATGGAGGGATCTTGCGCAAGCCTTCATGCAGCAGTACAATCATATGACTAACATGACCCCTGATAGGATCACTCTGCAAAACATGGAGAAGAAGCCCAATGAGAATTTTAGGTACTATGCGCAGAGGTGGAGAGAGGTAGCAATACAGGTTCAACCACCACTGCTGGAGAATGAGACTACCATGTTATTCATCAATACTCTGAAAGCTCCGTTCATTACTCACATGATTAGAAGCACTACCAAAAGTTTTACAGACATAGTTATGGCAAGAGAAATGATAGAGAATGCCGTAAGGGGTGGTAAAATTGAGGGGGAAGTGGCCAAAAGATCGGCCCCAAGAAAAAAAGACAACAAGGTGAACAACACAAGTAGCTTTAACTCGAAGGCAGTCACAGTTAGCCAGTCTAAAGTGGCTACAGTTGGGCAGCAATGTACTCAAAGATAGGAATCGGGATCAAGACAAAATTCGGAGAGGATACAATTCACACCTATCCCTATGACGTATCGTGAACTTTATCAAAGCTTATACAATGCACATGTCATTGCTCCATTTCACTTGAAACCGCTACAGCCACCGTATCCCAAGTGGTATGATACAAATGCTAAATGCGAATATCATGCAGGAATACTGGGGCATTCAATTAAAAATTGCACTGAATTTAAGAAGGCCGTGGAGAGGCTTATCAAGATGGGGGTTGTGAGATTCAACAGTACCCCTAATACTGAAAATCTGTTACCAGATCATGGCAATCAAGGAGTGAATGCCATTTATGAAACTAGGGAAGGAATAATCAAGAAAAATGTTGCTGAGGTGAGAATGCCTTTGAGAGTAATTTAGAAAGAGATGGTGAAGAGAGAGATGATAACCTCTGGGAAAGAAAGAGAAGAAATAGGGAACTACTGTGAGTTCCATGGAAAAGAGGGTCATGAGACCCAAAATTGCGAAGAATTCAAAGCCTTGGTGCAAGGCTTCATGGATAATAAAGAGCTACAAATTTTTGAAGGTAGCTCTTATAAAAAAGAAATAAGTGCGTTGGAAGGTGAACAACAAGGAACCAGCCGACCAAGAATTATTATTTCCCTACCGGGGAATAATAAAGTAGGGGCGCAAACTAGGCCCAAGATCATCATCCATAAACCCATTCTTTTCCCTTACAAGGATGACAAGAGGGTCCTATGGAGCTATGACTACAGTGTAACAGTACCTGAGGGGGAGAGTATAGCCAGTGCATCTAGGGGCGTGCAAAAGGAAGGTTCCCATACACGAAGTGGGAAGCGTTATGAGTGGAGTCCACGAAAACGAATGATATTGACATTAAGAAGAAGAAAGAGGTGGAAGTGTCTGTCAAGGAGCCAGTAAAGGAGGAGGAGGCTAAGGAGTTTCTAAAATTCCTTAAACATAGCGAGTATAGTGTGGTCGAGCAGTTGCGTAGACAGCCAGCACGTATATCAGTATTAGCCCTGCTTGTGAGTTCTAAGGTGCATCAGGATGCATTGTTGAAGGTATTTAACGAAACATATGTCACCCATGACATATCCGTTAAAAAGTTAGACCGGTTGGTGAATAACATCAGTGCTGACAATTTCATCTTCTTCAATGATGATGAAATTCCACCTGGGGGCATAAGGTCAACTAAGGCTTTGCACATCACTACTCGGTGCAAGGGATACATGCTTCCAAGTGTACTCGTTGATAACGGGTCAGCTTTGAACGTCCTTCCATTATCCACATTGAACAGATTACCCATTGATAGCTCGCATATGAAGACATGTCACAATATGGTAAGAGCCTTCGATGGAACTAAAAGGAAAGTGATGGGGCGAATTGACATCCCTTTGGAAATTGTGCCAAATACATATCAAGTCGATTTCTTAGTTATGGATATCAAGCCCTCCTATAATTGTTTATTGGGAAGACCATGGATACACTCGGCGGGAGCGGTGCCTTCCTCATTGCACCAAAAATTAAAGTTAGTGACAGATGGACGGTTAATAACCATCAATGCGGAGGAGAACATTACAGTAACAGTCACTAGCAAGGCCCCTTATGTCGAGGCAAATGAAGAGGCTATTGAGTGTTCTTTCTGCTCTTTAGAAATCATTAATGCAACCTTTATTTTGGAAGGAAGTGAGGTGCTGGTACCCAAAATGTCTAGAGCCACAAGGATGGCCCTGCAAATGATGATCGGGAAATGGGCATTGCCAGAAAAAGGACTAGGAAGACAATTGCAAGGAGGGGTTCAAATCCCAAAACTAATTAAGAAGAAGGATCGCTTTGGTTTGGGTTTCAAGCCAGACCATAAGCACAAGAGGCAAGAAATTGAGAAGCGCCAAGCAAGAAGAAAGGCGCGTTTGAATGGAGGAGAAGTGGAGTGGGAACCGATGACATTCCTACCTATATCCCAATCCTTTAGGTCAGAAGGATTACTGATAGAAGAAAATCATCAAGTTAATGCTATACACAATGAGGGATCGGAGCAAGGAAGCTTTGAGGGCATTCGCCCTTACGAACCAGGAAGCTCTCTGAATAATTAGACTGTGGAGGATCTTTCTGTAGTCTTTAGAAATTTTTCAGAGTAATTCTCGAAACATGTCTGTTACTCTAGGGCCTAGGAGTAGTAAGATTATGTATGTGAAAATAGGCCTATGTTCATCTATAATTATTTAAATAAAACATAATTTTTATCAATTTAAATGAGTATTGTTTCATTTTTATCGACCAATATTCCTTTAAATTCTGGCAATTCTTATTCTTTTATTCATAGCACATAAACAATCGTTCTTAGATTCATTCATTCTTTATATATTCTTTCATACCCCCACAGGTCTCTAGATATAAATTGTCGAAACCATTTTTAAATCAGATTTTTGAAAATGGGAATCGACTTTAAAAAACGAAAAAACAGGAGTCGCCACAACCTTTTTAGGTGTGATTGGATCACCTTTAAAACATTTGTTTTAAAATCGTTGGTTTTGGTTTACAAAATCAAAAGAATGGGTTCGGGAGTCAGTTACGTACGAGGAAGGGTTAGCACCCTCGTAACGCCCAAAAATTGGTACCTAATTAATTATCAAAATGTCTTTAATGTCGGAAATTAAAAATTTTAAGATGCAATCCTCTTTAAAATATTTTTTATTTTGAAAATAGGAGTTCACTCGTATCAAAATATTGACATCGAGTTAACCTTTTGGAAATACCTATCTTGAAACAACAAAACCCCACATCCAGTAAGTTAGGACATATTGCTTTGAAATTCCAAGACAGTCGCTTACATTTTGAAAACCTTTAAAAACTTAGAAGGGTACTTGATTATTCGAACTCAATGAGAAGAGTCGCAACCTAATAAGTTAGGGCACTACTTTCTCGAAATTTCCAAACATCAAGCATTGCCTTTTTGTTTTTTTGAAAACTTTGGGGCCCTTTCTTTTTTTTAAAAAAAATGATGTGTGGGGAATTATATTGCATCATAAATCATACATAACAATATATTATTGTAGTAGGTAAATAATATATGCATTTAAATAAAATAATGGTAACAATTTAAAGATCGTGCATTAGATACATACATATAAAAATAATACGTATATAACAAGTATTAACGATATGCACACAAAGATATATATAGCATGTATTAAGAATGAATAAACATACAAACATACAAAGTAATAATTAAATAATGCATGATATACAAAAAGAGTGATATAATATCAATGTACATGTTCATGATGTAGCGACGTAAAAATTTTTGGTTTTCGGGTCGCTAATTGTAGCGATCTATTGAAAACTTGAAAACTTAGATTTTGATTTTTAAAATAAACAGGCAGTCGCCACCGATCCTTTTTTTTAGGTGTGATCGGACACCTATTAGATTTCTTTTTTTTTTAAATCGAGAAAAAGGCCGAGTTAAGGTCTACGTTAAAAGCCAGAGAAAAATTAGGGTTTGGGAGCCGGTACGCGCGAGGAAGGTATTAGCACCCTCGCGACGCCCAAAAATTGGTATCTCATAAACACGTGTTGTCTTGATTTCCAAAAATACGAGGTCAATGTAAAATTTAGTCATGATCCGGTTAAAACACAAGAATTTTCAATTTTTTTAATTTTTTTTTATTTTTGATAAGGACACACCGTTTAAACATGAGTCAATTGATGTTCACCCAACATAGCGATGAACTCGGTGACTTAATGTTAAATCAGTGCATTGCCTTGATTATTGAAATAAATAAGAAAACATGAATAAGATTTTCGAAGTAATGCAAAGCAATATTGATAAAAATAAATGACAGATCTAAAAATATATTGAAATGAATATAAGGGTGACAAATTAAAAACAATAAAGATATTTATATACTAAACGTAATACTAGAATTAACATGTAGTGGAAACAATATATATATATATATATATATATATATATATATATATATAAAAGATATTAAGAGTATGTATGAAAATATATGTATAGTGTGTAAGGTAGCAGAAAATGCAATATTAAAATACTAATAATAACACATATACCTATACGTATATATATTAAAGATATGTACCTAATAATAATATTGAAATATGCATATAATATATATATATATAAAATGTAGTGCTTAAAATATATACATAGCATATCATTTAAAAGTGTACTCATAAGATAGTTCCAAGACCTAAATAATATAGTATAAATAAAAAATATATATACATAATAAATAAAGAAAATATATGCATGTAAATATATGTACATAAGATTGTATGAAAATATATAACTATGATATTAAAATATACGTAATATATATGTAAACATAATATATTAAGAACATATACACATTACGTATAATAATACATACATAATATAGTATTAAAATTTAGACATAATAATAGAAACAAAAATATACAAGGTAATATATATATATACTTAATATATATGCATAATATATATGAAATGAACATATACAATATATATTAGAAATATTAATAACATATGCAAAGAGACATATTAATAATACTATATAAATGTATACATATATAAATACATGAAAAAAAGTATTTACATAAGAATATAAGCATAACATAATAAAATACATGAATAATAATAAAAACATAATACATACAAAATAATGTTTAAAGCTCAATGAAATAGCATAAATAATATAAAATTCTAGATGAATATGAAAAATATAAAAAAAGGACTAAAATTGGATTAAAATTAAAGTTTCGGGCAAATTTAAAAGGAAATAAAGGGCAAAGGATTAGATTGTGATATGCGCGTAACCTGGGGGGATCAAAATTGCAATATGTCCACATTCTAAAACGCAGCGTGGTGGGAGGGATCAATATGTATAACAGATTAAATTTCGGGGCCCATCCGTGAATAAATACAAACCTAATTTAAAACTCCAAAAATGCGGAAGGATCGTGCGCGCAATTTGCCCCTAAGAGCAAAAACACGCAAATCCTGAGTGGGTAGGGTCGGGTCGACCGGACCCAGGGCCCTATACGGCGCCGTTTCAAGTGTTAAGGGAGGGGACCAAAACGGTGCGTTTTGGTCCCCTATATAAGACAAATTTTTTTTAAAAATTTCATTTGAGAGGGGAGAAGAGAAAAAAAAAAAAAAAGAGAGAGGAAGGGAGAGAAAGAGAGAGGAGGGGAAATCCAGCCAGGAAGCCGGTCACCGGTCCGTCACTGGATCGCCGTCCGCCGCCGACGCCGGCCACCGTGCACGGTGGCCGGAGAATCAAAAGGTCAGATTTTTTTTCTTTTTTTTTCTATATTCTTATATTATATTTTATAGACATATATATTGTTGAAAAGTATGAAGAAAAGCAAAAACGATTCGAAAAGTTGATAATCACCTTGGTTTCGGATGTTTCGTATTTTTGTTTTTGATTCACTGCCTCTTTAAGTATCTAAATCACTGCTTTTTGGTGTATTGTATTCGGACTTTTGGTATATTCAATTTGAATATTCAAACAACATAAAAATGAAAAAACCGAACCCCTTTTCTGTTTTACATTCGGCTTTTTATAGCCATAATTTTACAAAAATTTTTCTACTTCTGCTATTGCGTGTTTATTTGCCTTGCAGGTGAGTTGATGGCCGGTGGAGACGTGACCAGTGGAGCGGCGGAGCAGGCTAGTTGCAGATTAGGGTGGCTGAAAGTTAGAGGGCAGGTGGGAGTGGTTGCGGTGCACAAGTGGGGGTGATTAGGTGGCTAGGGTTTCAGATTTTCTGAAACCCTAGTTTGACTAATGGATTTGGGCCTATTCTGTTTAGTGGGCTTGTTGGGCTAGAGGTTTTGGGTCAATGTAAAAAGGGTAATTGGGTTGAGGATTTGGGCCTCTGTTAGTTAGCTTAGGTGGGTCTGATAAGTTTGTATTTGGGTCAAATTTGGGCTCCTACACATGAAATGTAATATCAAATAATGGATAAAATTACATTTAACACATGGTATATACAAAATAAAATGAAATGAATTATTATTAACAAAATATACATATGACACAAGTAAAGACCCTAAAAAAATAATTTTAAAATAGTATTTGCTATATAATATATAAATATAATAACAAAATATTTATAATAATTATATGTAAAATATATTGGGTTTAAAAATATATAAATAGAAGTATGTAAAAAAAATATAAAAATATCATTTAAAATAAAATAATACATAATAAATAATTAATAGTTTGATATATAATATGAGTAAAAGAAATAATTTAATTTACAAATTTTGAGAATTTGAATAATATAAATAATGTAATAGGTATTATATGATATACAAAAAAAAAAAATAAGTAATGAAAATATTTAGATGTCATATAATAAAATATATTTTAAATTTATAGGAAATAAGAAATATGATAGATATAATATAAAATAATGAAAGTAATATGTAAAACAATGTATATAAATAATTAATAAATATATATAATATATGTGAAAATATAATAATAATATAAAAAATGATATGAAATAATAATTTTTAAAAAATAATATATAATAGATAATAGTAATACATATATAAAAAATAAATATGGGAATAAATTTAAAATTCAGTAAAATTACGGGGTGAATTTAAAAGATATAAAACTGAATTAAGGTCCTAATTAAATCGCGTGTAAAACAGAAGGGACTCATTGGGCAAATTGCCCTATTCCCAAAACGACTGCGTTTTAATCTAGGACTTAAAACAACTACTGTAGGGACTAAATCATAATCGAGACAAATCAATAGGGCTAAATAATAAATAAAATAAAGTTTAATTGTATACGTAAAAAGGAGTAGAAGGACCGATTGGGAAATTAACCCAATTCTAAAAAAAATGCGCGGATCCTCCCCGGGTAATCGGGTCAACACGCGGATCCTGAGGGTTTAAAACGCTGTCATTTTGTCAAGGCTATATAAGCCAACTCCTCAGCTTTAAAATCATTTAGAAACCCAGTTTCTAAAAAAAACAAAAAAAATCTTCTGAAAAGGATCCCTGGTCCTCTGAGCTCCGGCGTTTAGCCGATCAACTCTGGTCATCGGACCTCCGCGCTCAGATCCACGCGCCGCCACCTACTCCGCCACACACGACGGTCGGAACCTGAAAAGTTTCACTTTTCCAAGGCGATTCTCAAGGTATTCTCTCCCTCTATCTATTTAATATATTATATGCATAAACTTATGATCAAGAGAATGAAACAGAAATAAAATAAGTCACCTTTGTCTTCTGTAAAAAAAAATCTTTGGTGTATTATTGCAAAAAAGATTCTGTGTACAATATTTTGGTATTTCTCTTCGTGTCTTTTTTTTTTTTTGCCTCCCTTTTACAGGTTTAAAATAAGGTTTTATAGCCCTTGTAATCTGTACAATTTTAGAAAGAAATCTTTCTTTCTATATTTGCTTCATTCTTTGCTGTGATTTCTTTCCTTTTGTTTGCAATTAACCCCGAAGATTTTGCTCGAGCCCTGATGTTCGCACACTGATGGAGCCAGTGTTGACGACTCTTGGCGTGATTCATGTGTCGATGGTGGCTTACTGTCTGATGGTAGCGTTGAGAAGTCACGGCGCACTTAGTGGTGACGATCGGGCCATTGAATCTGAAAGGTCGCGTTGCTTAGAGTGCTCGAAGTTTCCAGAACCTTATTGCGGCGCTGATGTCCTCAGGAAACCTTAGGGTTTCCTAAGTCTGCTGGCTAATTGGGCCATTCGGGTTAGGCTGCTGTTTGGGCAGGATTAAAATATGGGCTTCTGGTGTAGTTGGGTCTAGGGTCTGCTGAGTACGGGTTTAGTTAGTAGGCTATGGTAAATGGGTGTAATTGGGCTCCGGGTGTTGTTTTAAATTTTGGGCCTGGACTGTTTAAAATATGGACATTCTATTTATTATTTTTTGTTTTCAATTTTAAAACCCGGGCAAATTTTGGTTACTACATCAATGATATGAGCACTGATACTACAGCTCCTGATTTCTCTTGTGAGCAAGACATGTGTTTAGAGGAACCTCAGGATTTTGAAGATGTTCAAAATCGTGACGTATCTCTTGATCTGCTAAGGATGGTAAAGCAGGAGGAGAAACAAATCATGCCACATGAAAAAGAGACAATAGAGAATAAAGCCTTAAAGGAAGGGAAGGAGTTAAAAATTGGAACATTGATTACTGAGGACACAAGGCATGGTCTGGTTGAGTTGCTTCAAGAGTTCAAGGATATCTTCGCTTGGTCATACCAGGATATGCCCGGATTGAGTACTGATATTGTAGTACATCGTCTTCCAATAAGACAGGATTGCAAACCAGTCCAATAGAAATTGAGAAGAATGAGGCCAGATATTGTTCTGAAAATAAAGGATGAAGTCAAGAAGTAGTTTGATGTAGGATTTTTGCAAGAAGTGAAGTACTCCAAATGGTTAGCTAACATTGTGCCTGTTCTTAAGAAGGATGAGAAGGTACGAATGTGCGTGGATTACAGAGATTTGAACAAAGCAAACCCAAAGAATAATTTTCCTTTGCCACATATTGACATTTTAGTAGACAACACAGCAGGATATTCGCTGTTCTCCTTCATGGATGGCTTCTCAGGATACAATTAGATAAAGTTACATCCAGAGGATATGGATAAAACTACTTTCATAACCTTGTGGTGCACCTTTTGTTATAAGGTAATGCCATTTGGACTGAAGAACGTAGAGGTAACATACCAACGAGCCATGGTGAACTTGTTTCACGATATGATGCATAAGGATATTGAGGTATATGTTGATGATATGATTGCCAAGTCGCGTACAGAAAAAGAGCACATTGAGGTCTTGAGAAGACTGTTCTTGAGGTTGATAAGATTTTAGTTAAAGCTCAATCCAGTAAAGTGTACCTTTGGAGCTAGATAGGGAAAGTTATTAGGCTTCATAGTCAGTGAAAAGGGAATTGAGGTCGACTCAGATAAGGTCAGAGCCATACGAGAGTTACCTCCACCACGTACTCAGAAGGAAGTTCGAGGATTTCTAGGAAGGTTGAATTACATCGCTCGGTTCATTTCACAACTGACCGAGAAATGCGACCCTATCTTTCGCCTCCTCAAGAAGCACAATCAGGGTACTTGGGATGGGGAATGCCAAAATGCTTTTGAAAAGGTCAAGCAGTATTTGTTGAATGCTCCGATATTATCTCCACCTAGCCCAGGTAAACCGTTAATACTGTATTTGACAGTGTTTAGTAATTCTATGGGATGTGTGCTTGGTCAACATGACGAGTAGGGGAAAAAGGAGAAGGCAATTTATTATCTCAGTAAAAAATTCACTGACTGTGAAATGAGATATTCACCAATTGAAAAGTTGTGTTGTGCGCTGATTTGGACTACTCAGAGATTAAGACAGTACATGCTATACCATACCACTTGGCTCATCTCAAAACTGAATCCATTGAAATACATGATGGAGTCAACAGCTCTAAATGGGAGAATGGCGAGAAGGCAAATTTTGCTTTCAGAGTTTGATATAGTCTACGTAAGTCAGAAGGCTATAAAAGGAAGTGTGGTAGCTAACTTCTTGGCCAGTAGAGCTTTAGAGGATTATGAGCCATTGAACTTTGATTTTCCAAATGAAGAGTTAATGTGTATAGCAATGACCGAAGATTCTCCGTGGAGGCTCAATTTTGATGGGGCTTCTAATGCAGTTGGAAACGAAATTGGGGCAGTCTTGGTATCCCCCAAAGACGATCATTACCCATTCATGTGTAAGTTGGACTTTGATTGCACGAATAATATGGCTGAGTATGAAGCATGTATCATGGGACTTCAAGCAGCCATAGAGCGAGGTATAAAAACCCTAGAAGTATATGGAGATTCTGCGTTGGTAATTTATCAGCTTAGAGGTGACTAGGAGACAAGGGACCCCAAATTAATCAATTATCGAAAGATAGCCTTGGGGTTACTTGAGGAGTTTGATGACATCACCATCAATTATCTCCCATGAGAAGAAAATCAGATGGCAGATGCTTTAGCAACCTTGGCCTCAATAATTAAGGCAAATAAAGAGGAAGAGGTGAGACCAATTCAAATGAGTGTCTATGAGGCTCCAGCTAGCTGTTGTAACATTGAAGAGGAAGAAAAAAATGACAACCCTTGGTATCAGGATATATTGCAATATGTAAGAGATCGTAAATATCCCGAACAGGCAACTGAAAATGACAAATGAACTTTGAGAAGGTTAGCTTGTGACTATGTCTTGGACGGAGATATCCTGTACAAGAGAAGGAAAGACCAAGTACTTTTGAGATGTGTTGATGCTGTGGAAGCTAAGCTAATTTTAGAAGAAGTTCATGAAAGGGTTTGTGGGATACATACAAATGGGTTCACAATGGCAAGGCAAATCATGAGGTTCGGTTATTATTGGGCTACAATGGAAGGGGGCTGTATCAACTATGCCAAGAAATGCCATAAGTGTCAGATTTATGGGGACAAAATTCATGTACCACCTTCACCCTTACATGTTATGACTTCTCCATGGCCTTTCTCCATGTGGGGCATGGATGTCATTGGACCAATATCGCCAAAAGCTTTGAATGGACATCGGTTTATCTTCGTGGTAATTGACTACTTTACAAAATGGATAGAGGCCGCTTCTTATGCAAATGTTACTAAGTTAGCTGTAAGTCAATTTTTGAAGAAGGAGATTATTTATCGGTATGGAATGCCTGAGAAAATCATATCTGACAATGCATTGAACTTGAACAACAAAACGATAGCAGAGGTTTGTGACCAGTTCAAGATCAAGCATCACAATTCTTCTCCCCATCGTCCAAAAATGAATGGGGCAGTGGAGGCCGCCAACAAGAACATTAAGAAAATAGTTGGAAAAATGACTGAGACTTATAGAGATTTGCATGAGAAGTTACCATTTGCACTCCTGGCCTATTGAACATCTGTCAGAACCTCTACTGGGGCAACCCCATTCTCGTTAGTTTATGGGATAGAAGTAGTGTTGCCTATTGAAGTAGAAATACCTTCTCTCTGAATTTTGACAGAGATAAGGTTAGATGAAGCTGAATGGGTTCAATCCCGATATGACCAGTTAAACTTGATTGAGGAAAAGAGGCTGAGAGCCATCCGACATGGTCAAATGTATCAGAAGCGTATGATACGAGCTTATGATAAAAAGGTTCGTCCAAGGGAATTCCATGAGGGGGACCTTGTGCTAAAGAAGATCCTTCCCATTCAGAAGGACTTTAGAGGAAAATGGATGCCAAATTGGGAGGGGCCATACGTCGTGAAGAAGGCTTTCTTTGGAGGAGCATTGATTTTTACAGAAATGGATGGGAATAGTCTACCCAATCCAGTGAATTCAGACTCAATCAAAAAGTACTTTGTCTAAAAGAGAGGAGAATCCAAGGTGAAAACCCGCAAAGGGCGCCTTGAGTTTTCAAGAAAAAAAAGAGAAAAAAGAAAATGGAGAGGCCAAGGTGAAAACCTGCAAAGGGCGCCTTGTGACCAAAGGGGTTTTGAGTTGAAAACCCGAAAGGGCAGCTCAAATTTTGAAGGGCATATAGCAATCTTGCTATATCTGACTTAGCAAAGAGTGAAGCACGCTGTATATTCAACAAAGTACTTTGGATCTTTTAAACACACGTTAAACTCAAGAAAGATTTCACGAAACTGATGTATAGACGCTCAAGTGGCGATATCTAGAGCATCTAATCTTTATCCTATTTACTATCTTTAGATTCTATTTCTTCTCAAAGATATACTATCAGATTTATTTCCTTTGTATTTTTTACGATTAATTCAAATCCAATTATTCTTAGAGATTTATTCATCTTCCATTATTCTTCAAGTATGTTGCATTGAAATAATGATAGATGAACTAAAATATCTTCACAAACGAAGTTTTGCACATTACTTTGGAATTTCTGGTTAATACAAGAAATTAAAATAGGACAATTGTTTAGGAAATTCACGTAAGTGAGGAACGAAGGACCTTGAGGAATTTTTTTCTTCCAGTCCAAAAGAAAAATGGACAAAACCAACGATTCAATTCTAAGGATGATTATTTTGCAAATGTCCTCAATGGATTATAGCATTTGAGGAAGGGTACAGGCCTACAGGCTGAGCAAGAGTAATTCTTTGAAAAAAAAAAAGACAAATGAAGGAATGAGTGATGACGTCTAGGATAAGGGTCATATTCATAACATTTTTTGCATCATAGCATGTTTAATTAGGAATATTTGACTTACTTTGATCATGGCATCCTAATTATTAGGCATAAATATTTTACAGATTATCAAAGAGAACGTGCCTTAAGCCCTCAAACAGTAGGGTAATAGGCCGCAGCATAGCAGATTTCACCTTTAAACGATTAGGCTGAAGTAAATCCAAGATGATTTGGCATCCTTGTGCTCACAAGGAGCAAATCGAAGACATAGCTGATTTAGCTTTCACGTGCTTACGATGAAGCAAATCTAAGATGATTTGTTGTTTCTACAGTGTCAGAGAAAAAATTGAAGTCTGGTATCTCCACTTCGATGGAGAGCAGCTACATAGCAGATCTCACCTTCAGACGATTAGGCTGAAGCAAGATCCAAGATGATTTGGCATCCTTGTGCTTACAAGGAGCAAATCAAAGACATAGCTGATTTAGCTTTCACGTGCTTACGATGAAGCAAATCTAAGATGATTTGTCATCTCTGTAGTGTAAGAGAACAAATCGAAGTCTGGCATCTCCACTTCGATGGAGAGCAGCTACATAACAGATCTCACCTTCAGACGATTAGGCTGAAGCAAGATCCAAGATGATTTGGCATCCTTGTGCTTACAAGGAGTAAATCGAAGACATAGCTGATTTAGCTTTCACATGCTTACGATAAAGCAAATCTAAGATGATTTATCTTCTCTGTAGTGTCAGAGAACAAATCGAAGTCTGGCATCTCCACTTCGATGGAGAGCAGCTACATAGCAGATCTCACCTTCAGACGATTAGGCTGAAGTAAGATCCAAGATGATTTGGCATCCTTATGCTTACAAGGAGCAAATCGAAGACATAGCTGATTTGGCTTTCACGTGTTTACGCTGAAGCAAATCTAGGATGATTTGTCGTCTCTGTCTTGTCAGAGAACAAATCGAAGTTTGACATCTCCACTTCAATGGAGAGCAGATACATAGTAGATTTGACCTTCAGACGATTAGACTGAAGCAAGATCTAAGGTGATTTGTTACCTCTGTATTGTCAGAGAACAAATCGAAGAAGCAGATTTGGCATTTCTGTGTTCGGATGAGAGCAGATCAAAGATATCAACATGACAGTTATAAGTTTGCAAGAAGCAGACTGAAGATCATGATTTAATAAGACCGGTCAAATTTGGTCTTTCTGAATCTTTGCTCAATTCCCATTACACAGCAATGAGCAAAGAGGGGCAGCTATAATAGCCCAAATTTAACCGGGCCTTAAAACCAAATAAAATAGATAAATAAATAAATATTTATTTATTAAACAGTCCAAGTCCAGGTTACAAAGCCCAAACATTAGGCCCAAAATCAAATACCTCAGACCCATTACCCGTGCACCCAGTTACTACCCAATAGGCCTAAAACTACCCAGCAGACCCACTTATACCTATGACCTAATTACAGTTAACATTACACGGCAGTTTTAACTCATCTACTAGGCCCAAACTTAAGACAGCCCAAAAGGCCCAAATGACCTAAGGGAAGCAGGAAACCCTAGGGTTTCCTAAACAATGTGGCGTCCCAATAGGTTCTAGAGGATTCGGGGAGCGTCTGTTCAGTCCCCGAAATTGAGGCTGCCATTAATGCGTTATACTGAGACCCTTCAATGCCCACCAGTGCCCCGGTCATCGGTTGTCCCTCTATCCGGCCCCGAATCGAGTCACGAACAGCACGACCATCACCAAGATCTTCGGGTACCTGTAAAATGAAAAAGGAAACACAGCAGATACGAAAAAGTAGAGCAAGAAAAAAGGAAACTAAATTAAAGGGATATCAGCAGATCACGGTCAAAGATACGGTGGATACAGTAGACAAGAAATGGAAAGAAATCTTTGATTTCTTTCCCGGTTTATGTAGTAAAACAGTGGTTATAAAAGCCCAAATCAAACGATGTAAAAGGGGACAGAGAGAATCAATAACAAATATAGAGATTCAGGAAAAGAATTTATTATTGCACATCTATACACAGCAAGCATCTCAATTGATTGAATATACAAAGTTGAAATTTTTTAAATATATGTACATATATATACTGCATATACAAAAAAGTGAAAGTGGTACCTTTAATCGGTGTTGAAAGGGGAGGTTTTTAAACCTCTGACCACCGTACGCGGTGGAGACGACAGGGGCGCGTGAGCGCATGTAAACCCTTGGATGGAGGTCCAGTGACTCTCCGAATACCCCTCCCCAACTCTCTTTCAGAGAGTTTTTTCTTTTTTTTTTTCAAAACAGATTTAAAATGATTTAAAACCAAAGGTTTGGCTTATATAGCCTTAACAGAACGACGCCGTTTTAGTTTAATCCAATAAGCTTAAAACGACGTCGTATTAAGACTAAGGATCTGCGCGTTGACCAGTTTACCCGGGGAGGATCCGCGCATTTTTTATAAAAGGACTAATTGCCCAATCGACCCTTTTGTATTTTAGATATTTTTAATTTCATTTTAATTTTATTTTAATTTAGCCCCAATCTTTTATATTTATTCCAATTTAATCCTAGCGCCTTTTTTAAAAATTAATTCCAGGGAAACGGTGTCGTTTTGGATTCGGGAAAATAGCGAGTGAGTCCCTCTGTTTTAATATGCTTCTCAATCAGCCCAGAATTTTTACCATTTTTACAAATTAACCTTCTAATTTTATTTAAATTCAATTTTAGCCCTTTTTTTATTTTTTTATATATAATTTATTTACTTTAAAAAAAACTATGCATATATTATTATTAAAAGTATTATTTATATATAAAATTTTTATTTATCACATACTATTTTCCTATATATATATATATATATATTATTTTATTATATAACATTTATTATATTTTTATTATATATTACTTATTTTTATTATATTTGTATATTATCTATTATATTATTTACGTCTTATATTATTCATTATATTATTTATAATTTTAAAATTTTAAAATTATTATTTTTGGCTTATATTATATACATATTTCATCATTGATTATTTATTTATTTATTATGTGATATCCCTTTATATAATTATTCTATAGTTATTTTATATAATTATTTTTATACTATTTATAAATTTATTTTTATTTTATATATTTTTTAAAACATTAATATATTTTTATAATTATTATTCTTTTATAAATTTTGTATTATATATTATATATTGTATATTAAATACTATTTTAAAATTATTGTTAAATATCATATTTTCATTTGAATTTTAAGTGTATTTTGTTAACAATTAATCACTTTATTTTATATTAATGTATATACTAATTCTTATGTATTTTTATATTGTATGTGTCATTTATGTATTAAATGTTATTTTCTAATTATTATTTTATATTTTATGAACATGTACATTGATATTTTTTTTTTCGCATATTAAATTGTACATCATGCATCGTTTCTTAATTATTACTTTGTATGTTGGTGTTTTGCTTATTCATCTTCAATAAATGTGCTATGTGTATCTTTGTATATATGATGTTATGTAATTTTATATATGTATGTATCTAGTATATGATCTTTGTATCATTGCCATTGTATTTTTTTTAAATGCATGCTTTATTCACTTATTATTGCAATATTCTATTCCATAATGTTAATATGCTCCTTCATGCATCAGTTTTAAAAACGAGACTTCGAAGTTTTCAAAAAATAAAAAGGCAATGCTTGGTGTTTGGAAGCTTCGAGAAAAATAGTGCCCTAACTTATTGGGTTGCAATTTTTCCTCGTTGAGTTTGAATAGTCAAGTACCCTTCTAAGTTTTTAAGATTTTCAAAATACGAGCAACTGTCTTAAAATTTCAAAGCGTTGTGTCCTAACTTACTGGATGTGGCGTTTTGTCATTTCGAGATAGGGATTTCCAAAAAGGTCAAGTATCAATATTTTGATACAAGCGAACCCAATTTTCAAAGAAAATCAAAATATTTTAAAGAGGATTGCATCTTAAAATTTTTAATTTCCGACCTTAAAGATATTTGATAATTAATTAGGTACCAATTTTTAGGCATTACGAGGGTGCTAATCCTTCCTCGTATGTAACCGACTCCCGAACTCGTTTCTCGTAGATCAAAACTAATGATTTTAAAACAAAATATTTTAAAGTTGATTCAATCACACCTAAAAAGATTGGTGGCGACTCCCGTTTTCGTTTTTTTTAAAGTCGATTCCCATTTTTCAAAACTCAATTTAAAAATGGTCTCGACACAGATGAGAAAAGATTTAGTACTACAAATCAAGCATTAGAGTCATGATTATAAAAAAGAAGAAGATGGATTTGTTTAATTGAAGATTTAGTACTATAAAATATGCATAATATTTAATTATTAATTGAAGAATTATTTTGTTTATTTCATTTTTTTTGTTAAATTGTAGTAAATAAATTATTATTATTATTATTATTATTATTATTATTATTATTATTGGTGTTATTTTTTCTTCTAATGAGTTTAGTTGGCTCCATTTGTTTTTTAGAAATCGAAATATTCGGAAGCTTTTCTTTTTCTCTTGAAGAATGTTTGGAAAGCTTAAAAATAGTTAAGCAGATGGGACACATCATAAATCAACATATTTTTGTGATGGGCTGCGAATAAAGCTCGTAGTAGCGAATGTGCATAAAATATTTTATGGATGTCAATTGATTAAATGATACTCATTTAGTTCAATTGAACTGGCTCAATTTATAAACCGTGTGAAAAATCTTATCTACTTGAAGTTTTAGTGATCCATGAAACACTCAAAGAAAATTAGAATTGAATTTTGTAATATTAAAGGATTGACAATCCTTTAATAATCTCAATCATAGATAAGCTCTAGAGTTGCCATGATAGATATGGAAACTAATTTTAGAAGATTTATATCTTAAAAGATTTGATTTTATAATATTAAAGGATTATGTAAATTTTTTAAGAAACTCAATTATAATCAAATTTAATAATCGTTAATGTAATTTAATCTGTATCATTAACAAGGAAAATGAAAAAAATCAAGCAGGACGAAGCAGATGAATTACGATATATTAAAAAATTATTTTCATCATATGAACCTTTACAATTTGAAATATTATCTTTCCTGCCAAACACCATCAGGTGGGCTAAGATTAGCTTTAATATTTTTTATAACACTCTCTTTTATATATTTTTTTGAAATAAAAGAAATCAGTATTATACATGTTTAATTTCTTTAAGAGCAAAATAAAGCTGAGGTAATTTGTACATATTATTGATACATCTATTGAAATTATAACTTATAAAGAAAACAAATTGATATATTACAAATAGATGCACAACAAGAATCAATTTCCATCATAAAGTTGGCTCAATTGCCAATTAAACTATTTCCTTAGCATAATTGACATAGATTAAGAAATAACCAATATCCTATGAATATAGTACCAAAACCACTAAAACCACTACCATCATCAATGATTACATCAATTCTGACAAATAAACTATAACCAATAACTAAAATGATTCATTTCCAAAATTCATCATATAGAATAAGAAATAACAAAAATCCTCGAATTACACCTACAACTCTTTCTCCAACAAACATGGACAGAGAAAACGAAGGCAATAACCAATATCCAACAATTGAAACACTGAGTTTTGACACTCGAAATATGCGAAGAATTTTAGTTGTTAAAAAGGTTGGTGCTATGAAAGATATTGATTGGTCAAAGCATGTAGCACGAAACTCAAGTAGTACTTGAAGTGATGTCCTGAAACCATAGGGAAATGGTTTAAGCAGGGATAGCATTAGGAAAAAGGTTACAATGAAGACAACATAGTTTTGTATATAGAAAAGAAGAAAGTAGGATTGACCCATGACTGATGTCCCTATACTCCCTGGTAATTCCCTTTCTTCAATACGTTTAATGACAGTGGAGTTTGAAGAACTGTTGCCTTGCCAAACACCACCAGGTGGGCTAAGACTAGCTTGATAGGTTGCAGTTAGAAGGAGACTTAAATGCCTAATAAGACATTACGGTCTTGGTCTCATATATTATCCATATCGTGAAAAATTACTAATGATGCTTTTGTCACATACTTGACGATTTGCTTCTCCATCTTATAATTAAAGTTTGAAATTACCGGAATAAAGCAACCATGTAGAACAGTAATTCTTTCTTTGCTATTATGCCTTTGTGCAACACCGAGTGCTGTCGAACTATGTTGATTGGTGGCATGCTTATTCGCTTTGCGGTTTAATAGCAGTTTGACCATCTGTTGCATTAAGAATTAGAGATATAAAAAAGCTACAATCAATTAATCATGTCCATGATATATAAAGGAAACTATGTAATATTAATTATCAAAGCGGATGAGTCAAACCTCGGGTTGACTACTTCTAGCAGCAATGTGTTCCTAAGTGGTGCCATCTTTGTCTTTCCTATTTACCACTTCCCAACAATAGTCTTTCTTCCTAAGTGTTGGAGTTAGGACATGAAGAACGTCTAATCTATTGTTCTTCGTTGCAATATGCAAAGCGGTGCAATTCGCTGTTGTAACATCTATTGTTCTTCTCGGAGGTTTCGTGTTTAGAAGTAAACAGTGTATGCTTTTGGCTTTGGATGCTGTATAGTACTTCAGTTCAAGGTTAAGAAATTGTTTCTTCCATTGATATTAGTTTTTGTATTATCCAAATTGAAGTATCCCTCTGATCACTGATATGTTCATAGTCAAAAGGTTAAACAAATGGCAACCAATTGTGCGAACAGATGAGAAAAGATTTAGTACTATAAATCAAACATGATTATTAAAAGGATGGATTTGCTTAAGTGGTAATATGCATATTATTTAATTATTATTTGAAGAATTATTTTTGTTTATTGCACTGTTTTTTCTGTTGTTGTTAAATTGCAGTAAATCATTTATTAATTAGTACTTTTTTGGAAATTTGGAAATAGCTGAGCAGAAGGGACACCAGTGGATCATACATGAAGGTACTTCCACCATCTTTTTATCATTTAGAGTCTTCAAAGAACTGGCAATTAATAATCTACCTCTTTAAAAATATTTCGCTCTCTATATATAAAACTACCATTCATTTTAATAAACTATTGTTAAACCAAAAGCAGTAGTAAGTAGGTGCTTTTCAATTTAAACAAAAAAAACTAAAATTGTCTTGATAGGTAAGGTGTTCACTGTCCTAGATGTGGCCTGGGTTCAAATTGCTCCATTGTTAGGGCTTTGCCCTCCTCTTATAATTTACCCCTAAAAAAAACTTAATTTTTTAGCTTTTGAAAAATTAATTTAGGTGGGAAATTATAAATTTACCTCTCATTTTATATTAATTATTTAAAAATATGTAAAATTTATAGTTCACATATCACAATATTAACAATGGATTACCGTAAATTATTTTATTATGTCAGTGCTATAATCTCAATTCAATATTTGTTAATACTAAAATAATAATAACTTGGCATTATAGTAATAATAATACGTGAAAATAAAGACACTTTACGTTTGAATCAATTATAAATTTTATTATAATTTAAGCTTATATATTTCATATATCATAATACCATCAATAATTTTATATATTTAATGTATTTTATATATCATAATATTAATTATTGAAGAAATTATTTTTAAATACTGTCAAACATTTTAAATGTATTTTTTCAGCGCACTTTTAAACTCAACCATAAACTAGTCTTTAATCTTAATTCTAACAAATTAACCCTTAATATTTTCTTATTAACTCGATTGGGTCATGATTCTATAAAAAATTTTAAAATTATTTTAATTACTTTTATTTATTTATTTCTTTTTTACATTTATTCTTCCCTTTTCTCTTTTATTCTTCTTGCTTTTTATTCACCCAAACCATCTTGTAAAATCTCCTTTTAATTAATTGATTGTCATTTTATTAGCTAAAGATATAACTTTTCTTCTAAGTTTTTTACTCAAATTTTAGTTTTCATGGGCTAAAAATCTATTTATTGATATATTTATCTATTATGTTTATGGTGTACTTTACCTAAATCATATGTTTATATAATTCATGTGTTTTGATATATTGAAAACATGTACTCTCAATGTAATCGGTAAAGCATCAATATATTAGATAAATGACTTATGTATGGCATGGTTTTATTCACAATAGTGAAATCATAACTTGATAAAAAATGTAAATGCTATTCACTTATGGATTATGAGAAATGAAAGATGATCATGGGTCTTTTGGGGGGACAAATGATTTTATCAGTATTAGACTGCATAATAATCATTTTAATTGTGGAAGATATAACAGTGATGAGATACAAATGGACAAAATTAGGTTAACGGATTTAACATAAAGGGATGATTGATATCTATAAGGGTGGCTCTTATGATAAGATCATTGGACAAAAGTTTAATTCAATAGCTTTCATAATTGTATATTTGTATATAATGGAGAGTTCACTTATGGTACTTTTGGTGCATTGACTTCATGACTAAATAACTCTATAATTAATAGACGAAGAGTTGAAACTTTCAAACTCTTAATGTAATTTAGTTAATTTTTTTTTTTAAACTTAAATCTTGTATAGGCATGATTGGCAAGCCATAAGGTGATTAGATTTTAGTGGAACTCACCAGTGTTCTGTAGGTTCATTAAAAGGGTATACGCTATACACAAGTCTTAAAACTACTCATACTTAAAACAAAAGTTAAACCCTTAACTACTTATTAAGGTAGGAAGGACCCTTGCCATCTAACCTAACCCCGTATTTCATATGATTTTTTTAAAAATTAAAAACTTTATTCCCAATATGTAAAGAGAACATGGATAATAAATAAGCATAATACAAATGGATTGGAATACAAAGTTTGCAAGATTAAGTGCAACAACGTTGACAACACTGTTTGAAGCAAAATCTACATAGATACAGAAAAAACCAACATCCCAAGGCTATAAGAGAGTGTGCCACTTCCAATTTTACATGAGGAGCTTCCCAACTGACGTCATACATAATACAGTATGAACAATATCCTATAACTATAATGGTTCCTTCCCAAAAATCATCCTTTACGAAAAGAAATAGCCAGCATCCGTCAATTGCTAATCTTAAAAATAGTGTGTCAACATCAGGAGGAATTCCTTTAACAAAGTCAAACAATTCTGAAGGAGTTAACCAACATCCCAAAATTGCAACACTGGGTTTTGACACCCGATCAGTAAAAAACATGACCAATGTTAAAACAAAAAACAATAGCGTAAATACTTCCATAACTTTAAGTGCAAAATCAGTTGGGGCTATGAAAGATATCGATTGGTCGAAGCATATTGCGAAGAAAGCAAGTAGTACTTGAATTGTTTTCTTGAAACCATGGGGAAAAGGTTTAAGCAGGGCTAGAATTAGGAAAAAGGTTACCATGAACACAACATAGGTTGGAATATAAAAAAGAAGAAAATCAGATTGATCCAGTACTGATGCCCCTGGTGTTCTTGATGTCTTACCACATGAGGTGTTGTCACCCTGCCAAACACCACCAGGTGGGCTAAGAGTGGCTTGGTAGGTTCCTGTTAGAAGCAGCCCTAAAACTACTAGTAAGGCATTGCGGTCATCGCTTGATATATTATCCAAATCGTTAAAAATTATTGATGATGCTTTTGCGACATACTTGACGACTTGTTTCTCCCACTCAGATTTAATGTTTGAAAGTCCTGGAATAAAGCAACCACGCAGAATTCTGATGCTTTCTCTGTTATTATGTTGTTCTGCAACACCCAGTGCCGTTAAACCGGATTGATTGGTGGCATGCTTATCAGCCTTGCAACTTAATAGTAGTTTAAGCATCTATTTAATTGATAGTTTAAGATATAAAATAACTACAATCAGTTAATCATGGTTATGGAGTACAAAAGAATCTATTTAATATTAATTATTAAAGCGGATGAGTCAAACCTGGGTTTGATTATTGCTAGCAGCTATGTGTAATGCAGTGTTGCCATGTTCGTCCATTCTATTTAGCTCTTCCCAATAATAGTTATTTTTCTTAAGCGTTCGAATTAAAACCTGAAGAACATCCAATCTGTTGTTTTCCGTTGCAATATGCAAAGCACTGCGATTCTCAGTTGTAACATCTCGGATACAATCAGGACAAGCCTTCAAAAATCTGTCCAACAGACTATCATGGTTTCCAACTTTACTAATGTAGTGCAACGGAGTCTCACCGTTCTTCCCTCTGACACGAACAAGATCTTTATCAACTTCTAGGAAACGAAGCACCATCTCTTTATGCCCCTTTTTCAATGCAAGATGAATGGGGCTCAAACCTTGTTGGTTTAGCTTCCTAGCAAATGACGGCTTCAAATTCATCATCTCCATTGCGAACCCGATGCACCCGGCATCTGCAGCTACATGTAAAGGAGTCTCGATAAACTCCACTTCATCGAAGTGCCTCAAAACATTTCCATCTCTTTGAATCAATCTGTACAATTCACTGACATCTCCCGATCGAGAAATTGTTCTGAAACTTTGATCCATGTTTCAATCAAAGGAACAATTTAAAAATAGGAGACAAAAATTGAAAGGGTTAAAGGCCACTTAGAGGAATTAATTTTTCTTCCCTTGTGTGAGGAAGAAAGAGGAGAACGGTTTCCTTTATATAAGAATGGATATTGGTTTGTATTTTTTCAGTCACGTCCAAAGGTGCTTATCTTCATGTTGAAGCTACAGATCACTTTAAGCATAAAACGTGGAGAGATTTCCACTTTCAAAGGTGCTTATCTTCGCTTTGCAGCTACTGTTCACTTTTAGTATGGTTCGCTTTTACCGTGGAACATGGAAGAGGCTTCGATCAAACCATTTTCTTTTCCTTATTTTTCATTTCTGTCATTCTACATCTTTAGGAATCTATCCAACAGACCATTATTGTTTCCAACTTCACTTATGATGTGCAAAGGTGTCTTACCATTCTTTCCTTTGACACGAACTAGATCTTTATCAATTTCCAAGAAACGTAGAACCACCCTTCTATGCCCTTTTCTAACAACAAGGTCAAGTGGGCTCAAGCCTTGTTGGTTTAGCTTCCTAGAAAATGATGGCTTTAAGTTCATCATTTCCATTGCAAACCTAATGCATCCTTCTTCTGCAGCAATGTGTAATGGAGTTTCGACAAACTCCATCTCACCAAAGTGCCTAAAAACATTTCCATCTCTTTGAATTAAATTGTACAGATGACTAACATTTCGTGTACGAGCTGCTGTTCTCAACCTTTCATCCATATCAGGTGGAAGAACCAATTGAGAAAAGAAAATTTGAAAGAGCTTAAGCCCACTTACATTGTTTACTAGAATGAGTGAAGACTTCGGTGCTCTGTCAAATGCAGTAGGTCCTTCATATGTTCATGCTCCAAAGTTTAAAATAGCAGACATTGGTCAAGAATTTGGTGCAGCTTTGTTTAGAAAGCAGAAAAAGGAAGCTTTCAATTCCGCGTAGGTGCTTATTGTTTTAAAGAAAGTTACATTTGGCCAATTTTATTTTAATCCAGCTAAGCATCACTGAAATTATTATTTAACTTAGAAAACCTGTTAACACTAAATTTAAACTACACTCATAAAAATTCTTACACTGATCAATACTCCACAATTTTGTTCATATTATAGTTTTATTTCTTTTTAGGCTAAAGGGTATAAAAAATTTCTCTGATTCTCAAAAAAAAAAAAAAATCCCATTCTGCATTCAATTGGGCTTTAAATGAAAATTTGTGTCTAAGTAGGACTTTTAATTATTCATCGTTAAATTCTAACAATTTTATTGTTGTCGGTATGGATATAAAATGTTTTTAATTAGTATGTTATGTGTATTATGTTTATAACGTGGCAGAATTTTATCTTATATGTTATATGATAACAGTTTTTGGAGAAGTAAACAAATTTTGAATTTGAAATAAAAATGGGAATTTTAATTTTGAAAAAAAAAATTGTTTCTTTTAAAAACAAAAGTTGTTAGAGCTGGCAACACTACAAAAATAGTCTTAAGAAGACATTTTTGGGGCGACACTTTCCTAAGTGTTCGGATAGACTGGTTAACATACGTTTTAGCTAACTTTTTGTATAAGGGTTGGGATATGCATGTCTAAGGCAACGCTTAAATAAAGTTGACTTTGTCTAGTCCTAAGATGACAATTTTGGGGCGACATTTTCCTAAGTGTTGGGATAGACTTGTCAACATACGCTTTGACCAACTCTCTGCATAAGGGTTGAGATATGTATGCCTAAGGCAACGCTTAAATAAGAGTTAGCTTTTGTCTAGTCCTAATACGACACTTTTGGGGCGACACTTTCCTAAGTGTTAAGTGTTGGGATGGACTTGCAAATGTAGCGACGTAAAAATTTTGGTTTCGGGTCGCTAATTGTGGCGATTAAAAATTGGGAAATTTTGATTTTTGAAATAAACAGGGAGTCGCCACCGATCCTTTTTCCTAGGTGTGATCGGATACCTATTAAATTTCTTTTTTAAAACGAAAAGAAGGCTGAGTTTAGGGTCTTCGTTAAAAGCCAGAGAAAAATTAGGGTTCGGGAGTCGGTTACGCGCGAGGAAGGTATTAGCACCCTCGCGACGCCCAAAAATTGGTATCTTATAAACACATGTTGTCTTAATTTTCAAAAATACGAATTCAATGTAAAATTTAGTTGAGATCTGATTAAAAAGACGAGAAATTTTAGCTTATTTCGGTTTTTGAGAAGGGTATATCGCTTCAACACGAGTCAATTGACATTCACCCAACATAGCGATGAACTCGATGACTTAATGGTAAATCGATGTATTGCCTTGATTATTGAAATTAATTAGAAAACACGAATGGGGTTTTGAAATATCGTAAAGCAAATTGGAATAATTAAATGGAAGAATTAAAACATTTTTTTGAAACAAATATTGTAATATGACAATAATGTTAAGGATAATAACAATACATGCAAAATTAAATACAATCGCATTATAAAATACGAGCATGTAAAGAATATACATATGTAAAATGATATTAAAAATATGTATATAAAAATACATATATATAGATACGATGATATTATAAATACATTATTTATGTTAATTGAACTATACATGAGATGATGAAAATGATGAGTATAAAAATGAATAATATGGCATACGAAAATAATACAAATAAAGAGTATATGTACATATATATATATATAATAAAACATGGGTGCTTATTATGTAATGAAGTATAATAATATATATGTAGTATGGTATTAAAAACATATAAATATAATACTAAAATATACATTTAATATATATGAAAAATATGAATATAATACAATATATGTAATATAATATAATAATATAACAATATAACATTAAAAACATGATACTAAAAGCATATATACATAATAGCATGAAAAATATATATATACATGTATATAGTATAGTAGTAAAATACTTACATGATGTATACATAACATAAATATTAATAATGTTGAAAACTTACTAATAAGATTACATAAATATATTATAAAAATGTATGTAATATATGGTATATTAGAAATAATAATAGGAACTATAATAATAATTTATTAATAATAAATAATAAAAATAACAGCAAAAATAAGAATGATAATCATGAAAATAATGTAAATAATAAAAAAAAATAAAAATAAAATAGCAAAGATAACACGAAAAATGAATTTGAAATTAAAAAAAGGACTAAATTTGAAACGGAAATGAAGTTTTGGGCGAATTTTGAAAGAAAATAAAGAAGAAGGGACTTTATTGAACACGCGCGGAAACCACGGGGGACCAAAAACGCAATATTGCGAATTTTCCAAAACGCTGCGCAGCAACCAGGGTTGGATTGCAAATCAGATTAAGTTTTAGGGCCAATCTTAAAATATAAAAAAAAACTTAATTGTGAAAACCCAGAAAAGCGGAGGGGCTAACTGCGCAAATAGCCCCTCCCTTAAAAAAAACACGCGGATCCTCCTCCCAGGCGGGTCGGGTTGCGGGTCAGAGCTTGAAACGACGCCGTTTTGGGGTTAAATGGCAGCCCTTAAAACGGCGCCGTTTTAGAAGGCTATATAAGGCCCCAAATTCTGAAAAAAATTCATTTGTGCGGGAAGGGAGAAAAAAAAACAGAGAGAAAAGGAGAGAAGAGGGAGAGGGGGAGGGGAAGGAACTCCGACCAGGCCCCGATCGTCGGCCGGTCATCGGAGCTTCGCCGGCGCGTGCGGTGGCCGGAAAAGGTAAAATCTCCGATTTTTTTCTTTTTTTTTATTTTTTATCTCTTATATCTTTGTATTATATTTTCATGCGATTATTTAAATGTATGTATTTGTAAAAGAATAAACAAAAATGAAAATAGATCTAGAACCACCTTCGGTTTTCGATTTGCAATCTTGGTGTTTTGTGCGCCGATTTGGTGGTTGTTTCTTTGCAAGTTGATATCTATTTCGGACTGAGATTCTTGCCCTATACACTGTCTTTTTCTTTGAAATATCTATGTATTCAAAAATCTGAAAAAAGAACCCCCTTTTACAAAGTTCTATTCGGGTTTTTATACCCATTTTACATCTATTTTTATATTGTTACTGTCTGGTTTCTGTTTTCTTGCTTGCAGGTGCAGTAGGTGGATGACATGACCGAGGCGGTGCTGCAGTGGCGGTGGGGCAATTGCGGCGCTGGTCAGATGGTCAGGGGTATGGGTTGATGGGATTAGGTGGTTTAGGGTTTCAGCTTTTCTGAAACCCTAACCTGTTAGTTGGGTCTGTTTGGGCTATGGGTCAGTTGGGCTTAAATAGGTATTTGGGTTTTTAGTTTGGGTTATGAAATGTAATTGGGTAGATTGTAAGGGTTTAGGGGTATAGGGGAGTGGGTTCAAATTGGCCTGTACAGCAAACATACGCTTTGGCCAACTCTTTGTATAAGGGTTGAGATATGTATGCTTACGACAATGCTTAAATAAGAGTTGGCTTTTCTCTAGTCCTAAGACAACACTTTTGGGGCGACACTTTCCTAAGTGTTGGGATAGACTTGCCAACATACGCTTTGACCAGCTCTTTGTATAAGGGTTGGGGTGTGCATGCCTAAGACAATGCTTAAATAAGAGTTGGCTTTGTCCAGTCTTAAGACAACATTTTTCTAAGTGTTGGGATAGACTTGTTGACATACGCTTTGGCCAACTTTTTGTATAAGGGTTGGGATATGCATGCTTAAGGCAACGCTTAAATAAGAATCAATTTTGTCTAACACTATACCTACACTTTTGGGTCAACACTTTCTTAAGTGTTGGGATAGACTTGCCGACATACACTTCGGCCAACTCTTTGTATAAGGGCTGGTATATGTATGCCTAAGGCAATGCTTAAATAAGAGTCAGCTTTGTCCAACACTATGCCAACACTTTCCTAAGTGTTGGGATAGACTTGCCAACATATACTTTGGCCAACTCTTTGTATAAGAGTTTGTATATGCATGCTTAAGGCAACACTTAAATTGGTAAATTAATTTATGTAACAAATATATTCATAAATGATTGACACTAAAAAAATGTTTTGATTGAAATATTTAAATTAAAATATTAAAGATTATAGATATTAAGTTCGCGAATCTTATTATAATTTGTTAATAGTTTACAAAAAATTTGTTATTTTGTAGAATAATCGTGTTGGTAGATGTTAGCCATCTAATGTATAGTATTTATTTTGAGGAAATATATATTATTGTTATTATTTTATTTCTTTGGTTAAAAAGGTAAAAAATTAGGACAAGAAAAGAATAATTTGTTATTCTCTTTTGATGGAACCTTAATGCATTAATGGCATTAATGGCATTTTGTAAAAAGGATCGAATTGTTAGATAAATTCTGAGCTTTTAATAAATGCTTTCTCTTTGAAGTAGCAATGCTAAGCTTGACACTTTGCATTTTCTCAAAACATTTGATATGAAGAACATGCCCAAGATATTTGGGGAATATTCCTTTTTATAATTATAGAGATAAATATATAAACTAAATATGCTCTAAGGATTATATTCTTTGTACATTTGAAATTTAGTACTTTACTTTTATTTTAAGAAATTAAAATTTGCCGATTGAGTATTAGCTTAATCAATATAAGTATTGTTGCCAATGTAGGGGGACGTGGGTTCGAATGCGTTAAAGCGCATTATCCTCGTATTTATGGGTTGGGGACGGACCATGGGTAGTTCTAACAAAAAAGTCATAATATATATGGAATCCTCGTATTTCTGTGTATTTACTTGAAGATTAAGAGTTAAATATTAAAGTCATAATAAATATTTTAGTTCTTAATGTTTAATTTTTTATCAATTTGGCTTTTATTTGTTTATTTTAATTAAAATTAATTCTTAATATTTTAAAAAGAGTGAAATTTAATTATTAATCTTTTAGAAAAAGTCAAATCATTATTATTTTAATGAAAAACTAATTAAAATGCGAAAAATTTAAACATGGTAATATGCATGGTAATCCATGTTATTAATTTTTTAAATTTTTATGAACTATTTGTATAATTTTTTGAATTTGAATTTTTTATTTTATGAATATATAATTTTTAAATTATTTACTGATATGACATATATAATAAATAGTACCATGTCAGCCAGGGGCGAAGCTAGAAAAAATTTTTAGGGGGGCCGCATGAAATTTTAATTTTTTTATAGTTTATATCTTTATGATTTGTAAAGGATTAAATCGAATTTTTATAATTTTAAGGGGGGCCAAAGTGCAAATTTACCTTTACTAATTTAAAATTTTTAAAAAATTTTAACGGACTAAAATGCAAATTTATATTTTAGGGGGGCGGGGCCCATGCCAGCCCCCTGGCTTCACCCCTAGTGTTAGCATAAAGTACATGTAGATTAGCGGATTATCACTCTAATATTATTAACAATTTATTATTTTAGTTAACATTTTCGATTAAAAAATAAATTTACTCTTTTTAAAAAAATTGAAAATCAAATTTAACTGAAAAAAGGAAAGCTAAATTATTAAAAATTTCTGACATTTGAATACTAAATTTATTATTATGATAATATTAAAAATAAAGAGTTTAATTAAAGAAAATAAAATATTTTTGAATAATAAATAATTAGTAAAAAAGACTGAAATGATGGTGACATGGCACGGGATTAGTGGTCAACTGGTAAGCTTATACTAATTCTTACCCAGGGGCGAAGCCAGAACAAATTGTTAGGGGGGGCCGGATAAAATTTTAATTTTTTATAGTTTATATCTTTATAATTTGTAAATGATTAAATCAAATTTTTATAAATTTAGGGGGCCAAAGTGTAATTTTACCTTTACTAATTTAAAATTTTAAAAAATTTTAAAGTCCAAAAGAATAAATTTATGTTTTAGGGGGGCCGGGGCCCATGCTAGCCCCCCTGTCTTCGCCCCAGTTCTTACCCACATAAAACCACTTCCCTCTCTCTCACTCCAAACTCTGTTAGCCAAAGAAAACCAGCGGCATCTGCCGTCCACCACCTGCTCCGGCCATCGGTATGTCACCGTACCTTCTTTGTCTTTTGTTCACTATATAGGTTTTTCTTATATTCCTCAGTCTTTTTGTTTTTCATGAGTAAAAATTTATCTAAAGGTCGTTACTTTTCATGAATTTGGGTTCTCTTCTTCTGCTTATCTTTGTTTTTATACCTATATATTGATGTAAAGTCAAATCTTATTTATTAAAAAAGAAGAGTTGAGAATTCTGTAAAAATATCAGTTTTTTGGATGATTTTCATACTGTTTATTCTATGTATATACTTGCATGTATGTGAAAAAGTGATGTACATTATCACTCCCTTTCCCATTGGAAAGTAAAAGTAGTAAAATGAAAAATTACTTCTATTTTGAAATGTTTGAAAGCAATATAAAAGGGGAATCAGTTTTCTCTTTGTTGTTGTTGGTTTTGGAGTGATGATGTTTGTGGGAAACAATTTTTTGGGAAGTAAATCTCATTAAAATTGAGTACATAACTGGAAAAAGTTTTATTAGTTTTCTTGAAAATTGTTTCTCTATTTGTGCTGTTTTGTGCTGTTTTGAGTCCGAAATATCCGAATTTAAAAAATGTGACATGCAATGTGCATTAGATTAATAAGGTGATACTATTTTAATTTACATTTTATGTCAAAAAGACTTTTTGAATTGCTAGATGAATTTAAAAAGAAAAATATGAGAATTTTAGATTTTTAAAAATCTATTCCCTCGAAAACGAGAATCTTCATTAATTTTTTTAACCAAGTAGGATTCACCCATAAATCACCTTTCATGAATTTTTTTTTTCTTTTAAACTATAGTTTTAGAGTATACATTAAAGAATCGGTTAGTATAGGAAATGATATAGCAACGGATGTTCAATCTTTTTAGTGCTGTGAGATCTGTGAATTTGAGGCAACAAGGGAACTATAGAGAAGACTAAAATTGACCCACAGCTAGCATATAACATTTGGTCATGTTTTTTCAAGATTTCCATCACCTTTAGCAATGGATTTATTATATTATTATAAATCTTTTGTTTATGGATGGCTGTATACCTTTTTTTGGCCATCAAGAATGAACTTTCATTATAAAGGAAGAAAAAGTTACAAGTCACATCATCATAAATCCACCCGGTACAACAAGAACCAAACATAATGAATAATTGACAAGCTACACATCAACAAAAGAACTGAAACACAAACCAAACGTAAAAGAGCTGTCAACCAACAAAAGAGAGCAGAAACAGCACTGCAGCTCTAGCTTTCAACAACACAAAAGAAGAAATCAATGAGGATAAGGCAGATGGATGGCTGTATACTTTTTAAGGTTAAAAAATTATTTTCATCCATGTGATTTATTTTATCCAAAGTCCTTTTTTTTTTTCTTTTAGGAATATCTTATTCAAACTTAAAAGAATAAAAGTAGGCGTGTTAACATAGATTTATACCATAAGTATTAATTCGAAGTTTAATGTGACTTGAGAATACTTAAATTCTTTCTTGAAACTCTTTACTTCTTAAAAATTAATATAATTGAAAGTATAATTTAAAAAAAGATTAAACTTTAACATCAAAACTATGTTGGCTTTATTTATCATTAAGGTTGATTGCTTGATTTTAATCCCATGTAAACATGCTGAAGGATAAACAGTATGCTACAACTACCGGAATTCATGATATAGGAAAAGGAATAACCAACCTCCTGAATTATATTTGGTAAAACCGAATTTGGATCATAATATTCCAACACAAATGAAGGGGATAATCAACATCCCAGAATTGAAACACTAAATTTTGGCACTCGAGAAGTAAAGACCATGAGCACCGTTAAAATAAAAACCAAAACCGAAAATATATTCATAACTCTAGTTGTGAATTCGGTTGGCGCTATGAAACTTATTGATTGGTCGAAGCATATTGCAAATAAAGCAAGTAACACTTGAAGTGCTGTTCTGAAACAATGGGGAATAAGTTTAAACCAGGCTAATGTTAAGAAAAAGTTACGATCAAGACAAGATAAGTTGGAATATAGAAAAAAAAATTAATTTCATATAAGATTGATTTCCCAATACCATCTCATCATATGACCCTTTGGACTTTGAAGTATTATCTCCCTGCCAAACACCACCAGGTGGGCTAAGACTAGCTTGGTAGGTTGCAGTTAGAAGCAACCCTAAAATTAATATGCTTGAAGTTCGAAAATACCGGAATAAAGAAACCTCGTAGAATAGTAATGCTTTCTCTGATATTATGTTGTTGTGCAACATCCGGTGCTGTTGAACCGGCTTGATTGCTGGCAAGGTTATCAGCCTTTCAGTTTAACAGTAGTTTAAGCATCTGTTTAATTGATAGTTTTAGATATAGAAAAGCTAGAATCAATTATTTCATACAACCGAGCTTACACAATTAAAGCGAACGAGTCAAACCTGGGGTTGATTATTAGTAGCAGCTAAGTGTAATGCAGTGTTGCCAACTTCGTCTCTTCAATTCACCACTTCTCGATAATAGTCTTTCTTCTTAAGCATTTCGATTAGGACTTGGAAAATGTCCAGTCTTGTTTTTTCCACTGCTATAAGCAAAGCAGTGCGATTCTGAATGACAACATCTCGGATACAATCAAGACAACTTTACTAATGGAATGCAAAGGAGTCTCACCGTTTTTCCCTTCCACACGAACAAGATCTTTATTAATTTCCATAAGATGTAGCACCATCTCTTTATGCCCTTTCTCGTCCGCAAGATGAATGGGGCTCAAACCTTGTTTGTTTAGATTCCTAGCAAATGATGTCTTTAAGTTCATCATCTCCATTGCAAATCCAATGCAGCCTTCATCTGCAGCTATATGTAACGGAGTGTTGAGGAACTCCACCTCATCAAAGTGCCTCAAAACAAAGTTAATTTTAATTTTAACATCCAATTTTGGTTGTTTAATAAATAACGCAAATTTAAGGGTTAAAAGATAAAAAAAAATTAAATAGAAGTCTAAAATAATTTTATTATATAATAGTAATTATATATTTTTTTTCTTGAAAGAAAAGAATGGAGTTACTTGTAATCAAATCAAAGTTTTCACGCTTACAACATAAGACTTTTGCTTAAATTGCTTAAATTGAAGGGTTTAAGAAAGTACAAAAAGGCAGCTTTTTGTTTTAAAGTTTGTACAGCGTGACTATATTTGGAGTTTTTTGTTTTTTTTTTTTTTTGTACAAGGAGGAGGATAAAAACCATAATTAGGCTAGGCGGGGTCAAGCCATTCCAGAGCAATCATCGTGTAGTTATTGAAGAACTTCATTCGACAGTTGCATATAGATATACCTACCTAGAGGCCTTGAGGATGCCATTGATGTCAAACCATTGGCTACCCAGTTATCCTCTCTATATACATGTGTAGCCCGAATCATCTAAGATAGTTGAAATAGAACTTTAATAGCTTGTAACACAGCTGAGTGATGTTGTTCTACTAAAGTTGCTTGAATCAAATGAATAACTACAACACTATCCATCTCAAGCGCCACCCGTTTTAGCCCTAGATCCAAGCTACTTGCAATCCCTCAAGAGCACCCCAAAGCTCAACATTGAGTATAGAACAATGACCAATATTTTTAGAAAAACTAACAATCCGATTGCCATATTGGTCACAGATTAAATCACCAGTAGAAGCATTTTCAAACACATTACTAACAACACTATCAGTGTTCACCTTATGTCATCCATCCTTAAGTAGAATCCACTTAACTAAACTGCAAATTTTAGTTTGTCTGTGTCTCAAAGAATTCGTCATCCCATGGTTAGAATGAAAATAAACACCTATCATTCTGTAGCTTTTCTCCTAGACACAATCACATTTAATGAAATATGCATTAAAAATAAAATTATTTCTTCTAATCCAAAGATGCAAATAAATAACATCAAAAAGGGTTGGCTAAATATTAAGATTGCTTTTTTTTTTTTTAATTCTACCTAAAGAGATAGCTTTTCAAAATTCTTAGATAATTTTGTCATATAGTCCCACTATAATGTAAAATAACTAAAACTTTAAAATCATTTTTATTTAATTCTAATATATATATTTAATATTTTATTTCATTAAAAGTATTTATAAATTTTTCAAAATCTAATGATATAGATATTGAAATTTTTTTTGTATTACTTGTTTTTAATATATTTAATAATTATTTTTTATAATTAATTTTTAATTCATAAAATTGCAATAATTAGATTTTTCATAAAACAATTATTTATTCAAACAATTAGAATTGCTAACATTTTAAATTAAAAAATTCTAAAATACTACTAAATTAAAAATCTTAAACCCTCTTCCTTACGATTAGACATATTCTTTAAAATATAATTGAAATATTTAGCATTGATGTTATAATAATACAATTAAATAAGCTAAGCAACCAGCCAACCACTGAGATTATTTTTTGCTAATAAATGGTGGGATAACACTTGAAATTAACGTTAAAGTTGAAGATATTGAAATCAAACGAAGGTTTATTTTGGGTTAATAGTAAGTTGGAAAATGTAGAGTGTTACAACATTTACTAAACTGTTTTATGCATAATTGACAAAGATGAAGTAAAAACCAGCATCCTAGTAATACAATAGGGTATCTGGAGCTAATATCGTCAACACCATTATCAATACCAATCAAAGAATCTATTCTAAAGAATAAACCATAACCTACAACTAAAATAGTTCCTTTTAAGGACTCATCGGATAGAAAAAGGAACAACAACAATCCTTGAATTACACCTCCAACTATTTCTCCACCTAAAATGGAAAGAAAAAATGAAGAAAATATCCAACATCCCACGATTGAAACACTGAATTTTGACACCTGATATGCAATGCACATGAACACCATTAAAATGAAAATAATTGTTGAAAATATACAGAGAATTCCCGATGTTAGAAAGGTAGGGGCTATGAAAGATATTGATTTGTCGAAGCACATTGCAAGAAAGGCAAGTAGTACTTGAAGTGCTGTCCTGAAACCATGGGGAAATGGTTTAAGCAGGGCTAGTATTAGGAAAAAGGTTACTATGAAGACAATATAAGTTGGAATATAAAAATGAAGAAAACTAGATTGATCCATGACTGATTTCCCTGGTACTGTTGAATCATATGATCCTTTGGACGTTGAGGTATTTTCACCTTGCCAAACACCACCAGGGGGGCTTAGACTGCTTGATAGGTTGCAGCTAGAAGTAGTCCTAAAATTACTAGTAAGGCATTGCGGTCCTCGCCTGATATATTATCCATATTGTGAAAAATCAGTGATGATGCTTTTGTCACATGCTTGACGATTTGTTTCTCCAATTTACATTTAAAGTTTGAAACTTCTGGAATAAAGCAACCACGCAGAATAGTAATGCTTTCCCTATTATGTTGTTGTTGTGCTACATCCATTGCCGTCCAACCAGCCTGATTGTTGGCGTGCTTATTGGCTTTGCAGTTTAATAGTAGTTTAAGCATCTGTTCAAAAAAGCTACGTTTAGTTAATCTTAGGTATGAAATACAAAAGAACCTAATCAATACGGACTGCTATTGAAGTAGATGAGTCAAACCTCGGGTTGATTATGGAAAGCGGCTAAGTGCAGTGCAGTGTTTCCATCTTCATCTATTTGGTTCACCACTTCCCGATAATAGTCTGTCTTCCAAAGTGTTTGAATTAGGACTTGGAGAACATCCAGTCTGTTGTTTTCTACAGCAATATGCAAAGCATTGCGATTCTCAATTGTAACATCTTGTATACATTGAGGACAAATCTCTAAAATTCTATCCAACATGCCATCATGATTTCCAGCTTCACTTATGAAGTGCAAGGGAGTCTTACCGTTCTTTCCTTTGACACGAACAAGATCTTTATCAATTTCCAAGAAACGTAGAGCCATCTCTTTATGCCCTTGTTTAACTGCAATGTGAAGTGGGCTCAAGCCCTGTTGGTTTAGCTTCCTAGCAAATGCTGGCTTTAAGTTCATCATTTCCATTACAAACCTAATGCATCCTTCTTCTGCAGCAATGTGTAAAGGAGTGTCGACAAACTCCACCTCATCAAAGTGCCTCAAAACATTTCCATCTCTTTGAATTAAATTGTACAAATCAGTAACATTTCCTGTACGAGCTGCTGTTCTCAAACTTTCATCCATGTGAGGTGGAAGGACCAATTGACAGAAGAAAATTTGAAAGAGCTTAAGCCCACTTACAATGTTTACTAGAATGAGTGAAGACTAAGGTGGCCTGTGAAATGAAGTAGGTCTTTCACATGTTAATACTCCAAAGTTTAAAATAGGAAACATTTATCAAGAATTGTCTGCAGCTTTGTTTATAAAGAAAGCAGAAAAAGGAATTTTTCAAGTCCGCGTGCTTATTATTTTAAAGAAAGTTCCCTTTGGCCAAATTTTAATTGATACACTTGTCATTTGATGTTGTTTTAATCCAACTAAGCTACCTCTCAGATTATTATTTATGTTATAAAACCTGTCAATACTTGAGTTAAACTAAACTCATATAAATTCTCACACAGATCAGTACTCAAACAATTTTGGTCATATTATAGTTTTGTTTCTTTAGGCTCAATCTCCCAAAAATTCTCACAAAAAAAAAAACAACTAATTCCTCCTTTTCATCTAATTGAGTCTTTAAATCGAAAAATGACATCAAGTAAGCTTTTTAACTGATAAAAATTGTTTTCATTAAGCCAATAAAGGAACAATAGAAAAGACAGAAATTGACCCACAAAGTATATGTTTTTATTATGTTTTTGAAGATTTCATTAACCTTTAGCACTGGAGTTATTACATTATAAAACTTTTGTTTATGGATGGCTGCATACTTTAAGGTTAAAAAATTGTGTTCATCCATGTGATCTATTTTTATCCAATGATAAAACTATGCCTTTTGTATGCCCATACTCCAAATTTAAACAAATAGCATCTACAAATCACTAGCATTGTATATCCCCTCCACCGCCACCCCTGTGGCTACCAATAAGTTTAGAATTAAGTAGTTGTGGTTTTCTCTTGTAAGGAAGAGAACACAAGTTTCAATCTAAAAAAAATTATTTGTTGGAATGATTTTATAGCTACCAAGTTTCAATTAATGAGATCTGTTGAAGCCTTTTTTTTTGTTATGAAAAGAAAAATACGCGTGTATAATATGTCTAGTGACCATAGTTAAAATTAATTTGTAAAAATTATTTAGACATCTATTCAAATAGATGCAAAATAAACTAAATATGCTACTGAAATAAAATGAAACTTTAGACTTGACTTAATTTTCGGTTAGAAAATTGAAGTGTTACAACATTTAGTGCACCACTTTATGCATAATCCCCATGAATTACGGAATAACTAGCATCCTCAAGCTAAGACCATTGAAACCATTTTTATCAACCATAGCAATCACAACCAACAAACTATGACCTACACTTAAAATGGTCGCTTTCAGAAACTGATCATATAACAAACGGAATTAATAACAACAATTCTTGAGTTATACCTAAATTTATTTGTAAATTATCTAAAGCCAAAATAGAAGTCCAAGGAAATAATCAAGTTTCTACTATTGAAACACTGAATTTTGACAGCTGGTATGCAATACACATGAACACCATAAAAAATGAAAGCAATTATTGAAATTATATGGATAACTTTAGATGCTAAATGGGGAGGGGTATAAAAAATATTGATTGATTGATTGAAGCATAAGTAGTACTTGAAGCCTCACATTGTGCTTCCTATCTGTTGAGACAGTTACGTAAACAATAATTCGTGTAATGATGTAATTAGTGTTCATTGCGCTTGGGGCTGCACAAGTCACATAATTTGCTATATTTGGGTTTAATTATGGAGAAAAGTAAGTAGCTAAATTTTGGTTCCAAAGTTCACAGGTATTGAAACATGGGCCCTCAAGCAGTTTAAATGGTTTGGCCTTGGGAAAATAATACACTGAATTGGATTAGAACATTTATGAGATTGTGGAAGGACCTCAAACAGTTTAAATGGACTGTTGGGTATGTGGATCCGCCGTAGAGTTTTGGAGATACTTTCACCTTGGTGGGCATTAGGATTTGGCGAATGACGAGTGACAAAGGATCGTGTGCTTCAAACCATCTGAAATCATTTCTACTAGGTTGTCTTAAATTCAACTCTTTTTTAACTCAGCTACTTGTTTGGCGAGATCAATCAAATCTGGTTGATATAGCTCCATTGATTGTTTGAAAGGTGGTTGGAGCACACTGTGAGTCCGTTGTTTGAGTGGATATTATGTATTATTTCTTATGGTAGAGGTACGTGCCACGTTCTTGGAGGGCCTTGGAACATTCTTTTGCTGTTCATTCTAGCTCTGAATAATCTACACTAGCTGCTTTTGTGCTTTGTCTATGATCTTTTCGTTGTGCTTCGAAAGTGTTTGAGGGGACCTGAAAATGTGAGGCAGATTAAGAGTGAGGATCAGATTATTGTGAAGTAGATGGTGTAGCATTTGTGGATGATGACTGTAGGAAAATTAGTGGAAAAATGTTCATGTCTAGCGATCTTGATGTGATTAGCAAAGTGTCTATTCTTGGGATTGTGAGGTTGGGCATAGTTGAAAATAGATTTCCCATACTTATTCGAATATTTGCTATCATTGATAAGAGAACTTACAAATGAGAATTGGTTGTCAAGATATTTTGGTCTGTTAGAAAACAAAGGGACTTTCAAAGTCGACATAAAAATTGTAGCCAAAGAATTTCTATCCAAATTGACTTTCAACCTCACAGAAACGTGGCTTGAAATTGAATTGCAAAGTGGCCTGCAACTTTGCAAATTGGCCTGCACAAATGATAAAGCATTATCATGCTGGAAGTTTTATGAAAAATCAAGGACAAAGGATAATGATGTCAGCAGCTTGAATAGTCTTATACGGCAAGGCTTGATAAAGTTTAAGTTGGTTTATTATGCTTATAAATATGTAAGTAGAGTCTTATAAAATTAATTAATGAGTGTGTGTTGAAAACGTTAGTGAGCCTTGAGGAAAAAAAAGAAAGAAAGAAAAGTGTTGTGAGTTAAAAAAGAAAAAAAAACTAGCTGCAACTAGTATAGAGAGAAAAAGAGTTTGTATTGTGTTTATTTGTGTGTAGCAAAAAATTAGCATTTGAGTTATTTTATTATGCTTCCAACAAGTGGTATCAGAGCTAGGTTCGTGTCGACATCATAATAGCAAACATGATTCAATCACAAATCTCGAAATTAACAAAGACAAATTATGACAATTGGAGCATCCAGATGAAGGCTTTGCTCGATTCTCAAGATTGTTAGGACGTTGTCGAAGAAGGATATGTCTAGCCCGAAAATGCAGCTGTTGAAGCGACTTTGACAAATGAAGAAAAAAGAGTATTGAAAGAAGCTCGTAAAAAGGATAAGATGGCGTTGTTCTTTATTTTTCAAGGTGTTGATGAATCAACCTTTTAAAAAATTTTAGATGCGAAGACATCAAAGGATGCATGGGGAATTTTGTAAAAATCCCTTCAAAGAGCAAAAAAGGCCAAAAAGGTATGTTTACAAACCCTTAGAACTGAATTTGAGACATTGAAAATGAAACCTTCAGAAAGTGTTGATGATTATGTCACTGATTTAAAGCGGTGGTAAATGACATGAAAAAGAATGGAGAAACACTAGATGATGTCAGAGTAATGGAAAAAATTTTGCGGTTATTGACACGCAAATTTGATTATGTAGTGGTTGCCATTGAAGAGTTCCCTCCAAGTCCATGAGCATAAAATGAAGCAAAATGATGATACTAAAAACGTGGAGCAAGTCTTGCAAAGCAAGCTATCCTTCAATAAAAGTAAAGCTAGCGATAGTTTTGGGCAAGGTACAAGCAATCATAGAGGATACTGTGGAGGATATAGAGGCAGAAATAGAGGTGGACGAGGAACACGTGGACGAGGCAATCAATCATATAGTAGAGCTCAAACAAGTGAAGAATAGCAAACATTAAGTCATGGACGAGGAGTTCGAGGCCGAGGCTGAGGTCGAGGCAGAGGTAGATTTCAACAAGGAAATAAATCTCAGATACAATGTCATAATTGCAATAAATATGACCATTTTAGTTACGAGTGTAGATCAACTTTCAAGATGGAGGAGAGAAATCATGTAGCATCAGCTAAAGAAGAAGAAAATGTGGAATCTAGTGTATTCATCACTTATAAAGAAAGTGAGAAATCAAGTAAAGGTATCTTGATAATTGCGCCAGTAATTACATGTATGGCTGAAAAGACTTATTTTCAGAGTTAGATTAGAATATTCATGGGCAAGTAACATTTGGAGATGAATCGTACGCCACGGTCAAAGGAAAAGACAAAGTTACTATTACAGAAAAGAATGGAGATAAGAAGTTCAAATTAGATGTTTATTATGTATCAGCTTTGAAAAGCAACATCATCAGCCTTAGGCAACTTTTAGAAAAAGGATATGAAGTACATATGAAGGATTGCATGCTCGCTCTAAAAAATAAAAGTAGTGAATTAATTACCCAAGTTGATATGATGCGTAACCATCTATTCACTATTGACATTGAATCTGGAGAAATGTATGAAGAATAAAATCAAAGATGATTCATGGTTGTGGCATTTAAGGTTAGGGCTTCTTGGATTTTCTGGTTTGAAGCTATTGTCAAAAGAAAATATGATGAATGGATTGCTAGAAATTAATTCTCCTAATCAACTGTGTGAAGCTTGCATTAAAGGAAAACAACACAGACAGAGTTTTGAAGTTGGAAAAACTCGACGAGCCAGGAGACCATTGGAGATCATGCACTCCGAAATAGCAGGTCCTTTTGATATACCATCACTTGGTGGAAACATGTACTATGTTACTTTTATTGATGAATTTAGTAGAAAAAGTTGGATATATCTTCTCAAAACAAAATCAGAAGCATTTGACAAATTTATCGAGTTCAAAGCCATGGTAGAAAAATAGAGTGGACATTTCATTAAGATACTCAGAACTAATAAAGACGGTGAGTATACTTCAAATCTATTTGAAAGTTTCTGCAAGGAGCACGAAATTATTCACCAGTTGACAACTGCATGCACGCCACAATAAAATGGAGTCGCTGAAAGAAAGAACTAGACTATTCTTGATATGGCAAGAAGCATGGTTAAAGGTAAGCATTTACCAAGAACTTTCTGGGCTGAAGTTATTCAAGGTGCTATTTATTTGTTGAGCCAGTGCCCAACAAAAAAAAAAGTGAAATACAATATGCCAAACGAAGCTTGGAGCAATTAAAATCCAGGAGTCGGACATCTCAAGATTTTTAGATGCATCGCATATACTTATGTTCCTGATCAGACGAGAAAGAAGCTTGATGATAAAGGATTAAAATGTATTTTCATTGGTTATGAAAAGAGAAACAAGGCATATATGCTATACAACCCTCTCACCAAGAAAGTTATTATTTCAAGAGATGTTAAATTTGATAAGCTGATTACTAGAGATGGAGCAAAGAAAAAGAAGAAAATTGAAGGATTATTTTTTAGTGATGACAAAAACGACGACTTCATTAATCAAGAACAAGGCGGTGATCAAAGCCCTCCTCCAAGTCATGTTGCAACAACTCGTACAACATCATCATCACCAACCAGCAGCAGTACCAGCAACTCAGAGGAAGCACTTGTAAAAATGCGTAGATTACGCAATATTTATGAGGTCATAGAACCCATAGAAACAACACTTGATTATTCATTATTCTGTTTAATGACAGAATGTGACCCAAGGACATATGAAGATGCAATTAAAGATGTTAGATAGAAGAAGGCAATGGATGAAGAAATTGTAGCAATAAGAAGAAATGACACATGGGAGCTAACAAGTCTACTAGAAGGGCATAGTCCAATTGGAGGCAAATGGTTGTACAAGACAAAGACCAACAAAGAAGGAAAAGTGGAAAAATATAAAGCAAGACTAGTTGCAAAAGGCTACAAGTAAAGATATAGTGTGGACTATGATGAAGTATTTGCTCCGGTCGCCAGAATTGATACTATGAGGCTTCTTACGACAATTACAGCACAAAATAAATAGAAAATTTATCAAATGGACGTGAAGTTAGCATTCCTTAATGGCTACCTGGAAGAAGAAGTCTACATTGAATAACCACATAGATATAGCAAACAAGGACAAGAAGACAAAGTTTATCGCTTGAAGAAAGTTTTATATGGACTGAAGCAAGCCCCGAGAGCATGGAACACAAGAATAGATGAATACTTTCAGAAGAACGGGTTTATGAAAAGCCCATACGAGCATGCTCTATATACGAAGAAAAATAGCTGGTGACATCATGATCGTGTGCTTATATGTGGATGATATGATTTTCACAGGAAACAATCCAAGTATGTTCAATGACTTTAAGAAAACAATGACTAAAGAATTTGAAATGACAGATATTGGTGAAATGTCATACTTTCTTGGAGTCGAAGTGAAACAAATGAAAGAAGAAATATTTATGTCTCAAAAGAAGTATGCAGAACATATTTTAAGAAAATTCGGAATGAAACATTGTAAGCTGATAGCGATGCTAGTAGAACCAGGCATGAAATTAAGTGTTGATTTGTTGAAACCATTTTTAAATCGAGTTTTAGAAAATAGGAATCGACTTTAAGAAAAAACGAAAACGGGAGTCGCCACCAATCTTTTTAGGTGTGATTGGATCACCTTATAAAATGTTTTGTTTTAAAACATTAGTTTTGGTCTACAAAAGTCGAGAAAATGGATTCGGGAGTCGGTTACGTACAAGGTAGGGTTAGCACCCTTGTAACGCCCAAAAATTGGTACCTAATTGATTATCGAGTGTCTTTAATATCGGAAATTTAAAAAATTTAAGATGTAATTTTGATTTTTTTGAAAATTTGGGTTTACTTGTATCAAAGTATTGACACTAAGTTAGTTTTTTAGAAATTTCTATCTCGAAACAACAAAACGCTAAAGTTAGGATATATTGCTTTGCAATTCCAAGACAGTTGCTTACATTTTGAAAACCTTTAAAAACTTAGAAGGGTACCTAATTATTCGAACTCAATGAGAAAAGTCACAACCCGATAAGTTAGGGCACTACTTTCTCGAAATTTCCGAACATCAAGCATTGCCTTTATATTTTTTGAAAACTTTGTTGCCTTCTTTTTTTAAAAAAAAAATGATGCGTGGGGAATTGTATTGCATTATGAATCGTACATAGTAACATATTATTGTAGTAGGTAAATAATAAGTGCATTTAAACAAAATGATGGAAGTAATATAAAGATCGTGCATTAGATACATGCATATAAAAAATAATATATATAGCGAATATTAACAATATGCATACAAAGATATATACATAGCATGTGTTGAGAATGAATAAACATACAAACAAACAAAGTAATAATTAAATAATGCATCGTATACGAAAAAAGGTAATACAATATTAATGTACATATTCATGAAGTGTAATAATAAATATAAAATAACATATGATATATGCAATATATAAAAATGAAATGAGTTATTGTTAACAGAATATACATATATCACAAATAAAGACATAATATTTAGTAATAATCTTAAAATAGTATTTGCTATACAACATATGAAATATAATAACAAAATATTTATAAGAGGATAATAATTATATATAAAATATATCAGGTAAAAAAAATATAAAATAAAAACATGTAAAAGAATTTATAAAATAACACATAATATAAAAATATCATTTTAAAATAAAATAATACATAATAAATAATTAATTAATAATTTAATATGTGTATAATATGAATTAAAAATATAACATAATTTACAAATTTTAAATTTTAAGTAATATAATGAATAATATAAACATAAATAATATAATAGATAATATATGATATACATAACATGTATAAAAATAAAAATAATAAGTAATATATAAAAATAATAATAAATGTTATATAAGAAATATAATCTAAATATATAGGAAATAAGAAATGTAACGAAAGTATATATGTAAGAACAATATATATAAATAATTAATAAATATATAATACAAGTAAAATATAATAATAATATAAAATAATAATAATAATTTGTGAAAAGTAATATATAATAAATAACAATAATATATAATAAAATAATTATATAATATAATATAAAAATAAGATTAAAAATAAAACAAATAACAATATAAAAAGTTTTATGTATATAATAATAATAGAAATAAATATGTAAGGTTAAATTCAAAGTTCAGCAAAATTACAGGGGTGAATTTAAAAATAAAACTGAGTTAAGGTCCTAATTAAAACGTGCATAAAGCAAAAGGGACTCATTGGGCAAATTGCGCTATTCCCAAAACGACTGCGTTTTAATCTTGGACTTCGAACAGTCACTGTAGGGATTAAATTAAAACTGAAACAAAATATCAAGTCTGAATCATAAATAAAATAAAAATAAACTGTAAACATAAAAAGGGTAGAGGGACTAATCAGGTAATTAACCCAATCCTAAAAAACACACGGATCCTCCCCGGGTAATCGGGTCAACGTGCGGATCCTGGGAGTCTAATACATCGTCGTTTCATCAAGGCTATATAAGTCAACTTCTTAGTTTTAAAATCATTTAGAAATCTGGTTCTAAAAAAAAAATCAAAGAAATCCTCTGAAATATTCCCCGGCCCTTGAGCTTTGGCCCTAGGCCGATCTGCTCCGTTCATCGACCTCCCCGCTTAGATCCACGCGCCGTCACCGACTCTGCCACATACGACAGTCGGAACCTGAAAAGCTTCACTTTTCAGGGCGATTCTCAAGGTATGTTCTTCCTCTGTCTATTTAATATATTATTTATCGATTATTTGCGATAAAAAAATAAAGTAAAAACAGAAAAAGAGTAGTAAGTCACCTTCGTTTCTCTCGAAATCCTTTTGGTATATTATTCAAGAATACTCGATGTACAATATCTTTTGTGGTGTATTTTTCCCTATGACTTTGTGTTTTAATCTCTGTATCTTTTTTTCTTTTTTTTTCTCCGTCCCCCCTTTACAGACTTGAGAAAAGGCTTTATAGCCTTGATTTACTGCAGTCTCGCTTTGATTTCCTTCCTTTTCTTGCAGGTACCCCGAAAATCTTGGTGGCGGAAGGGTTGCTGGCGTTGATGGAGGCCTGAAGTCTGGTGGCGAGGCACTGATTACGGAGGCAGAGCCTTGAATGGTGGCCTCGATTCGGGAGCTAGACAGACGCTCCCTGAACCTTCCAGAACCTGTTGCGGCGCGAGGAGGGAAAAAAAAAACTAGGGTTTCTCTGCTGCTAAAAATAAATTGGGCCGATTGGGCCAATTAAGCCTTGGGTCAGTTTAGTGTATCTGGGGTAGAGTGTAAATGGGTCTGCTGTAATTCTAATTTTGGGCCTACGGGTTAGTGGTATTTGGGTTACAGGTCTGTTATGTGTAATGGGCCTGAGGTATTTGGTTTTGGGCCTATTGTTTGGGCTTTGTAACCTAGACTTAGACTGTTTAATAAATAAATATTTATTTATTTATCTGTTTTTATTTGGTTTTTAAGGCCCGGACGAATTTAGGCTCTTACATGATTCATCCAGAGAGCTTGTTAATCCAACATTGTTTAAAAGTACAGTTGAAAGTTTAAGGTACTTGACTATCACACAACCAAACATCATGTACGTAGTGGGAATAGTTAGCTGATACATGGAGAAGCCAAAACAAGACCACTTAATTGCAGCAAAGAGAATTTGGAGATACATCAAAGGTACGATGGACCATGGTTTATTTTATACACACTCACAAAGTTCAAAATTGGTTGGTTATTCAGACAATGATTATAGAGGTGACTTGGATGATCGTAAAAACACATCCGGTTATTTATTCCATATCAGCTCTGCGACATTTTCATGGTCATCGAAAAAGTAACAAACAGTAGCCCTCTCAACATGTGAAGCAGAATACATGGTTGTTGCAACATGCACGTGTCAAACAATTTGGTTAAAGAATATTTTAGGTGAATTAGCTATTATACAAGAAGGACCAATCACAATTTATGTTGACAACAAGTCTACAATATCTCTTGCAAAGAATCTGGTGTCTCATAGTCGAAGCAAGCATATCGATACAAAGTATCATTTTATTCGAGAGTAAGTGAAAAATAAAAATGTGGAGTTAGTTTATTGCAGAATAGAAGATCAATTGGCGGACATTTTTACGAAGTCATTGAAAGTAGATATATTCCATAAACTCAAAGAAAAGCTTGGAATGAAAAGTTTGGTTTGAGGGGGAGTGTTAGAAAACAAACTGACTTTCAAAGTTGGCATAAAAATTGCAGCCAAAAAATTTCTATCCAAATTGACTTTCAACCTCATGGAAACTGGCTTGAAATTGAATTGCAAAGTGGCTTGCAACTTTGCAAATTGGCCTGCACAAATGATAAAGCATTATCATGCTAGAAGTTTCATGAAAAATCAAGGACAAAGGATAATGATGGCAGCAGCTTAAATAGTCTTAGACAGCATGGCTTGATAAAGTTTAAGTCGGTTTACTATGCTTATAAATATGTAAGTAGAGTCTTATGAAATTAATTAATGTGTATATGTTGAAAACATTAGAGAGCCTTGAGGAAAAAAAAAAAGAAAGAAAAGTGTTGTGAGTTAAAAAAAAAAAGCAGCAACTAGTATAGAGAGAAAAAGAGTTTGTACTATGTTTATTTGTGTGTAATAAAAAAATTAGTATTTTAGTTAATTTTATTACGCTTCCAACATGGCCATGACTGGTTGTACCCAACTAGAGAAAGAAGTTAGGGAAATCTTAGAGAAAACATACTGTATGATGGGATTAGTGGCTCTAGTAGCAACCACCCTTGGTGGAGGGCTAGTGCTTTGCGTTACTATTGGAAAGTAAAAGGTAGTTGATGACATTAATGATTGCAGTTCTAAGTTTTAAGTTTCTACAATGGTTACTTTAGTTGTTCGGTAGGAAAATGCATGGCCTTCCTATTCAAGATTCTCATAGACGGTAGGAAAATACTTGTGGTGGGTTGTTAGAGTGAGTTGAATCGGTGCTTCAAGTGATCTACAAGGTAGGAAATGGGTTAGAGGGCATTAAAGTTGATACTGTGAGGCACCCTATGATATTAGGTTAGTGAAAGTCTAAAAGGGGAGTAAAGAAGGTGAGTTGTGTGAGAGGTTAGAAGGACAAATCCTAGTAAACTCTACAGCTTTAGTATTTATAGATCTTTGTAGGGCTACGTAGATTTGTTCCTAGACCTAACTAGCAATTCCTTATGGTTGTTTTGTTTCTCTTGCACTTTTTGGGATGTTAGTCCTTATTCGATTTTTATTATATGTGTAGCTGAGCTGTTGTCACTCATGTAGAAGATTCAAGAGAGAGATCGGAAGGATGTCGCGTTTTGGTTTTTTTTGCAAATATTTGAGCTTAAGAGTAAAGTTAGATATCAGTTCTGTCGTAACCATTTTTTTTAAAAATGGGGAATCGACTTTGATTTGAAAACAAGAACGAATATGGGAGTCGCCACCAATCTTTTTTGATCGGATCACCTTAAATTAATTATTTTAATAAAAGTTAAGATTTACTAAAACGATAATTTTTTTGGTCTACTAAAATCAAAAAATAAGTTCGGGAGTCAGTTATGCACGAGGAAGGATTAGCACCCTCGATACACCCAAAAATTGGTACCTAGTTGATTAATTAGTGTCCTAAGGTCAAAAATTTGAAAACCTGAAAGAACTTAAAGTACGGTCCCTCTTTGTATTAAATGCTCAAATGTTAAAGACCTTCTCGTCTCGAAGTAATAGAACACCACGTTCAGTAAGTTAGGACACGATATCTCAAACTTTGAGAACGAGCTTGAGAACGAGCATACCTTTATTTAAAATTCATATATTTTAGCTCCTTTTTTTTTAAAAAAAGATGTTCGGTTATTTAGGGTGGACGAGAAAAGTCGAAACCCAGTAAGTTAAGGCACGTTTTCTTGAATTCCCAAATACCGATCATTGCCTTTATTTACAAAAAAGCTTATTTCATACCCGGTAAGTTAGGGCATAACGTCTCGTATTTCTGAGAATAAACGCTTTAGTCAAAACTCATATTGTGATTTAAAAGAATATTCCGTGATTTAGGTTAAATAAGAAAAATCGAAACCCAGTAAGTTAGGGCACGATTTTCTCGAATTTCTAAATACAGAATATCACTTTTATGAAATGATTATTTTTATCGGGAAAAGGATGATATAACGCGAATTTGTAAAAACGAAAAGAAATAAATCATGATGTTAACAAGCATAATAATAAATGAGTAGTATGAATGACAAAAATGAAAGAAATAAACAAGTTATGTAACTTAAGAAGAGAATAATAGGTAAAAATAATAAAAATGACAAAAATAAAAATAAATAAGAACAATAAGAATAAGTAAAAAGGAAATTTAATAGTAAACCGATAAATAAATAAGCAATATATAAAATAGTAAAAAAGGAAAAAATAATAATAATGTTGACAAACGGTAAAAATGTGTTAATAAGGATAACAATAATAATAAAAAATAATATGCTAATAATGTAATAGTAATGATAATAATAATAGTAGTAAAAATAAAAAATATATAGTAATAGTAATAGTAATAAAAAAGGAAAATATAATAATGATAATAGTAATAAACAATAGTAATAATAATAAAAGGTATAATAATATTAGTAGTAATAGTAGTAAAGTAACAGTAATAAAAATAGTACTAATGTCAATAGTAATAAAATAAGGAGAATAAAAATTGTAATAATAATAATGATGTAAATAATGATATATACCTAAAATATACATATATATATATATATAATATAATGATAACGATATGAAATTTATGGGTTTAATGCTAAGATAATAATAATGGTAAAAATAAAAATGATGGTAATAATAATAATAATAATAATAATAATAATGTTAATAAAGATACAAAATGATCATAAGTAAAATGCCAATGAAAATAATATAAACTAGCAATAGTAAAATAGTAATGTTCATACGCAAATATAAATATAGGTATAATACATAAAGTATAATAGTAACAGAAATATAAATAGATAAATAAAATTAGATAAAATAAATATAGATTAAAATATAATAGCAATAATAGCAATAATAGTAAATATAATAGTAATAATGATAATGATACAAAAGATAATAATTATAACAAATAAATAAGTATAGAAAGGAAATGTAATTTTAATGGTAATAATAAGGAAAATAATAACAATAATGCAATAATAATAAAGTAGTGATGAAAATAAAAAATAACTATAATAGTAAAAATATAATAAAGGATAGTAAAAGAAAATAATAAAATTAACTAATTTAGTAATAAAGGAGCTAAATAACTAAACTAGGGACTAAATTGAATTTGAAACAAGAATTCGGGGCAAATTTAAAAATAAATAAAGGAGGAAGGGATCAAATCGCATGCGCAAACAACCAGGAGGGACTAAAATGGGCAATAACCTCTTGTCCCAAAACGCACAGCTTCAAAGGGATTCAATTGGAAAAGAAATAAAATTTCTGGGCATAAATTAAAAGCCAAAAAAATGAAATTTAAAAGCAGAAAAATACTGAAGGGCCAAATGCGCAATTAGACCATCAAACAAAAACATGCGGATCCTAGGCTTGGAGCGGGTCGGGTCTTCGGGTTCCTCCCCCAAAACGACATCGTTTTGGACGTTGGGGGAGATGAGTGGAACGGCGTCGTTTCACTAGGCTATAAAAGCCAAAAAAAAATTCAAAAAACTTCATTTTCACCCTTTTTTCAAAAAAACAAAAAAAGTTCCCCTCTCCTCTCTCAAAGCATTTGGGGCCAGGCCAAGTCTTAGTTCGCCGAACCGCAGCAGGGTCGCCACTGTTGCCGTCACTGGCCACAGCGCACGGTGGCCAAAAAATCCAAAAAGGTGCGTTTTTTATTTTTTATTTATTTTAATGCATATATATATATATATATATATATATATATATATTGATATGTTTTAATACATGAATGAGAAGAGATAGATTCGAATACTAAAATAAAAAATAAAAAGAAAAGAAAAAGAAGAGAAACCTTAACCCAATTTGAACTTCCTTTTTTTTTTTAATGGCTTTGTGGTTATCTTTTTTTGTATTGCTTGCTGTTTTTTTTTCAAGAAAATGTTCAACCTTTACATTTGGTGGCTTATATAGCCTATTTTTACAACTTGTTTTTCTACTTGATTGTTTTGTTCTTTTTGCAGGTAAACGGCGGTGGAGAAAGTGGCCGATGTGATGGAGGCAGGTGGTGTCAGAAGGTGGTTGGCTGAAAGTCAAGAATAGGGGCGGTGGCTAGGGTTTTTTAGGTTTCTTCTCTCTTTTTTTTGTTTTTTTTTAATGTATTGGGCTATTAATCTTGGGCTTGGGTATTTAGGGTTTGTTGGGTAGTAATTTTTTTGTTTAAGTTGGGCCAAAATTGGGCCTCAACAAGTTCGATTTAGTCTATTTTTTAGATTTTGTTAACCGTTCATTATAATTCGATTCGGTTAGGTTTTCAGTCTTTTTATTTTCATTTTTTTTATTTTTTAGACTTGTTTTGATAAAAATGGATTTTGTTTTATGACTTTTGAAATTATTTGATAAAAATTCAAAGTTTTTTTTTGTTAATATTTAAAAAAAACAATAATTTGTTAACAACTTTTAAATTATTTTCACTATTTTAAATATAAAATATTTATTTTATAACATAAAAATAAAATTAATTATATATTAAATAAAAAAATATGATTCAGCATAATTTTTGAAATTATATTCTATAAGCTATTCAAATACAGTTAATTTTTGGTTTGGTTGGATTTTTTCTCAACTCTAGTTGAGAGAGGCTTTTATACCTAACCCAATTCATTCGGGTTGATTTGTCTTTGTAGGCTTTAGTTAGTTTAGGCTGACCTACTTTGAACACGATTTGCTTCTCCAACTTATAATTAAAGTATGAACTTTCCGGAATAAAGCATCCATTTAGAATAGTAACGCTTTCTTTGCTATTATGCCTTTGTGCAACACCGAGTGTTGTCAAACTATGTTGATTGGTGGCATGCTTGTTCGCTTTGTAGTTTAACAGCAGGCTGACAATCTGTTGCATTAAGAATTAGAGATATCAAAAAGCTACAATCAATTAATCATGTCCATGAAATATAAAAGAATCTATGTACTGTTAATTATCAAAGCGGATGAGTCAAACCTCGGGTTGATTACTTCTAGCAGCAATGTGTAGTGCAGTGTTGCCATTTTTGTCTTTCCTATTTACTACTACCCAACAATAGTCTTTCTTCCTAAGTGCTGGAGTTAGGACTTGAAGAGCTTCTAATCTATTGTTCTTCGTTGCAATATGCAAAGCGGTGCAATTCGCTGTTGTAACATCTATTGTTCTTCTCGGAGGTTTCGTATTTAGAAGTAGAACAGTGTAAACTTTTGGCTTTGGATGCTGTATAGCACTTCATTTCAAGGTTAAGAAATTGTTTCTTCTACTGATATTAGTTCTTGTATTATCCAAATTGAAGTATCCCTCTGATATCTAATATATTCATAGTCAAAAGTGTAAACAAATGGCAACCAGTTGTGTGAACAGATAAGAAAAGATTTAGCACTATAAATCAAGCATTAGAGATATGATTATAGAAAAGATGGGTTTGCTTAAGTGGTAATATGCATATTATTTACTTATTATTTGAAGAATCATTTTTGTTTATTGCATTTTTTTTGGTTAAATTGTAGTAAATTACTCTCTATATATGTATAAAACTATCATTCATTTTAATGAACTATTGTTAAACCAAAAGCAGTAGTAAATAAATATCTTTTCAAGTCGAATTAGTTTTTCTAAGGCTAAAATTTTTAGCTTTACTCTTCATTTATATTAATTATAAAAGATAAATATGATATATATGTCAGAAGCCATTTTTTCAGATTAAAAAAAAAAGGGATCGACTTTAAAACAAAATACGGAGTCGCCACCAATCCTTTTTGTTTAGGTGTGATCGGATCACCTAATAGAACATTTTATTTTATTAAAATATCAATTTTAGTCTACGAAATTCAGAAAAATGAGTTCGGGAGTCGGTTACGTACGAGGAAGGGTTAACACCCTCGTAACGCCCAAAATTGGTACCTAATTGATTAATTAATGTCTTAATATCGAAGGTTTGAAGACTTTAAAAAAAAAAATTAAAATACGATCTCCTTTTTGTTAATGCTGACAAAAAAATTGCTTGGATAAACTAAACAAGGATTAAAGGCCGAGTCAACTCGAGATAACCAAGTGTCACATCCCGTAAGTTAGGACACGACATTTGGACGCTCGAATGTAAGCTTGCCTATCTTATTTGAAACCTTATGCGTTTTAATTCAAAAGGATATTCGATTATTTAGAGCCAACGAAGAAAAATCGAAACCCCGTAAGTTAGGGCACGACTTTCTCGAGTTTCTAAACATAGAATATTGCATTTATTTTATTTTTGCTTAAAATGTATGTATTTTTGAAGTTTGAATGGATATTCGGCTATTTAAGTCCAACGAGAAAAACGAGACCCCGTGAGTTAGGGTACGATTTCCCCGAATCCCCAAATTACCAAATCTCGCTTATTTTCAAAATTTTGTTCATGAATTTGAAAAGGATAATAAAGGATTAATTTAAAATGACATATGCATATTCATTTAATTATGTGGAAAAATATTGAAAACATGGAAAGGGTCATGCTTGTCAAAAATGACAATGCAACATACATTCGACAACACATTGCATAATAGGATAATGAACACGATGATATAAGCAAAAATAGGAAGAGCGAAAAGAATAATTAACAAGATAGACAAATATGTAAAAATACGAATAGGAAACAAGAAGTAACTAAATGAGAATTAATAAAGGTTTAAATAATAAAATAAAAGAAAAGCTTAAAAATAAGCAAGTAAATAAGAAAAATATTAAATAAAATAAAATAAAACAAAAGAGTGACTATAATAATGATAATAGTAATAATAATTACTAATAATAATAATGTAAGTAAATAACGAAAAAAATATATATAATGTAATAACAACAGTAGGAAATAATAATAAAAATAAAAATAATAAGGATAATAGTAAATAAGATAATAATAATAAAAATAGCAAACAAAACAGCTTGTAAAGGAAAAAAAAATTGAAGTTAAAATAAAATAAGAGGGCAGAATTCAAAAGAGGAAAAAAAATTCAGGGCCTAAATATAACGCGCGCAAAGGTTCGAGGGCCGAATGGGTAATATACCCAATCATCAAAACGACATCGTTTTTTATAGGGCCCATACAAAATAAAAAAATAATTCAGGGGTAAAATCAAAAATGAAAGAAAGTTAAAAGGAGACCCAATCGAAAACAGCCTAAAAAACGGAAGGACTGAGGGCACAAATAGACCCTCAGTCCGAAAACACGGGGATCCTAGGCGGGTTTCGGGTTAGCAAGTGGGTTAAAGAGGGAAACGACGTAGTTTAACCATTTAAAATCCGGCCCCTAAACGATGCCGTTTTAAACTCTTATTGTAACACCCCCTAACGCCAAACTGTCGCCGGAACGGGGTTACAAGGCATTACCGGACATATCAGACAACTTACGAATAATTTACAATTAATATAACGTTTATAGTATAATTTAATAATTAAGTCTCTATATTGGACTCTCGAAGCCCAAAACACATATTAAAAGTAGAATGGACTTGTTCGAGTATTCCGAAAAATTTTTCATAAATTTTTTTTTATAAAAATTTCGACAGTATTTCTGCTTATTTTTACCTAAAATCCCCTGCAATTTCAAACAAAAAACAACCAATACCAATGTTTCAAATTCACCCAACTAATATTTATATAATTAACATAATTTTAACTTAAATAACTATCATAGCATCTTCCAAGATTGATTGAAAACTTCATTCATTTAACAACTTAATATTCATGTGTCAAAATATCATATACCTTTCTTACCATTTAATTTAACCATTTAAACCTTATAATTCATCCTTCACAACCAAAATAATATACACATTTAAGTGATCACACAACGCCTATGTACATGCCACCTTTGTCCAAAAGAAAAATACATCACCAAGTTTGTGTTGGAGTTGGGAATGTTATGGATGCTGAGCCGGGACACTTGACTTCTACTAACCTGCGCACGGAAACAACCGTACGCTGAGTATGGATATACTCAGTGGTATTACCATAATTTAAAATATATCGACAATAATAAAAACATAAATGTTAAAATACATAACAATTAATTTCTTATATACTAATTCATACTTTATTTTTTTTATTTTTTTATCATTTCATAATAACAATTTAATTTAATTATTCATCAATCAATGTATTTTTCACAAACTTGAATTTAAGCCACTTATAAACATTTAGCTCATACATTTCTCTTTCTATCACAATTCCAATTTCAATTCATAATTCAATTTCTTTTTCTCATTTCAATGCTTCAAATTCACATTTCAATTTTTCACCCTATTAACGTAACTCGGACTTTGGCGGATACACGGATCCAACCAAGCACACCAATATGGCACCCAGTGCCTCATCGGATAGTTCGAAGTAATAGTTGACACCCAGTGTCTCATCGGCCTAGCCGAAGTAAAGTTGGTACACAGTACCTCAACGAATCTATCCGAAGAAATATAGTGACACCCAGTGTCTCATCGACTCGAGGTCGAAGAATCCCTGAACACTTCCAATCTTATGGCATGCCAACTATATCCGACTCAGCTCGACTAGTTAATAGGGTATTCAATTCACATATAAATCTCAATTCAATTTAATTTCATACAATTTAATACTAATACTTACCATGCATACTAATTTAAAATTTAACAATTAATAATAATTCAAATTCAAATTATAGTAATACTAACACGTATTTCTCATTCAATTCAGTTTTCTAAATTCAATTCAATAAAATTACTTACCTCAATATTTACTTACTATAAAATAAATAAATTTAAAATTAATACTTAATAATAAATAACTTAAATTATAGTAATACAAACCCGAATTTCGCGATCACTCCTTGATAACTTTCTCCTTTCCTTTTTGTGCTAATGTCTCAGGTTCTTGTTAGCTACAAAAAAAATAATAATTTACATTATTAATTACAGCATTAATTAATAATAATAACTAAATTTCTATCAAATTTATACCATAATTCCAATTTAATCCTAATTAACTCATTTACTTTTCTAACTCAATTCATATTTTATTTCTATTCAATTTCCTTTCATATTCTACTTAACTATCTAATGTTCATAATAAAACCCTAATTTAAAACTTCTTTCAATTTATTCCCTACAACACAAAACTTATAGCCTAATTTACAATTTAATCCTTTAATCAATTCTAACTTAAAATTCATTCAATTAAATCCCTAATTCATTATTTTATTCAACATGAACTATTCAAAAACCTAAAAACTTCCAAAACCTCAACTTAATTTCATCATAACTTTGCTCTAAAGCTTCTAAAACATAAAAATTAAGTAAAAAGGGCTTAATTGACTTACCAATCAAAGCTTTAAACCTTAAAACTCTAGTTTTTCCTTTTTCTTTTCTTTCTTTTTCTTCCCCTGTTTCGTTCTGTTTCCTTGGTTTCTTTGTTTTTCTTTTATGTTTTATTTTCTTTATATCATTTCATATCTATTTACTTTATTTTAATTTGTTTTCTACTTAATTAATTAATAAATAAATAATATCATTTTAATAGCAAATATATATATCACATTTGTATCTCATATCCACCCTATATTTGTCTTAATCTAATCTATTTCATAATATAATATAATATAATTAATAATTTTAATAATAATAAACATCTAATAAATATCTTTTACTAATTAATAATAAATATAAAATATCTTTTCACTAGTTATACATAAATAATACAAATGTACTTATTTAAATTAATACACTTGTCTTTTCTTAATTTATTTCATAATATAATAATAATAATAATTAATATAATTTATAGTTTAATAATAATAATAAATAATAATAATAATAATAATAATATCTTTTTACTTAAATTTTAAGTAAATAACTAAATATTTTACAAGTGTACCTATTTAATTATTATATCAATACAATTGTACACTTCATCATCCTACACTTGTCATACCACTAGATTTATTTATTTATTTATCTATAATTCATATTATAATTTAAATAAAATAATAATTATATAATTTAATAATTTAATAAAGTAAGAAAAATCTTACACATATGCGGCCTCATTCTTTAGTAAATGGCATATTTTCCATTTTGGCCCTTTTTATTTTATTTTAATCTACAATTAAACTTTTACTCTTTATTCAATTTAGTCCTTTTTATTATTTACACTAAATTGAGCTAATTTCACTTAATTAGAGCCTAATTAAACACATTACTAGACTCACAATTATTCCTAATAATTATTTAGGAACTTGGTTTACTAAGACAGAGGCCCGATATTATACTTTTTTGATGCCCGTAAATTTTAGGTCATTACACTTATATAAACCCTTTTTTTTTTTAAATTCATTTCTTTGCTTGAGTTTTAAAAAAAAACTTAGAGAGCCTTCCTTGTTCTCTCCTCTCTTTCGAACGCCCTCCAGGTCCGGCCTGTGGGTTTCATCGACGCTGGATGCGCCTCCACCTCCGCCGTGGTTCACGGCCTAGGTCGCCCCAAACGGGGGTTTTAAAACCCCCCCTTTTTAATAGATCCGAAGGTCGAGCCTTCCTCGCCTAAGAAAAGCTGAGGGGAGAAAACCCTCACCCTATTTTGGTCCGATATTCGCTCCGGAGAAAAGACCTCCGACGATTGAAACCACGGGTAAGTTTCTGGTCAACTTTCCTCTTGTTCCTCTTTTTACCAATGAAAAAACAGAACTTAAAAGCAAACTCAAATAAAAAAAATGAAGTGCAAATCACCTTTTTCTTTTCTATTTTTCAATTGTTATCTATGCGTTCGTGAAAAAAAATACACAGACTATTACATGGCTTTTATAGCCGAAAATAGAGAAAAATCGAAAAAGAAAATACAAATTTCTTGTTTTTCCTCTTTGCTGTGTTGTTGTTTTTACATTTGCTTGCAGGTACGAAGTTCGCTGGCATCGTACGAAGGTACGGAGAGGCTACGTGGCGAGGTGGTCGTGGCTGTGGGCACATGGAGGCTGGGGCTTGGCTGCGGTACAAAGTCCTTGCTAGGGTTTCCAGCAGCCGAAATTGTTTGGGTCGTCTGGGCTTGTTTTGGGTATTGGGCCATTGTGTTCGGCTAGGGTTAATATTAGTTTTGGGTTTGTAATGTTTTGGACTTGAAGATGGACTATTAATTTAGTTTTATTTATTTGGATATTTGGTTTTATTCTGGTTGTTGGGCCCTAGGCAAATCGGGCTTTCTATAATATATATAATTAAATTTTATAAATAATTTATATTAATTATTTAAAAGTATTTAAAATTTATAGTTCACATATCACAATATTAACAATGGACTACCGTGAATTATTTTATATGTTTATACTATAATCTCAGTTTTTTTTTTTTGCAACATTCGAACTGTGTTGTTGTCAAAAGACAAACAAAACAGCAAACTAAAAACAAAATTACATCAGGTAACAAAGTCGCATACCACTATAACAACATCAGTAGAGCGACAAAACAAAAATCTCACTACCAAGCTTTAATCATTTTCTCCCTATAATCGCTAGGTATCACCAATGATAAAGATAAAATTAATAATAACTTGACATTGTGGCAATAATAATAGGTGAAGTCAAGATACTTTACATTTGAATCAATTATAAATTTTACTATAATTTAAGTTTATATATTTCATTTATCATAATACCCTCAATAAGTTTATATATTCCATGTCTTTTATATATCATAATATTAAATATTTAATCAATTATTTTTAAATACTGTCAAACTTTTCAAATATATTTTTTTAGCACACCTTTCAAACCCAATGATCTTGATTCTAAAAAACTAACCTTTAATATTTACTCATTGGTAGTGGCGTATTTAGGGGGTTGGCAAGGGTCCCAGCCCCCCTAAAATAAATTTTTTTTAATTTATATACCCTTTAAATTTTTTAAAATTTTAAATTAGTAAAGGAAAAATTGTACTTTGGCCCCCCAAAAAAAATGATAAAATTTTGATTTAATCCTTTAAAAATTATAAAATATAGGCTATTCAAATGGTGAAATTATATTTTTATTATCGTAAAAATTATAATTTAATTTGGACCTTTAAGGATATTTTCTGACTTCACCCCTACTCATTGGTTCAATTTAGTCATGATCCTATAAAAATTATAAAATTCTTTTAATTACTTTTATTTATTTATTTCTTTTCTACAATTCTTTTTCCCTTTTCTCTTTTATTCTTCTTGCTTCTTATTCATCCAAACCTTCTTGCCTGTAAAATCTTCTTTTAATTATTGAATGTCATTTTATTGGCTAAAGATATAATTTTCCTTTTTGGTAGGTTCTATGATGCTTAAAATGTCCATTTAGAGATTTATTCACTTATTACATTTATGGTGTGACTTACCTAAATTTTGCGCAAGTGAATTGTCATGTCTATATAACCCATGTGCTTTGATATATTGAAAACAGGTGATCTCAATGCAATCGATTGAACATTATTATTGTGGATATATGACTTATGTATGACTTGGCTTCACTCACAATAGTGAAATCATAGTTCGTTAAAAAGAGTAAATGATATTCTTTTACTCGCTTGGATTATAAAAAATGAAACATAATCGAGTTTTTTTTGGGGGGGAGGGGTTTTTCAGTATTAGAATGTGTAATGATCATTTTAATTGTAGAAGATATAGTAGCGATGAGATAAAAATGGATCGAATTGGGTTAATGGATTTAAATAAAGGGATCATTGATATCTATAAGGGTGACACGTATGATAAGGTTATTAGACAAAAACTTAATTCAGTGGCTTTCGTAATGATATAATGAAGAGCTCACTCATGATACTCTTAGCGAATTGATTTCATAATTAAATAATTTTGTAATTAATAGATGAAGAATTAAAACTTTCAAACCCTTAATGTAATTTAGTTACTATTTAAAACTATGCAATTTAGTTTAAATCCTATAATTAATTTATAATAAATACTATCTAATTTAGTTAATTACTTTGTAAATTAAAATGTATAGCAAATTATCTCTAGTCAATAAATTTTTTATATTATTTAATTAGTTATAAAAAATTAAAAACTCAATTCCCAAATATCTTAAAGATTCATAAAGAGAACATGGATAATAAATAAGCATAATACAAATAGATTGGAATACAAAGTCAGCAAGATTAAGTGCTACAAAGTTGGCAACACTGGTTGAAGCAAAATCTACATAGATAAAGAAAAAACCAACATCCCAAGACTATGAGAGGGTATGCCACCGTAGAAGGAGGATCTTTCCAAGAAGGAGCTTCCAAACTGACAACTTTCATCATATAGGATGAACAATATCCTATTACGATAATGGTTCCTTCCCAGAAATCATCCTTTAGGAAAAGAAATAACCAGCATCCGTCAATTAGTAATCTTAAAAGTTGTGTGTCAACACCAGGAGGAATTCCTTTAACAAAGTCAAACAAATCTGAAGGACTTAACCACCATCCCAAAATTGCAACACTGGATATTGACACCCGATCAGTAAAAAACATGACCAATGTTAAAACAAAAAGCAATAGCGAAAATACTACCATAACTTTATATGCAAACTCAGTTGGGGTTATGAAAGATATTGATTGGTCGAAGCATACTGCGAAGAAAGCAAGTAGTACTTGAATTGTTTTCTTGAAACCATGGGGAAAAGGTTTAAGCAGGGCTAGTGTTAGGAAAAAGGTTACCATGAACACAACATAGGTCGGAATATAGAAAATAAGAAAATATGTTTGATGAAGTACTGATTTCCCTAGTGCTTTTCGATCATAAGATTTCTTGGACAGTTCGGTGTTGTCACCCTGCCAAACACCACCAGGTGGGCTAAGAGTGGCTTGGTAGGTTCCAGTTAGAAGCAGCCCTAAAACTACTAGTAAGGCATTGCGGTCATCGCTTGATATATTATCCAAATCCTCAAAAATTATTGATGATGCTTTTCCGACATACTTGGCTATTTGTTTCTCCCACTTAGATTTAATGTTTGAAACTCCTGGAATAAAGCAACCACGCAGAATTCTGATGCTTTCTCTGTTATTATGTTGTTCTGCAACATCCAGTGCGGTTAAACCGGCTTGATTGGTGGCATGCTTATCAGCCTTGCAACTTAATAGCAGTTTAAGCATCTGTTTAATTGATAGTATAAGATTTAAAAAAAAAAAAAAAACTACAATCAGTTAATCATGAAATACAAAAGAATCTATTTAATATTAATTATTAAAGCGGATGAGTCAAACCTGGATTTGAGTATTTCTAGCAGCTATGTGTAATGCAGTGTTGCCATCTTCGTCCTTTCTATTTACCTCTTCCCGATAGTAGTCCTTCTTCTTAAGCATTCGAATTAAAATCTGAAGAACATCCAACCTTTTGTTTTCCGCTGCAATATGCAAAGCACTGCGATTCTCAGTTGTAACATCTCGGATGCAATCAGGACAAGCCTTCAAAAATGTTTCCAGGAGACTGTCATGGTTTCCAACTTTACAAATGTAGTGCAACGGAGTCTCACCATTCTTCCCTGTGACACGAACAAGATCTTTATCCATTTGTAGGAAACGAAGCACCATCTCTTTAAGCCCCTTTTCCAATGCAAGGTGAATGGGGCTCAAACCTTGTTGGTTTAGCTTCCTAGCAAATGACGGCTTCAGCTTCATCATCTCCATTGCGAACCCGATGCACCCTTCATCTGCAGCTACATGTAAAGGAGTCTCCATAAACTCCACTTCATCGAAGCGCCTCAAAACATTTCCATCTCTTTGAATCAATTTATACAATTCACTGACATCTCCCGTACGAGAAATTGTTCTGAAACTTTGGTCCATGTTTGAAACAAGGAACAATTTCACAATAGGAGACAAAAATTGAAAGGGTTAAAGGGCACTTAGAGGAACTAATTTTACTTCCCTTGTGTGAGGAAGAAAGAGGAGAATGGTTTCCTTTATATAAGAAATGTAGTTTTTTCAGTCCCGTCGAAAGGTGCTTATCTTCATGTTGAAGATACGGTTCACTTTTAGTGTAAAACGTGGGAGAGGTTTCCACTTTCAAAGGTGCTAATATAAGAATTGATACTTTCATTTGGCTCTTTATTTTTCTCAGTTCACGAAGGAATTTAATTTGTTTTGGCATTTTAATAAAAAAAGTCATCTAATCCTAAGGAGTAACACACGCCTTTCATTTTATTTCTTTTAAAGCTTTATAGAAGATAAAAGTAAAGGATATAGATTCGAAGAGAAAGGGATGGAGCTTATGAGATGCATAGGATGGATTTTGTAACCTTTTTTCCGTTCTTAATGTTTAATTTACTCAAATTAATTCCTACCAAAAAGAGAAATTGGAAAAAGAAAAGAAAAATGAAGAGCATATCTAACTTTGACTGTTCATATATTTTTAATAAACTTGAGCTTTTTTTCAATTGTTTTTCTAACTTTTTATGTTATTATAGAGTCTAATTTAGAACCCATTAAAACTTCGAGGGATGATATCTACCCATACTTATTTTAAGTATTTTATTGATTTAATACCCGAACACTAATTCATAAACAAATTTATTAAAATGTCGTTTTATATAAAAAAACATTATATTTTATGAGGATATCTTTATCTTTTTATATGATAAATAAAAAAATTGATAATAATTAAGAAAGTTGAGAATGGGTTACTCCTCCACCTGGTGGGACAGGCTACAATAATAAAGGAAAGAGAATAATAAAGGAAAGGGAAAAACACTAAGGAATATCCAATAGTTGGAAGGCAATGGCATACCCTACACATACTATTTACTGTCAGTGGCAATGGATCAATTGCCTACTTTACATGTATTTTGTTTTCTTCACTTCTTCTTGTCCTGCATTTTTTGAATTTGTGAGTAAAACCAATACACTTACTTGAAGAGAAGTGTATGAAGTATCATCTTTCGAGAGAGCAGACAAACTCTTCACAAATATCACATGAGGAGAAATATAGAATTTTTTATATTATATAATTTTTTTATATCTTATCCATTATAAAATTTGGAGTTTAGAAATTAAGAAAAATAAAAAATAAAATTCTAATAATTTCTTTATTAAAGGTGAGCACGAGTTATATAAAAAAAAGTTTTTATTACACATCCAACAAAAGAGTTAATAAAAGATTTTGAAAATTAAAAATTATTAAAAAATTGTGAGCTATATTTTTCACTTTCCACATGAAGATCATCAAATCCATACTTATCCATAGGTGGTGTATGCAGAATCTTAACTTTTTTTAATATTTAAGTTTTCTTTTTAAGTATTGCACTCACACTCGTAATCCTCATATGGTGGAATTGCCTACAATAATGATGGAAAGAGCAAAGCACTAAGGAATATCCAATAATTGGGAGGCAATGGCATACCCTACACATTTTATTTTACTGTCAGTGGTGATGGATCAATTGCCTGCTTGACAGGTATTTTGTTTTCTTCGCTTTTTCTTGTCCTGTATTATTTAGATCTGTAAGTAAAACGAATACTACTTATTCATCAAACTCACTTAATAATTTATTATATATTATTAATAATTAATATACTCAATTATGTAGTTTAAATCAATAAAAGTTCTATTATACAAAAAAAATTTGATATGATTTTACCTATTACTTTTATAGAAAATCATATCTAATTTTTTAGTAGGAAAAAAGAAAACAGCACCAAGCAATTACATTAAACCAATCAAACACATGTAAAGACATTACTCTGGAATTGCAAAATCTCTTGTATTGAATTTGGGATCTACAAATAACAACAAAATTTATCTATTATTCTTAATTGTATAGTTAAAATGAATAAAAACTCTATTATTTAAAAAAAACTTATTTACTTAATGTCATTTTAGTAATTAAATGAATATCTAAATGGTATTTTAGTCTATTCAAAAAAATTTTCTAACACCGTGCTTTTACATATATTATAAATTTTTAAATTTCACAAGATATATTTAAAAAAATAATGAAATATGTAATAATTGTTTAATATGACTTGATAAATTTAAAAAAAATATAGTCAATACAACAAAGACAAATCAACACAACAAAGGCTTTAGGCCCGGCAGTAATAGAATATTATGATAAGTTGACAATTGACATTGTCACAACTCAAGCACGACATATCTGTAGTGATTGTAAACATTTAATATGATAAGAAAATCAGCCCTGGATCGTCCAAAGCGAGGAGCAAAGATTGACAAAAGAATCGATCATTTGCCAAACTAGAGAGGACGACAATAAAATCATCCCTAGAATCACTTACAAAAGGAAGATTACATCCACAAGGAAGACTAGAAAATGTGTTATAAGAGCGAACAAAAACTTCTAAAGTTAAAGACCTATTAAACAATGGAAAAACAAACAGAAAACATATAAAACTTAAAGATAGCACGAATCCAAATTGACTCCTGAAATCATTTATTATTCTAAAATACTCTTAAAACAGAAACAGATTAAGAAGCTGACGAAGTGCCACCCACTTTCCTTGAAAAATTATTGGTTGCCGATGGAGTTTCAGCGAACGACAGGCACCATCATTTATCCATCACAACTTGTGAAGACAACAAATACCCATTGTAATAACCCAAATTTGCCCGGGCCTTAAACAAAAAATAATAAATAATAAATGAATATTTATTGTTTTAAACAGTCCATTTACAATAAACAGGCCTCAAGGCCTGATAAGCCCAAAACCCGTTACACTATTGACCCATTGAGCCTAAGACACTAGCCCGGTTACACCCAAGCGCAAATATCTAAACCCATTACCCGAACCAATCTTCTACAGACCCCAAGCCATTCGGGCCTAAAAGGCCCAATGACTTAAAACATCAGCAGGAAACCCTAGGGTTTCCTTGGAACCTCAGCGCCACAGGAGCAGTTCCAGAAGCTTCGCCATGTCAAAGCCGTTCCAGCTCCCGAAGCAAGGGCCATTAATAGCCCTGTCCCCTCACGTCACCCCAGCTGGCCCTCATCAATGCTGTAATATCCTGAATAAGGGCCTAATCGGAATAGTGGTTTCGTGACCACAAATCTAAGATAGAAATAATTATTTTATGATTATTTTGAGGTCTATGACATGATTGCATGATTGTGTGAAAATTTCGTGAAGAAATTTTATGCATAAAGTGCTTAAATTGAAATTAGGGACTAATTGAATAATTTGCAAAACTTGCATTCTAGAAGTTTTTAGTATGAAATTGCTTTGGAATATTAACGAGGTATTAAATAGAAATTTGACCAATTTCTAAGTCTATGGACAAAAATTGGACATGGACGGAATTTTTGGAAAGTTTAGTAGTAAGGGCATTTTAGTCATTTGGTAATTAAAAGAAATAAAAAGGGAAAATAAAGCCAAAATTGACTCATCTTTTTCATGGAGGCCGAAATTAGCATGGGGGAAGCCATGGCTAGGGTTTTCAAGCTTTCCAAGCTCAATAGTAAGTCCGTTCTAACCCCGTTTTTCAAGTTCTTTACGTTTTTAGAATCCCGGTAACTTGATTAAGCTTATGCTAGCAATAATTTAACCTAGGGTTCGTATTTGGAAAAATAACCATAGGTTAAATTTGTGTATTTTGGTGTTTTATTATAGAATATGAGGTTTTAAATAACTTGTGCTACTCGGTTTTAAGTGAAAACGAGTAAAAGGGCTTAATCGGTAAAAATACCTAATAGTCATAAGTACATGTTAGAGTGAGAATTTGATGTTGCCATAGAAGGGAAAAATGATCAGCATATCATAAAACATAAGAAAATAGGATGAAGTTTAATTCCCGAGCCTAGGGGCAAAAGTGTAAATATGCAAAAGTTTAGGGGCAAAATTTTAATTTTGCAAAAGTTTGAGTTAAGGACTGTTTTGAATATTAAATTAAATAAATAATTAAAATATGATGTTTTAGATCCCAAAAAACAAGATTTGAACCTAGAATGGGAGAAAAATCGAAAATCTGGAAAGTTGGTAAAATGGCCGTTTTAGTATCGAGGTAAGTTCATATGTATAATAAGTATTAATTTATGCATGTTTCAATGTAAAATTGATATATTTACTATGATTGCTGAGGTGTTGAAAGTAAGTATAATTATGATGATTTAAATGTTCAATATTAATTCGATATAGAAATGAGAAAGTATGTAAGTTTGTATGTAAATAATACATTATTTTTATTATGTTTTTATATTTCAGCATATTTTATGTATTGTAGCTGATTTTTGAGTCATAATTGACTATTGGAAGAATGGAATAAAGTATTAGAAAGTGAGATACTTCCTGTTTGAACCTTCGGAATCGAAAGAGACAGATGGTATGTAGCTAGGTCACATGTGTAATACGGGATGTATACCATGTGTACAAGAGAGCTACGAGACATTATGAGGTAGCTAGGTCGCATGGGTGATACTATGTGTACACCATGTAGACAAGAGAGCTACAGGATATATGTAGCTAGGTCGCATGCGTGGTTCCAGGTGAAGGACACCATGTAGACAAGAGAGCTACGGGATATATGTAGCTAGGTCGCATGCGTGGTTCCAGGTGAAGGACACCATGTAGACAAGAGAGCTACGAGATAAACTGGCTAGGTCACATGGATGATACTAAGTGTTCACTATGTGTACAAGAGAGCCGAACTTTATGATGGGTGGAGCTATGTTCTGAAACCACCAAGTATCAAGGATTGATCCGAAGTGTTCAACGGGAGACTTACTATGTACTGCTTTGTGAGTTTTGTGATGAATAAGTGCAGGAATTTGCTTATGTGAATGATGTATTCATTAAGTGACCGGGATGTGGTAAGGTTATAAACAAGTAAGTTATACATGAGGATGATTTTATGGTGACCTTGTAATCATGGGCTTGTATTGTGATGTATGTAATGTGGTGAAAATGATTTGTGATATGTATGTTAAAACGAGGTTAATACAAAGAAAGTGTGAAAGAGTGAATTAGCAATAAAATTGTTTTGGACAGCAGCAGTAACGTGACTTTGAAAATTAACTAAAAATTGTGAAAGTTGAATAAAAATGCAAATGATATATTAAAATAAAGCTTAATGAGTCTATTTTCACATGAAAGAAACAGGGGAAGCAAAAGAATACTATATTGTGTGATGTTTGAATTCTTGTGAAATAGGGTCTGAATGAATTCGAGATCCCCTGTTCTGACTTTATAAATTCACCATAAATTGTAAAAAAATTATTAAGAGTCATATTTTACATTAATGGATTCCTTATTGAGTCTATTTTTAAGGGAAACAAATGGAATGGTCGTTGGAATTCTTTACAGGGATAAATTTGGTTCATAGTTCACAGAGGTCAGAGTAGTCATACTCTGAAACAGGGGAGACTTTAACTAATAAACTGTACTAGTTGGCTAAACCAAAAATTCTGGAAATTTTATGGGAGAAAGATATATGAATCTAGTTTCAAGGAAAATTAACAAAACTACATTTGGAGTTTTGTAGCTTCAGATATGAATGATTTAGTAACTGTAACTCAATAACACAGCTTAACCTGAATATGTGTAATTGTACAATTAAAGTGTTTTATCTTGAAAAGCATGGTAGTAATTGCTTATTATTTTCATATGAAATTACTAAGCGTAAAGCTTACCCATCCTCTCCATTTCTTTAGTATTGGCAGATCGGCTCGGGGTTAAAGATCGTCGGAGGCAAAATCACACTATCAAACTATTATTTTTGGGAGAATTAATTCAAATATTAGAAATATCAAGTGAGTGGCATGTATAGGAAGTTGGTTTGTGATATGTATTTTTATTATGATTTTGACCATACGTATCAGTCTGCATTGAGTTATCGTATATGATTATGAGATGTGGTCCTTATCCATTATGGTTTATAAGTTTAATTAATCGTGCTATGTCCTATCTTTTGATGTAATGATATAGTTAACTTTGTTTGTTATGCATATGTTCGAAAAGTTTGAATTAAATGAAATTTTATGGCCCGGTTTTCGTCTATGTGTATTGCTAAGTCTGGTAATGCCTCGTACTCTGTTCCGGCCTTAGATACGGGTAAGGGGTGTTACAAATGCCGGTCAGATCGATGGTCACCTTGCACGAGGTCCCATCAAAGCATTGACCAGAGGCTTTGGGTACTCCGAACGTCACCGCCGTTTGCCTCACATCAGTGCACTGTGATCTCAGGCCCTACCACTGATCTTTGCACCTCCATCAGTGCTGAGATCTTCACAGTAGAGGCCGTCTCGTGGTCACCAGGCAAGATTCGTATCCACAACGCGATCTTCGCCGGATTTTGGTACTTGCAAGACAGAAAAAGAAACAGACAGACAAGAATGGCAAGAAATAGCAGCAGATAAACTGAAACAAACAAGGAAAGAAATCAAAGATTTCTTTCCCAAATATACATAGTTTAAAGGCTATAAAGCATTCTTCAGATTTGTAATAGGGGGACGGTTTTTTGAATATACACAGAGATTCAATAAAAAACAGAACATTTTATACACAAAGAAATCAACAGTCAGCAAAGGAATACAGAGGTGAATATTTCATTTATTTTACATACTGGTATCATAAAAATAGAAAAAGGAGGACGTACCTTTAATCTGCGTTGAAAAGTAGATTTTTTTAAACCTCCGGCCGCCATACAGGGCGGGGTTGGCGACTGCGCGTGGGCGCGTGAGCCCGATGATCGGGGCTCAGCTCGATGGAGACCGGAGCCCGGAGGACTGCCCTCTCCTCTCTTTCAGAGAGTTTTCAAAATTTTTTTTAAGACTAATAACAAAATGAATTTTTGGGCTTAAGTTTTGACATATATAGCATTACAAAAACGGTGTCGTTTTGGCTTAGTTCAATAAGCACTAAAACGGCACCGTTTCAACAAAGGATCTGCGTGTTGACCCGATTACCCGGGAATGATCCGCGTGTTTTTGTATATTGGGATAATTTCCCAATAAGTCCTTCCGTGTTTTTTAATATTTACAATTTCATTTTATTTTTATTAAAATTTGGCCCCTATGCTTTATTTTTGTTTCAATTTAGTCCTAATGGCCGTTATAAAGCTTATCTTGGGACGACGTCGTTTTGGGATTAGGGCTAATTGCCCAGTGAGTCCCTCTGGTTTAATGCGCTTTTCAATTAGGCCCATTTTTTATTATTTTGTAATTAATCCTAAATTCTTTAATTAAATTCAATTTTAATTCTCTTTTATATATTTAATTTATTTTAAATACCTTATATATTATTTATTTTTATAAATATTAGTTATATAAAATAATGTATATTATTTTTATTATCCATTATATTATTTTTATTATTATATATTTTACTTATAAATCATATTTTATTATATATATTATTTTTTAAAATAAATTATGTATTATTATTCATTAATTGTATAAATTTTAAATTTTTTTTAAAAATTATTATTAAATAATAGTATATATTATCCTTCATTATATTTATATTTTATTACATATTACATCTTATTATATATATATTTTTATATTCCTTATTATATGGTTTATGTTATTATATATTTTGGTTATAAATTATATTATACACTATATATTTACTATTTTATCATTCATTAATTATATAGATTTTTTTATTTTATTATTAAATAAATATGTGTAATATTAATATTTAGTACATTATTTTGTTAATACATTAAGTTATTATACCCTATAATATAGTTTATATATATATATATATATTAATCATCTTTAAAAAAAAAATTTCCTTTATTATTTAATATTATTCTAAAAATTTATGAATATCTTAATTTTTTTTATTTTATTTGATTTATATTTCATATGTTTATAATTTGCTTATTTACTTTTTGTTTTCTTTTATTTTGTTATTGTTTAGTAGATTAAGTTTTCATATAATATTTGTTATTGTTTTTTTCATATTTGCATGAAAATTAATCATTTATGTTGATTTAAGGTACATTTGCATGAAATGTTGTTATATATATGTATTATACAATTTATACCATTGAGTTCATTATGTTCTACGTGGTATTTTGCATGTAACAATAATGCATGAACATTTATGTTATTTATAATAATATGTGTAGCTACGTAAAAATTTTAGTTTCGGGTCGCTAATTGTGGCGATCTATTGAAAACTTGAAAACTAAATTTTGATTTTTAAAATAAACAGGGAGTCGCCACCGATCTTTTTTTAGGGTGTGATCGGACACCTATTAGGGTCCTTTATTTTTAAAATGAAAAGAAGGCTGAGTTTAAGTCTACGTTAAAATCCAAAGAAAGAGTAGGGTTCGGGAGTCAGTTACGTGCGAGGAAGGTATTAGCACCCTCGCGACGCCCAAAATTTGGTATCTCATAAACACGTGTTGTCTTGATTTTCAAAAATGCGAGTTCAATGTAACACTTAGATGTGATCCGATTAAAACATGAGAATTTTTAATCTTTAGATTTTTAGAATGACACACCGTTTAATATGAGTCTATTGATGTTCACCCAACATAGCGATGAAATCGATGACTTAATGTTAAACCGGTACGTTGCCTTGATTATTAAAATCAAATAGAAAACAAAAATATGGCTTTCAAAGTAATGCAAAGCAAAACAGATATGGAATAAAATAAATAAATGAAAGGGCTAGGTACAGATTGAAGTAAATAATCAATACGATAATGATATTGAAATGATAGAGATATATACGACACTAAGCGCCATACTAGAATTAAACATGACATAGAAACAATGAATATATATATATAACATATTTAAAATGAACATATACAATATACATATATATATCAGCATATACTAATAATAGTAAAAATAGCGACAATAAAAGATATATGTACACCAAATAACATATATATAGGTAGTAATAATGTTAAAGATATATAGAATTTGAAATATATATATAGAATAGCAAAACGTGACTTGTAATGTTATAATATATACGTAATATTCACATATGTATATATATATATATATAAAATATATATATATATATATATATATATATACACACATAAGAGATATATACACACGATATATGTACAATAATATTATAAAAGAAAAAAAAAAAAGCATAATACAAAATATTGAAATGAAATAATGAAAACTACTACATATATACACACATATATAATGAAATACATATACAATATAATGTTAAAACACTTATATAATATATACATACATAATTATAATGTTGAAAACATCTATTAATAATAAACATAAACCTATATGTATTAAAGATATATATATAATAAAACATATAATAGTATTCATAATAGTAAGGATAAAATATATACATGATATGTACATATATGTATAAGATAAATAAAAACGTAGGTAAGTGACATTTATGAGAAATATATTAAAATAAAAATAATGAATGATAATAATGAAAATAATAGGTATAATAATAATAAATAAAAATGATATACTAAAATAATACTAGATATGAAATATGTATACAGAATAGTATATAAAACACATAACTAATAATATTGAAGATATATATATACATAAGATAAAGTTAAAAAGTGTATACATAGTAATATTTAAACGTACACAGTAGATATCTATATTAGAAGTAAAAAAAAAGGCTATTAATACACTACATAAATACTTACATATACATATACACATATAAGTATTAAGGGATACATAATATTAATATTAATAATAGTAAAATACTAATAATAATAATAATAATAATAATAATAATAATAATAATAATAATAATAATAATAGTAGAAAATAAAATAATAATAAGAGAAATAGAAATAATAGTATCAAACAGGTTAGAGTGAAAAAAGGACCAAATCGAAACTAAAATCAGAGTCTTGGGGTAATTTGAAAAGAGAGTAAAGAGGAAAGGACCAGATTGCAAGGTGCGCATAACCTGAGAGTACCAAAATCGCAATATTTCCACATTCTAAAACGCAGTACATCAACAGGGGGTTGAATTGAAAGACGGGATAAAGTTTAGGGCCAATTCATAAATACATATAAACCTGATTTAAAATATCAAAAATGCGGAAGGATCTATTGCGCAAATAACCCCTAAGAGCAAAAACGCGCGGATCCTTGTCCGGAGCGGGTCGGATCGGGTCGGGTAAGGCTTAAACGACGTCGTTTTGGGGCTTAAGTGTAGCCCCAAAAACGACGTCGTTTTGAGGTGCTATAAATAGGCCCATTTTCAGGAAAAAAAATCATTTGAAGGGAGAAAAGAAAAAAAAGAAGAGAGAGGGGAAGAGAGAAGGGAGAGAGAGAGGGGAGTCCGGCCATGGGGGCCGGCCACCGGACCCTCACCGGCCGCCTTCCGTCGCCGGCGCCGGCCACCGCACGCGGTGGCCGGAAATTCAAAAGGTAATTTTTTGTTTTTTTTTTTTTTTTTTTTTTTTTAAAAGTATATATTATGTTTATATTAGTAAAAAAAAATAAAGAAATATGTATATAGATGCGAAAATCGGAAAGAAAAAGAAGAAAAATAAACAAAGTAACCTTTTTTGTTTGCTTTCGTTTTCTTCTCCGAATACTTGCTATTTTTGCCTGTTTTTGGGACTATTATTGTTGTTTAATATCATATATTTCATCCCTTTTGCAAAAACTTTTTCCCCCTTTTTATACACTGAGTTTTGAAGGCTTTTTGTAGCCCCCTTTTACATGATTTTTCTATTCTATTTACTGTCCTTTCTTCTGTTCTGCAAACGATGCAACTTGGGCAAGTGGAGGGAGTCGGTAGCTGCTGGTCGATGTGACAGAGGTTGACAGAGAAGTGGCGGTGCAGAGAGCAGTTGGTGGAGGCAGGTGGCTGTTAGGCTAGGGTTTGCTTTTTTTTTTTTTGATTTGATTTTGTGTAATGGGCTGTTAGTTTAGTGGGCTTGTTGGGCTAGGGGTTTTTGGGATAGGGTAGGTTAGTTGGGTTTTAATTGAAATGTATTTGGGTTAGCTGATGTATTTGGGCAAATTTTGGGCCCTACAGCTGCCCCTCTTTGCTCATTGTCGTATAACGAGAATAGAGCAAAGACTTTTAAAGGGGACCAAATTTGCCCGGTCTTGCTGGGTCTTGACTTCTTTGGTGCTCTTCTTGTTCAGGTAATCTCTTTTCAGTCCATCGCATCTTGTAGCTTTGGTTCAATCCACTGCATCTTCTGATATACGCCTTGTAGCTTCGATCTTCTTCAATGTAACTTCAAGGATATTAGATTTTGAGGCTTCGATCTGCTTCATTGTAATTTCAGAAAGATAAGATCTACAGCTTCAATCCGCTTCACTATCGCTTTAGTGAGATGAGATTTGTGGTCTTCTCTTCTGTCACTTTAGCAAGGCAAACTTTGATATCTTCGATCAGCTCCACTGCAACTTCAGGGGGACGAGACTTGCAACTTTGACCTGCTCCACTGCAACTTCAGGGGATCCAAATCTAGTGTCTTCCATCAGCTTCAATCTTTATTCTTTGCTTGGCATGTGACCCTGAGCTCAACTCATTTCTCGCAATATGAATGGACTCTTTAAAAATAGACATTAAAAACAGAAATTAAAAATAGCTCGTATGTTAGCGAGGCTCAACTCACTCTTCGCAATGTGAGTTAATTTTTGAAAAACATAAATTAGAAGGCTCAACTCACCTCTCGCAATATGAATTGACTTTTGAAAAATAGAAATTAAAAGGTTCAACTCACTTCTCGCAATATGAGTTGACTTTTTTTAAAAAATGGAAATTAAACGGTTCAACTCACTTCTCGCAATATGAGTTGACTTTTTTTTTTTTTTTTTTAAAAATGGAAATTAAAAGGCTCAACTCACCTCTCGCAATATGAGTTGATTTTGGCAAAGTAGAAATTAAAAACAGAGTTTGAACAACAGAATTTGAAAATACCTCGGCATGTGACCCGAGGCTCAACTCACCTCTCGCAATATGAGTTGATTTCTGAGAAATATAAATTGAAGACAGAAATTGAAAATACCTCAGCGTGCCCCGAGGTTCAACTTACCTCTCGCAATATGAGTTGATTTTTGAAACAAAAATTGAAATTGCCTCAACGTGTCTTGAGGCTCAACTCATTTCTCGCAATATGAGTTGATTTTTAAGACAACAGATATTAAGAATACCTCAGCGTGACCTGAGGCTTGACTCACCTCTCGCAAGATGAGTTAATTTTTGAAACATAAACTAAAAATACCTCATTAGCGTGGCAAAGGCTCAACTCACCTCTCGCAATATGAGTTGATTTTTTTTTTTTTTTGAAAAGCAGAAATTGAAGATACCTCGGCGTGCCCCGAGGCTCAACTCACCTCTCGCAATATGAGTTGATTTTGGAAAAGTAATAATTAAAACAGAATTTGAAAATACCTCGGCATGTGACCCGAGGCTCAACTCACCTCTCGCAATATGAGTTGATTTAAAACATGAATTAAAGAAACAGGAACTGAAAATACCTCAGCGTGCCTCGAGGCTCAACTCACCTCTCGCAATATGAGTTGAGTTGATTTTTTTTTGAAAGCGAGAATCGAAATTGAAATTACCTCAGTGTGTCCCGAGGCTCAACTCACCTCTCGCATTATGAGTTGATTTTTGAACAACGGGAATTGGAAAGCAAAAATTGAAAATACCTCAACAGTACCACTCGAGGCTCAACTCACCTCTCACAAAGATGAGTTGATTTTTGAAACATAAATTGAAATTACCTCAACGTGGCGTGAGGCTCAACTCACTTCTCGCAATATGAGTTGATTTTTAAAACATAGAAATTAAAAAGCGTAAATTGAAAATACCTCAACATGCCTGAGGCTCAACTCACCTCTCGCAATATGAGTTGACTTTTGAAAAACAGAAATTAAAAACAAAAATTGAAAATACCTCAAAGATGTGAGCCGAGGCTCAACCCACTTCTCGCAATATGAGTTGATTTTTGAAAAACAGTAAATTAGAAACAAAATTTAAAATACCTCAAAGCATGTGAGCCGAGGCTCAACTCACCTCTCGCAATATGAGTTGATCTTTGAAAAACAGAAATTTAAAATACCTCAGCTTGCCTGAGGCTCAACTCATTTCTCGCAATATGAGTTGATTTTCCTTGAAAGGCATGAATTAAAAACATTAAAATACCAAAATCTGTCCTTTGATAGAACTTAGGTGTCTTTTCACTTGATTCAGTACAGCCATCATTCCAGATTTCTTACTCTGCTGGAGTACCTGTATATGCCATGCATGATGTTATCATGATATGCACATGTTTGTCTTAAATGCCTTTATGCCTACATGATTATGCTATGCGTCTTAGGCATGTTTGTCGTGTGTCCTTTTCGCCACGATTGTTGAGGATCTGCGTTCATTGTTTTGGCTCTTGACTTTCTCTTCAGGCTTTGTACCCATCTTCAAGTTTTCGACATTTCTCAGATAACACTCTTTTGCCCCTAGTTACTTTGTTCTTGCCTTGAGGCTCTTGTGCTTATCAAAATTTCATCCAGGTAATACTCAACATTTGTTTTGTTTAGAGTATGTCATTTCAAAATGCTCTAGATGTTCAACGCATGAACTCCTCCACATTTGTTAATCAAGAATCTTTTCGAGCATGGCTTCTTGCGTGAGAAAGTTTGCACCAATCAAAATGATTCAAATATGTAGTCTCATTGCTTTGACTCAATGCTTTGAATCTTTTTACTCCTTTGGTTCAAATCTGCTTCATTAGGACGCCCTTTTCGGATCTTTATCCTGATTTTTTTTTCTTTTTTGGAAAAACTTAAGGTGTCATCACTCATTGCCTCTCAGGGCCCTATCACTGACATAGTACGCTACCCTATTGCTCGGCTAGTATCTCGACCCAAAACTCGAGGAAATAATCGCATTCTTTCACCACTTGCTCCCACTGTAATTTGGGGACACAAGGTTGGCACTATCTTTAAACCATTCCACTGCAATTCCCGGTTATAGGATCTCAGATCCTCATCAGAACTCAAGAATGTATGATCTGTAACTTGTTCCTCGATCGATATTTCTTGATAGAAAATCCAAGGAAATAAACTCAATTTGAGCTCAAATATTTCCAACCCTTACACTTGGTGAGCTTTTAAACAATCGACTGATTTCAGGATCCTGTACTATTTAGAAGCTTTCAGAGTAATACGCGAAACTCCTTTTACGAAAGTATGATTAGTCCATTAATAATTATTTCAATGCGAATGCTTGAAAAGGATTATACTTATGGACAAGAAGAAAATTGACTAAGAGCATAACTCGAAACAAACAAGTTAAACAATGAGAGCAAATGTGAGTTTATTTGAAGCGCATTTTGAAAAGAATAAGATAATCAAAGATAAATTCAGAAATGGGTAAAATGGAAAGCTAAGTGCCCCAAATATCGCAGCCTGAGCTTCTCTGTACAAACTCCTTTGAGACCACTTTGAGTTCAACATGTGTTTAAGGGATTCAGAGTACTTTGTCGATGCCCCAAGACGTAGCATACTTCTTCACTGTCAATTCAAGTATAGCAAGACTACCATATGCCCCACCTTTGAACAAAATTTGAGCTGCCTTTTTCAGGTTTTCAACTCAAAACCTCTTTGGTCTCAAGGCACCCTTTGCGGGTTTTCACCTTGACCTCTCCATTTTCTTTTCTTTCTTTTTCTTTCTTTCTTTCTTTCTTTCTTTTTTTTTTTCTCTTTTTTGCTTCTTTTTTTTTTTGGATGAATGAAGGTCACAAAGCGCCCTTTGCGGGTTTTCACTTTGACCTCTCATTTTCAAGTATTTCTGGACTGAATCCGAATTTAGGATTGAATCAATGTTCTTCCGAGGAAAGCCTCCTTTACCTCATAAAGTTTTTAAGCATTCATTTTCCTTTGAAATCCTTTTGTATAGAAAGGATCTTCTGCAATACCAAGTTCCTACTATGAAATTTCTTTGGGTGAACCATTCCCGTCATAACTCAGCATCATACACGTTTGTCTTTCAAACCCTTTTCTGCAGTCAAGTTTACTGAAGACATTTTACTTCATCCAATTTTTGATTCAATCAAAGCTTGGAGAGAAAGAATTTTAATTTCCATGATAGAACCACCTCTAATGCCCAAGTGAAGGTCCTGGTCAATCAAAGAGTAAAAGGTAGCTTCTTATGCCAATATTTACAAGCCTCGGTCACCTTCCGTAACTTTTCTCTTTGTATTTTCTTTTGGCAACCCTTTGTTGCATTACGCATTAAAACATGATTCTTTCTGGCATCTGATCTCTTTTTTTGTTTGTTTCTTGTCTTTTGTTTTTTTCCTTTTTGTTATTTTTTTTTCTTTTCATGACTGTCGACTTTATAATATTGGTATATGAAGCTACATTCACCTTCTTAGTAAAGCAATTGACGGCCACGACGATAATGTCGACTAGAAGCTTTTGACGAGCTCATCCCAGAACATCTATGCCCCACGTATTGAAAAGTTTGTGAAGAGATGAAAGAAGCACGTGAGTCTTGACTTCATAACTGATGCCATTCCCTTCCATGGTGGACCAACAGTATCCGATCCTCTTTTATGAGCCTGGCCATTGCAGAACCACTATCATGTGTTCCTTAGACACCCTTATGGACCTCTTTCAAGATGTTCCTAAGTGCGTTTTAATATGATCGCATTTAAAACATCCTTGAATTCATGGAAATAACTCAATCTTCATCTCTTTCCTAAGCTCACAATATCACCACCCTTTGTAAGTTAGGGTCTGTCTTTTTTGTCTCATTCTCATCATCCTTCACGAATAGTAAGATAGACACAATCTCTGTCATCTTCAAGTCCGTAGATCCTCTAGACACATATCTTGCTCCAAAGGGAGTTAGTAATAAATGTCGTTCAGACATTGATATTTGGGGACTGTTGTGGGTGCGAAGGCAAATTCCAGAGAATAAATGATTCTAAGGATGATTATTTGTATAGGATGATCATGAATGTAAAATAAAAGAATAAAAATCCAAATAATAAAAGAATGAAAGTCCAAATAATAAAAGAATCTGTAAACAGAAGAAAATTTACTCAAAAAGATGCATTTCATTGAAATAAAAATCTTGGACCGAAACCTATTTCTCAAAAGAAGACTTATCACCTCTAGGTCTTAAGGCAATAAGTATGTTTTGAATATTACTCTAGATTAGCTTTAAAAGTACACGGATCTCTTCCACTGTCCCATTGTTCAAAACACTCCTCAGTATGTGAAATTCGGAGGTGGGTGATATCGAGATTGTGGTTGAGTTGGGTACGAATTAGAAGCATGGTGGCTTTCTATTCCACCACATGGGTTTCTGGCTTTTTTTCTTCATGGGTGCTGCCCTTTTGAGCTCTCGGGGCCTTCCATCCTTCCATTTTTGACGGCATTCTCTATAAGTTCCCCGGATATTACAATGTTCGCAAAGTCTTTCGTAGCACTTCCTACCAACTTATCGTAAAATGGAGCTTTCAAAGTGTTGATGAAAAGAACCGCTATTTCAGTTTTGGTCAAAGCGGGTTCTACTTGTGCCGAGATGTCCCTCCATCTCTGCGCGTACTGCCTAAAAGTTTCCGTCGGCTTCTTTTCCATCATCTCCAGAGTCAACCGATCGTGCATCATGTCGCACACATGCTTGTACTGTTCACAAAATGCTGATGCTAAGTCTTTCCATGATCGGATCCTTTCTCTACTAAGTTGATTATACCATCGAAGAGCCGATCCGACCAAGTCATCTTGAAAATGATTGTATTAGCAACTTATCTTTATTCACGTGACTCGTCATTTTTCGGCAAAACATGACAAGATGCGTTCTTGGACATCCTGCTTCCATCATATTTTTCAAAATCGGTGCCTTAAACTTGTAAGTAGAACCAGATCGGGCACGCACTAAGCTCCTTGGCATTTAATGCAGAGAAGATTTTAGTGCCTTCGATTGCCTTGAGCCTTTCTTCTAAACTCCTATACTTGTCCCAAACATCATGATCGTCTAATTTCAACTTGACTATCTCTACTGGGTCATCCAAATCTGGAATATTGGGATCAACAGGATTAACTCCGGGGTTTGATACAGTTATATCTTGCCCTGGATGAGTATGTGGTACAGGTCGTTGCTCTAGGCCTTTAGGTTCCCTTTGAGGACATCCTTTTTGTGTTACATGAACGTGAGATGGGGTGAATCTTGGGGGATAAAACAGATCCTGACCATGATTAACTCTCGACTGAGGTTCTATAACGTCAGAACTCTGCATAAGTCCCTTCTCTTTAACTAAAGCTGACATCATTTCTATCATTTTGGCCATCTGATCCCTTTGCTCGAGTGATTCCTCTCGAGACCTTACCATCAGATCTCTCATTTCCTGCTGAGATTTAGCCAACTGATCTTGCAATTCTCTTTGGGCCCTTTCCATTCTTTCAATCCTCTCATTGAATTCGGCCTCTATAGTTCTAGCTCTTAGTCGCGTCTTATACAAATGACGTGATTCCAAACTCGTAGTGGCACAACTGTAGATCATACGGTTTCAGCTTCAGTGGATGATTAAGGGACATGTACATGCAATGAGTGGATGAATGAATAAATTTTAGATGAAGGTCAGTCATGAATGAATATGTAAAAATTTGGTGTTAATTTCAAGATAGCCCCTATTTAGGCATTTCTTTAATCAAAAGAGTCCATTACACAACGTTTCGGTTAGTCGTGTAATTGACTCCTCTATCAGAAACCCGTTTTTGGCAACCAATCTCTAATCAACACCTTCCTAACAAGATGTCTATGATGCATGAAAAAAAAATAGAAATACAGACAAACAACATTGGTTAGCACAGCACATATGTACAGAGAGAAAACTGTGGAAAATCTAGCAAATCAAGCTACTTGGTCCAATAGACTCGATTCCCTAGCATAGAAAGCGTAAATGTAAAAGAAACAGAAGGTAAGATGTGTTTTTCCCGTGTACTTATTTCGGTGACTAGTAAACGGACAAAGGCTAGGCATGGCTCTAGTCGGATGGCTCGTATGGTTCATTACATGCGGTTTTGGTTCTAGATAGGTACTCGAATTGCCCGTACTATCGTCTGCTAAGATTAGTACGAAGCCTCGATCATAACCCATCACAGGCTCACGAGTTCAATTCGAGGGATTACATTTACTTATGCCTATGTGGAGGGACAAGTTAACTCACGAAAGCATAAGTCGTATGTAACCTAAAAGTATTCACTAGCTCATGGAGGGACGAGTTAACTCACGAAGGCGTAGCGTTTACTTTCACTTAAACGGACGGAGCCCGGGTAGAGAGCTCATGTTATGCGAAAATGCAAGTACATAGTGTGTGGGGAAAAACTCATAAACCTTTACATTTTATTTAAAGAAACTAAACCGGAATTAAAACCATAAAGACTGAAAAACAAACAAATAACAAGTTAGAAGAAATATTTACAACACGATACAAATGCATGAATTTTGAAAACGAGATTCTCGGATCACGACCAAATATTTACTTTGAACAAGGAAATTTGAAAACTTTGACAAAACATGTTTAATTCTGACTCGACTCATGACCGGTCCCCAATGTGGAGTCGCCAAATGTAGCTACGTAAAAATTTTAGTTTCGGGTCGCTAATTGTGGCGATCTATTGAAAACTTGAAAACTAAATTTTGATTTTTAAAATAAACAGGGAGTCGCCACCGATCTTTTTTTAGGGTGTGATCGGACACCTATTAGGGTCCTTTATTTTTAAAATGAAAAGAAGGCTGAGTTTAAGTCTACGTTAAAATCCAAAGAAAGAGTAGGGTTCGGGAGTCGGTTACGTGCGAGGAAGGTATTAGCACCCTCGCGACGCCCAAAATTTGGTATCTCATAAACACGTGTTGTCTTGATTTTCAAAAATGCGAGTTCAATGTAACACTTAGATGTGATCCGATTAAAACATGAGAATTTTTAATCTTTAGATTTTTAGAATGACACACCGCTTTAATATGAGTCTATTGATGTTCACCCAACATAGCGATGAAATCGATGACTTAATGTTAAACCGAGATGCGTTGCCTTGATTATTAAAATCAAATAGAAAACAAAAATATGGCTTTCAAAGTAATGCAAAGCAAAACAGATATGGAATAAAATAAATAAATGAAAGGGCTAGGTACAGATTGAAGTAAATAATCAATACGATAATGATATTGAAATGATAGAGATATATACGACACTAAAGCGCCATACTAGAATTAAACATGACATAGAAACAATGAATATATATATATAACATATTTAAAATGAACATATACAATATACATATATATATCAAATATATACTAATAATAGTAAAAATAGCGACAATAAAAGATATATGTACACCAAATAACATATATATAGGTAGTAATAATGTTAAAGATATATAGAATTTGAAATATATATATAGAATAGCAAAACGTGACTTGTAATGTTATAATATATACGTAATATTCACATATGTATATATATATATATATATATATATATATATATATATATATATATATATATATATATATATATATATATATATATATACACACACATAAGAGATATATACACCGATATGTACAATAATATTATAAAAGAAAAAAAAAAGATAATACAAAATATTGAAATGAAATAATGAAAACTACTACATATATACACACATATATAATGAAATACATATACAATATAATGTTAAAACACTTATATAATATATACATACATAATTATAATGTTGAAAACATCTATTAATAATAAACATAAACCTATATGTATTAAAGATATATATATAATAAAACATATAATAGTATTCATAATAGTAAGGATAAAATATATACATGATATGTACATATATGTATAAGATAAATAAAAACGTAGGTAAGTGACATTTATGAAAAATATATTAAAATAAAAATAATGAATGATAATAATGAAAATAATAGGTATAATAATAATAAATAAAAATGATATACTAAAATAATACTAGATATGAAATATGTATACAGAATAGTATATAAAACACATAACTAATAATATTGAAGATATATATATACATAAGATAAAGTTAAAAAGTGTATACATAGTAATATTTAAACGTACACAGTAGATATCTATATTAGAAGTAAAAAAAGGCTATTAATACACTACATAAATACTTACATATACATATACACATATAAGTATTAAGGGATACATAATATTAATATTAATAATAGTAAAATACTAATAATAATAATAATAATAATAATAATAATAATAATAATAATAATAATAATAATAGTAGAAAATAAAATAATAATAAGAGAAATAGAAATAATAGTATCAAACAGGTTAGAGTGAAAAAGGACCAAATCAAAACTAAAATCGAGTCTTGGGGTAATTTGAAAAGAGAGTAAAGAGGAAAGGACCAGATTGCAAGGTGCGCATAACTTTGAGAGTACCAAAATCGCAATATTTCCACATTCTAAAACGCAAGACATCAACAGGGGTTGAATTGAAAGACGGGATAAAGTTTAGGCCAATTCATAAATACATATAAACTGATTTAAAATATCAAAAATGCGGAAGGATCTATTGCGCAAATAACCCCTAAGAGCAAAAAAACGCGGATCCTTGTCCGGAGCGGGTCGGATCGGTCGGGTAAGGCTTAAACGACGTCGTTTTGGGGCTTAAGTGTAGCCCCAAAAACGACGCTGTCTTTGAGGTGCTATAAATAGGCCCATTTTCGGAAAAAAATCATTTGAAGGAGAAAAGAAAAAAAGAAGAGAGGGGAAGAGAGGGAGAGAGAGAGGGAGTCCGGCCATGGGGCCGCCACCGACCCTCACTCACCGCCTTAAATCGTGTGCGCACACCACCACACACGCGTGGCCTGAAATTCAAAAGGTAATTTTTTGTTTTTTTTTTTTTTTAGTTTTTTTTTTTAAAAGTATATATTATGTTTATATTAGTAAAAAAAAATAAAGAAATATGTATATAGATGCGAAAATCGGAAAGAAAAAGAAGAAAAATAAACAAAGTAACCTTTTTTGTTTGCTTTCGTTTTCTTCTCCGAATACTTGCTATTTTTGCCTGTTTTTGGGACTATTATTGTTGTTTAATATCATATATTTCATCCCCTTTTGCAAAAACTTTTTCCCCCTTTTTATACACTGAGTTTTGAAGGCTTTTTGTAGCCCCCTTTTACATGATTTTTCTATTCTATTTATCGTCCTTTCTTACATTACATAAACGATGCAACTTGGGCAAGTGGAGAGTCGGTCACTGCTGATCGATGTGACAGAGGTTGACAGAGAAGTGGCGGTCAGAGCAAGCGGTTGGTGGAGCGGTGGTCATTAGGCTAGGGTTTGCTTTTTTTTTTTTGATTTGATTTTGTGTAATGGGTCATTAGTTTAGTGGGCTTGTTGGGCTAGGGGTTTTGGGATAGGGTAGGTTAGTTGGGTTTTAATTGAAATGTATTTGGGTTAGCTGATGTATTTGGGCAAATTTTGGGCCCTACAATATGTACATAAAATAATAATGTATATTGTGTAATTTGTGCCATTATTTATTATTTTATATACTATATTTGCATAAAATGATAAAGCATGTATATTGTAGCTAGATTTATTTAATTTCTTGTAATATGTAAAACATATCATTATTTTTTTAAAACAAAAATCTCATTTGATTCAATTTTTTTTTTTTTAAAAAGTGAGGCAATGTTTTAATATTTAGGAATTCGGGAAGAAGTGCCCTAACATGCTGGGTTGCGATTTCCTGTTCGCCTAAATATCTAAAAATATCCTTTTAAACGAGTTTCACAAATCACAAGATGATTTCAGTTACGAAATTTTAAAGATATCGTGTCCAATCATGCTGGATTTGATGTTTGTACTCTTTCGAAGCGAAGGAATTTTGATTCTTTTTAACTCAAATTATTACTATTTTAGAGGAAATCTCATTTCTAAATTCTTTCAAAATTCTGACATTAAGACAAAATTATTCAATTTGGTACCAATTTTGGGCGTTACAAGGGTGCTAATCCTTCCTTGTACGTAACCGACTCCCAAACCTGTTTTCTCGTAATTTCGTGGACCAAAACGTTTTATAAAGTGACCCAATCACACTTTAAAAGGTTGGTTGCGACTCCCATTTTTAAAATACCCTCCCCTATTTAAAGAGAGGAGGTGTCAACACCCATAAAATATATCTACAAATTGAAAAGAGAGAAGACATATTGAGTGAATGAGAAGAAGAAAGAAATAAAAAAAGAATTGATGGGGGAGAAAAGGATCCGCCCAAAATCTTGTTCCTTTTGAATACCATCTAAAGCTTTTTATTATAAATATTAAGATTATAATGATTTTAGTTATTTAATTTCATCAAGTTATATAATTTGTCAATAATTTCTTTTAAGGATTTATCTCTAAAAGAAAGTAAAATAATAAATTTTCGTTCAAGATTGTTGAAGTCATAACATAAAAATTAAATTCAAAAATAAAAATCTCTTTTGTGCGATTCTAATTGAATTGATGTCAAAAGTCAATTAGACATCAATTTAATTGGAAAATTACCAAAATATCTTTCCGTAATTAAAATAAATAATATTATTTAAATGTATTTTAATATTTTTATGCAACAAAATCAATAAAAATATGAATATGATGGGATTTAAAATAAGGCTCATCTACTTGATTAATTTAATTTTTTTTACCCGATTCAATAAAACATTAACCTCTAAATATTACACCTTTTGAATCTTCGTATTGGCGAACATAGAAAGGAGAAGTTATCTTTTGTGTTTACGTGTGTTTTAGTGTTTCTGGCTAATTAAGTGCTCCTTATTTCCTTTGAAAACAAAGTTTGTTCTTCTCTCTCTCTTTTTTTGTTGTAGAAATAAAAATAAAGAATATTGATATTTAAAATGCAAAAAAAATAAAATAAAATACTGTTTGAACATGTGTAAATTAATATTGTACGCATAAAATTTATATTGAATAATATTTAATACAAAGAAAAGTAGAAAAAAATATGTTAAAATAAGATTTTGGTGAATCAAATTTAATAATTAATTTATAGTTCATAGTTTATAGTTATATACAAAAATGGATGATATAATATCTTCTGAAGTCTTCCCTTTGGTTGACCATAAAAGGAGAAGTCATTGTTTTATGTTTTTTGGTATTTATTTGTGAGCCCTACACACACATCAAAATTATATATAATGTAGACCTTTGGAAATCATCCTATTGTTGACCATAAAAAGAGAAGTCATTCTCTTCTGTGTTTTGTTTCCTTTAATTGTGTGACTAATTAAGTGCTCCTTATTTCCTTTCAAAATAAAGTTTTTTTTCTTCCCTTTTTTGGTAGAAATTAAAATAAAGATTATTTTAATTTAAAATCCAATTAAAGTTACTATTTGAACTGGTATAAATTAATATTGTTACGTGTAACTATAGAGAAATAAAAATAAAAATAAATATATGATGTAAAATTATTAATTTGAGTTTTAGCGTAACTGGTATTAGTATGTTGTTAATATAATAGAGCGTGGGTTCAAATATATTCAAGTGGATTTTTCCTCCTATTTAAAAGTTAGAGAGGGGTTAGGGGCGAAGTTAAAAATTTTTTTTGGGAGACGAAATTAAATTGTATATTTTTATAAGAGCTAAAATATTATTTCACCATTTTAATAGCTTATATCTTTACAATTTTTAAAAGATTAAATCAATATATTATTATTTTTTAAGCCAAGGTACAATTTTACTAATTACTAACTCAAAATTATATAAATTTTAAAAGACTAAAATTTGAATTTCACATTTTTAGAGGAACCCTGCTAGGCACCCTCTTGCCGCCCCTAGGAGGGTATAAAATATGGGAATTATGACTACTTATCATACTTAACCTATTACTTTTCTTCAAGCAAAATAAATACTAATGCACATGAGAATGCAAATTTACTGGATACAATGCAATGAATAAATAAATAAATATTATTTCATCACAGAGTTGCCTCTCTGTAACCACCTTTATTTATGTCTTTGGTTAGATGTTCTTAAATGTTATTTCTTTGGTTAGATGTTCTTAAATGTTATTTCACCACTAAAGAATTTGAATAATGTCTTGAATTAGTAAAATCAAACATTAGACACAAATTGAAAGCCAAGGCAACTTTGGACTTTTGATCCCTTTCAATTCTTTAACCGACCATTCCTGCACCTAGTTATAATTCTAATACAATAAAAGTACATGAATAGGTTGAATGGATGGTGTTTGTTTGACATAACCTGTAGAAAGTGCAAAATTAATCTCTTTCCTCATAACTTCATCTTCTATATTTTGTTCAACTTTACCAAAAGTTTGAAGAATTTTTCCCTCATCCTTTTTTTACTTTGGCAAAATTTTCTAAGGATATAACTTTTAATTAATTGACTAAAGATATAACTTTTCTTGTTTTTTTTTTAATTAATTGAATGTCATTTAATTGACTAAAGATATAGCTTTTCTTGTTTTTTTTTTTTTTTTTTTCTATTATGCGATCAAAGTTTAGTTTTAACTTGGTGAGTTTTATGGTGGCTAAAATTCATTTAAAGATTTATTTATTTATGGTGTGATTTACTTAAATCTTGCGTAAGTGTCATGTTTATATAACGTATGCACTTTGATATATTAAAAACATGTGCTCTTAATGTAATCGATTGAACATCAATATTTTAGATACATAATTTATGTATGGCATGATTTCACTCACAATAGTGAAATCATAGTTCGATAAAAAGAGCAAATGATATTCTTTTACTGGTATTGTATGGAATATGAAAAATGAAACACGATCATATGTCTTTTTTGGAGGACAAATGATTTTATCAGTATTAAAATGCGTAATGATCATTTTAATTGTGGATGATATATAATGGTGATGAGATAAAAATAGATCAAATTAAGTTAATGGATTTAATATAAAGGGATCATTGATATCTATAAGGGTGACATGTATGATAAGGTCATTGGAAAAAACTTAATTCAGTAGCTTTAGTAATGACATATAATAAAGAGTTCACTTACTCTTGGTGGATTGACTTCATGATTAAATAATTTTGTAATTAATAAATGAATAGTTGGAACTTTTAAACTTTTAATGTAATTTAGTTAATAATTAAGCTATGCAATTTAGTTTAAATCATGTAATTAATTTATAATAAATAGCATCTAATTTAGTTAATTATTTTGTAGGTTAAAATGCATGTGAAATTATCTCTAATCAAATTTTTTATATTATTTAATTAATTATATTTTTAAAATTAAATTTATACTATTATTCTTGCATAAAATTCATTTTTTTTAAAACTTAAATAATGTATAGATGTTTGGCAAGCCATAAGTGATTATATTTTAGTGGAACTCACTAGCATTCTGTAAGCCCATTAAGTAGATATACACTGGACAGGAATTTTAAAGTTGTTTCATATCCAAAACGAATATCAAACCCTTTGACTACTAATTAAGATAAAAAAAAAAAACTATTATCATCTAATCTAATCATGTGATTCATATGATTTTTTTTAATCCCATAAAAAATTAAATACTCTATTCCCAATATATTAAATATTCATAAAAGAGAACATGGACAATAAATAAGCATAATACAAATAGATTGGAATCCAAAGTCCGCAAAGATTAAGTGTTACAAAGTTAACACTGTTTGAAGCAAAATCTACATAGATAAAGAAAAAACCAACATCCCAAGGGGATAAGATACCGTGCCATTTCCAGTAAATCAAATGTAAATGCTCCAGCAAAGACGTCTTCCATAATAAAGTATGAACAATATCCTATAACTATAATGGTTCCTTCCCAGAAATCATACTTTACGAAAAGAAATAACCAGCATTTGCTTGCTAATCTTAAAACTAGTGGGTAAACCTCAGTAGGAATTACTTCATACTCAAAACATGAAGGAGGTAAGAAACATGCCAAAAGTGCAACACTTTGTTTTGACACCCGATCACCATAAAACATGACCAATGTCAAAACAAAAAACAATGGCGTAAATACTAGCATAACTTTAAATGCAAAATCAGTTGGGGTTAAGAAAGAAACTGATTGGTCAAAGCATATTGCGAATAAAGCAAGTAGTACTTGAATTGTTTTCTTGAAACCGTGGGGAAAAAGGTTTAAGCAGGGCTAGTGTTAGGAAAAAGGTTACCATGAACACAACATAGGTTGGAATATAGAAAAGAAGGAAAAAAGGTTGATCAGGTACTGATCTCCCTAGAACTTTTGATCTCTTACTCCATTTGGTGTTGTCACCCAGCCAAACACCACCAGGTGGGCTAAGCGTGGCTTGGTAGGTTCCAGTTAGAAGCTGTCCTAAAACTACTAGTAAGGCACTGCGGTCATCGCTTTATATATTATCCAAATCGTCAAAAATTATTGATGATACTTTTTCGACATACTTGGCGATTTGTTTCTCCCACTTAGATTTAATGTTTGAAACTCCTGGAATAAAGCGACCACGTAGAATTCTGATGCTTTCTCTGTTATTATGTTGTTCTGCAACACCCAGTGCGGTTAAATCGGATTGATTAGTGGCATGCTTATCAGCCTTGCTACTTAATAATAGTTTAAGCATCTGTTTAATTTTTAGTTTAAGATATAAAAAAACTACAATCAGTTAATCATGACTACGGAGTAAAAAAGAATTTATTTAATATTAGTTTATAATAAATCATATAATTAATTTATAATAAAAAATATCTAATTTAGTTAATTATTTTGTGGGTTAAAATGTATGGCAAATTATCTCTGATGAATACAATTTTTATATTATTTAATTATAATTATATTTTTAAAATTAAATTTAAGTCCTAAAATTAAAATACTATTATTGTTTCATAAAATTCATTTTTTAACTTAAATAATGTATAGCCATGTTTGACAAGACATAAGGTGATTAGGTTTTAGTGGAACTCACTAGTGTTCTATAGGGCCATTAAGAGGTAGATGTTGAACATAAGTTTTTAAATTGTTTCATATAAAAAATGAGGATTAAAAGCTGCATCATTAATTAAAATAAGAGAAGCCTTTGTCATCTAGAGGTGTTCACGGGCAGGGCCAGGATGGGTTCAGTCGGGCTCAACTAAAAATTTAGGCCTATTTATTAGGCTTGGGCCTGGCCCTGACCGAAAAATGGGCCTAAAATTTTGCCCAAGCCCGACCCGGATAAAAATACTAATACCTGAGCCCAACGCTGTCCGCCCATTAATTTTTTATATAATTTTTATATACTTTTTAAATATATATATAATATATCAAAAATACTAAAAATATTGAAATAAATATTTCCCAACAAATTGAAAATAAATTTTAAAAAATATGTGGACTTAAATAACACTAAGATAGATGCAACTTAACAAGCAAATGCTCTAAAATAATAACAAAATTAACAATAAAATAAGTTTTATACAATATCAAACAATAACAGCAAAATAGTAGCAACATAATAGTCAAATGGTAGCAAAATAGCAAAAAATAACAACCAAAAATAACATTAAAAAAAAAAAAGAGCAGAATTTTTTTGTCCTTTAGTGAATTTGGGCCGGGCCAGAACCTAGGCCCAGTCCAAAAATGCCTTACCTGAGGCCTAACCTTTTTTTTAAACGGGTCTTTTTTTTTTGTACAAACCTATTTTTTGGGGCCTATATTTTTGTTCAATTCCTCCCATATTTTGGGTTGGCCTTCAGGCTGGACCACATAACCCAACTCATGATCAGATCTATTATATTATCATTGTCGAAACCATTTTTTTGAAAAACCGGGATCGACTTGGGTTTTGAAAAGAAAACGAAAAGACGGGAGTCGCCACCAATCCTTTTTGATGAGATGTGATCGGGTCACCTCGTAAAAGTGGTTGTTTTTAATAAATGGTTCGATTTATTTAAACAACGATTTTGGTCCACGGAATTCAGAAAAATGGGTTCGGGATTCGGTTACGCACGAGGAAGGATTAGCACCCTCGCAACGCCCAAAATTGGTACCTAGTTGATTAATTAATGTCTTAATGTCGAAAATTAAAAACTTGAAAGACTCTTAAAATATGATCCCTTTTTTGTAAAAAATACTCGAATGTTAAAGACCTTTTCGTTTCAAAGTAATAAAATGTCACATCCAGTAAGTTAGGACATGACATCTCGAACTTTTGAGAATGAGCTTGCCTTTTACTTAAAATTTGTGTATTTGAACTTTTTAAAAGGGTATTCGATTATTTAGAGTAAACGAGAAAATCGAAACCCAGAAAGTTAGGGCACGATATCTCAAACTTTCAAATACCTAATATTGCCTTTGTTTGCAAAAATCTTATCTCGAGGTGACAAGATGTCATATCCAGTAAGTTAGGACACGACACCTTGTATCTCCGAGAATAAGCATTTTATTCAAAATTCGTGTTGCGATTTTAAAAGAATATTCTGTTATTTAGATTAAATGAGAAAAATCGAAACCCAGTAAGTTAGGGCACGATTTTCTCGAAATTCCAAATCGAATTATTGCCTTTATAGAAGAATTAATTTTGGGTTGGATAAAATATAAATTCGTAATAAAACGAGATAATAGAGAATGCATAAACAAATAAAAATTTCAGTATTGACAGACATAGCAGAATAAATGTAAATGTGAATGTGAACGATAATGATGAAAGTAAAAATAAAATAAATGAATAAAACAGATAAGCTAAAGTAAGAAAAAAATAATAAATAAGCTAAAAATATTTGAAATTAAAAAGAACTAGTAGTAGATAAATAAACACTATGTAAAACTATTTAAAAAATGATAGCATAGTAATGATAATAATATTAATAGTAATAATACAAGTAATAAATATTTTAAAGTTTGGAATGATGTATATATATATATATTTATATATATATATAAATAATATATAATTTGAATGAGGAGTAAAAGTAAATTAGTGTATTTAGTGAGTAATAGGTAAAGAATAATATAATAATAATATAATAGTAATAATAACAATGGTGATAATAATAACAAAAAAATAGTGATAGCAAAATAATGATATTAGTACATAAATATAAATAGAAATATGATACTTTAAAATATAATAATAAAAATATAGGTAAATAAGTTAGATAAAGTAAATAGAGGTGAAAGCATACTAATAATAATAATGCCATAGTAATAATGATAATAAAAAATTTAGTAATAACACTAACATGTTAAATAATAAAAAAAATAGTAACAGTAATTTAAAAATGATGATGATAATAATAATAATAATAATAATAATAATAATAATAATAATAGCAGCAACGACAGTAATAATAATATATTAATAATAAATAATAATAAAAGGAATAAAAACAATGTTAATAATAAGAATATTAATAATGGTAATAATAACAATAATAACAATAATATATACATAAAAAATAATAATATAAGTAGTAATAATAAAATAAATATAAATATAAGTATAATAATAATAATATAATAAAACAATAAAAGTAATGAAATGGACGAAATTGAAACTAAAAACGAAGTTTTGGGGCAGATTTGAAATAAAAATAAAGGGGAGGACCTCATTGAAAGGCGCGGATAACATGGAGGGACCAGATAGGGAAATATTCTCGCCCTCCAAAACGCTGCACTTCATACGGAACTAAATTGACGACTGAAACAAATTATTAAGTACAAATTTAGATAAACAGAAAATTGATTACGAACTGATTTAAAAGCGGAAGGACTTATTTGGCAAATAGCCCACTATAGCAAAAACGTGCGGATCTCAGGTAAGGCGGGTCGGTTGCACGGGTATGGAATAAAACGGCACCGTTTTGGGCGTCTAATGCTTACCCCAAAACGACTCCGTACCAGGGGTCTTTAAAAGCTAATTTTTTGAAAAAAAAAACTTCAGTTTTCCTTCTTCTAAAAAAAAATCAGAACTTTTGTCAAAACTCTCTCTAATCTCCCCTTAAACTTCGAGCTCCGGCAGAACTCCGGCATCGGTAGTTGTCGTCTATCGCCGCGCCGGCCACTGTACATGGCGACTGAAAAATGGCAAAATCTCCTTATTTTTCCTTTGTGGTTTCAAAAAGGGTAAGCCCTCTTCTCCTTTCTTATTTTTATCCTTTTACTTGAAAATAGATTTGTAATGATATGTAAAAAAAAAGAAAAAACAAGGAAAACGAAAAAGAAAAAAGAAGAAGATCAAAGTCAACACTTTTTTCTTCTATATTTTTTGCTTTTGATTGCTTAATAATGGTGTAATACCATCTCTTTTTTGTATTCCATGAATGTCCAGCGAGAATGCCTTTGGTTTATAATGACTTTTATAGCCATTTACAATACTTTTTTTTATCTATTTTTTATGCTTGTTGTCACTTCTTCTCTGGTTTTGCAGGTGCAAGTGGGTGGCTGCATAGTGGCGATGCTAATGTCGACAATGGCGGTGGGGCAGGTTGGTCAGAAGGCAGTTGGCTGAAGACTTAGGGCGACAGCTAGCTAGGTTAATTTAGGGTTTTCTTTATTTGTTTTTTTTATTTGGGCTGTTAGGGTTAGTTTGAGTTTGGTTTAATTGGGAATTGGGTTTTGTTGATTGAGTTTTAGGTTTAATTTTTGGGTTATTATTTTGGCCTGAGTCAAAATTGATGTGCACAGCTGCCCCTCTTTGCTCGTTATCGTGTAACGAGAACAGAGCAAAGACTTTTAAGAAAGACCAATTTTGCCCAGACTCGTCAAGTTTTGACTTATTTAATGCTCCTCTTCTTCAGGTAGCCTTATTCTAGTCCACTGCGTCTTGTTGCTTCGATCCATTCCACTGCAACTTTAGAGAGATAAGGTTTGTAGTTTTCAGCCTGCTCCACTGCAACTTCAGGGAAATAAGATTTGCTATCTTCAGTCTACTTTGCTGCAACTTTAGGGAGATAAGACTTGTGACTTTAATCTACCTCGCTGAAACTTCAAGGAGATCTGCTGTGGCTTCAAGCCGCTCCAACACCATTTCGGGGAGAAGAGATCAGCTGAAACTTCAAGGAGATCTGCTGTGGCTTCAAGCCGCTCCAAAGCCATTTCAGGGAGAAGAGATCTGCTGAAGCTTCAAGGAGATCTGTTGTGGCTTCTAGCCACTCCAGTGCCATTTCAGGGAGAATAGATTTTTTGCTTCGATCTACTCCGCTGGAACTTCAAGGAGATACGAATGGCGGCTTTGAGCCTCTCCAGTGCCATTTCAGGGAGAAGAGATTTATAGCTTCGATCTACTCCATTGGAACTTCAAGGAGATACAAATTGTGGCTTCTAGCCTCATTTCAGGGAGAAGAGATCTGCTGAAACTTCAAGGAGATATGAATTGTGGCTTCGAGCCTCTCTAGTGCCATTTCAGGGAGAAGAGATTTGTAGCTTCGATCTACCCCGTTGGAACTTCAAGGAGATACGAATTGATGATTTCAACCTACTCCACTACTCTTTGGGAGATAGGATGGTGGCTTAAATTTGCTTCACTATTACTTAGGGAGATAAGATTTATAATTCGACCTGTTGCCCTACTGCTTAGAGGGTTAAGGCCCATCGCCTTTGATCCATTTCCCTACTACTTAGGGTGATAAGATCTATAAATTCAGCTTGTTACCCTACTGCTTAGGGGTTTAAGGCCATCGCCTTCGATCTATTTCCCTACTACTTAGGGTGATAAGATCTGTAAATTCAGCCTGTTGCCCTATTACTTAGGGGTTTAAGGCCCATCGCCTTCGATCTATTTCCCTACCACTTCGGGGGTTAAGATCTGTAAATTCAACCTGTTTCCTTACTGCTTAGGGGGTTAAGGTTTGTGAATTAATCAATTCTAGGGACATGACCTGTGGAATCAGTTCCATGTATCTATGCTTATGCTAAATGATTAGGATGCTATGATCGAAATGAATCAAATGCTCCTAACTAAATGTGATGCTTATGTCAAATAATTAGGATGCTATGATCGAAATGAATCAAATGCTCCTAACTAGATATGTTATGAATGATTTATGAATGCAGACATGTAAATGATCCCTTTTCTAAAAGGATTAAGGTAACATTGCTCGTGGTTAATCAGGACATTATCATTGACATATTACGCTGCCATCTTGTTCGGCTAGTATTCTTGATAGAAAAGTCAAAGAAATAATCACATTCTGCTCAGCAAGCTTGCCCCGCTGTAATTTTAGAGTCCCTTCCACTGTACCTTCTTGGACATAAAGTTCGTACCTCCTACTGAAACTTCAGAGGAATAACATTTGGTTTTATCCATCCTGCTGCAACTCAGAGGTATAGGATTTGTATCATCGTCAATCAATTGATTTGTTACACCATTCCCTAGGGGTAATGACCAGATGTATATGTCTGATATCTGTATGAATGCAGAGTATCATTTTTCTTTTTCCAAGAATGATCCCCTTTTACACTTGGGTTGACATTGCTTGTTATTTGTTGTATCACCGACGAGATATCTTGCCTCTTCATTCGACTGATACCTTTGACAGAAAATTTGAAGAGATAATTACAATTTAGACTCCTCTTTCTCAAACATTTCCAGCCCTTAGGTTTGGTGAGTTCTAAATAATAGTCCTATTTTAGGCTCCTGTACTATTTAGAAGCTTCCAGAATAATATGCTGAGCTTCTTTTGTGCAAGTATTGTTGGTCCATTAATCGTTATTTCAATGCAAAATGCTTGAAAAAGATCAAAACAATGGACAAGAAGGAAATTGATTGGGAGCATAGCTCGAAATGAATCAATTAATCAAATATTGCGAATGCAATAAGAAGGAAATTAACTCAAAATGAATAAGTTAATCAAAGATAGCAATGCGATAAGAAGGAAATTTATTGGGACATATCTTGAAAAGAATAAGGTAATCAAAAATAACAAATTCAAAATGGGCAAAATGGAAGCTAGGTGCCCCAGATATCGCAGCTTGAGCTTCTCTGTACCAACTTCTTAAGGACCTTTCTGAGCTCAATATATGTTTAGGGGATCCGTAGTACTTTGTCGATGCCCCAAGACGTAGCATACTTCTTCATTGTTAATTCAGGCATAGCAAAACTGTTGTATGCCCCACTTTGATCCAAATTTGAGCCGCCCTTTTTAGGTTTTCAACTCAAATCCCTTTTGGACTCAAGGCGCCATTTGCGGGGTTTCGCTCGGCCTTTCCTTTTTCTTTTTCCCTCTTTTTTTAGGATTTTTTTAGGATTTTTGGATTTTTGGATTTTTGGATTTTTTTGGATTTTTGGATTTTTGTTTTTTTCTTTATTTTTTTGTTATTTTTTTAAGGCGCCCTTTGTGGGTTTTCACCTTCGCCTCTCCCCTTTTAGGTAGAATACTCATTGACTGGATTTGCCATCCGTCTTGGTCAATATCAATGCTTCTCTAGAACAGGCTTTCTTTACTACATAAGGTCCCTCCTAGTTTGACATATTTCTTCATTTGAAGTCCTTTTGTATAGGAAGGATCTTCTTCAATATCAAGTTCTCCTCATGGAATTTTCTAGGATGAGCATTTTTATCATAAGCTTGCATCATTTATTTCTAGTGCATTGGACCACGATAGATAGCTTTTAACCTCCTCTTTTCAAATTCAATTGATCCTATCGGGATTGGATCCATTTTGCCTTATCCAACTTCAGCTCTGACAAGACTCGGAAAAAAAAATCTCGTCTTCAAAATCGTTTCTATTCCATAAACCAATGAGTAATGTGTTGCCTTGGCGACAGTCTTGGCCAACATTTGATAAGCATAGAGGGTAAATGGTAACTTCTTTATACCAATCTTTACAAGTCTCAATTGCCTTATGGCCTTTGTTTTGTTGTTTTCATTCTTCTTTCTCCCTTTTTTCTTTTTTTTTTTTTTTTTGTTTTTTTGTGTTTTTGTTTTTTTTTTTGGGTTTGATTACTGTCGGCCTTGCAATATTGGCATACCCTCTTAGTAAGGTACTCGACGACGATAAAGATGAATCAATGTCAGCTAAAAGCTTTTGACGAGATCGACCCAATAACATTCATGCCCCACATAGAGAAAATTTATGACGAAATGAATGAAGCACATTAATTTTCTCTCCATAAATTTGGCATTTACGGCATACTAATGCAATCCTTTTCTACGGTGGACCAGCAGAACCCAAATCTCATGATTAGCCTGGCCATCGTAAAACCATTACCATATGCTGTTCAAACAACCTGCAACATCCTCACATCTTAGTAGCTCAGGCGTATCATGATGTGATCATGCAAAAAACATCTTTGAATTGGGAATAACTCAATGATGTCTTGCTTTATCTTTGTGGTGAGCTAGGCTTTGATCTTCACCTCTTTTCTTGCAATTTTCACTGACCCTTTGTAGAGTAGGATCTGCTTTTCATCCTATTCTACCATTCTTAACAAATCAAAAGATAAGTTACGATCATTGTCATTTTCAAAGTCCTGAGATCCCTCTAGACACATATCTTGCTCAAAAGGAAACTCGGAGTCAGTGATAGCATCACTCACGTCATTAATATCTGGGGACCTATTATAGGTACGAAGAAAAATTCCAAAGAATAAATGATTATCATGAATGAAGAATAAAATAATATTTGAGATAAAATCCAAAAGAACGAAAGAGTCTAAAAATAATTTTTTGTACAGTATGAAATGAAATAAAGAATATTTGCTCAAAAAGATGCATTTTATTGAAATAAAGACTTAGGACACAAGCCTATTTCACAAAAGGATTCTTATTACTTCTAGGCTTAAAGTAACAAGCGTGTTTTGAATATTATTCTAGATTAGCTCTAAAAATACAGGGATTTCTTCCATAGTCCCATTGTTGAAAACATTCCCAAGTATGTAAGGGTAGATACTCAAAATTCTATTCCCGGGTTCCCTCTTCTGATAAGTCATTAATGTTCAGATTCTCCCAATATCAGGTCTTGCATTTGAGTCCTGAGCTTGATGTACCCTTAGATCTCATGCCCCTATTCATCATGGAACTCATAATGTTGACCCCTTTTATAGAAAGGTTGGGTAACAGATTTTCAGCACCAGATGGATCATCAAGTTTCACGATACTCAACTTGGTAAGTCTTTCATTTAACTTTTTAAAAGTGGTACAATTCTCAATGGAATGCCCCGTGATTCCCGCAGGTATTCACATTGGCCGCTTGCATCGTACCATGTAGGGTTTGGAGGCTGTATTGGTTCTATGTAAAAAGAGGACACAACATGTGTGTCAAACAAAATTTGGTATAACTCCTTATACATGATTGGGATATGCGCAAACTGGGGTTTTTCTGAATTCAATCTTGGATCGGGTTTTTGCCTTGGGGAGACCTGATGGCTAGTAGTTACTGTCATTGGCTGGCTTACTGTAATCAGCTTCGAATAACCCTTGTTATACATACTCGTGCTATTCGCTTCCTTTTTCTTCTTCTTTGGGGCCTTTAGAGTCTATTCTCCCATTTTCTTTGTTTCTGCCAGAACAATCGGTTTGGCTCGATCATCTTCCGGGTTAAAACCTAAACCCATCGGGAAGTTCAACAGTGCCGAGGTGTCTGGTTAGGTCAGGATGCTTATTGGGGTAAAACCTTGGGAATAGACGATGTCCTCATTATCATCCTCACTATTGACCACTGGGCCACTCATTTTTTCAAATTCTCCGGCCAATTACTGGGTTAACTGGCCCATCATATTTCTTTGGAGTTCTATCATTTGTTCCAGCATATCTTGTTGAATTTGGATCAATTGCTCTTGCATCTGTATTTGCATTTGCTCTATTCTCTCCAACCTTTGGTCCATATCCTTTGTTGGTTCTAAAATAATTTTACCTAATTAGGTCCTTTTAGGAAAATCTAATGCATATACTAAAAATGCAATGAAAATGAATGAGATGCATGCAAAAAGAAAGAGAGGCGTTGATTTTGAATTCAATTCCATTAGAGCAACTTCTCTAGAAAACAAATTCCTTTACATAAAACGCATTACATATACGGCCTTGCCTTCATATTCCAAGCGAAGACACCGATTCTTTTCTTCATATCTGGCGGTTAAGATCAAATTTTTCAAACTTTTCAATGGATGCCTTTACTAGCTTTTTTTTGCTCGATCCAGGTTGCGACTCGTTGCTCACTTGTCCCCGCGATGCTTGTCAGCTTCTTTAAGACATGACGGCTCTCGAAAAATCTTTGTTGGCTTGAATCCTTGGGCAGTGAAGTAAAGTCGTGTATTCCCCCACGGACTATCAGTCTTCTCTTGTTGTTTACTCGGACCATATTCGGACGGCCGTATTATATTCCACTTTATCAAGGAATCAATTTCCTTATGACAAGCTCTTCTATTTAGCAATCGAATATTAATCAACACCTCCTTTCAATGATGATGTAATGCAATGCAATAATAGACAAAACAAAACAAAATACATTAGTACATAAGAAATAAACAACAAAATAAAACACTTATCTGGATAACTACTAGGGTTTGGCGCGGTCTACCTAAGGTGAGCTCCTAGGTCTCTCTATATGCAGTCCGGTTCTAAGGAAGGGTACCTGAACCAGCAGATTCCTCAATCTTCACCCATTATAGACTCATATGGATTGACTTCGGTTCAAGGGAATTGTAATACCCCGAAAATTTTTACAGTAAAATATTATTCGTGATATAGTAAAATAAGGAAATAAAGTGACAAAAAGGGGAATTTTGAGTTATGTCAATATTGGGAAGTATATTATGATATATTAATTCAAGAAAGGACTAAATTGTAAAAGTGAGAAAAGTTTTGTTGCATAAGAGTAAATACTCAAAATTTGAGGGGTTAAAGTGTAAATATGAAAAAGTTGAAGGACCAATAGTGTAAATATTTTAAGGGTGGAATGATCTAGAAACTAAGGAAAATGGATGAATTAGGACCAAATTGAATAGATGAAGAGCTATGAGGGACTAAATTACAATTTTACCAAATTAAATGATGACTCAAGGATGGAATTTTAAAAGATAATAAAGGGAAAAATGGTTAATTGGAAGAGAGAGAAATTTAAAAAGTAATAATGATGCTAGAGATATTTTGATATTTTATAATTATTTAATTAGATAAATATTATTTTATTAATATTTTAATAAGATATTTTATTATTATTTTATTAGTATATAAAGAAAGAAAGATGAGGAATTCTCATCCATCTTTCCATGCATGCAAACGTTAGAAGAGAAGAAAGGAAAGAAAGTATTCTTTTCTTTACAATTTGGTCCTTCCACCAAAAATTTAATATTTTCACCCAAAAATCAAAAGAATTTCCATAGTTACCAAGAGAGAAAAATGTTAAGGAGACTATGAGAAGTTAGAATATCAAGTTGGATTCAAGAAATGGAAGCTCAAGGAGAGAGAAAATCAAGATGAAGATTGAAATCAATAGAACAAGGTAAGAACATCATGATTTCAATATATTTTTAAGTTTGTTATTATTGAAAAAGCATGGGATTAATGTTAATGTAGAGTTTCCTTACATATGGTCCTATGTTCTTGATATGTTAGTGAAGAGAAAGTAAGAGAAATTGATGAGAAATAGTGTAGAGAAAGAAAATAAGGGTGTTATAAACATGGTAAATAATATCTTGCACTAAAACAGTTTTGGACAGCAGCAGTAGTCTAAATTTGAAAAATCACCAAAAATTTTAGAAATCGAATTATAGGATGAATAAAATATGAAATTAAATATTATTGAGTCTAGCTTCTTATAGAAAAATTATGCAAGCAATGGAATTGTAAATCATGAGATATAATATATTTTGTGAGACAAGGTTAGAAAGATTTCGGGTTCCCCTATTCTAAATTTAGAAAATCATAAAAAATTGGAGGAAAATAATTATGGGATTAAATTTATATTTTTAGAATCATGAATGAGCCTATTTTTAATAAAAACAAACAAGAGCATCATTTGAATTATGTACTAGGAGATAATTAAATTTTAGTGAAAAAGGGTCAAAACTATCAGACAGCAGAACAGGGGTAACTTTAAAGAATAAACTGTACTTATTGGATAAACCAAAAATTTTTAAAATTTTATGGTAAGAATATATATGAGTCTAGTTTCAGGGAAAATTATCAGATCTTAATTTGGAGTTCAAAAGCTCCAGATATAAATAATTTAGTGACTATGACACAGATGGACAGCTTGAATATTCATAAAAGTAAATAATAAAAATTATAGATAATGTTACTTACAAGTGTGTTATATACATTAAGGATGTGGAATGGAGAGGAGAAGGAGGAAAATATATATGAATATTCAGCTAGCATGGCTAATTTGCATGTTTTAGGCTTAAGGACTAAAATGAATAAAAGTAAAACTTTAGGAGGTAATTTAGTAAAAAAGTCAAAAATAACCAAATTGAAGGGAATGAATTGTTTTATTATCTAAATTAATAAATTGAATGAAATTTTCAATTTAAGATTGGGTGAAAATTGGGAAAATGGTAAATTACCAAAATCCCCCTGAATCTTGATATTTCTGCAATTTCGCCAAGTAAGTTTGTATAACTTGAATTATATTTTTAAATACTAGAAATGTATGTTATTGATGTGATATGATTTTAAATATCCCTTGTATGAAAATTGATGAAACATTGATATATTTGATAAAAAAGGGAAGAAATCCCAGTTGAACAAAAAGGAATTGAAGGTAAAAAGGATCTAGCCCGGACGGGTGATCCTATCTGATATAGCCCTCCCGAAGAATATGTGCAAAATGGATTTAGCCCGAATTAGGGTCTGAATTTAGCCTGGACTGGTAATTTAGATCCAAGCTCATTAGAGTAATTGTCGTTGCAAGGGATTTAGCCTGGACTGGTAATCCCGGCAATACTCTATGAGTTTATATTACAGGGGATTTAGCCTGGACTGGTAATCCCACTATAAGGATGAGGTTCGCGGGAGTGTTCTCTCTGATATGAAATGTGTAAGACCATGGTTGAAAGATACCATGGCAATGTGATATGAAATGTGTAAGACCATGGTTGAAAGATACCATGACAACGCGATATGAAATGAATAAGACCATGGTTGAAAGATACCATGGCAACGTGATATGAAATGAATAAGACCATGGTTGAAAGATACCATGGAAACATGGCAGAAAATGAGTAAGACCATAGTTGAAAGACACTCTGGCATCATGTCAAAGATAAATAAGACCATGGACGGGAGACACTATGACATCTATTGAGAAATTGATATTCAGGTAATATGTATCAGACGACGAATGGTTAAATGAAATGGTTGTGTGAAATATTTACAAGAACCAGTCATATGGAAATATATGTACAAAATAGTTGTATGAAATAATTATGAAGATAGATAAACGAAATAAGTATAAGTACATGGAACATAATTTATGTTAAATTTGATATAAACTATTACCGGAATAAATATACAAAATATATGGAAATGATGGAGCATGAAACATTGATATAATGAAATGATTGATATATACTTATGAAGAAATGGTAAGAGAATGATATATTTCATGTGCATATATGATTATCTCTGATATGTTGATACAAGGAAATTATGTAAGTAAAGACAATTATTAAACTCAAGTATGACATGTCGAGAAAATAAGTATGTCAATGTTGAATTTATATGAAATATGTGCAAGTATACTAACAATAATGTTGTTTGACGCTTATACAAGTGCCAAGCTATTGATTGAATGGTAACATGTTTAATTATAAGGGGTATTGAAATGGTAAGTACTTAGATGAAAATATAATTTAAGATTTTGAAAAAAAATTCTATGATCCCGATTTAATTCCGGTTGGTTTCTAATATATGTTTGGGGCTTCGAGGGCCCAATAGAGAGATGTTATGATTATTTTCAAAATATGAATAATAAATGACTCAGAATTATCTGAAAATGTTCAGTAAACTCCGGTAATGCCTCGTACCCTATTCCGGCAATGGATACGAGTAGGGGGTGCTACAGGAATACATTTCCCTATGGCTATGCGGAGATGAAAATATCACGAAGACATAGGTACGGATGTATCTTGGAAGCAATCGACTAGCCCATGCGGAGGTGAAATCCTCACGAAGGCATAGCTTCTCACTCCCACTTAAAAGGGTAAGATCGATCGATCATGCAATGCAATATACAGAAAGATGCCTAAACTCAAACTAACACAACAATTATAAACCACAATGATAAGGATCGTAATAATGACGAATAAAAAATGCAACAAAAGGATCTCTTATGATGAAAATGCAATGTGATCGAAGCAAAATCAAACGCATCAACACAGAATAAATAAAATAGAGCACCTATCTGGGTGACCACTAGGATTTGGCATGGTTCTACCTAGGGTGGGCTCTTAAGGCTCATTATATGTGGTTCGATTCTAAAGTAAAAGGTACTCGAACTTGCAAATTCCTCGATCCTTACCCATTATAGGCTCATGTAGACTGAGTTCAGTTCAAGGGAATACATTTCCCTATGGCTGCACGGAGATGAAAATCTCACGAAGACATAGGTACAGATGTATTCCGAAAGCAATCCACTATCCTACACGGAGGTGAAAACCTCACGAAGGAATAGTTTCTCACTCTCACTTAAAAGGGTGTAACCATACGGTCATGCAATGCAATGTGCAGGCATATACAAAAAAAAAACAAACTCAAAGCAAATAAAGAAAATAAGAATAAAACGATGAAGATTGTAATACAAAATGGATATGAAATGCAATGAAAGGATCGTATATCAAAATGAAATTTTCAATTTTCGACAAAAAGACAAAAGTTAATCAACTCGTGGCTTGACTCTCTTTTTAGGTCCCCAGCGGAGTCGCCAGGCTGTCGAAACTATTTTTTTGAAAAACGGGGATCGACTTGGGTTTTGAAAAGAAAACGAAAAGACGGGAGTCGCCACTAATCCTTTTTGATGAGGTGTGATCGAGTCACCTCGTAAAAGTGGTTGTTTTTAATAAATGGTTCGGTTTATTTAAACAACCACTACAGGAAAACAGACTTTTAGCGGCGCTTTTTTTTGCCTTTAGCGGCGTTTTTAAGCGCCGCTAATACTTTTAGCGGCGCTTTCCCAAGCGCCGCAAGAAACGTCGCTATATGCAACGCCGCAAAAATTAGTGACGTTTTTTTCGAAAAAAACGCCGCTAAAGACCATGACCTTTAGCGGCGCTTTTTTCGCAAACGCCGCTAAAGACCAGGACCTTTAGCGGCGCTTTTTTCGTAAACGTAGCTAAAGACCATGGCCTTTAGCGGCGCTTTTTTCGAAAACGCCGCTAAAGACCAGGACCTTTAGCGGCGCTTTTTTCGCAAACGCCACTAAAGACCATGACCTTTAGCGGCGCTTTTTTCGCAAACGCCGCTAAAGATCATAACCTTTAGCGGCGCTTTTCTCACAAACGCCGCTAAAAATAATGATCTTAAAAAAATATTATATTTTAATTAAATAATATTTATTTCTATGTTAAATATTATATTATGTTTAATTTTTGAAATTTGAACTTTAAACTATATACTTTTAAGGATAAATAAAAAATATTAATTAAATTAAATTTTCCATTAAAATTTAAACTTCAAAACTAAATATAAAAATTAATGAATTTAAATTTAATACATAAACATTGATTCAATATGTAATTTAATACATAAAAAACACACACACACAGACACACAAAGTATTAGAATTTCTAAAACATAATTCATCCTGGTGAGAAAATAATGCCAAATCATCATCACATCTCATTAATCAAAGGAAAAAGATCAGAAAAGAAGAAGAAACAATATACAATAGAGGGCTGGTTCAAGCTTTAGATGAAGCCAAAGTATTGCAATGCCTGCATATATAACTTAGTGAAGTACTTTGATCTTGATCTTGGTTAAGACTTGTTCCAGCAATAAAGAAAATTGTTAAACGGAATTTCGGTCACCTGATTGAGCAAAACAAGGAAATTAGCTATACCATTTACTGTAACGAAAGTGAAATCAGTAAAAAGTAAACGCATAATAAAAAAAACTGATGCTAGGCTAATCGTAAATGCTAACGTCGCTGTAAATAAGTGACAGGCATAAGTCCAGTTTCATGTTGATGGACTTGTAAAGGCCTCAAAAAGAAAATAAGTAGCATATATGACAAATACAAAAAGGGTCTTAAAGGAGATGTCATGACAAACCTCATGTGTTTAATGTCTATCTCCTTGCCCGATTTCATGCGACTCATAACATGTTTCACTTTTTTTTATTAAGCTCACAAATCAGGTTTTTAGTTATCATAATCTTAATTTCTATGTCCAATAGCATTGATAAAGTAATTATTTTTCATTCAAACAAATTTGGTATTATCTTTAGTCACTTTGAAATGTCTAATCGATGAAGATAAGCAAAAAATGCCATAGTTGCTGAAAAACAAGCTTATGCCAAAGTTTGAACTCTATACCCTCTAGCATATAGGGGATCTTGAACCCAAAGTATTGAAAATGTCGATCAAAAGAAAGAGGAGATAAATTTGACGATGAAACTCTAATGGAAAGACGTTAAACTTTTGGAAGAAAAAGCAAAAGATGTTTAAGGGACTCATGTCAAAATCAAATCGGTAATGGATAAACTCTGGACTCATCAAGATAAAAAAATAAAAAGAACCTACCTCGTGCTATTGCATCCTCTTTCCTTCTCAACTCCTGCAAAAATATAAAGTTAACATTCAGGTTACTACAAGGACAAATTAATCTAAGAGCAAAATGAATAGCAAAATCACCTTACAAATGTACTTCAAAGTTAACATCTAAAATTAACATAACATAAAAAAATTAACTTTTATGAATGATATAACAAAGATAACAAATATCTTCTATCATATAAAAAACCTCAATTATTGATGGTATTAATTAGAGCACAAATGCTATATTTCTTACCTTCTTTCATGCTAGTTTGATCACCAATCAACTTTAGGAGGAATGGCAACAAGTCCGCCAACTTTCCGCCAATGAGAGTGCAATAGCTCCAACAACCATATCTTGATTGTCTTTGTGCAAAGTTTTCCATTAGGATCATCCAAAGTTGATAAAAGTAGTCTCATGGATAATCGCTTGACAATATAATCATTATTGATTTAATATGGAGGTGGACAGGGTATATTAAACACAAGATGTTTACAACTTGTTGATTACTAGCTACATTTAGAGGTGGAAAACCCATTCATATGTTTCATCTCAAATTTAAAGTGAAAATTAAGATAGAGAAAGAAAGCCAAAAGATATGTGTATGTTTGTGTCTAGAGCATCTCAATAGCAGATAATAACAAGAGGAAAAATATTTTTTTAACACTTATTGGTAACCATCTATATACATATATTAAACTCATAACCATACAACGATAAGAAAAGAAAAATTTGACTTCCTAGTTTCTCACAATAACTTCTCTTATATATTTCAATCTTTTAAATATCTTTGTGATCTAGACAGTCGAATTATAAAATGGTTGCTGCAGAAAAAATCACAGATCAAACACCGATGCAAGACATGAACTCAAATAGCTTATGAGTAACATGAAATAATCTGCATCATGTGACTAATCATTGGCAGCAAGACGTGTTAGCACAAAATAAGTGGCCCTATTTAAGAAATGGACCATGTCACCGCAGTATTTAGATTTCAGAAACCGGGAATTTGGGATCCCTTCATTGTTCAGATCAGGCTTGACAATCACTTGTATGGTGAAAAAGCCAAAAATATAACTTATTTGGTTTCAAAGATTCTCGCACTGTAAAGATCTTAGAAAGGTTGCCATAGACATGTTTTGCTATCATCCTTAACATACAAATAACAGAGAAAGCATTAATCCGGATGAAGATCCGTCAGCAAAAAAACTCAATTTCAAGGACAAACATAGCCGAAAATCTAATTGCCACTTTTCTAATGATTTTGCTTAGCAGTGTGTTATTAACCACTGAACATCACCCTCATGCCATGTGCAAGGGCATATCCATGCAATCCACCATTATAAACAAATTTTTATTGATATTTATATGATTTAATTGTTCATCACTCATCCTCCTTCACTAGGTGACTAGCAAGCAAAGCAAACAAGTTAAAATCTACCATCAAAAGGAACAAGGTTATATATAAAACAACATGTATGTATAGCAAGAGGCGATAAATATATACAAATCCATTTAAGTTCACCCAAAACTTTCAAAATCACATAATACATAGAAGCTAAGTATCAAAGTACCTAAAATCAGATCTCATCTAGGCAACTGTCTTTTCCATTTAATAAAAAGGATAGATCATAACAGAATTCAAGAAGAGGCCTAAATAATGAGAATTAGTATGTTAATTGGAACAACATACTTCTGCATATGAGTTTCCCAAAGAATCTGCACGCCAATCAACCGGTTTGACACACTCCACAAGATCAAAGCCAACGAAACTTAAACAATGCCTTCCACGCTATATCAAAATTTCCATATCTGTAAGAAACTAGCACTAAATAAAATCACCTCACATTCTAGTCTTACTAGAACAGAGCATCATGAACAATAACAAATCATGGTCCCCTCCAACTAATCCGATGAATACGCTCATTTCCAAGCACCCAAAGACCCATTGATATCCACTCCAATTGACAAACATGAAACATTAGTATTAGGCTTAGTGTTCTTCCAGCTTAAATTTGCTTTTCAGTTGTCTTTGTAAATAATTACGCTTTCATCTCTTGTGCTTTTAAACTTGATATGAAGGTACACTTTGAAAAGAAGATATGAAATTAGTGAACTGAATTTGTTTAAAGAAATACCTCCGCTCAGCAAGAATGCCCATAGCAATTCCAATATCACTAGTTTCAAGGCAGTGCATCATTTACTTCATCACCAGTCATAGCAACCACCTCTCCATCTTGCTTTAGCAATCTCAATATATCTTGCTTGTGTCTCAGTTCAGCCCTAGAAAATAGGAGCCCACCACTTTGTCTCAGATGAGCTTTCTTATCTGAAAGTGCCATAAACTCCTTCCCAGTTAAACTTTTTGAACTGATGTCTTCCATCGGCCCAAAAATACCTATTTCATGGCATATAGCTTCTGCTGTATTTTTTTATCTTCGGTTATAACCGTAACACAAATGCCAGAAAAAATATCCATGAGAGAAGCTATCCATGTCGATAACAAAATAAAGAAAAGGTGTTGCAAGATTTTGGAAATTTTCCCAGAAAAAATAAAAAAGTAAACTTACTGTGATTCTTGGGTTTTGATTGATTTCTTTATTGAGTCCTCCATGAGAGAAACTATCCATGTCGATAACAAAGCTATCGGGTTTATCACCGTGTGTATTGAAACCCACTTATATGATCGAAACCGAGATTTTTGTGTTGAAATCTCATTGAAGATGCCAAATCCTATCCCCAAATTTGAAGATAAAATTTTTTCAAGGATTTATATTAGAAATGAAACGATTGATTATGATGATGAAAAAAAAACTATTGAACAGTAAATAAGGGGGAAAAAATGAAGAAAACCCAGAGAGATTATACTTACCAACTTGGGATTTTCCGTCAAGTCCAACATTTTCTCGGGAAAATTAAACGAAGAGGTGGAATTAAGACTTTATAAAGCGTCAAAGAAAAGAAAAACAAAGACACCCTCTAAAATGGTGAAGAAAATCTTCCAAACACGAATAAAATATTTTCTTAGAAACTAAACAAGAACAAAGATGGATGCTTTTTTAAACTCAAAATCTTGTATTTGGGTATAAAGGTTGAAGCTTTAACTGATATATGTTGCAGAGAGATTTAAAATAAAAAACACATAAAAATCAACGAAGGAAGGAAAGTTGAAATGGGTTAAGATGAAGGGAAAAAATGATTTTAGGGGAAAATTAGGGGTTTCACGGAGAAAATTTTGGGGATAAAACGCATGAGAAAGGAAATTTTGCATGCGCGCTTTAAGAAACGCCAGTATAGCTTATCTTTTGTGGCGTTTTTATAAAAATGCCATAAAATTTATTTCATTTTGAACAAAATGATGCCGTTTTATTTTGCTAAAATTTTTTATTTTGTCTGCTAAAAAAATATTAGTTACATAATTTTATAAAATATTTTTATTACTATTTTTTATAAATTAGATTTTTATAAAAAAACAAGTGCTCTCAAAATAAATATCATATATTTTAATAAGAAAACGAATAATTAAATGGCTATAATAAATTAAAAACATCACTTATATACCCAAAAAAATTAAAATTATTTTAAATAGTAGTATTTTAATTTTTATTTAAATAAATAATTTTTAAAAATTTAACTAATATTTAAAAGAATTACATAAAATTTGAAATCTTGAAAATTTTTTAAATTTTAATTCTTTAAAATTTGAAATTATTTAATATATAGATTAAAAATAATCATAATATACCCAAAAAAAACTTTAAAATTATTTTAAATAATAGTATTTTAAATTTTTAACATATATTTTTCACACTAATTACCCTAAACCTTAAACCCCTAACACTTATATCTTAAACCCTAAATCCCATAACCCGTAAACCCATAACTCTTAACCCTTAACCCTTAAGCCATAAAATATAAACCCTGAACTTCTACCCCTTAATCTCTAACCTTTACCCCTTATCATCTAAAATTTAAACGATTAAAGTTTAGCATATATTTTTATAATTTTGAAATGATTAAATAAAAAATCTTCCACTATTTAAAAGGAGAAGTGCAATTTTACTCAAAAAATCGAAATGGAAAATTTTTCATTTTTAGAGGAGCATATATACTCTTTCAACCCCCTACTTATGCCCCTAAATATATATTAATTATAGGGTTTAGGATTTAATTGTTGAATATGATTCACTTGAGATTAACATACTATATACCCATGGCCATTAAACTTTAAACCATAAAACCCTAGACCACATACCTTAAACATTAAACATTAAACCCTAAACCCAAAAATAAATTTAATCAATATTAAGTATTGCTGCCATAATTTATTATGAACATAAACCGGTTTAGGGTTTTAGGGGTTATAGTTTAGTGTTTAGGGTATACTATTTTAAGGGTTATAGATTAGTGTTTATGATTTTTTTGAGGTTTATGATTTTAGGGGTTATATGACTTTTAGTGGTGTTTTACAAAAAGCGCCGCTAATGCTCCAGTTTTTAGTGGCATTTTACAAAAAGCGCCGCTAATGTCTGATTTTTAGCGGCGTTTTACAAAAAGCGCCGCTATTGCTCCGGTTTTTAGCGGCTTTTTTCCAAAAGTGCCGCTATTGCTCCGGTTTTTAGCGGCGTTTTACAAAAAGCGCCTCTATTGCTCTGGTTTTTAGCGGCGTTTTACCAAAAGCGCCGCTATTGCTCCGTCTTTTAGCGGCGTTTTACCAAAAGCGCCGCTATTGCTCTGTTTTTAGCGGCGTTTTAACAAAAAATGCCGCTATTGCTCTGTTTTTAGCGGCGTTTTTGGTAAAACGCCGCTATTGCTCTGTGTTTTACGATTTTTGCGGCGTTTTTTGATAAAACGCCGCTAAAAACGCCGCTAAAACCCTATTTTCCTGTAGTGAATGATTTTGGTCCACGAAATTCAGAAAAACGGGTTCAGGAGTCAATTACGCACGAGGAAGGATTAGCACCCTCGCAATGCCCAAAATTGGTACCTAGTTGATTAATTAATGTCTTAGTATCGAAAATTGAAAACTTGAAAGACTCTTAAAATATGATCCTTCTTTTGTAAAAAATACTCGAATGTTAAAGACCTTTTCGTTTCGAAGTAATAAAATGTCACATCCAGTAAGTTAGGACATGACATCTCGAACTTTTGAGAATGAGCTTGCCTTTTACTTAAAATTTGTGTACTTGAACTTTTTAAAAGGGTATTCGATTATTTAGAGTAAACGAGAAAATTTGAAACCCAGAAAGTTAGGGCACGATATCTCAAACTTTCAAATGCCGAATATTGCCTTTGTTCTTATCTCGAGGTGACAAGATATCATATCCAGTAAGTTAGGACACGGCACCTTGTATCTCCGAGAATAAGCATTTTATTCAAAATTCATGTTGCGATTTTAAAAGAATATTCTGTTATTTTGATTAAATGAGAAAAATCGAAACCCAGTAAGTTAGGGCACGATTTTCTCGAAATTCCAAATACGGATCATTGCCTTTATAGAAGAATTAATTTTGGGTTGGATAAAACATATTTCGTAATAAAACGAGATAATAGAGAATGCATAAACAAATAAAAATTTCAGTATTGACAGGCATAGCAGAATGAATGTAAAGGCGAATGTGAACGATAACGATGAAAGTAAAAATAAAATAAATGAATAAAATGGATAAGCTAAAGCAAGAAAGAAATAATAAATAAGCTAAAAACATTTGAAATTAAAAAGAACTAGTAGTAGATAAATAAACACTATGTAAAACTATTTAAAAAATGATAGCACAGTAATGATAATAATATTAATAGTAATAATACAAGTAATACATATTTTAAAGTTTGGAATGATGCATATATATATCTATATATATATATAAATAGTATATAATTTGAATGAGGAGTAAAAGTAAATTAGTGTATTTAGTGAGTAATAGGTAAAAAATAATATAATAATAATATAATAGTAATAATAACAATGGTGATAATAATAACAAAAAAGATAGTGATAGCAAAATAATGATATTAGTACATAAATATAAATAGAGATATGATACTTTAAAATATAATAATAATAATAATATAGGTAAATAAGTTAGATAAAGTAAATAGAGGTGAAAGTATACTAATAATAATAATACCATGGTAATAATGATAATAAAAAATTTAGTAATAATACTAACATGTTAAATAATAAAACAAATAGTAACAGTAATTTAAAAATGATAATAATAGTAAAATATGATGATGATAATAATAATAATAATAATAATAATAATAATAATAATAATAATAATAATAATAATAATAATAATAATAAAAGGAATAAAAACAATGTTAATAATAAGAATATTAATAATGGTAATAATAACAAAATATAAATAATAATATATACATAAAAAAATAATAATAGAAGTAGTAATAATAAAATAAATATAAATATAAGTATAATAATAATAATCTAATAAAACAATAAAAGTAATGAAATGGACGAAATTGAAACTAAAAATGAAGCTTTGGGGTAGATTTGAAATAAAAATAAAGGGGAGGACCTCATTGAAAGGTGCGGATAACATGGAGGGACCAGATAGGGAAATATTCCCGCCCTCCAAAATGCTGCACTTCATACGGGACTAAATTGACGACTGAAACAAATTATTAAGTACAAATTTAAATAAACAGAAAATTGATTGCGAACTGATTTAAAAGCAGAAGGACTTATTTGGCAAATAGCCCACTATAGCAAAAACGCGCGGATCTCAAGTAAGGCGGGTCGGGTCGCACCGATATGGAATAAAACGGCACCGTTTTGGGCATCTAATGCTCACCCCAAAACGACGCCGTACCAGGGGTTTTTAAAAGCTAATTTTTTGAAAAAAAAAATTTAGTTTTCCTTCTTCTAAAAAAAAAATCAGAACTTCTCTCAAAACTCTCTCTAATCTCCCCTTAAACTCGAGCTCCTGTGAGAACTCCAAAGACCTGTGAGTCGCTGTCGTCATCATTGTGTGCCCATGCAGATTACCACGACGGCCAAAAATATTGCAAAATCTCCTCCTTTTTCCTCGGCGGTTTCAAAAAGGGTAAGCCCTCTTCTCCTTTCTTAATTTTATCCTTTTACTTGAAAATAGATTTGTAATGATATGTAAAAAAAGAAAAGAAAAGAAAAAACCAGGAAAATGAAAAAAAAAGAAGAGAAGATCAAAGTCAACACTTTTTGCTTCTATATTTTTTTGCTTTTGTTTGCTTAATAATGGTGTAATACCATCTCTTTTTTGTATTCCATGAATGTCCAGCGAGAATGCCTTTGGTTTATAATGGCTTTTATAGCCATTTACAATACTTTTTTATCTATTTTTTATGCTTGCTGTCACTTCTTCTCTAGTTTTGCAGGTGCAAGTGGGTGGCTGCATAGTGGCGGTTCTGATGTCGACAATGGCAGTGGGGCAGTGTAATACCCCTTACCCGTATCCGACACAGGAACAGGGTACGAGGTATAACCGGACTTGAATACTTATAATCATTTAAAATCAAGACATAAAAATTTCATCAATTTTAAACTTTTTAAACATATTCAAGACTATCTACATTAAATGACTTTATACAATTTAGTCCTAAAAGTCCAATTAAACACTTTATCAGTAAAATTTCTTAACGGTATTTTTACACAATATTTTAATCAATAAATAAACCTTAAAACTTAATCGAAATAAATTTTTTGACTTCAAATTCGTGGTTCTAAAACCATCATTCCGTTTAGGCCTTAAATCGGGCTGTTACAGCAACTTCTGCAAATAAGCCCTAATAGGCAAATTAAACATGCAATCTATAAAATTTCTTATCGATACTCTAACACATGCATTTAATCACTCGGTAAATCATAAAAATTAATCAAAATAAACTTTTCTACCTCAGATTTGTGGTTTCACAGCCAATATTCCATTTAGGCCCTATTTCGAGATGTTACAGGCAGGTGGGTCAGAGGGCAGTTGGCTGAAGACTTATAGCGGCGGCTAGCTAGGTTAATTTAGGGTTTTCTTTGTTTGTTTTTTTTTTATTTGGGCTGTTTGGGTTAGTTTGGGTTTGGTTTAATTGGGTATTGGATATTGGGTTTTGTTGATTGAGTTTTGGGTTTAATTTTTGGGGTTATTGGGGTTATTGTTTTGGCCCGGGCCAAAATTGGTGTGTACAATCATCTTACCTAAAGAATGGTTCAACTGATTTTTTTTTTAATCTCATAAAAATTTTAAAACTCTATTTCCAATATATTGAAGATACATAAAGAAAACATAGATAATAAATAAGCATAATACAAATAGATTGGACTACAAAGTCTACAAAATTAAGTGCTATAACGTTGACAACACTGTTTGAAGCAAAATCTGCATAGATAAAGAAAAAACCCAACATCCCAAGACTATAAGATTAAGTGCCACTTCTAACCTCACATGAGGAGCTTTGTGACTGACGTCATAATATAGTATGAACAATATCCTATAACTATAATGTTTCCTTTCCAGAAATCATCCTTTATGAAAAGAAATAACCAGCATCCGTCAATTGCTAATCTTAAAAATTCTATGTCACCCTTAGGAGTATTTACTTTAACATAGTCAACCAAATCTGAAGGAGCTAACCAACATCCCAAAATTGCAACACTTGGTTTTGACACCCGATTAATAAAAAACATGACCAATGTTAAAACCAAAAGAAATGGTGAAAATACTTCCATAACACTATATGCAAACTCAGTTGGGGTTATGAAAGATATTGATTGGTCAAAGCATACTGCGAAGAAAGCAAGTACTGCTTGAATTGTTTTCTTGAAACCATGGGGAAAAGGTTTAAGTAGGGCTAGTGTTAGGAAATAGGTTACCATGAGCACATCATAGGTTGGAATATAGAAAAGAAGAAACTCAAGATTGACCAAGTACTGATTTCCCTAGTACTTCTGATCCAGGGGCGTAGCCAGGGGGCTGGCATGGGCCCCGACCCCCCCTAAAATGAAAATTTTAATTTTAAACCCTTGAAATTTTTTAAAAATTTTAAATTAGTAAAGGTAAAATTGCACTTTGGCCCCCCTAAAATTATAAATATTCAATTTAATCCTTTATAAATTATAAAAATATAAATTATAAAAAATTTTCTGGCTTTGCCCCTGTTCTGATCTCTTAGGCCATGACTTGTTTTATTTGATATAAACTCATTGGTAGTAGAGTATCTAGGGGTTGGCCAGGGACCTGGTCCCCTAAAATGAAAAACTTTTAATTTATACCCTTCAAATTTTTTAAACTTTAAATTAGTAAAGGTAAAATTATACTTTGGCCCCCCAAAAATTTGATAAAATTTTGATTTAGTCCTGTAAAAATTATAAAATATAGGTTATTCAAATGGTGAAATTACTTTTTTATTATCGTAAAAATTACACTTTAATTTAGACTCCTAAAAAAATTTTCTGACTTTACTCCTACTCATTGGATTGATAATTTTGAATTAAGAAATCTGATAGATTATACAAATTTTTAAACACTCAAAATTATAATTACTAATTTGAAACTTTTCTTTGTGAGAGAAATGAACATATTAAACTCCGCAATCTATTTAATCACAACTTTAAACTTTTAATCCATTAATATAAAAATCAGTATTAATTATAGTTAAAATACCAGTAAGGCATTTGTCATGTAATTTCATTATTTGGTTTCGAGGATAAAAGATATTCGGATTCCTATTTGACCTTTTCGCCCTTTGTGCTAAATTTGCACCACCAGCCTTGATGGTCTCTCCTTTCTTTATCATTTCTATTCTTGCTACTTAATTATCAAAAATAGGTGCACCAACAGACTCACCCTTCGATCTTGATGAATGATCTCGCAATGATGCAATGTAAGCCACTTTCGGAGCAAAGAGTACTTTTTTATTTTCACGATCTGTTTGTTTCTCAAGAAAGTATGGAAATTTTGAGCACTTAATTTAATTGTATAATTATTTTAATAGATTAGGCTATATTTGGCTGCGAAATGAATACGAAAACGATTTTGAATTGAATTTGTTTTAAGATATTATTCCAATAGCATTAGTTTCTATAGCCGTGTGAACTTTTAGTTATAATTAATGAAAAAAAAATTAGCTTTTTTCTCTCTTCCATTTAAAACATTTATATATTTTTTTGATTTATTTGATGTAGTTGATTTCGAAAGAACTTGGTGTATTTGCAAGACTTTTCTATGTTTTACTTGTATTGTTTTGTTCTCAGGTTGATCAATAGAAGTCCTCATTTTTCTTCCCTGTTTCATCTGGGTTATAATTGGTTGTAACTCTATTTTCATGTTATCTTGTTTAGGTCAGAGCATTATGCGACAAGGCATAAAATATGCATCTCAAAGACTAGATACATTTGCATGTGTTAGGTATAGAAAAAGGTGTTTCCATTTTGGTGTTAAGATTTTATGCAATGTTGTTGCTTATTGTCTTACACTATGTTGTCCTTTTAGGCAAAATGGTTGAACAAGCACTTGAGCAAATTATGGCCTTTTGTTGCAGAGGTAAGATACTTGTTCTTATATATATTTTTGCTATAAGATCCATAGTAGTTGCTAGTTATTTATTTCAAAAAGGCTGAGAGAGGCTTTTGTGTAACTGAGGTTTTCCACCTTAACAGATGAAATTTAGGCAGGTTGTTCAACTCGTTTGGTGCTTTCTGAGGTGAAAATAATTGAAATTGTTCTCTATGTAACTTACAATTTAGTATTTTTTCATAGTGGATAAACCAGTATTAGACTATTGTATTAAGCATTCTGAGCATCAATATATTTAGATATTTTGAAGTTTAAAATTGAACTTAGGGAAGAAATAAAGATAAAAACAACTAACATAATGGATCAGGAAAATGCTTTGCCATGAGCTGCTTTCTATTTGACTTGTTTACATATCTAAATAATAGATTGTTTGAGGATAGGCCATGGATTTGGTGATTTTTGTATTTAAACTATGTAGGTTTTAGATGCAACGCATGTACATGCAAAGGCACATGATTAATAACATGATCAATGACTTGTCGAAACAAATTCTAATTCTTGCATTATGGTGGCATTATAAAAAATTAATCTTTCCATATCATAATTCAAAGAGATCAGATATTGTGCTTTGACATATGTGGCTTTGAGGGTCGTATAAGTGATTTCCTTATTGGCTTGACTTATTGGCATTCTTTTTTCACGAGGATGAATTTTGTTTTAGAAATTGTAATACTTTGTGTGTTTGTGTGTGTTATTTTTTATGTATTAAATTACATATTGAATCAATGTTTATGTATTAAATTTAAATTCATTAATTTTTATATTTAGTTTTGAAATTTAAATTTTAATGGAAAATTTAATTTAATTAATATTTTTTATTTATCCTTAAAAATATATAGTTTAGATTTCAAATTTCAAAAATTAAACATAATATAATATTTAACATAGAAATAAATATTATTTAATAATTAAAATATTATTTATGTGCAAAAACACATATTGCAAAACTGGGCAAATTAGCGGCGTTTTTTAAAAAAAGCGCTGCGAAAGGTCCGGGTCTTTAGCGGCGTTTTTTATAAAAGCGCCGCTAAAGGTACGGGTCTTTAGCGGCATTTTTGATAAAAGCGCCGCTAAAGGTACGGGTCTTTAGCGGCATTTTTTATAAAAGCGCCGCGAAAGGTCCGGGTCTTTAGCGGCGTTTTTTTAAAAAAACGCCACTAATTTTTTGCAAGGTGCATATAGCGACGCGTTTTTGCTATACGCTATGAAAAGCGCCGCTAAAAGTTTTAGTGGCGCTTAAAAATGCCACTAAAGGTAAAAAAAAATGCCGCTAGAAGTCTATTTTCCTGTAGTGATACTCTGTTTCATTTTTCTTTATTCTGAACTGCGAATATTTTATTAAAAAGGAAAAAAACAACTACAATTTAATACTTTTCTGCTATCTTCTTCTTCTTTTTACTGCTCACCGCATGCCATTGTTCTGTTGTGGGAGAAAGAAGATGAAGAGAAAGGAGAGAAGAACAAGAAAAAAATAAAAGAAGCATAAAGAGAAAGAGGTTGAGGGAGAAGAAGATGAAGAGAAAGATGAGAAGAAAATGAAGAAAAATCATTCTGACCAATCATCTTTTCTTTCTTTGTTTGACCCTTTGACTATTCGTCCAACGTGACAAGTTAACTGGCCACATCAGCTAGTTAAGTTGCCACGTCAGCGCTCCCGTTAACCCCTAACAGAAACTGTTAATTAGTGACTATTTTGTCACTTTTTCATAACATTAGTGACTGTTTTGTAACTTTTCGAAAGTTGAGTGACTGAAATGAAACCTAGGTGACTGTTTTGTCAGCTACCCCAAAGTTGAGTGACTGTTGGTGTAATTTACCCTTACATTTATCATCGATTAGTACAAAAAAAAAAAAAAATTAAATATTATAATATGAGAAAAAAATCGAAACATAACATTTTGAAAATAAACGTTTATCCAAAGAGATTAAAGATTCTTAACAAAAGTGCATAAAATTTGAGGAAAAAAATGTCAACAGCTGAAAAAAAAAGTATTTAATATTTGATATCGATATCACTACTAGTATAACAAAACGTGCTTAAACGTTTATATTTTATTTAAGAGTTCAAAAAAAGTATAGGAAATTCTAATTACTGTCATAAAATAAATAAAAAAGAAAAGAGAGTGGAACAACAGTTCATGAAGATAATTTAAATAATTTTCATTTTTGGAATAGTTTTTTAAAAATTTTATCATTAGAGTCTCCCTTAGTTATATGTTTTTACTATGGTGTTTAATTGGTTTTAATCTATGGGTAATGCAAAAGAATAATTATTTAATTATGACTTTGATTCTATTTTGGTAATTAATATTTTTGATTTATTTGAATAGTTTAGTCATTCTCTCATTAGCTACTATTAGATGAATTACAAAATGTTAATGTTGGCTTTTTATTGTTATTGGCATAATAATAAATTTAGTTTTTAATATTTACACATTTTATCAATTTGATCATAAATCTAAAAAAATTCAAAAAATTTAATTCTCAACATTTACAAAATTTATCAATTTAGTTCTAATTCTAAAAGTTTTAAAAAATGAAATTTTTAGAAAAAAATTAATTTATGATAAAAATGATTTAACAATCTAAAAAGTATAAATAAAATACCAAAACATATGTATTAAAAAATGCAAAAAATAATATCAAATGATTCAAAAAGAAATGAATTGATAGGTATTAAAGAGAGATAAAGTTTGATATCCCCATAAGACATAAAATCAGCAAAGTTATCTCTCTTGGTTTACTTCAGCTCGTATTTTCAATTCATGTGCTAAATTGTTTTTGGAATTTTTGTTCAGTGCAGCTCATATGTTCAATTCATGAACCAAATTTCCCAAGACTTTAGTTGTTTGACCAACGTAATTAGGTTACCTGAATTTGGAAGTTACAAATGTTATGTCCAAGATAGAAAAAACAAAGTGAGAGAAAGTCTTTTCTAGGCTTTTCATTTCATTAAAAAATTTCACATTGCATTGTTTTCTCTACTTAAAGATTAAGTCTCTGTATAATTTTAAAATAATAAAAAAATTCAATAAAATTATTTTGTAATAGTTTAAAAAATTATCAATAGTTTTAGAGAATTTTAATTAAATAATATGATATTAATCTAAAATACAAAACTTAGTTGGATTTAAGCCAACTTGATTTTTTACTATGTTCACGAAGGTGGAATTAATTTAAAGTGAGAACAATACAAATGGTGTTAACTACTCTTCTTATTCAATGGGTTTGGAGGTATGTTTTTGAATATTAAAGAATGAACTTATAATTGAATTTTTTAGAATTCAAACTAAATTGATAAATTTTGTAAATATTGAGGACTAAATTTATTGATTTTTTTTTAGAATTTAAATGAAAATAAAAAATTTTGTAAACATTAATGAAGAGTGACTCAAATATTTGATTTCAGAAAGTTGAGTGACTAAATCGAAAAACTTAATAGTTGAGTGATTGAAATAAAATTAAAGGCATAGTTAGATTATTGGTCTTGTAGTTTACCCTTAATTTATTTAGTTTACTTATCGTCATTTTTATTATTAAATTGCTTTACATTATGAAAGTAAGTTTTATTTGTGGACATGAAATACTCTCGTGTGTAAGTTATTTATATTTTAATTCAAATTTAATTTATTAACTTTAATATTATATTTATATTTTTAATATATTTGAAACAATGATATATAACACTTTTATCTAATTCGAAGGCCTGATCGAACAAGTAGCACCACATTGATAGTCGAGACAACCCGATCGATTTGACATTCAATAAATAAGCATTTGAACACAAGTAATAAAGAATAAAAAAATAATTCTAGGCACTTATGAATCAATATATGGACTTCATCGCCGAAAAGATGGGTCTGAAATTGAACACATATGGCTCTTGTGATAAGGGGCTGCGATGTTCAAGTTCAAAAGGGTTGCTTAGAGATAGTTATAGTAAATGGTTATTTGGTTTCTTAAGAAACCTTGGTACAACGTCACCTCTGCTGATTGAGTTGTGGGCAGTTTTTGATGGGCTCTCACTCTCTTGGAATAAGGGCTATCGGCACATTGTTCTTGAGATTGACTATTTAGAGGTCGCTTGTAAGGTGAGTAGCACAGGTGATGAGGATAATAACATTGCTCTAGTCCATAGTATGAAGGAATTTTGTAGCCGTGATCGAGAGATCCGAATTTAGCATATTTACAGAGAAGGAAATATTGTTTTAGATTTTGTTGAAGTTTGGTCAGCATGTAGCACCAGGTGCAATAAAGAAGCAGGCCATGCAGTCCGAGCCATGCAGGAATTGTTGAAGCAAGTGCAGCTATTGATTTTTTATTTATTTTGTAACCTTAGTTCGATGTAATGTAATTTAGTTCATTTTGAACTATGATAGTTTGGTGTTTGATGTAATTTGATAGTGATTGAGCTGTTAACTCAGCTTTGTTCATGTGTACAACCTTGGTTTACCAAGTTTCAATGTATTAGTGGTAGTAGGTATTGATTAGGTGACCATATACTGATTTTGACAAGCTGAATACTTGGTTTATGTATTGGCATTATGTCATTATTTATTTTTGAATGAAATTTCATCAGATTTCCTTCCATATACTCTCTATTTTTCTTTGTTTTTGTTTTCAATTCTATTCTTGAATATTGTTTTGTTTCTTATGCAAGTCTCGAACCTTATTGCTCAAGTCTCAGTTGAACCTGCTTGCTCATTGTTCATAACACCAACAATTGGTATCTAGAGCTATAATATCAGGAAACCTGTTATAGTTTAACATTTAAAATGATGGCTTCATCAGGCTTCTCACTAGCTACACCACCAGTCTTCAATGGAGAGGGTTATCACATATGGGTGGTCAAAATGAAGACCTACCTACAGGCATTCGATCTATAGGAGGTGGTCAAATTAGATGTTGAGCCAACACCTCTTAGAGCCAATCCAACAATGGCTCAAATCAGGCAGCATGCTAATGAAAGGACAAAGAGGCATAAAACCATGTCTTGTATCCAAAATTGTGTGTCAGATGTGATCTTCACAAGGATCATGGCCTGTGAGACACCAAAATAGGCTTGGGACAGATTAAAAGAGGAGTTTCAAGGAACTAAGAGAACAAGGCAGCAACAACTACTGAATTTGAGAAGGGATTTCGAGAGCTTGAAGATAAAGGAAGAAGAAATTGTCAAGTAGTATTCAGATAAGATTATGGTTGTGGTAAATAGCATAAGGCTCTTTGGAGAGTAGTTTAGTGAAACAAGAATAGTGGAGAAGGTGATCTCAACCTTACTTGAGAGGTATAAGGCAAAAATATCTTCCCTCGAAGACTCAAAGGACCTGACCAGCATCTCATTGACAGAGCTAATCAATGTTTTTTATGCACAAGAGCAAAGAAGAGCCAGCAGACTGGAGGAGCACCAAGAAGGTGCCTTCCAAGCCAAAACCAAACCTACTTCGAGCACCTCTGCCTATAAAGGCAAAAATACTTGGAAAGACAAGCCTAAGTCAGATGCTGCAAGAAGAAGGGATCAACCCTGCAGGTATTGCAAAAGGCCTGGTCTTCCAGAAGCCAATTGCTGGTTTAAACTAGATGTGTAGTGCCAATACTGCAAAAAGATGGGCCATGTTAAAAAGTTTTACACAAGTAAAGGCAGACCAAGGCAGAATCAACCACAACAACCAAAGGCTAAAGCTCGAATAGCAGAAGAAGGCAATTACCATGAAGAGCAAGTTTTTGCAGTTCCATGCTCAGCTGTTAAAGAAAAGGCCACAAAGGGATGACTCATAGATAGTGGTTGCACCAACCATATGACACCAGATGCTGCCATCTTCAAATCAATTGATAGAAGCTTCAAAACAAAGGTGAAAGTAGGTAATGGCCACTTCATCAAGGTAGAAGGAAAAGGGGATGTGCTGATAAGCACTCCCACAGGTAACAAGCTTGTCTCAAATATGTTATTGGCACCTAAAATTGACAGAAATTTGCTCAGCATAGCTCAGCTGCTAGAGAAAGGCTATTCTGTTGTGTTCAAAGGAAAGGAGTGCCAAATTAGTGATCTAAGTGGATCCAGGCTCATGTCAATCACTATGGCTGATAAAAGCTTTGTTGTTGACTGGACAAATGACTCAAACTCAGCCTACATAGCCTCATTAGATGAATCCAAGCTTTGATACCAAAGGCTTAGTCATGCCAACTATAGATCGATAGACCAGTTAACCAAAGAAGATCTGGTTAAGAACTTCATCATATCAGTTGAAAAAGATGAGGTTTGTGAGGTATGTCAGCTAAGAAAACAGGCCAGGCTGCCATTTCCTTCAAACAAGGCCTAGAGAACCTCAGAAAGGCTGCAGCTTGTGCACACTGATGTGTGTGGCCCCATTAAAACTCAGTCATTGAATGGCAATAGGTATTTCATTTTGTTTATTGATGATCACTCGAGATTTTGTTGGATTTACTTCTTGAAGCACAAATCAGAGGTGGCCTCAGTGTTCTGGAAGTTCAAGGCTCTAAGGTCTAACAATGGAACTGAGTACACCTCAACTCAGTTTCAAGTCTTTTGTGATGAAGCAGGCATCAAACACTGGCTCACCAACACCTATACACCTCAATAGACTGGTGTTAGTGAAAGAAAGAATAGAAGCTTGATGGATATGGCCAGGTGCCTGATGTTTGAGAAGAATTTGCCCAAAACCTTGTGGGCTAAGGTAGTAAACACTGCAGTGTACCTCCAAAACAGGCTCTAAACCAAGGCATTGGCTCAGAAGACTCCATTCGAGGCCTGGTTTGGGTCTAAGTCATCACTAGCTCACCTGAGGATCTTTGGTTGCATATGCTATGCACATGTTCTAGTAGTGAAGAGGGACAAGTTGGCTAAGAAAGCTCAACCTGGTATTTTGGTAGGCTACAGCACAGTCAAGAAAGGCTATAGGATATTGGATCCTTTAGTAAATAAGATGCTTGTGAGCAGAGATATGGTGTTCAATGAGAAATCAAGCTAGAATTGGGAAAAGAATGAACCAGAAGTAGTTTCTAAAGAGCTTATGGCAGATCAGGCTGAGGCTGATCAAAATGGTCCTGAAATGGACATTGATGATGAACCAACCAGGGGCACTAGACCATTGGATGAGATTTATGAAAGGGCTCATATGGCTGAGGTAGAACCAAACTATTTTGAGGAGGGTGAAGTTCAGCAAGGTTGGAAACAAGCCATGGTAGATGAAATCAACATGATTGAGAAAAACCAAACTTGGGATCTAGTTGAAAGACCAGCCAATAGGAAGATCATTGGGGTGAAATGGGTCTATCGAGCCAAGCATAATGCTGATGGGAGCTTGAACAAACTTAAAGTAAGGCTAGTTGTGAAAGGGTTTAGCCAGAAGAATGGCTTAGACTATCTGGAGACCTTTGCACTAGTGGCCAGGCTTGACACCATTAGGCTGCTAGTTACCTTAACAGCTCAAATGAAATGGAAAATCCACCAGCTTGATGTGAAATCAGCTTTTCTAAATGGATTCCTTGAAGAAGAGATATATGTTGAGCAACCTCAAGGTTTCAAAGTGGCTGATAAGGAAGAAATGGTTTACAAATTAAAGAAAGCATTGTCTAGCTTGAAATAGGCGCCAAGGGCCTTGTATAGAAGGATTGATGGCTACCTTACTAGCCTAGGATTTGAAAGAAACAGCAGTGAACCTACTTTGTATGTTAAGAAGAAAGGTACTGAAACACAATTGATAGTGTCTCTATATGTTGATGACTTGCTAGTGACAAGAGGAGACCAAGCAATGTTGGTTGATTTCAAAGCCAAAATGTGACAACTGTTCGAGATGTCTTACTTGGGACAAATGTCCTACTTCCTAGGCATGGAAGTAACACAAACTCAGGAATGAATTTTTCTAAGCCAGAGGGCTTTTTCCATGAAGATCTTAAACAAATTCTCAATGTAGAATTATAAAGCAACAAGCACACCAGTTACTGTTGAAGAGAAGCTATCTAGCCAAAGTGTTTTTGAGAAGGTATGTGAGTCAATCTATAGGAGCCTAGTTGGTTGTTTGTTATACTTGACTGCTACTAGGCTAGACATAATGTTTACTGTGAGTTTACTCTAAAGATTTATGCATTGTTGCAATGCAAGTCACTTCAAAGCTGCCAAAAGAGTTCCCAGGTACATCAAAGGTACTCTGAGCTATGAAATGTTGCTCAACAAGGCTGAAAGCTTGAAATTGGTTAGCTATACTGATAGTGACTAGGCTAGTTTGATGGATGACATGAAGAGCACCTCAATGTATGTTTTCACCCTTGGTTCAGCCATCTTTTTTTGGAGTTCGAATAAGCAAAATGTTGTTGCTCAGTCAACTACTGAGGCAGAATATGTGGCAGCTGCAGGAGCTGTCAACCAAGCCATTTGGCTAAGGAAGATCTTGGTTGATTTGAATTTTCACCAAAGGGAAGCAGCAAAGATAATGTGTGACAATCAATTTGCTGTTGCAATTGTAAAGAATCCGGTTTTCCATGGAAGGACAAAGCACTTCAACATTGAACTTCATGTTGTTAAGGAAATGGAGCAAGCACAAGAAGTGAAACCGATTCATTGCAGTTCTGAAGAGCAGCTAGTTGACATTTTGACAAAAGCCCTTAGTGTGTCAAGATTTTTACATTTGACAGCTGAAATAGGAGTTTGCAACATGCTAACCAAGGAGGAGTGTTGAAGTTTGGTCAGCATGTAGCACCAGAAGCAGTCAAGAAGCAGGCCATGTAGTTCGAGCCATGCAGGAGCTGCTGAAGCAAGCGCAGCTATTGATTTTTTTCATTTTGTAACCTTCGTTTGATGTAATATAATTTAGTTCTTTTGAACTATGATAGTCTGATGTTCGATGTACTTTTATAGTGATTGAGCTGTTATCTCAGCTTTGTCCATGTGTACAAGCTTGGTTTACCAAGTTTCAATGTACTAGTAGTAGGAGGTATTGATTAGGTGACCATATATTGATTTTGACAAGCTGGATGCTTGGTTTATGTATTGGCATTATGCCATTATTCATTTTTGAATGAAATTTCATCATATTTCCTTCCATATACTCTCCATTTTTCTTTGTTTTTGTTTTCAATTATGTTCTTGAATTCTGTTTTGTTTCTTCTACAAGTCTCGAACCTTGTTGCTCAAGTCTCAGCTGAACTTGCTTGCTCATTGTTCATAACACCAACAGATTTCTTGGCCCATATAGGGTCTGATTCCGGCTTTGATCTAAGTTTACTACGACAGCCACCTGCAAATGCTCTCTCAAGTTCAACTATACTATGTGATGATATTGCTGGTTCTTTGCCCCAGCGCCTGTGCTTGTCTGTGGGTAATTAGTTTTTAAGGCTTTTGCCTCTTTCTTTTATATATATATATATAAAGCTTGCCACGATGGATTAACCTTAGCTAGTAAAAAAATTTAATCACCGAATTGTAGAAATTTCTAACTTCAATTCAAATGCAGCACCAGAATCCACTACCAATCCACAATGTCAACAAATCTCAATTTAAACCCAAAAATAACCGGTGAAAAAAATAGTTCAACGCATAAACATTGACCACAAAGGGAAATTTGACAAACTTACCACCATTCCCCTATCAGCAAATCTTACCCACAATCAACAATTAGAAATCAGAGCTCACCAAAATGTCTTTTCCCAACCCTACAATCACTTACTGCTCATGGTCATCAGCATATAAACCCAGGAGCATTATTAACTTCTAAATCCAAAACACTTATATCAGCATTCAACCCTACAATGATGGTCATGTTGAGTCAATTAAACAAGTTTCCTTTATCGCCAAAAAAAAAAAAAGAAGTAAAAATTAAACAAGTATCCTTTGTTAATGTACATCGAGAAACAAAACTTGGTGTTAAAAGAAGCAGGATGTTTACTTCTTGGTTTTAGGCACTATTTTTGTGATTGCTGATCATTAGTATTACAATGAAGAGATGAACAATTAATCCATTTCCACATAAGAAATACATTCCCACTTGATTATTATCACAATGAAGAACAATATAATAACAGCAGCGCCATTTATGGTCCTCACTGAACTACTACCGGGCCACATACGAGACAAACAATTTCACACTTCATTATCATTACTGCATATATCCATCACACAATATCTCTTAGACCACTCTAATGATTAGGTTCGCTTTCAAGAGACGAAAATGTCTCTGCAGAGCTTGACCCTTGATAAAAAAAGCGAATAAGACTCCTTACAAGAGATGAAGGGGACCGATTGACGGAATAAGTATTCGATGACGAACACTAATCGACATTGGAAATCTTCAATATGGTTTCAGAATTTAGGATAGCTGGAACAAGAATAACAGCAAATATGCAAAGGAAAACGATTTGTACGAGGAGGAAGAACTGTTTTTTGGGTACAAACCTGTATAGCATATAATAGGATGTCCTGTATAATACCACGAGAGCTAGTCCCGTTGCCAAGCAGGAATTAGCAATGCCGAGACGATGATAGGATAAGGTTCCAACAGTCGGAAGATAGAATAAATACTGACATGCGAGTGCCCGTATGGAAACAGCAACTAAAAGCATGTAAAAGGTCCCAAACAGGGAAAGTGTTATGAGAATAAACAAGCAGATTGAACGGCTCGGTAGGAGATAGGCTGTTAAAACAGTTGCTGCCCAAAAGGTTAAAGTGTTGTATAACCAAAACATAGTGGACACGTCTAGTAAATTTTCGATATTTTCTTTTTCACCGGTTGCGGGACTTGGTTCGGGTGCAGTGCTGGTTGAATCTAAAGATGTGTGATACTTGAGTTGGTAATTCAAGAATTTTGACATGCTATCAGGCTGCTTTGGAGGGTTCAAAGTGGCAGTGTATGTGGCTGTTATAATTAGCACTGTGGCTACTAAAAATGTGTTACGCATCTCATATGGGATTCCCTTCTTTCCACGACTTGCTATTGTTGCAAATTTTTGAAAAACAGACATCTTTTCTTTTAAAAATTCGATGTGGAATGAAGAGATGGAGGTATTGGGAAGCGAGGAAGAGGAACCACTCAAACCTCCTGCTTTGCGTAGCATATCAACAATCCTATCCGCTCGCTTTTCATTCCATGGGTATTGTGATTGGATATCTAGTGCTGTCAATCGCTCCAAATTTTTGGCATTGATTTGGTCTCGCCGCATGTGTTCCAGCACTTCTTTTACCACCTGTTAATTAGAATATTCATATAAGTAACCTTTGAGTATATATATATATATATATATATATACATAAATAACTTAACTAGCAAAATTAGCATACCCGAGGTCTGTTTCTGCTAGCAGCAACATGTAAAGCAGTGTTGCCATCAATGTCTGCCCAACTCAGTAGTTCTTTCTCCCAACTGTTGGCAGCTTCATACAAACTCTTCACAAGTATCGTGTAAGGAGAAATGTCGAATTTTAGATTACATAATATTTTTATCTTACCCATCATAAAATTCAAAGTTTAGAGATTAAGAAAAATGAAAAATAAAATTATAATAACTTCTTTATCAGAGGTGTGCAGGAGTTATGTAAAAAAAAGTATTTATTACACATCAAATAAAAGAATTTGAAAATTTAAAAAATTTGTGTGCTATATTTTTCACTTTCCACATGATCATCTGGTGCATGCAGAACGATAAAGATTATAATCTTTACTGCTAGTCTTTCTTCTTTTTTACTCTCAATACTCTTCTCTTGTTGCTTTCATTGAAATAATGTAATAAAACATTGTACCAATGGATTGTTGAACTCTTCTACCATCTAATTTTTCTTAGTATAAATATTAAAATTATAACCATTTTAGTTATTTAATTTGATCAAGTTATACGAATACTTTTTTTTAAGGATTTATCGTTAAAGAAAGTAAAATAATAAATTTTATTTCAAGATTGTTGAAGTCATCAAATAAGAATTCAATTTGATAATAAAAATATATTTTGTGCAATTCTAATTGAATTGGTGTCATAAGTCAATTGGACACCAATTCAGTTGGGAAATTATGAAAATATCTATCCGTGATTAAAATAAGTAATATTATTCTAAGGTACTTTAGTCTTTTTATGCAAAAAAATTCAATAAAAATATGAATATAATGGGATTTGAAGTAAGACTTATCTACTAGATTAACTCAAAATTTTTACTTGATTCGATCGAACATTCATCTCTAAATATTACATTTCCTTTAATTGTATACCTAAATAAGTGTTCCTTATTTCCTTTAAAAATAATTTTTTATTTAGGTGTGATTGGATCACCTAATAAAACATTTTACCCAATTGAAATCAATTTTGGCCTACATAAATTTGAGAAAACGGGTTCGGGAGCCGGTTACGTATGAGGAAGGACTAGCACCCTCACTACGTCCAAAATTGGTACCAAATTGATTAAGTATTGTCCTTACGTCTAATATTTAAAAATATTTTGAAATATAATCCCTTTTAAAACATTCGAATGGCTCGAGTTGGTCATCAAAATTCTCTTGTTTCAAAGGAATACAACATCACATCCAGCACGATAGGACACGATCCTTTATTCCTTTGAAACCACGATCAATTCTTGAATTCCAAAAGCTCGTACATTGAAAATTACAAAAGGAAGCCCAATTATTTAGTCCAACGAAAAGTCGAAACCCAGTACAGTAGGGCACGATTGCTCGAATTTCAAAACATAAACATTACCTTGTTTTAGAATTTAGAAAATACGGCTAAAATTTCAAAGGAATATTTGATTATTTTGGACAAACAAAAAATCGAAACTTAGCACGGTAGGGCACGATTCCTTGAATTTCCAAACATCAAACGTTGCCTTTGTTTTGAGAGATCTTCAAATGAACAATTATAAAACTAGCTTAAACGCATTAATTTGACTTGAAATAGAATAGAATAATTAGTTTAGATTAAGAAGTTTAAAAATTTCAATCGTAATATGATCGTGAATGAGAGGTGAAATTATAAGCATGTGACAACATACATGAATAATGTACTATACTTCACGAAGGATAATAGCATAAACATAAAAACGAATTAATAAATACACCAAAAACATATCAAAGAAACATATCAAAGGAAACTACAGTAAGCTTTCGAACATAAATAATAAATAAATTGAGAAAGTAACACCAAAAACTAATTAACAACATGAAATAATAACATATAAAACAATATGAAATCTATAGAACACACATGATATACAAAACAGTATAGACATTAGGAACTAGTACGATGCGAAACGATATAAAAACTATATATATATATATATATATATATATATAAAATTATAGGTGAATGACACATGCGAAATTTGGAATAATTTATATATATATAAAACTAAATATATACATAACTTATTATTAAAATAGATATTATAAAAAAAGGAAATTTGAGTCAAGTAATGTACCAAATATTTTTAAAATGAAATGTTTATTTAAAGTTGACCATATACATATCATAAAAATATTTAAAGAACATATAAAATATGAAAGGTTTTTAAATAACAAAAAAAAGTATGATAACATATATTTTATATACATAAGGTTTTAAAATATATATGTAAATAGGTTGAAAAGAAATCATGTATGTAAAGTAACATAGAATTAATATTATATAATAAAAACTAATTTATCATGAACTGCATATGCATAATAATATATAAAAATATTTAAATGAAGTATTATACAAAATTTTAAAACTAGATGATAAAAAAAATTAAAATAAAGCCGGTTACCCTACTACTTAGGGGGTTAAGGCTTGCTTCTTCGATCTGCTCCACTACTGTTTAGGGATAAGATCTGTAATCTTTAGCCTGTTACCTTACTACTTAGGGGGTTAAGGCTTGCTTCTTAAATTTGCTCCACTACTATTTATGGAGACAAGATCTGTAATCTTTGGCCTGTTACCCTACTACTTAGGGGGTTAAAGCTTGCTTTCTTCGATCTGCTACACTACTGTTTAGGGGTAAGATCTGTAATCTTTGGCCTATTACCCTACTACTTAGGGGGTTAAGGCTTGCTTTCTTCAATCTGCTCTATTACTGTTTATGGATACAAGATCTGCAATCTTCGGCTTGTTACCCTACTACTTAAGGGGTTAAGGCTTACTTTCTTCGATCTGATCCGCTACTGTTTAGGGACAAGATCTGTAATTTTCACCAATGTCGCTACACTGTCCTCTAAGGAACATGTCCTGTAGACTTGGTTTCATATGCCTATGCTTATGCCAAATGACTAGGATGCTATGATCAAAATGAATTAGATGCTCCTAACTAGATGTGATGCTTATGTCAAATAATTAGGATGTTATGATCGAAATGAATCAAATGATCCTAACTAGATACGTTATGAATGTAGAAATGTCATGAGAATGATTCCTTCCTAAAATCTTAAAGTGTCATCACTCGTTATTCATCAGAGTATTATCACTGACGTATTACGTTGTCATCTTATTCGGCTGGCATTCTTGACTCGCAAGCTTGACTCAGTAAGCTTGACTCGTTGTAATTTCAGAGTCCCTTCCACCGTACCTTCTGGGACATAAAGTTTGTATCGCCCACCGTAACTTCAGAGGAATATTCATTATTTTTTCTTTTTTTACTTTTTTTTATCCATCCTGCTATAACTCAGAGGTATAGGATTTGTATCGTTTTCAATCAATTTGATTTGTTACACCATTCCTTGGGTGTAATGACTCTGTGTATATGTCTAACATTTGCATGAATGCAGAATATCATTTTTTTTCCCGAGAATGATCCCCTTTTACACTTGGGTTAACATTGCTCGCTTTTTGTCGAGGTGGCATCACTGACACAATACCTTGTTTTTTGTGCAACTGATATCTTTAACAAAGAATCTGGAAAGGTAGCCATAATTTAGACTCCTATCTCTCAAATATTTCCAACCCTTAGGCTTGGTGAGTTCTAAATAATGGTCCTGTTTCAGGTTCCTATATTATTTAGAAGCTTTCAGAGTAATATGCAGAACTTCTTTTATGAAAGTATTATTGGTCCATTAATTGTTATTTCAATGCAAAATGATTGAAAAAGATAATAATAATAAATAAGGAAATTGATTGGGAGAATATCTCGAAATGAATGAATTAATCAAAGATTGCAAATGCAATAGGAAGAAAATTAACTCAAAATGAATAAGTTAATCAAATATAGCAAATTAAAAATGGATAAAATGGAAAACTAGGTACCCCAGATATCGCAGCTTGAGCTTCTCTGTACCAACTTCTTGAGGACCCTTTTGAGCTCAATATGTGTTTAGGGGATCCAGAGTACTTTGTCGATGCCCCAAGACGTAGCATACTTCATCATTGTTAATTCAGGCATAGCAAGACTGCTGCATGTCCCATTTTGATCCAAATTTGAGCTACCCTTTTCGGGTTTTCAACTCAAATCCCTTTTGGTCTCAAAGCGCCCTTTGCGGGTTTTTGCCTTGGCCTCTCCTTTTTCCTTTTTTTTTTCAAGGCGTCATTTATAGGTTTTCACCTTAGACTCTCCTTTTAGGTAGAATACTCCTCGACTGGATTTGAATTCACTGGATTGGGCAAATTTTTGCCATCAATGGCTAGAATCGATGCTTCTCTTAGAACAGGCATTCTTCACTACATAAGTTCCTTCGCAATTCGGCGTCCACTTTTCTCTGAAGTCCTTTTGTATAAAAAGGATCTTTTTCAACGCCAGGTCCCCCTCGTGGAATTCTCTAGGACGAACCTTTCTGTCCTAAGCTTGCATCATTCATTTCTAGTACATTGGACCATGACAGATGGCTTTCAACCTCCTTTCTTCAAATTCAACTGATCATATCGGGATTGGATCTATTCTGCCTGATCCAACTATAGCTTTGACAAGAGTTGGCCAAAAGAAATCTCGTCTTCAAAACTGTTTCTATCCCATTAAGCAAACAAGCAATGTGTTGCCCTGACGAACGTTTCGGCCGACGTTCGATAGGTATAGAGGGTAAATGGTAACTTCTTTATGCCAATCTTTACAAGCCTCAATTATCTTCCACGATTTTTTTTGCTACCTTTGCTGCACTGTGATATCGCGTCTGATCTTCGAACGAACTTTTGACATTGTGTAGTTAGATATAATCTTTTGGCATCTTTTTGTTGTTTTTTTATTTTGTTTTGTTTATTTTATTTTTATTTTTTTGTTTTATATATATATATATATATATATATATATATATTTGGAATTTGATGATTGTGGACTTAGTAACATTGGCATATGAAACAACTTTCACCCTTTTCGCGAAGTAACCGATGACCCCAAAGATGGATTGATATCTGTTAGAAGCTTTTGACGAGATCAGCCTCATAATATCCATGCCCCACATATAGAAAATTTGTGAAGAAATTGAGGAGGCATAAAAGTCTTGTCTTCCTCCGTTTGGCATTCATGGCTTGACTGATACAACCCCTTTCCATGGTGGATCAGCAGTACCCGAATCCTCATGATTAGTCTGGCTAACATAAGACCATAAGCATGTGTCCTTCTGACGATCGTGTGGACCTCTTTTAGCATCCATAGGCCTTAGTAGCCCAGGCATATCTTGATGTGATCATGTGAAAACATCTTTGAATTGGGAATAACTCAATGATGTCTCACTTTGCCTTTGCGGTGAGCTAGGCTTTGATTTTCACCTCTTTTCTTCTTTTAGGTTTGCGATGTCCATTGCCCCTTTGTAAGGTAGGATCTATGTAACAGTCCGATTTAGACCCTAACCAGAACGGTGGTTTTGGGACCATGAATCTGAGTCAGAAAAATATTTTTAAATTATTTTCTATGTTTATTTTGTGTGAATTTATATCTGTGAAAATTTCATAATTTAATTTTATTGTTTGGGTGTTCGATTAAATAATAGGACTTAATCACGTAAATTGAAAATTTGATAGTTTAAAATAAGAGGGCAAAATAGTTGGTGATTTTCTAAGTTGGAGTATTTATAATGTAACTATTCCATTAACATGTGGCTCGTATGGTAATGGACATAGGTTATATAATTTATTATTATTTCATTAAGGTTAGTTAGGTAAATTAATAATAAAATAATATATGTTATTATATCATAAAATAATAAGCCACATTCATGTTATTTCCTTCATCTTTGCAACTCAAACTAAAACAAAGAAAAGAAAGAAAACAAAGTAGGGTTCGGCCTTGTTCAAGCTAGATTAAGGTAAGTGTTCAAATTTCGATTTTTGATAATTTTTACGTTTTGAAATCACATTTGAGTACTACAAAACCTATGCTTGAAATTTTGATTTTGATGAAGATTTTGAGTTGTGCCATTGTTAATAGTTTGTGATTTTTTTTGTTTGACGATGAAAAATAAAAGATATGTTTTAGATCAACATATTTTGTATTGGAGTTTTTGATGATTTTGAGTAATAAGGACTTAATTGCAAAAATAATAATTTAAGGGACTAAAATGTGAAATAAATGAAATAAATGGGCTTGTATGAACACTAGGAATATTCGGCCAAACATGGGTACCTTGAAATTTTGCATATTTTGTGTTTTGTGCAATATGGATTAAATTGTAAAAATTGTAAATGTCAGGGGTAAAATGGTAATTTGTCCATTTATGTGTTTTTGGACTAAATTGAATGAAAATATGTTTGAATGAGCTTAATTTGAATATTTTTAGATCAAGAACCAAAGAAATCGGATTTGGACTAGGGAAAAACGAAAGTTGTCGACTAGCAGCCTCGTCCCGTTTTACGACGTCTGAGGTAAGTTTATAAGCAAATACACATACCTAAATGTAGTTAAATGTTAAGTATATATGCTGGTATATAATATATGAATTTATACTTGTAAATGCCGAATGTGTATAAGTTTGAAAACTATGTTCGAGCTTTTGATTCGACCGAGTTACGACGTTTGAAAGCCCTGTATGAACCTTAGGAATAGTTAGGATACATATGTCATGACACAGGATTCCGACATTTGTGTTCCTTGTGTATGATTATTGAACCGAATGTTAAAGGTAGGTGTACATTTTGTGCTTATATTCGAATGAAGCAATTGAATTGCTAATGTGATATGTTATGTGAAATGTGTTAACATGTGAATAAATATGCAAGATACTGGAAATGTATCCGGGCTAAAGACCCGCAGGCTTCGTGCTGGAAATGTAACCGGGCTAAAGTCCCGCAGGCTTCGTGCTGGAAATGTATCCGGGCTAAAGTCCCGCAGGCTTTGTGCTGGTAATATAATTTCAGGTTTTATACCTAGCAGGCCAAATTGCGATGAATTTGATAAAAGTATACAATTACAAGATCCTACACTAAGTTGACAAATTGAAAGTGCATTACATATTAAGTTGGTCAGGTATGTATCATGTACTCGTATGCGATTTTGATTTGAATTAAATTATAACTATATAAAGTGATGCATCTGTGAATAAGTGTTATGACTATAAATGTGATCGTGATATATTTGGAAAATGTGTGAAGTTATGTGAAGTGATTCTATGTTTATATTCAAATATAAACACTTGGTCCTTGTGGAAAGGTTTGTGGAAGTATATGATTTTATTTTTAGGTGATTACGATCATGGAAAATTAAATGTGAATATGATATTGTATTTTATTCGTTTCAATTGAACTAAAGCTGATAGTGAAGCATTTTAATGCCTATGTTATATGAGTTCGATCTTGAATGACATGATATACATGTTTAGATAATTTGAATGCAAGGAGTTGTGAAAGAGCAAATTTGTAATAAAGCTGCTTGGGACAGCAACAGTAGCGTGATTTTGGAAAATCACCATAAATTGTGGAATTTGAATTAGAAGTTGAATAAATTATGTAATTAAAGCTTAATGAGTCTAGTTTCTTATAAAAGAAGCCGTGTAAGCAAAAGAATTGTAGATAATGAGATATTTGAAGTGGTGTGAGATAGAGTCAAAATGACTTTGAAATCCCCTGTTCTGTTTTTAAAAAAATCATTGTAAATTGTAAAATGATGATTATAAGATAAAATTTATATTCTTAGACTCCTTAATGAGCTTAGTTTCAAATTAAATAAATGATAATATATTTCAAATTCTGTATAATGAGAAAATTGATTTGTAGTGAACAGTGGTCAGAATAGTCAAACTGTGAAACAGGGGAAACTTCAATAAAAATCTGGTATTGATCGGTAAAACCAAAAATTCTGAAAATTTGATGGATGGAAGATATATGAGTCTATTTTCAGGGAAAATTAACGGCACTGGATTTGGAGTTTCTTAGCTCCAGTTATAAATAATTTAGTGACTGTTGCTCAGGAAGACAGCTTGTAGTGAATTTGTGATTTTGTTGCAAACATGGTTAAAACTAGTTAATGAGATGCTTTTCGAGTTCTTATGATCTTATTTGTGATTTGAATATTTGGTTTTAATTGAGTTCAGATTCAAGTGAGATGAATTTGCTAAATATGCATTATGTTCATGGATACTTGGCCAAAATGGCAAATACCTAGGAATGATTTCTTGAAAATTTGAAATAATCGATCTATAAGTAAATTAATTGTTTGCATTGCTTAAAACTTACTAAGCATTGAAGCTTACTCCGTGTTCTCTTTTCCATTTTTTATAGGTTTATCCTTTAGTCCGAGTTGGAAGAGCCGGAGATATCATCACACTATCGAGTCATTATGTGAGTTGAGAAGATTATATATCATCATGGTTTAAGGCATGTATAGGATAGACTATAGGTAGAACGATATTTTGACTTTGTATACATTATAGCCATGCGAAGATGGCTTGCTCATTTTGTTTAGAGAAGCCTTATAATTGAACTAATGTGTTGAAATGTTTTAGTTATAACTTGATAGTAGTTATTTTGTTATTAGATATTCGGTTATGTTTTGATAGTTAGTCATTTTGGAAATTTATAAGAGCTCTTATGGAAAATCAATGAGACAGGTTTGCATTGTTGATAATTTATGTCTAGTAAGTATCTTTGACCTTATAGAAGTTTTGTTCAGTCAAGTAATACCTCATAACCTTATTCCGGCAACGGATACGGGTTAGGAGTGTTACATTTAGTGGTATCAGAGCTATGGTTTCGTCGATTCTCAGACTAACCTAGCGTATGTGAGTCTAGCTATACATGCCATATTACTGCTCGTGATAGTGTGACATCTCTCGGCTCTAACGAAATTGTTTTGTAAGACAGATATGCTTTCCAACCGAGCTAATTCTGATAGTATAGAATGTTATACTCAAACGTTTGAGTGAAAATGTGTTGGTGATGAGTTGGAACTCATAAAAGGTATGAATCAGAATGCATGATATTCTGCTATTGATAAATGTTATAATTATATGAGTATATGAGTTGTGATATTGGGTACATGATGGTTGTGTGAATATTTTGACTTAGAATTTATGATTTGATTTAGCGTATGAGCTATGTGTTAAGTACCAAGTGATCATAAGTAAATGATTGCTAGATGTTTGAGAATGCAGAATTAGTAATGAACTGTTCATTCATAATAGTATGTGTGATGTGCATGCTTACGTAAGAGTTAAAATTGTTGGCTTTACTACCCTCACCCTCTCATCGGTAAAGCATTGTAATGAGATCTGTACTATATGGATTAAATACGCTTACGAGTGTGAAATTACAGAGTTTTGTGGTTGAAAGATTAGTATTGTGATCAGATAAGAGAATGAGTCCGCAAGTGAAGACAGTAACAGAAAAGATATTGGATCATTTTGAAGGCCATTTGTAATATGCCAATTCACTGTTAAAGAAGAAGTTGAATTCGATGAGATGAAAGTATTCAGGTATGATGTCTAAAGAACGTATTAACTGGAAGTTTTTCTGAATTGATTTCTGTTAGTAATGGAATATTGTGAAATCGGTGATGATAGAATTAGACAGTAGGATAATGTTTGAATTGAAATGATAGCTGAGTGCAGTGGTTATAGTCGGGCAGTTACTACGTTTTCTTCTGGGCATTCTATGTGTACATTTATCCTCAGAGGTATGTGTAACAGTATATTTCAAATGAAAATTCTTATCATATGAGAACGTCATCTATATATATTGATATATGAAAGCATTGTTGGGCTGCTCGGGTTACAATTGACATTATTATATCTTTCTCTGGTATCCTATTTCATTTTATTAAAAGAAAAGATCTACGATAGAATCTGTGTGATGTTGGTATTTGATCCTACTAGTTTTTGATCTACTTAGTATACATGAAGATTATATTGTTTCTGTTACTATTAATTCTGGTGCATGTGAGTGATGTTTTACTTCTGGATTTCCTCTGAGACATCACTGAGATATCTGTTATCTGATATGGGCCCTTTCTTAAAAAGATCAGTATAGTGATATATTTGAGATTACAGTATCTCTTCTTTCTTATGATTCTATATGGTTATCTGTAAAAAATATCTTTTGAATGATGTGATATTTATTAATAAAGTGGTAAACTGTTGAAGAAAGTGTTATTGAAGCGCCAGCTTCGGGTAAAGAGTTATTCAACACAAGAATGAAAGATGGTTCGAATGTTGAAAGATTATGAGTCGATGATTGATTATCAATCAGGCAAATGATTATAGTCTTTGGGGTTACGGCGAGAATCTTTATGTGTTTATGACCGACAATCATGTGATTAATCTTATCAAATGATGAGTAGTTATTGGTGAGCTAGAAACTAAATTGATGTTTAATCAAAGCAAATTTGTGAGGCTTTGTATGGTCGTAAATGCTTTGAACGCCATTGTAATCGGATCGAGCTCAGTGAAAATAAGATACACGGAGTCGATTTGATCAGAGAAACTGAACAGAAAGTGAAAGTGATCCGTGAAAGTTTGAAAGTAACGTTAGATCGACAGAAATCTTATGCGAACTTGAAACGGAAAGATAAAGAGTTTCAGATCGGAGATAAAGTTTTCTTGAAAGACTCACCGTGGAGGAAAATACTCAGATTCGGTCGTAAAGGCAAATTGAGTACGAAGTTTCTTGGGCCGTATAAGGTAATAGAACGTGTCGGGCTGGTTGCTTATAAATTATTGTTGCCACCTGAGTTAGAAAAGATCCACAATGTATTCCACGTTTCGATGCTTCGGAGGTATCGATCTGATCCATCACATGTGATTAGTCCGTCTGAGATTGAAATTTAGCCTAATATGACATACGAATAAGAACCGATTCGCATTTTGACTCGTGAGGTTAAAGAGTTATGAAATAAGAATGTTTCGTTAGTTAAGGTATTCTGGCATAAGCATGGAGTTGAAGAAGCAACATGGGAGCCAGAGGATACAATGAGAGAACGTTATCCGAACCTATTCACTGGTAAGATTTTCGGGGACGAAAATCCCTAAGGGGGGAGAGTTGTAACAGCCCGATTTAGATCCTAACAAGAACGGTGGTTTCGGGACCATGAATCTGAGTCAGAAAAATATTTTTAAATTATTTTCTATGTTTATTTTGTGTGAATTTATATCTGTAAAAATTTCACAATTTAATTTTATCGTTTGGGTGTCCGATTAAATAATAGGACTTAATCGCGTAAATTGAAAATTTGATAGTTTAAAGTAAGAGGGCCAAATAGTTGGTGATTTTCTAAGTTGGAGTATTTATAATGTAACTATTCCATTAACATGTGGCTTGTACGGTAATGGACATAGGTTATATAATTTATTATTATTTCATTAAGGTTAGTTAGGTAAATTAATAATAAAATAATATATGTTATTATATCATAAAATAATAAGCCACATTCATGTTATTTCCTTCATCTTTGCATCGAAACTAAAACAAAGAAAAAGAAAGAAAACAAAGTTGGGTTCGGCCTTGTTCAAGCTAGATTAAGGTAAGTGTTCAGCTCGGTTTTTGATAATTTTTACGTTTTTGAAATCGTTGCTTCGAGTACTACAAAACCCATGCTTGAAATTTTGATTTTGATGAATATTTTGAGTTGTGCCATTGTTAATAGTTTGTGATTTTTTTTGTTTGATGATGAAAAATAAAAGATATGTTTTAGATTAACATATTTTGTATTGGAGTTTTTGATGATTTTGAGTAATAAGGACTTAATTGCAAAAATAATAATTTAAGGGACCAAAATGTAAAATAAATGAAAAAATGGGCTTGTATTAACACTAGGAATATTCGACCAAACATGGGTACCTTGAAATTTTGCATATTTTGTGTTTTGTGCAATAGGGATTAAATTATAAAAATTGTAAATGTCAGGGGTAAAATGGTAATTTGCCCATTTATGTGTTTTTGGACTAAATTGAATGAAAATATGTTTGAATGAGCTTAATTTGAAAATTTTTAGATCAAGAACCAAAGAAATCGAATTTGGACTAGGGAAAAACGAAAGTTGTCGACTAGCAGCCCCGTCCCGTTTTACGACGTCTGAGGTAAGTTTATAAGCTAATACACATGCCTAAATGTAGTTGAATGTTAAGTATATATGCTGGTATATAATATTGAAATTTATACTTGTAAATGCCGAATGTGTATAAGTTTGAAAACTATGTTCGAGCTTTCGATTCGACTGAGTTACGACGTTCGAAAGCCCTGTATGAACCTTAGGAATAGTTAGGATACATATGTCATGACACAGGATTCCGACATTTGTGTTCCTTGTGTATGATTATTGAACCAAAAGTTAAAGGGTAGGTGTACATTTTATGCTTATATTCGAATGAAGCAATTGAATTGCTAATGTGATATGTTACGTGAAATGTGTTAACATGTGAATAAATATGCAAGACACTGGAAATGTATCCAAGCTAAAGTCCCGCAGCTTCGTCTTTGAAAATGTATCCGGCTAAAGTCCCGCAGCTTTGTATTGTAATATAATTTCGGGTTTTATACCTAGCAGGCCAAATTATGATGAATTTGATAAAAGTATACAATTACAAGATCCTACACTAAGTTGACAAATTGAAAGTGCATTACATATTAAGTTGGCCATGTATGTATCATGTACTCGTATGCGATTTTGATTTGAATTAAATCATAACTATATAAAGTGATGCATCTGTGAATAAGTGTTATGACTATAAATGTGATCGTGATATATTCGGTAAATGTGTGAAGTTATGTGAAGTGATTCTATGTTTATATTCAAATATAAACACTTGGTCCTTAATGGAAAGGTTTGTGGAAGTATATGATTTTATTTTTAGGTGATTACGATCATGGAAAATTAAATGTGAATATGATATTGTATTTTATTCGTTTCAATTGAACTAAAGCTGATAGTGAAGCATTTTAATGCCTATGTTATATGAGTTCGATCTTGAATGATATGATATACATGTTTAGGTAATTTGAATGCAAGGAGTTGTGAAAGAGCAAATTTGTAATAAATCTGCTTGGGACAGCAACAGTAGCGTGATTTTGGAAAATCACCATAAATTGTGGAATTTGAATTAAAAGTTGAATAAATTATGTAATTAAAGCTTAATGAGTCTAGTTTCTTATAAAAGAAACCGTGTAAGCAAAAGAATTGTAGATAATGAGATATTTGAAGTGGTGTGAGATAGAGTCAAAATGACTTTGAAATCCCCTGTTCTGTTTTTTAAAAAATCATTGTAAATTGTAAAATGATGATTATAAGATAAAATTTATATTCTTAGACTCCTTAATGAGCTTAGTTTCAAATTAAATAAACGATAATATATTTCAAATTCTGTATAATGAGAAAATTGATTCGTAGTGAAGAGTGGTCAGAATAGTCAAACTGTGAAATAGGGAAACTTCAATGAAAATATAGTACTGATCGGTAAAACCAAAAATTCTGAAAATTTGATGGATGGAAGATATATGAGTCTATTTTCAGGGAAAATTAACGGCACTTGATTTGGAGTTTCTTAGCTCCAGTTATAAATAATTTAGTGACTGTTGCTCAGGAAGACAGCTTGTAGTGAATTTGTGATTTTGTTGCAAACATGGTTAAAACTAGTTAATGAGATGCTTTTCGAGTTCTTATGATCTTATTTGTGATTTGAATATTTGGTTTTAATTGAGTTCAGATTCAAGTGAGATGAATTTGCTAAATATGCATTATGTTCATGGATACTTGGCCAAAATGGCAATTACCTAGGAATGATTTCTTGAAAATTTGAAATAATCGATCTATAAGTAAATTAATTGTTTGCATTGCTTAAAACTTACTAAGCATTGAAGCTTACTCCGTGTTCTCTTTTCCATTTTTTATAGGTTTATCCTTTAGTTCGAGTTGGAAGAGCCGGAGATATCATCACACTATCGAGTCATGATGTGAGCTGAGAAGATTGTATATCATCATGGTTTAAGGCATGTATAGGATAGACTATAGGTAGAACGATATTTCGACTTTGTATACATTGTAGCCATGCGAAGATGGCTTGCTCATTTTGTTTAGAGAAGCCTTATAATTGAACTAATGTGTTGAAATGTTTTAGTTATAACTTGATAGTAGTTATTTTGTTATTAGATATTCGGTTATGTTTTGATAGTTAGTCATTTTGGAAATTTATAAGAGCTCTTATGGAAAATCAATGAGACAGGTTTGCATTGTTGATAATTTATGTCTAGTAAGTATCTTTGACCTTATAGAAGTTTTGTTCAGTCAAGTAATACCTCATAACCTTATTCCGGCAACGGATACGGGTTAGGAGTGTTACATTTAGTGGTATCAGAGCTATGGTTTAATCGATTCTCAGACTAACCTAGCGTATGTGAGTCTAGCTATACATGCCATATTACTGCTCGTGATAGTGTGACATCTCTCGGCTCTAACGAAATTGTTTTGTAAGACAGATATGCTTTCCAACCGAGCTAATTCTGATAGTATAGAATGTTATACTCAAACGTTTGAGTGAAAATGTGTTGGTGATGAGTTGGAACTCATAAAAGGTATGAATCAGAATGCATGATATTCTGCTATTGATAAATGTTATAATTATATGAGTATATGAGTTGTGATGTTGGGTATATGATGGTTGTGTGAATATTTTGACTTAGAATTTATGATTTGATTTAGCGTATGAGCTATGTGTTAAGTACCAAGTGATCATAAGTAAATGATTGCTAGATGTTTGAGAATGCAGAATTAGTAATGAACTGTTCATTCATAATAGTATGTGTGATGTGCATGCTTACGTAAAAGTTAAAATTGTTGGCTTTACAACCCTTACCCTCTCATCGGGAAAGCATTGTAATGAGATCCGTACTATATGGATTAAATACGCTTACGAGTGTGAAATTACAGAGTTTCGTGGTTGAAAGATTAGTATTGTGATCGGATAAGAGAATGAGTCATGAAGTGAAGACGATGTGAAAAAGATATTGGATCATGTTGAAGGCCATTTGTAATATGCCAATTCACTCATTAAAGAAGAAGTTGAATTCGATGAGATGAAAGTATTCGGTATGATGTCTAAAGAACGTATTAATCGGGAAGTTTTTCCGAATTGATTTACATTAGTAATGGAATATTGTGAAATCGGTGATGATAGAATTAGACAGTAGGATAATGTTTGAATTGAAATGATAGCCGAGTGCAAGTGGTTATAGTCGAGCGATTACTACGTTTTCTTACGGGCATTCTATGTGTACATTTATCCTCGTGAGGTATGTGTAATCAGTATATTTCAAATGAAAATTCTTATCATATGAGAACGTCATCTATATATATTGATATATGAAAGCATTGTTGGGCTGTTCGGGTTACAATTGACATTATTATATCTTTCTCTGGTATCCTATTTCATTTTATTGAAAGAAAAGATCTACGATAGAATCTGTGTGATGTTGGTATTTGATCCTACTAGTTTTTTATCTACTTAGTATACATGAAGATTATATTGTTTCTGTTACTATTAATTCTGGTGCATGTGAGTGATGTTTTACTTCTGGATTTCCTCTGAGACATCACTGAGATATCTGTCATCTGATATGGACGCTTTCTTAAAAAGATCAGTATAGTGATATATTTGAGATTACAGTATCTCTTTTTTCTTATGATTCTATATGGTTATCTGTGAAAAATATCTTTTGAATGATGTGATATTTATCAATAAAGTGGTAAACAGTTGAAGAAAGTGTTATTGAAGAGCCAGTTCTCAGGTAAAGAGTTATTCGACACAAGAATTAAAGATGGTTCGAACTGTTGAAAGATTATGAGTCAGTGATTGATTATCAATCTGGGCAAATGATTATAGTCTTTGGGGTTCTAAGCGAGAATCTTTATGTGTTTTACGACCGACAATCATGTGATTAATCTTATCAAATGATGAGTAGTTATTGGCTGAGCTAGAAACTAAATCGACGTTTAATCAGCAAATTTTTGAGGCTTTGTATGGTCGTAAATGCTGAACGCCATTGTACTGGACTGAGCTCGGTGAAAATAAGATACACGGAGTCGATTTGATCAGAGAAACTGAACAGAAAGTGAAAGTGATCCGTGAAAGTTTGAAAGTAACGTTAGATCGACAGAAATCTTATGCGAACTTGAAACGGAAAGATAAAGAGTTTCAAATCAGAGATAAAGTTTTCTTGAAAGACTCACCGTGGGGGAAAATACTCAGATTCGGTCGTAAAGGCAAATTGAGTCCGAGGTTTCTTGGGTCGTATAAGGTTATAGAACGTATCGGGCTGGTTGCTTATAGATTATTGTTGCCACCTGAGTTAGAAAAGATCCACAATGTATTCCATGTTTCGATGCTTCGGAGGTATCGATCTGATCCATCACATGTGATTAGTTCATCTGAGATTGAAATTTAGCCTAATATGACCTACGAAGAAGAACCGATTCGCATTTTGACTAGTGAGGTTAAAGAGTTATGGAATAAGAAGATTTCGTTAGTTAAGGTATTCTGGCATAAGCATGGAGTTGAAGAAGCAACATGGGAGCCAGAGGATACAATGAGAGAACGTTATCCGAACCTATTCACTGGTAAGATTTTCGGGGACGAAAATCCCTAAGGGGGAAGAGTTGTAGCAGCCCGATTTAGATCTAACCAGAACGGTGGTTTCGGGACCATGAATCTAAGTCAGAAAAATATTTTTAAATTATTTTCTATGTTTATTTTGTGTGAATTTATATCTGTAAAAATTTCATAATTTAATTTTATCATTTGGGTGTCCGATTAAATAATAGGACTTAATCGCGTAAATTGAAAATTTGATAGTTTAAAGTAAGAGGGCCAAATAGTTGGTGATTTTCTAAGTTGGAGTATTTATAATGTAACTATTCCATTAACATGTGGCTTGTACGGTAATGGACATAGGTTATATAATTTATTATTATTTCATTAAGGTTAGTTAGGTAAATTAAAAATAAAATAATATATGTTATTATATCATAAAATAATAAGCCACATTCATGTTATTTCCTTCATCTTTGCAATCAAACTAAAACAAAGAAAAGAAAGAAAACAAAGTAGGGTTCGGCCTTATTCAAGCTAGATTAAGGTAAGTGTTCAGCTCGGTTTTTGATAATTTTTACGTTTTTGAAATCGTTGCTTCGAGTACTACAAAACCCATGCTTGAAATTTTGATTTTGATGAATATTTTGAGTTGTGCCATTGTTAATAGTTTGTGATTTTTTTTGTTTGATGATGAAAAATAAAAGATATGTTTTAGATTAACATATTTTGTATTGGAGTTTTTGATGATTTTGAGTAATAAGGACTTAATTGCAAAAATAATAATTTAAGGGACTAAAATGTAAAATAAATGAAATAAATGGGCTTGTATGAACACTAGGAATATTCAGCCAAACATGGGTACCTTGAAATTTTGCATATTTTGTGTTTTGTGCAATAGGGATTAAATTATAAAAATTATAAATGTCAGGGGTAAAATGGTAATTTGCCCATTTATGTGTTTTTGGACTAAATTGAGTGAAAATATGTTTGAATGAGCTTAATTTGAATATTTTTAGATCAAGAACCAAAGAAATCGGATTTGGACTAGGGAAAAACGAAAGTTGTCGACTAAGCGACCAAATCCCGCTTTACTGACGTCTGAGGTAAGTTTATAAGCTAATACACATGCTTAAATGTAGTTAAATGTTAAGTATATATGCTGGTATATAATATATGAATTTATACTTGTAAATGCCGAATGTGTATAAGTTTGAAAACTATGTTCGAGCTTTCGATTCGACCGAGTTTCGACGTTCAAAGCCTGTATGAACCTTAGGAATAGTTAGGATACATATGTCATGACACAGGATTCCGACATTTGTGTTCCTTGTGTATGATTATTGAACCGAAAGTTAAAGGGTAGGTGTACATTTTATGCTTATATTCGAATGAAGCAATTGAATTGCTAATGTGATATGTTATGTGAAATGTGTTAACATGTGAATAAATATGCAAGACACTGGAAATGTATCCGGGCTAAAGTCCCGCAGGCTTCGTGCTGGAAATGTATCAGGGCTAAAGTCCCGCAGGCTTTGTGCTGGTAATATAATTTCGGGTTTTATACCTAGCAGGCCAAATTGCGATGAATTTGATAAAAGTATACAATTACAAGATCCTACACTAAGTTGACAAATTGAAAGTGCATTACATATTAAGTTGGCCAGGTATGTATCATGTACTCGTATGCGATTTTGATTTGAATTAAATTATAACTATATAAAGTGATGCATCTGTGAATAAGTGTTATGACTATAAATGTGATCGTGATATATTCGATAAATGTGTGAAGTTATGTGAAGTGATTCTATGTTTATATTCAAATATAAACACTTGGTCCTTGTGGAAAGGTTTGTGGAAGTATATGATTTTATTTTTAGGTGATTACGATCATGGAAAATTAAATGTGAATATGATATTGTATTTTATTCGTTTCAATTGAACTAAAGCTGATAGTGAAGCATTTTAATTCCTATGTTATATGAGTTCGATCTTGAATGACATGATATACATGTTTAGATAATTTGAATGCAAGGAGTTGTGAAAGAGCAAATTTGTAATAAATCTGCTTGGGACAGCAACAGTAGCGTGAATTTGGAAAATCACCATAAATTGTGGAATTTGAATTAGAAGTTGAATAAATTATGTAATTAAAGCTTAATGAGTCTAGTTTCTTATAAAAGAAACCGTGTAAGCAAAAGAATTGTAGATAATGAGATATTTGAAGTGGTGTGAGATAGAGTAAAAATGACTTTGAAATCCCCTGTTCTGTTTTTAAAAAAATCATTGTAAATTTTAAAATGATGATTATAAGATAAAATTTATATTCTTAGACTCCTTAATGAGCCTAGTTTCAAATTAAATAAACGATAATATACTTCAAATTCTGTATAATGAGAAAATTGATTCGTAGTGAAGAGTGGTCAGAATAGTCAAACTGTGAAACAGGGGAAACTTCAATAAAAATCTAGTATTGATTGGTAAAACCAAAAATTCTGAAAATTTTATGGATGGAAGATATATGAGTCTATTTTCAGGGAAAATTAACGTCACTTGATTTGGAGTTTCTTAGCTCCAGTTATAAATAATTTAGTGACTATTGCTCAGGAAGGCAGCTTGTAGTGAATTTGTGATTTTGTTGCAAACATGGTTAAAACTAGTTAATGAGATGCTTTTCGAGTTCTTATGATCTTATTTGTGATTTGAATATTTGGTTTTAATTGATTTCAGATTCAAGTGAGATGAATTTGCTAAATATGCATTATGTTCATGGATACTTGGCCAAAATGGCAAATACCTAGGAATGATTTCTTGAAAATTTGAAATAATCGATCTATAAGTAAATTAATTGTTTGCATTGCTTAAAACTTACTAAGCATTGAAGCTTACTCCGTGTTCTCTTTTCCATTTCTTATAGGTTTATCCTTTAGTTCGAGTTGGAAGAGCCGAAGATATCATCACACTATCGAGTCATTATGTGAGTTGAGAAGATTGTATATCATCATGGTTTAAGGCATGTATAGGATAGACTATAGGTAGAACGATATTTCAACTTTGTATACATTATAGCCATGTGAAGATGGCTTGCTCATTTTGTTTAGAGAAGCCTTATAATTGAACTAATGTGTTGAAATGTTTTAGTTATAACTTGATAGTAGTTATTTTGTTATTAGATATTCGGTTATGTTTTGATAGTTAGTCATTTTGGAAATTTATAAGAGCTCTTATGGAAAATCAATGAGACAGGTTTGCATTGTTGATAATTTATGTCTGGTAAGTATCTTTGACCTTATAGAAGTTTTGTTCAGTCAAGTAATACCTCATAACCTTATTCCGGCAACGGATACGGGTTAGGAGTGTTACAATCTATTTCTCATCTTGTTCTACCATCCTTAACAAATCAGGAGATAGGCTACAATCTCTATCATCTTCAAAGTCCTGAGATCCCTCTAGACACATATCTTACTCAAAAAGAGACTCAGAGTCAGTGACAGCGTCGCTCCCGTCATTGATATCTGGAGACCTGCTGTGGGTACAAAGGTAGTTTTCAAAGAATAAATGATTCCAAGGATGATTATTTGTATGGTATGATTCTAAATGAAAAATATTCGAAAGAATATCCAAAAAATAAAAGAATCTAAGAATAATTGTTTGCAGGATATGAAATGGAAAGAATAAAAGAATATTTACTCAAAATCATAACAAACATGTATTTCATTGAAATAAAGATTTTGGATATAAGCCTATTTCACAAAAGGATTCTTGTTGCTTCTAGGCTTAAAGCAACAAGCGTGTTTTGAATATTACTCTAGATTAGCTCTAAAAATAAAAGGATTTCCTCCACAGTCCCATTGTTGAAAACATTCCCAAGTATGTAAATGGCAGATGCTCGAAAAAAAATTCTATTCCCGGGTTCCCTCTTCTGATACGTCGTTAATGTACGGATTCCCCAATACCAGGTCTTACACTAGAGTCCTGAGCTCAATGTACCATTGGATCTCATGCCCCTATCCATCATGGAACTCATAATGTTCACCCCTCTAACAGAAAGGTTGGATAACAGATTTCCTGCTCTAGAGGGATCATCGAATTTCACGATACCCAATTTGAAAAATCTTTCGATTAGCTTTTTAAAAGCGGTACAGTTCTCGATGGAATGCCCTGTGATTCCCGCATGGTATTCACATTGGCTGCTTGCATCGTACCATTTAGGGTATGAAGGTTGTATTAGTTCTATGTAAAAAGGGGATACAACATGTGCGTCAAACAGAACGTGGTACAACTCCCTGTACGTGAGTGGGATAGGCATGAATTGGGGTTTTTCTGAGTTCGGCCTTTGGTTGGGTTCTTACTTTGGGGAGGCCTGATGGTTGGTAGTTACCGTCCTTGGCTGGCTTACTATAATCGGCTCTGAACAACCCTTGTTATACCTACTCGCACTACTTGCTTTCTTTTCCTTCTTCTTTGGGGCTTTTAAAGTCCACTCTCTCCTTTCCTTCGTTTCTGCCAGAACAACCAGTTTGGCTTGATCATCTTCCGAATTAAAACCTGAACCCATCGGGAAGTTCAACAGTGCTGAGGTATCAGCCTGATATTGGGGTTCGATAATGACGGGTACCTCTTGCATGTTTGGTTGGGTCAGGATGCTTATTGTAGTAAAACCTAGGGAATAGATGATCTCTTCATTATCATCCTCACTATTGACCACTAGGCCACTCCTTTTTTCAAATTCTCCAGCTAGTAACTAGGTTAACTGGCCCATCATATTTCTTTGGAGTTCTAGCATTTGTTCTCGCATATCTTGTTGAATTTTGATCAATTGCTCTTGCATCTGTATTTTCCTTTGCTCTATTCTCTCCAACCTTTGGTCCATTCCTTTGTCGGTTCTAAAATAATTTTACCTAATTAGGGTCCTTTTGGGAAAATCTAATGCAAATGATGGAATGCAATGCAAAATGCATGGGATGAATGCAAAGGAAAGAAAGATGTTGATTTTGAATTCAATTCCCTTAGAACAACTTTTCTAGAAAACAAATTCTTTTACATAAAACGGATTATGTATACGACATTGCTTTCATATTCTAGGCGAAGACACTGATCTTTTTTCTTCGTGAAAGTCAAATCTCGCAAGCTTCCAATAAACGCCTCTACTAGCTCTTTTTTGCTAGATCCAGGCCATGACTTACTATCCTCGCAATGTTGATTAGCTCCTTTAAGAAAGTCAGGACGTGACGACTTTTGAATAATCTTTATCAGCTTGAATCCTTAGGTAAAGTCTTGTTTTCCTCCGCGAATCATCAGCCTTTTTTCGTTTTGTTTACTTGGACCATATTTAGACAACCGTGTTATAATCCACTTTATCAAGGAATTCGTTTTCTTATGACAAACTATTCTATTTAGCAATCAAATATGAATCAACACCTCCTTTTTATGAAGATGTAATGCAATGCAGTAATCAACAAAACAAAAACAAAACACGTTAGTACAGAAGAAATAAATGACGAATAAAGCATATATTCGGGTGACCACTAGAGGTTCGGAGTGGCTGTACTTAGGGTAAGCTCCTAGGTCTCTCTATATGTGGCTCAGTTCTATAGTAAGGGTACCCGAACCAGCAAATTCCTCGATCCTCACCCATTATAGGCTCATACGGATCGATTTCAGTTTAGGGGAATACATTTCCCTATGACCATGCGGAGATGAAGATCTCACAAAGTCATAGGTACAGATGTATCCCGGAAGTAATCCATTAGCCCATGCGGAGATGAAAACCTCACGAAGGCTTAGTTTCTCACTCCCACTTAGAGGTGTGACCATACAGGTCATGCAATGCAAGAGTATATTACAAAACTCGAACAACAACAATCATGCAAACAAATGCAACAAAGAATCAAATCAAAATTTCAATTTTAGACAAAAGGACAGGAATTAATCAATTTTATGGCTTGACTCTCTTGTTCAGTCCCCAGTGGAGTCGCCAAGTTGTCAAAACCCCTTTTTTTTTAAAACAAAAACATGGATCGACTTTGAAAACGAAATATGGAGTCGCCACCAATCCTTTTATTTAGGTGTGATTGGATCACCTAATAAAACATTTTACCCAATTGAAATCAATTTCGGCCTACGTAAATTTGAGAAAACGGGTTCGGGAGCCGGTTACGTATGAGGAAGGATTAGCATCCTCACTACGCTCAAAATTGGTACCAATTTGATTAAGTACTGTCCTTATGTCTAAGATTTAAAAATATTTTGAAATATAATCCCTTTTAAAACATTCGAATGGCTCGAGTTGGTCATCAAAATTCTCTTGTTTCAAAGGAATACAGCATCACATCTAGTACGATAGGGCACGATCTTTTATTCCTTTGAAACCACGATCAATTCTTGAATTCCAAAAGCTCGTACATTGAAAATTACAAAAGGAAGCCCAATTATTTAGTCCAATGAAAAGTCGAAACCTAGCACAGTAGGGAACGATTGCTCGAATTTCAAAACATTGAACATTACCTTGTTTTAGAATTTAGAAAATACGGATGAAATTTCAAAGGAGTATCTGATTATTTTGGACAAACGGAAAATCAAAACCCAGCACGGTAGGGCACGATTCCTTGAATTTCGAAACATCAAACGTTGCCTTTGTTTTGGGAGATCTTCAAATGAACAATTATAAAACTAGCTTAAAACGCATTAATTTGACTTGAAATAGAATAGAATAATTAGTTTAGATTAAGAAGTTTAAAAATTTCAATCATAATATGATCGTGAATGAGAGGTGAAATTATGAGCATGTGACAACATACATGAATAATGTACTATACTTCACGAAGGATAATAGCATAAACATAAAAACGAATTAATAAATACACCAAAAACATATCAAAGCAAACTACAGTAAGCTTTCGAACATAAATAATAAATAAATTGAGATAGTAACACCAAAAACTAATTAACAACATGAAAATATAAAACAATATGAAATCTATAGAACACACATGATATACAAAACAGTATAGACTCTAGGAACTAATACGATGCGAAACGATATAAAAACTATATATATATATAAAAATTTATAGGTGAATGACACATGCAAAATTTGGAATAATTTATATATATATATATATATATATATATATATATAAAACTAAGTATATACATAACTTATTATTAAAATAGATATTATAAAAGAGGAAATTTGAGTCAAGTAATGTACCAAATATTTTTAAAATGAAATGTCTATTTAAAGTTGACCATATGTACATATCATAAAAATATTTAAAGAACATATAAAATATGAAAGGTTTTTAAATAACAAAAAAAAGTACGATAACATATATTTTATAAACATAAGGTTTTAAATATATATATATATATATATATATATATATATATATATGTAAATAGGTTGAAAAGAAATCATTTATGTAAAGTAACATAGAATTAATATTATATATAATAAAAACTAATTTTATTCTGCATATGCATAATAATATATAAAAATATTTAAATGAAGTATTATACAAAATTTTAAAACAAGATGATAAAAAAATTAAAATAAAGATTTTATATAAAAAGGGGGTAAAATTATCATGATAACTCAAAAAAAAGCACGTATATACATATATATAAAAAAAATAGATATTAAGTTGATTTAAAAAAATAATGAACTATACAAATCAAAAGGACTCAATTAAAATAAAATTAAACTAAAAGGATATTTAATAAATAAAATACACGGCTGAAATTAAAGGAAGGACTAAAGCGCAATGCGCTCCAATGCTCAGGGATCTAAACTGGCAATATACCAGACCGCAAAACGCAGCGTTGAGGCGCGGATCAAATTGCATTTACGCGCTAATTACAGAGATCAATTTAAAAAAAAAGAAATGCGAATAAAGCCTGATTGAATGCCAATGCGGAAGGGAAGGACCAATATTGCAAATATCCCTTCACCGTTAAAATGCGCGGGTCCTGAGGGTAAACGGGTCGGGCTATCAGGTTGCGTCATGAAACGACGCCGTTTCAACGCCAATATCCCCAGCTTAAAACGACGCCGTTTTTAAACACATATAAAGGCTAAAATCTGCCTTAAAAATCAATTAACAGATTATTTCATCACTGCATAAAGGGGAAAGGAAAAAAAAGAAGGGGAGAAGAGGGAGAGAGAGACGATGCCCACGGCGTCTCGGTCTTAACCGATTTCGGCGTTCATCGGCATTCTATGCCTCCGCCATGGCACCAGTCCGAAACCCCCAAAACGCAAGTAAATTTTCTCCTCTTTTATATTTTACTAAATTTTTTTTATCCACAAAAGCAAAAAATGAAAATAAAACCCAAAAAAGCATATGAATCGAAGAACCACCTTAAAACTTCGATTTTTTAATTCTCTGTTTTTTGTATTTCTTTCTTTTTGTGTATATTTGTTCCTGTTTCCATACAATTGAAAAAGAAGATGGCTTTATAGCCGAATGAGAAAAATAAAGAAAAATACAATATATTCTTGTCTTGTTTTTTCTTTTTTTGCTGTCGTGCTGTGTTATTTTTGTCTTCATGCAGATATGGGGGAGGACGTGGAGGCACGAACGGCCTACGGCATACGGAGGTCGTGCGTGGGAGCGTACAGAGGCTGGACGCTGCAGCGCCAAGCTGCTAGGGTTTGTTTTTTTTTGTTTTGTTTCTGATTTAGGCTTTGTAGTGGGCTAGGGTTTAGTTTTGGGCCTGTTTAGGGTTTGGGCTTTGATTAGGGATTTGGTTTTGATTTTGTATTTGATTTGGGCTTGTTGGGTCTGGGCCGGGTAAATTTGGGCCTGTACAGATAGAAATTGGTATTTAAAATGTAAAAAATAAAATAAAATAAAATACTGTTTGAACTTGTATAAATTAATATTGTACGCATAAAATTTATATTGAATAAAATTTAATACCAATAAAAGTAAAAAATAAAATTGTTAAAATAATATATTAGTGAATCAAATTTAATAATTAAATTATAGTTGATAGTTATATACAAAATGGATGATATAATATGTCTGTGGTTGACCATAAAAGGAGAAGTCAATGTTTTATGTTTTTTGGTATTTATTTGTAATAGACCTTTTGAAATCTTCCTACACACACATCAAAATTATATATAATAATAGACCTTTCGAAATCTTCCTATTGTTGACCATAAAAGGAGAGGTCATCCACTTCTGTCTTTTGTTTCCTTTATTTGTGTGGCTAATTATGTGCTCTTTATATCCTTTCGAAACAAGGTTTTTTTTTGGTAGAAATTAAAATAAAGATTATTGTAATTTAAAATCCAATTAAAGTTACTATTTGTTACGTGTAACATTTATATCGAATAATTTTTATTATCGAGAAAACAAAGTAAAAACAAATATATGATGTAAAATTGTTAATTTGAATATTAGCTCAACCGATATAAGTTTTTTGTTAATATAGGGGAGTGTGGGTTTAAATATATTCAAGTGTGATTTATCCTTACATTTAAAGTTTGAGAAGGCTTGGGGGTGAAGTTAGAAATTTTTTTGGGGGAGACGAAATTAAATTGTATACTTTTATGAGAGTTAAAATGCAATTTCACCTTTTTAATAACTTATATCTTTACAATTTTTGAAAGACCAAATCAAAATTTTATCATTCTGAGGCTAAAGTGTAATTTTACTATTTACTAACTTAAAATTATATTAACTTTAAAGGGCTAAAATTTAAAGTTCACATTTTTAGGGGAATCATGCTAGGCCCTCCCTCCTGCCACCCTTGGGAAGGTATAAAGTGAAGCAGTAGTTGGCTCAATTTAGTCATGATCCTTTACGAAAAGAAATAACCAGCATCCGTTAATTGAATGTCATTTTATTGGCTAAAAATATAACTTTCCTTCTTTGGGTTGTTTACTTATTATGTTTATAGTGTGATTTACATTTAAGTGAATTATTATGTCTATATAACTCATGTGTTTTAATATATTGAAAACATCGACTCTCAATGTCATCTACTGAATATTAGTATTTTGGATACATGTCTTATGTATGGCATGACTTCACTCACAATAGTGAAATTATAGTTCAATAAAAAGAGTAAATGATATTCTCTTACTATGATTGTATGTATTATGAAAAATGAAACATAATCATGGGTCTTTTTTTGGGGGGACAAATGGTTTTATCAATATTAGAATGCGTAATTATCATTTTAATTGGAGAAGATATAATGGCGATAAAATAAAATTGGATTGAATTAGGTTAACAGATTTAATATAAAGGAATCATTGATATCAATAAGGGTGACATGTATGATAAGGTCATTGGGAAAAAAATAATTCAATAGCTTTCGTAATGGTATATAATGGTGAGTTCACTCATGGTATTTTTGGTGGATTGACTTCATCGCTAAATAACTCTGTAATTAATAGATAAAGAGTTGGACTTCTAGACTCTTAATGTAATTTAGTTAATAACTAAAACTTTTAAATTGTATAATTAATTTATAATAAATAGTATCTAATTTAGTTAATTATTTTGTACGTTAAAATGTATGGAAAATTATCCCTAATCAATAAAATTTTTATATTATTTAATCATTTATATTTGTAAAAATTAGATTTATGTCCTAAAATTAAAATACTATTATTGCTGCATAAAATTCATTTTTTTAAACTTAAATCATGTATAGGTATATTTGGCAAGCCGTAGGTGATTATATTTTACTAGAACTCACTAGCATTCTATAGGCTCATTAAGGGGTATATGTTGAACACGAGTTTTAAGGCTGCTCCGTATCCAAAACGAGGATCAAACCTTCGACTACTAGTTAAGTTAAGAGAAACTATTATCATCTCGGCTAACCCCGTGATTCATGTTTTTTTTAATCCCACAAAAAAATCAAAAATTAACTATATTCCTAATATATTAAAGGGGTAAACTACACCCATGGTTACTTTTGTTTACCTTAGGTTACATTTTAGTCACTTATGTTTGAAATGTTACGTTTTAATCAATTATGTTATCGTGTTGTAACATTTTAGTCACTAACTATTAATTGTCGCTAACGGTGTAACGATAAATTGACATGGCACGTTAAATCATCATTTCAAACAAAAATTTTAGAGTAAATTATACAATATTGTATAATTTAATTTTTTCGTTTTGAGTAATTTAATTTTTTTATGTTCTTTTAAAAAAATTTTCTTTATTTTCCATTCTCTTATGTTTCTCTCTCTATTTTCTTACCTACTCCATTTCTTTTAACATATCAAAAAGTCGAATTGACATTGAAGAAATAAGTAGGAAGTTGAAAACCATCATTGCCTATAACCAAAACCCATAAACCGATACTATGCTTTTTTCTTCACTGCCAATTCGACTTCCTGATATGTTAAAAGAAATGGAGAAGGTAGGAAAATAGGGGGAGAAGCAAAAGAGAATGGAAAATAATGAAAAAAAAAAAAGAAAGTCAAAAGAACATAAAAGAAAAAATTAAATTGCTCAAAACGAAAAAATATGGGGAATAATTGTATAATTTAACCTTTTTTTTTTTTGTTTGAAATGATGATTTAACGCGCTACGTTAGCTTACCGTTATACTGTTGATGAAAACTAACGGCTAAATGACTAAAATGTTACAACACGATAACGTAAGTGACTAAAACGTAACATTTCAAACATAAGTGACTAAAACGTAACCTGAGGTAAACAAAAGTGACCATAGGTGCAATTTACCCTATATTAAACATACATAAAGAGAACATGGATAATAAATAAGCATAATACAAATAGATTGGAATACAAAGTCTGCAAACATCAAGTGCTACAACGTTGACAACACTGTTTGAAGCAAAATCTACATAGACAAAGAAAAAACCAACATCCCAAGGGGAGAAGATAGAATGCCAATCCCGGTATCCAAATGGCAAGTGTTCTTTGAAAGACGACTTCCATAATACAGTATGAACAATATCCTATAACTACAATGGTTCCTTCCCAGAAATCATCCTTTACGAAAAGAAATAACCAGCATCCGTTAATTGCTAATAGTAACAGTATTGAGTCAGCATCAGCAGGAATTATTTGAAACAGATCTGAAGGAGTCCAACATCCCAAAATTGCAACACTTTGTTTTGACTCCCGATCGCTATAAAACATGACCAATGTTAAAACAAAAAACAATAGCGAAAATACTCCCATAACTTTAAATGCAAAATGAGTTGGGGCTATGAAAGATATCGATTGGTCGAAGCATATAGCGAAGAACGCAAGTAGTACTTGAATTCTTTTCTTGAAACCATGGGGAAAAGGTTTAAGCAGGGCTAGTGTTAGGAAAAAGGTTACCATGAACACAACATAGGTTGGAATATAGAAAAGAAGAAACTCAGACTGACCAAGTACTGATTTCCCTAGTGCTTATGATCTCTTAGGCCATGACTTGCTGTCACCCTGCCAAACACCACCAGGTGGGCTAAGAGTGGCTTGGTAGGTTCCAGTTAGAAGCAGCCCTAAAACTACTAGTAAGGCATTGCGCTTATCGCTTGTTATATTATCCAAATCCTCAAAAACAATTGATGATGCTTTTCCGACATGCTTGACGATTTGTTTCTTCCACTTAGATTTAATGTTTGAAACTCCAGGAATAACGTTACCACGTAGAATGCTGATGCTTTCTCTGTAATTATGTTGTTCTGTAACATCCAGTGCGGTTAAATCGGATTGATTGGTGGCATGGTTATCAGCCTTGCTACTTAATAGTAGTTTAAGTATCTGTTTAATTGATAGTTTAAGATAAAAAAAAAGTACAATCAGTTAATCATGGCTATGGAGTACAAAAGAATCTATTTAATATTAATTATTAAAGCGGATGAGTCAAACTCGGTTTGATTATTTCTAGCAGCTATGTGTAATGCAGTGTTGCCATCTTTGTCCTTTCTATTTACCTCTTCCTGATAATAGTCCTTCTTCTTAAGCATTCGAATTAAAATCTGAAGAACATCCAACCTTTTGGTTTCCGCTGCAATATGCAAAGCACTGCGATTCTCAGTTGTAACATCTCGGATACAATCAGGACAAGCCTTCAAAAATGTTCCCAGCAAACTGTCATGGTTTCCAACTTTACAAATGTAGTGCAGCGGAGTCTCACCATTCTTCCCTGTGACACGAACATGGTGTAGAGTGTTCTTTTGGTAAAAAGATGAAATGTTGCAAAAAGTTGAATAAGATACTCTAGAAGATGGCGAAGAGAAAGATTAGAGTAAATTTGATAACATTCAACGTGTTAAAATTTTAAAAAAAATTATAAAGTAACCTTTAAAGATGGGAATAATTTTAAAACACAAAATTATATCTTTAAAAAAAATTAAAACTCACCAAAAAAAAAAAAAACAAGATTACAAAGTACACTTTAAAATGCACTAGCTAATTAATTAAATTAAATTACTTATTATAAAAAAATCAAAGTATTTTTATCAGTTGAAGATTTTCAAAGTCTTTTTAGTCATATCAACTAGAGAAAATGCTAGAAATGTTGCCTACGGTGGAGTTTATGGTGGGTGTTAATTATTTAGGTTCAAATAGCAGTGTCAGTCGGGTAACTAAAGAAAGTTTGTATCAAACCGGATCTGCTGTCGGAATCGAAAGATTCAACGGTGGATAGGAATGGGAAAAAGATTCAAGACTCTAATAAATTGTTTTTAAGTCTTTTGTATTAATTGTCAGGAAATTGAAGAGGAATTTTTAAATGCAATCAGAAGCAGGAGGAAGAAGAAACATTTCAACAAAAGGATTTGTTCCATGCGGGACATTCAAGACAAAGTGTTGTCTTCCAAAGAAAAACTAAGGAGGGACCGAGGCAAAATGAAGGATAAGAGCAAAGCGACATCAGAGAGGAGAAAATTGTGAATATCTCTTTGTCTGATTCGGACATTAGTAACAGGAGGAAGGTTATTCTTAAGGAGGCTAAACAGACTTGGGAGGTAGGGAAGAAGTTGGGGCTTAGAGTAATAGGGGACGAAAAAGATGTCATTGAGGATATTTTAAGACTCGAAGTTCAACAGTAATAGAGGCGGAGGATCATCAAAATCATAGCAATAACAGGTGCGTCTGTGGAGAGTTTGTTATTTTTTGTATGTTGTGTGGATGGTAAAGATGAAATAGTATCGTGGTATGTTAGGGTATTGGATTCAGATGTTAAGGTAACTATGGTTAACAGATTTGTCAAACCACATAGGCAGGACGTTTGCTTCTTACAGGAAACAAAGTTTGAGGAAGTATCTGGGGACCTTGTAAGTAGAATCTAAGGCGATGATAATTTTGATTTTAGATTTGCAGCAGTTGTGGGTCGGTCGGGAGGATTTGTTACAATCTGAGATAAATCATGTTTTTCTAGTAAAAAAGAGTTTTGTATTAATTGTCTGATTGTGGTTGAAGGGTTTTGGTGTGTTGAAGGGTGGGAAGGGGTGTTGTTTATTGTTAATGCGTCTAATATGTTGAGGGAGCTGAAATTTTTTTAGGAAGAATTGATCAAAATTCGGGAGCATTTCTCAAATCACTGGATTGTGGGTGGAGTTTTTAGCGCTACTCAGTATAAGTGTGTACGAAGCGATTGTGTAGGATTATTAAGAGGTTCGAAAGAACTTGGGAATTTCTTAGAGAAATGTCTCTTAGTGGATTTGCCATTGTTAGGGAAGAAATTTACTTGGTTCGGCCTAGTAAATAAGGGAAGTTTGACTGGACAGATTTTGTTTGATGAAGATTGGTTTATAAATAATGTGGACTTGATAGATGAAGATTTTTGTTAGTTGAAGATTATTATGGACTCATGATCGTAAAGGTGGGTTCTCGATGAAAAACTTACTGAATTGTTGTTGAGTGTTGGCGGGTTGGTTTTAAGTTTTGATTTTGATAAAATTTGGAAATTAATAGTGCCCCCTAGAGTGAGAAGTTTCTTATGGATGATTTCAATTGATCGTTTTCCTACGAAGGAGTTTCTCATTTGAAGAGGTGTGTAGCTTGACCAATTGGGGGACGGGTGTCCTTGGTGCTATAGAGAATGGGAGACTACGGTGTGGTTAAAAGTTTATGGATGATATCGATGTCAGCGGCTTGTTGGTCGGTGCGGTTTGCAAGGAATGAGCTGGTGTTCGATTGAAAGTGGCTAATTGTCCTGCTTAGTTTTTCTTTCAAAGACTTGGGCTTTGATGTGGTTAGGTCTGTGTATGAAGTATTGTAAGTAGATGAGAGAATTTGGTGGGTTTGTCCATATTAAAGTCGGTGTAATTTTAATGAAGTTGGTTTGAGTGGAAAGTTTTGGTACCGTCCGTGTTATGCTGGGGTTTAATTCTATGTTTGTGGTGTAGCATGTGAGGATGAAGGCGGGTGTGGTAGGGTGTTAAGATGTTCGGATGGGGTGGCAAGGGCCTTAATTCTATGTTTGTGGTGTAGCATGTGAGCAAAAGTCTCCCTTGCCGCAGAGGCGGGGGCGATTAACATTGCCTTGGATATGTTTCTTGAGTTGGGATGGAAAGGTAATTACACTTTATTCATTAAGGTGGGTTCAATGAATGTGCTTATTGGTTGGAGAATTAAGGTGTGAGACCGTGGTTGTTGTTTCCTCTCTTTAAAAAAGTTGATTTAAGGTTGTCGTCAATGGGAATTGCAACCTTTTTGTTAACGGACAAGAGTGGGAATAAGTTAGCTTTCGCGCTGCCGGTTGCTGGTGTGAATAGGCAGAACATGTTTAAGGCATGGTGGAGTCTTAAGGGGTTTTGTGGTTGGGTGCTTGCTGTAATATTTGCAGGTTGTGTGGTGGTTTTTTGGGGCGAATTGTGTTGATTTATTTATGCTTTGTGGTCTATTTTACTGATGGGGTTTAGTGGGTTTTTTTGGTTTATTTGTTGTATTTTGTATGTGTTTGGTTTTTGAGGTCTGTGTTTAGTTTTTGGTTTTTTACTGGGACTATTTTGTTCTGGTAGTGTCGAAACTATTTTTTTGAAAAACGGGAATCGACTTTATTTGAAAATGAAAATTAAAACGGGGAGTCACCACTGATCTTTGTTAGGTGTGATCGGACCACCTTTGTTTTAATAAAATGTTTAGTTTATGAAAACGGTGTTTTTGGTCTTCGAAACTCGAGAGAATGGGTTTGGGAACCGGTTACGTGCGAGGAAGGATTAGCACCCTCGTCACGCCCAAAGTTGGTACCAAATTAATTAATTATTGTCCTCGAGTCGAAAGTTGAAAATCAAGAATGGATTTGAAATACGATCCCTTTTATTGACGTCGATTAAAAAATGCTTGAATTAGCTCAAAATGATCGTTAAGGACTTCCTTACCTTGAGATATCGGAGTATCGCGTCCCGTAAGTTAGGACACAATACCATGAATTCCCGAGCGCAAGTTTGTCTTTAATTTAAATTGAAATCCCGTGTATTTTAAAACTCAAAAGGATATTTTTGCTATTTAGAACCAACGAGAAAACCGAAACCCCGTAAGTTAGGGCACAATTCCTCGATATTCCGAAATTCAAAACATTGTCTCATTTAGAAAATTTCTTTTTGAAATATAGCTCGTATAATGCTTAATAAAGTGTGTTATTCATTTGGATTAAAAATAAAACAGTTTAATGGATGAATGTAACGAGGTTTGATTCATGGGGTGATAGTATGAACTAAAAAAATAGTGCAGCATGGAGCGATAATACGTGAATAAAAATATTACACATATAAATGATAATAATATGAAAAATACAAATAAACGAATCAAAATACATGTCATGGCAATAATCATACAACGTACATTATTTAAATACTAAACATTAATAATCAAAGACAAATGAATTTAAAAAAAATCATAAAGCAAATTAAAATGAATAAAATGTAAAAACAAATTTTAAAATGACAAGACATGAATTTAAAATAAATAGATAAAAAAGGAAGTTTAATATCAACAATGTGCAAAACAATTTAAAATAGAGGATAAATACATATATATAAAATATCAAAATAAGTAATATATATATATATATATATATATATATATATATATATATATATATATAATAAATACTATATATAAAAGCTTAAAATGAACAATAACAAAACAATTTGAAACAAGTAAGAGAATTTAAAATAAGTTGTACAAGAACAATTTAGATAAACATAAGACAAATTTAAAGTAATATATATATATAAAGAAATTTAAAATAAATATTAAGAAGCTCAAAATAATAATATGTAAAAGAAATTTAAAATAAATAATGTATAAGATATTTTAAAGTAAGTAACATATAAAATATTTTAAACCAAGTAATACTTATGAAACTTTAAAATAGATAGTATACACAAAGATTTAAAATAAATCATATGTAAAAAAAATTTAAAATAATTAATATGTAAGAATAATTTTAAAAATACACAATATATAAGAAGTATGTAAAATAGTTTAATATAAGAAATATATACGAAATCTTAAGGTAAATAATGATAAAAAGTTTTGCAATAAATAATAAAAGGATTTAAAATTGTTCACATATAAAATAGTATAACAAAGTAACATATAAAATTTAAAGTATATAAGATGGTTTAACATAAATAATGTATAAAAACCGTTTAAGTAAAGGGTATGTGTATATATGTATATAATAATTTAGAGTATAGAGATACATATAAAAATTTCAAAATGAATGCTATGTATGATGATTTAGAAGAGATAATATATGTAAAAATACGTGATATGTTCAAAATAATGACAATAATAATAATGTAAATAATAAATAAATAATATAAAGTTTGAAGGTATAAAAGATATAAACAAATAGATGATAAAAAATGATAACAATGAGGGTAAAAATAAAAATAAATCCAATCTATAACAATAATAATGAATAAACGAATAAACAAATAGATAGATATTAAATATTAACTAAATTAGATTAACAGTATAATCATAATAACATCAATAAAATAAGTAATCCACCACCAACAATAATGAAAATATAAATAGCATGAGTAATTCATGAAATAAAATGATAAAAGATAAAAATAATATATAAAAAAATAAAAAAAAATAAAGAATGATGAATGAGTAAATAAATTAAGACTAAGATGAAATTTAATTAAATTTAAGGTGCAAATTATAAAATAAAAATGTAGGTCACTAAGGATCGAGGTGAAACGCAGCATAAAGAACGAGGGACCGGTTGGGAAAATATTCCCACTTCTCTATGCGCAGATGTTTCATCTATCTCGAGCCAAGGACCAAATCAAAATAAAATAGCAAAAGGGCAAAATTTAAAAGAAACAAGGTTATATGGGATTAAATTAAATGGATGAAAAGGCGGAGGACTAATCGCATAAATCTCCTTTTAAGGAGAATGCACAATCCCCACTATACCAAACGGTGTCATTTCATCATCCTCATTTAAACCAAAACCCATTTTTTTATTTCATTTTCAGCCCTTTTTTTTTTTAGAAAGCAGAAAGCATTTTGCTTTCTCTCCTTCCCCTTTTCTCCCCCACTTCTCTCTTTTTGGCTAGGGCTTCATACCCATCATCGCCGCCGCCGTTGAGGCCACCATGGACGGTGGTTGAAGGCATGTGAAAAGGAGGATTTTCCACCTCCGTTTAAAGAGTTTAAAAATCGAGCCTCCTCAAAACCCCTCCAAAAAATGATATATGAAATAAAGGCCCCTTTTTCTCTCTTGAAATCGGCTTCAGCGACGAAGAGGAGAACTCCGATGGCCGACCATGGGGCGTTCGGGTAAGGTTCTCCTCTTTTTGTTTTCTTTTTATTGATTTTTCTATTTAAAATAGATTTGTAATGAAAATAAAAATATAAAAAATATAAAATTTGAACAAAAAGAAACCGAACAAATAGAGACTAAAATCAACCTTTCTTGATTTTGTTTTCTTGATTTTTTTACTGATGTGTGTGTAAAAAGCTTCTAAAAAAAAGGAAGGAGATTACAATGACAAGGTTGTGGCTTTTAGAGCCAAGTTACAAGACTTTTATTTTCTATTTTTTTGTCCTTTTTGCTCTTGTTTCTTCTGTTACTTGCGTGTGCCTTTTTGCTTGCGTGTTGCAGGTGGTTGTTAGAGGCGAGTGGCGGTGGTGGCGCGCGTGGAGGCAGCAAACAGTGGTAGCATGTGACGGCTGAAGCTTGGGGATAGAGGGAGGAGCGGCTAGGGTTCCATTTTTGGAAATGTTGTTGGGTTAGGGTTAAATTTGTTTTGGGCTTGTAACTGGGTAATGGGCTAGGTTTAATTTGGGTTTGGTTTTATTGGGCCCAGGGCAAAATTTGGGCCTTACAGGTAGCTTTGCCTTGTTTTGTTGCAGTTCTTTAAACTGCTGTGGTACTTCGATTAAGCGAAAAAAAAAGTACAAATTTTATATTTAACCCTTTAAAATATTATAAAATATTATAAATAATTAATAAAAATTATAATAACTATTAATAGTTATTTAACAAAAATGAAAACATCTTTATCAAATCAACAATTCAAACAAGAAATACATCAATATCCAAATTTGGCAAAAATATTATAAAGGAACTTGTACTAGGCATTTTGGCCCTATGTCGAATTTTACATTTTTACTTTTATTTGATTGAATTTTGGAAAAAAATCAATTTTTTGTTTAAATTATGTTATTCAATTTCAATTTAAAACTTTTTGAAGACAAAATTAAATTAAATAGTATTTAAATATTTTATTTTAATAGATAAATATAATAAATTAAGTAATACAATATAAAAATTTCTTTGATTTTACAAAAAAAACCTTATTTCAAATTAACGACCCGACAGTTAGGGGTGTCGAAAAGTGTATTTTTGAAATTCTGTACCCATAAACCGGATCCGTAAATATTTTTATTAAATATTTATGAGGCTAGCTTAGTAGTTAATTAATTTTTGGATTAGTAAATTTTGTGAAATTAGGAGTTATTAAAGTAGAGAGACTAAATCGAGTAAGAATTAAAAGTTGAATTATAAATTGAAATAAACTAAAGGGGATAAAGTAGCAATTATGCCACTTAATTAATGTGTGTGTATAGGTGGCCGGCCATTGGCTAAGTAAAATGCATGTGTATATATTATATATGTTATATATATATATGTTAACTTTAATATATATTTTATATTAAGTAATAATAATGATAGTAGTTATAATAAAAGAAATAGAAAGAAAAGAGATGAGTGCATGCAATTGAAATTAAAAGAAAGAAAAAGAGAGAAAGAACAAGTGGCCGACGGCAACCTAAGGCGATTTTGAACTTTTCAACTTTAATTAGATAGTTAATTTAGTTCATTTTCTTGTAAATTTTATATTTTTGGAATTTTGGTATTTAAAATTATCCGACTCATATTGTAATTTTTAGTATTGTTCAAGATTTTAGATGTTGACATTGTTGAATAATTTAAGTATTAGGGATTAAATAGATAGATTTTTAAGTTAGAAATAGAAAAGAACTAAATTGTGGAATTAATTGTTGATTTTGAGCAATAGGGACTAAATTATGAAAAATTTGAAATTAAGGGGTCGAATTGGAAAAGAGGAAGCTAAATGTGGTTTAGAGTGAAATTAGAGTAAAAATATAAAGTTAAATGTGATGGTTAAAATTAATCTCAGTTTAGGGACTAAATTGAAGAATAAGCAAAATGTAGTATGAATATTGAAATTTAATGTGAAATTGAATTATGTAATATTAATGTGATTTAATTGTTTTATTCCGTAGCTAACGTTGTACCAAAATCCTCAAGTAAAAAGGGGAAGGATAAAATCAACATCGAATAGCTCGAAATTCACAATTTTTGTTTCTATAATCCAAATTAAATAGTAGATTATTACATACATAATTGTTTGCATATGGTAAGCATTTGAGATGAGTACTTTGGTACTTTGGGATTGAATTAAATTCATAATTGAAATGAAATGGATTGATTTTGTATATTATGAAATATATTGATTATGAATATATATGTATTGAGAAAAATGTGATTATTATCAAATTGAATATATGTTTATATGTGATGATATACATTCATGAAATTGAGACATTGGTTATATTGAAAAGTGAAATGAAACCCTATTAACTGCATCGGGCTGAGTCGGATATAGATGGCATGTCATAGGATAGGAAGAGTTTAGGGATTTCTTCGCCCTCGAGTCGATGAGTTACTAGGTGCCAATTTACTTTGGTTTAACCGATGAGACACTAGGTGTCAATTTATATATTGCTGGTCGTAGTTATTACTTCAGATTTATCCGATGACACACTGGGTGCCAAACTAGTGTGTTGGTTGGATCCATGTACCCGTCTGAGTCTGAGTCGTGTTAATAAGGGAAATTAAATAATAAGTTTATGTGATTGATTGAAATGGCAAATATGAGAAATGAATATGAGATGAGAAAATATTGAAATGGCAAAGATGAGAAATGAATATGAAATTAGAAATGAGAAATGAAATATGAAATGATGAAATGAGATACGAAACTTGAAATGAATTCAAGTAGTGATCAAAGAGATGAATCATGCCATTGCATAAGTTGATATATTCAAATGTTATATGAAATGCCCTTGATATTTATATATATATTTGAACATGTGAAATCTTAGTAAATGTAAATAAGGAATGAGCAAAAATTATATTATTAAATTGAAACTTTTGAACATAGCTTACTTGTTGCATATTGTATGTTCAATACATATATCAAGTTTATATTATTCGGATTATAGAAATATTTAAGTTTTATTCAGCGTGCAGTTTTGTTTTTCGTGCGCAGGCTAGGTACTGTTCGATTTATCACTGACTCAGCATCAAATCACAAATCCCGAGCTGAAGTGTGGTGATATCTTATTTTGTAATGACATGTGTGAAAAATAAAATAAAATAAAGAATACACAAATTTTACGTGGAAACCCTTTCGGGAAAAAACCATGGGCAGAGGAGAAGAAAATTCATTATGTCGAAAATTTGAATCAATACAAGAGGAATAGATTATGTCTATTTGTAGGCTTGTAAAGCCATATTCTAGTAGGATTGAAACACCTTATCCTAATAAATATAAAATAGATGGAGTTTAATAAGGTTTAAAAAACCTTATTCTAAAATAAAATAAAAGAAGTCTAGTTCTATATGGATTTTACTTTTATTTTATTTTCTATAGTATTTTATTTAAATAAGAATTCGGGTCACTTAATTCTAACAATCTCCACCTTGACATAAATTCTCAATGAACAAGTTCTTCATTGCGAACAAGTTCTCCACCTCTTCCATAAAACCCCTTAAGGGTTTAACATCAACAATAAACACCAACTAAGTCTAAGCAATGCTCAAACTTGGTTATAGGAAGTGACTTAGTCATCATATCTGTAGGATTTTCATGAGTACTAATTTTGCTCACAACAATATCACCACGAGCAATAATATCATCAATAAAATGATACCAAACATCAATATGTTTTGTTCTCTCATGAAACATTTGATCTTTTGTAAGGAAGATGGCACTCTAAATGTCACAAAATACTGTACTGATTTGAAGGTCTTCATTGAGTTCACCAGATAGTCCCTTCAACCAAATAGCTTCTTTACAAGCCTCAGTAATCGCCATGTACTCAAATTTCTGGTAGACAAAGCGATCGTAGTTTGCAAAGTGGCTTTCCAACTAATTGCACAACCTCCGATTGTAAAGACGTAACCTGTGAGAGATCTTCTTCTATCAAGGTCTCCAGCAAAATCAACATCAACATACCCTATGACCCTATCTTTAGTTCTTCCAAACTGTAAGCAAACATCAGTAGTGCCTTGTAAGTATCTTAAAATCCACTAAACTACTTTCCAATGTTCTTTACCGGGATTTGTCATGTTTCTGCTAACTGCACTGAATGCATATGATAAATCTGGACATGAGCAAACCATAGCATACATGAGAGATCCCACTGCATTAGAGTATGGAACATGTGACATGTACTCAATCTCATCATCTGATTGTGGAGACAAAGCCGATAAAAGTCTAAAATGGGCTGCTAAAGGAGTACTAACAGGCTTAGCACACTGCATATTGAACCTATAAAGAACTTTCTCAATGTACCCCTTCTGACTTAGGTACAATTTACTTACTTTTCTATCTCTGAGAATCTCCATACCAACTATCTTTTTTGCTGGTCCTAAATCTTTCATCTCAAATTCTTCACTTAGTTGGGCTTTGACCTTTTTTTATCTCTCCTTTATCTTTTGCTGCTATCAACATGTCATCAACATAAAGAAGTAGATACACAAAAAAACCATCACTATTTTTCTTAAAGTAAACAGAACTGTCTAAACTACTTCTTTTGAAATCATGAGAAGTCATAAAGGAATCAAACCTCTTGTACCACTGTCTTGGTGACTGTTTCAAACCGTAAAGGGACTTTCTCAGCAAGCAAACATAGTCCTCTTTTTCTGATACTATAAAACCCTTTGGTTGTTGCATGTAAATATCCTCCTCAAGTTCTCAATGCAGAAATGCAGTTTTTACATCTAACTGTTCAAGCTCTAAATCATGCATGGCCACAATACCAAGCAAAGCCCGAATCGAACTATACTTAACAACTGGAGAGAACACATCTGTGAAGTCCACTCCTAGAATTTGACTATAACCCTTTGCAAAAAGCTTTGCTTTATATCTGGGTTCTTCAACTCCTAGAGCCCCTTCTTTCTTTTTAAACACCCATTTACAACGAACAGCCTTTTTACCTTTAAGAAGTTTTACAAGGTCCCATGTTCTATTTTTGTAGAGTGATTCCATCTCTTCTTGCATACCAAACATCCACTTTTCTGAGTCTTCACAACTAACCGCCTCAGAATAATTAGATGGCTCTTGATTCGCATCTATATCTTCAGCCACATTTAAAGCATAAGCAACTAAATCAGCTTCGGTATACTTCTTTGGAGGTTTAATTTCTCTTCTAATTCTGTTTTTGGAGATAGAGTATTGTGGTGAAGAAGCAACCCTATTCTCAATTTTTGTTATGGCTTGAGAGTTGACTCTGTATTAATCTAATGCTCCACTTGCTTTTGGTTTTCTTTATTAGAAGAGTCTTTAAGAGAATAAGTTAGGTAGCATAGCAGTTTCATCAAAAACATCTCTGCTAATCACAACTTTTCTATTTTCAGGACACCATAACTTATACCCTTTTACACTAGCTTTATAACCAAGAAAAACGTATGTAATGGATCTTGGTTCCAATTTTCCATTATCAACATGAGCATACGCAGGACACCCAAAAATCTTTAAATCAGAATAATTAGCAGGATTACCAAACCATAACTCTTGTGGAGTTTTCTTCTCAATGGCAACGGATGGAGATCGGTTGATCAAAAAACATGCAGTAGAGGCTGCTTCTGCCCAAAATGACTTCGGTAAGTTGGCATTTGACAACATACATCGAACCTTCTCCATGATCATTCTGTTCATTCGTTCTACAAAGCCGTTTTGCTTTGGAGTATGACGAACTGTCAAGTGTCTCATGATCCCTTCTGACTTGCACAATCTATTAAACTCATCAGAACAGAATTCTAAGCCATTGTATGTACGGAGGTATTTTATCTATTTTCCTGTCTATTTTTCAATCATAATTTTCCAAGACTTAAATGCGGAAAACACATCGCTTTTCTGCTTCAGGAAGAACGCCCAAACTTTTCTGGAAAAATCATCAATAAAGGTTAGCATATAATTAGCTCCACCTCTCGAAGGCACTCTGGATGGCCCCCATAGATCAGAATGAATATACTCCAACGTTCCCTTCGTGTTATGGATTCCTCTAGTGAATCGAACTCTCTTTTGCTTCCCAAAAACACAATGCTCACAGAAATTCAGTTTGCAAATTCCTTGCCCATCACGAAGTCCTCTTTTCCTCAATTCTGCCATGCCATTCTCACTCATATGCCCTAGGCGTATATGCCAAAGTTTAGTAATATCATCATCTGACAAGGAAGAGGAAGTGATAGTTGCATCACCAGTAACAGTAGAACCCTGCAAAACATATAACTTGGCAATTTTTCTCTACCCTTTCATCACAACAAGGGACCCTTTGGAAATCTTTAAAACCCCACTTTCAGTTGTGTATCCGTACCCTTTTGAATCAAGAGTACTCAACGAAATTAAATTTCTTTTCAATTCTGAAACATGCCATACGTCACTAAGTGTTCTAACAACTCCATAAAACATCTTAACTTTAATTGTTCCAACACCTGCGATTTTATACGAAGCATTATTTCCCATCAAAATAACACCTTCAGACACTGTTTCGTAAGTTGTAAACCAATCCCAATTGGGACTCATGTGGAAGGTGCAGCCTGAATCAAGTATCCACTTCTCACTTACATTAGAATCATTAACAGAAGCGACTAGAAGTTCACCATCTCTGTAGTCTTCTACAACATCAGCTTCACCGAAATTTTTTTCTTGTTTTCCCTTTTGATTCGCGGCCTCCCTTTTAATCTTATTTTGTAGCTTATAGCATTCAGATTTAATGTGCCCTTTCTCCTTGCAGAAGTTACAAGTTTTACCTCTATTTGAAGACATCGATCTACCCTTAGATTTACCACAAGGATTCCGTTCCTATGTCCTACCACGATCATTATCAGTATTCCGATCTTGTCTCCCACGAACAATGAGACCCTCTCCCTGCGAGTCGGGTTTAACCACAAAATGTTTCATCTTATCATACGAGGTTAAAGAATCATAAACCTCATCAACTGTGAGAGACTTGCGGCTATATAAAATCGTGTCTCTAAAGGTTGAATAAGACGGGGGCAACGAATAAAGTAGAATCAACCCTAGATCTTCCTTATCATACTGAACCTTCATGGCCTCCAAGTTTGAGAGAATTTCTTTAAACACTGTTAAGTGTTCGTGTACAGACGCACCTTCCTCCAAACGATGAGCATAAAGAAGCCGCTTCATATGTAACTTGCTTGTTAGAGTTTTTGACATACATATTTGTTCTAGCTTCTTCCATAATGTAGCGGCAGTCTTCTCTTTCATCACATCCTGTAAAATTTCGTTGGACAAATGCAGATGTAATTGTGTTAACGCCTTTCAATCCTTACGCTTCTTCCCTTCATCTGTTAATGTCGAAGGCATCTTATCTATCCCTAGCAGGGTATCCTCTAGATCCATCTGCGCATCTTAATCTGCCACAATGCAAATCTGGTGTTGCGATCCAACAGCGAAATTTCATACTTCAAAGACGCCATTACTGTGATTGAGATGAACAACCCGAAAGCTGGGATACAAATTTGTGAAAAATAAAATAAAATAAATAAAATAAAATAAAGAACACACAAATTTTATGTGGAAACCCTTTTGGGAAAAAACCACGGGCAGAGGAGAAGAGAATTCATTATGTCGAAAATTTGAATCAATACAAGAGGAATAGACTATGTCTATTTATAGGCTTGTAAAGCCATATTCTAGTAGGATTGAAACACCTTATTCTAATAAATATAAAATAGATGGAGTTTAATAAGGTTTAAAAAACCTTATTCTAAAATAAAATAAAAGATGTCTAGTTCTATATGGATTTTACTTTTATTTTATTTTCCATCATATTTTATTTAAATAAAAATTTGGGTCACTTAATTCTAACAACATGTACCTAGGGAATTCTTTGTTGATGTTGTTATCTTAGTTGCTAGTGAAACGATGGTTAAATGAGTATATGGTTGTGGTGGAGGCTATGTTGGTATGTTAGCCTAGTTTATATTTTGGTATGTGATAGTTTAAAATTTGGCAGTTTAGCATAATGTTTGGTATGTGCTTAGCTTCAAATTTGCTAACTTTAGAAGTTGAAAGTTAGTTCAATTATGGTAAATGTGATATGAATGGAAGTCTTGAATGTTTGATATGTTGTTGATGTATTTGAACATATAAAATGTGGTACCAATGAGGGCACATTGGTTAGGCACCTAAAATGATTGTTTTGGCATATTTTAAGTATGTTTGATCATATTTTGAATAGGTTAAATGATTAGTTTTTGAGTTGCTTACTATTCAAGCAAATAGGAAATGGTAAACTTGTTGTTTAATGTACCTTTTTGGGTCCACACGGGCGTGTAACTTGGTCATGTGAGACACACGGCTTGGTGATACAGCCGTGTGTCATCTGTTTATTGCTTAGGGTGCAAGTCATTTAGCACATGACCTGATACACAGGCGTGTGGGGCTATTTCGAGAGTTACATGGCCTGGCACACGGGTGTGTGACACAACCCTGTGACCCTACTCAATGAGTTATACGGGCTGAGACACAATCGTGTGTCTCTAGTTTGAATGTTACATGGATAAGGATACAGGCTGGGACACGACCATGTGTCCCTATTTCAATTGTTACATGGCTTAAGACACGGGCATGTGTCTCAGCGTGTGAGGCACACGGCCGTGTGACCCGTGTATCAAAATTTTTGTAATTATTTCTTAAACTTCCAGAATTGTTTCAAATTAGCCCTTGTCTATTTTTAAACTACTTTTAAGGTCTCGTAGACTTGAAAAAGGGGCTGTAAGCGTAACTTTTATTCTGAATTAGAATGGATTAGCAAACCTAAATTAAGTGCATTCTACTAACATCATCGAAGATAAAATAAAAAGATAATCGTAGTCAGAGTATAGACCAATACTCTAATGCTAATAATTGGAATAGTCTTGTATGTATCTGACTTCTGGCATTCAAGAAGGGATAAATAGTGATAAAAGTGTAGACAATGGAAGACCAAGTTTAGCATTGCATAGCATGATTTGTTATTCGATTGCATAATATTCCAGTAAGGTAGTATTTGATTGTTGTGTCTTGCCCCTATATATTATATTGTTAATGGCTAGCTTATATGTTGATTATGATTGATTTATTTGTTTGAATTGGTTAGTAATACCCGTGACCCTAATCTGATGACGGAAAGGGGTTAGGTGTGTTACATTCAATCTAATTTTATTTATTTATTTTCAAATTATTAAATGGAATATAATATTAATTACATTTTTTTTGTTTATTATTAAAAAGAGTTATACGAGATTCTACATGTAGAAAAGAGTTAACAATAAGAAAAAAAATAGTATTATAATATAATTAATTAGTTAGAATCACTTTTAAAAAAAATAAATTTAATAGGAAATGAAAATTTGTAAAAATTATTTGCTTAAAAAATATAAAAATTAAATAAAAAAATATAGAAGTACCACTTGTCAATAAATTAAACTATCAATGTGAACTTCTTATCTTAGACCTTGTAGCATATATCATATATATATATATATGAGATTAGATATGATATAATATACAAAAAGAAATGGTACACTTTTACTGTAAAATATGAGAGAGGTTCGAATCCACTTGTATATCTAATTAAACTATAAACTAAATAAATGTGCTTCTGAGGAGCGTAACACGAAGAAAGTTCACTTTTAAGGACAAAGGTGATGATGCGACCTCTGATATGGTGGTGGATTTGATTTTGACTTCGAATGTTTAGTGGAGGGACAAGGTGCTAGGAAAAGAAACCGAGGGTCCTAGGGAGGTATCGGATCTGGCTTATTCGGACAAAATTAAGGAGATAGAATTTTTAGAGGGGGATGTTCTGAAATCAACCTTGGATGGAATTCTGACAATCAACTTCTCGGATAGCATCCAGAAAATTTTGGTGAAAGACATCGAGAAGACGTTAGTAATTAAATTGTTGGAGCGAAGTATGGGCTACCCTGCTCTTCATAATAGAGTTAGTATTTTGCGGAGACCAACAAAACCATTTTAGCTTATGGATATTGAGAACCAATAGTACTTGGTGAAATTTTGGTGTGTGGAGGACTTTGATAAGGTCCTAACTCAGGATCCTTGGATTATATATGGCCTGTTCAACCATGGACGTTAGATTTTAATTCATCACAACCATTCCCAAGTGTTGTTCTGACTTGGATTAGATTACTTGGTCTTCCGGGTCACTTATACAAGAGTAAATTCTAGGGGAAATTGGGGGCTTGATTGGAAGAATGGTGAAACTTGACTACAATACTGTCATTAAAACTAGAGGATGCTTTGATAGAAGGGCCGTTTATATCAACCTTGGTAAGCCACTAGTCTCTAAAGTGTGGATCAATGGAGAAATTCAAAGAGTTGTGTATAAACCACTACTTACAATTTGCTTTACTTGTGGGCGCTATGGACATGGGAAGGAACTTTTCCCTTGGACGATGGGGAATTAGAGTCAAGAGGAAGGAAAGGAGTCGACGGTGGAATCAAGAGTCAACATGGCAGACATGACGATAGCCCTTGGAGTGTTCGGACCCTAGATGCAAGTTGAGAGGAAGAAGCGTCGTAATTTGAGGGATAATCAAACCATCAAACCGAAAAATAGGGTGAATGAAATTTTAGGGTCAAGATTTTCGGCATTAAATGGTTTAGCCGTTGGTGAACAAGAAAATATAGAGAATATGAAAGATTCTTCAAATAAAAATGGTGAGAATTTAGGGCATGATTTTAAGGGGAATCGTGAGAAGATTTGAGAGAGATAAAGTGAGAAAGGGAGACTTAAATGGCAAAAAGAAGCAGCTGTCAAAAAGTTGGCCAGGAAGCATGACAATGGAAAGTCCAGCTGGTGGGAGTGCGCCAACGTTATTGGAGCTGGGTAAAAGTGATTAAACAATGAGTATAATTTTTGGAACGTCATTTGGGCTACAAAAAGCTTGGTTGGGCGCTGAAATGTCTACAGAGCATTCGGTTGGGGAAATGGGCCGAGTTTGTTGGACCCAAAGAATGTTGAAAAGTGGCTGGGTAAGGAAAAAAATTAGTGTTATCGGATTGGAAAATTTTGATTTGGCCATTGTTGCCGAAATTAGAGACAAACACAAAGGATCCTTTAATATGGGGGGTTGTTAGGGGGTTCCATTCCCATAGACTCAGTTACACATTTTAATCCTATTTTTGTTGATGTATCTAAATTTTTTTTTTTTATCATAAATCTAATATTTTAGAGATAGGAAGCACTTTGCTGTCACCTTTAAGGAGAAAGATGCCACTCATAATACTGGTACTATGAAGGGCGTTACTATTGGGGGGGATTCAAGTTAAGCATAGTAATAAGGGAAGTTGGATCAGGAAAATCTGAGTCTAACCATAATTAAAGGAAGTTAAATAAGATTATCCAGGAATGAAGAGATCGCTTTAAATTAGCTTGTTCAATTCGCGTACCTCTCTCTGATACGATGAACTTCATGTAACACCCCCTAACCCTATACCGTCACTGGAACAGGGTTACAGAGCATTACCAGACATATCGAACAAATTATGAATAACTTACAAATAATTAACATACAAAGGATAAATTTAATACTTAAGTCTCTATAATGGACCCTCGAGACCCAAAACACGTATTAGAAGTGGATCGGGACTTATCCAGGTGCTCGGAGAATTTTTGTAAATTTTTAATTTTTTTTTTAAAACTCAATATAACCTCCTTTATATACATCAACATTCCCTGCAATTTCAAACCGAAACCAATCCAATACCAGTGATATAACCAATTCAATTCATACATGTAAACATCTAAAATATACCAAGATTAATACTAGAATTTATTACATGATCATTCATACCATTATTCAAATTAAATTAAAAGTTCTATTCAATTATCAATTCAAATATAATGTTATATATATACCATTTCATTTATTTAATTTTTCATTTACCAATTTAAATCGTCACATATTATCCTTACAATCCAAAACCACATTAACTCAAAATACAACCTAGGTACATGCCACATATACCAAAATAAAATATACATCACCAAGATTGCTTGAGATCGTGATTGGTTACGATCTTTGGACCGATTTTGACTCCTATTGACTGCGCCATGCACTTAAAATAATCAGACACCGAGTATAGACATACTCAGTGGTATTACTATAATTCAAACTATAATAACAATAATGAAATATAAATATTAAACATATAACAATTGAATTTTCTCAAATATTAACTCATTCTTAAACTTTATTCGTTAATAATAGTAACACAATTTCAACTATTTATCAGTTTCAATCATATATCATAGACTTCAATTTTCTTCACTACATCAACGTTTAGTTCATGTTCCATTTCCAATCACAATTTCAATCCACAATTTAAATTTCTCATTTCAGTTTTTCACCCTATTAACAAACCTAGACTTTGGCGGAGACAGGATCCAACCAAACACACCAGAATGGCACCCAGTGCCTCATCGGATAGTTCGAAACAAAGTTGACACCCAGTGTCTCAACAGCCTAGCCGAAGTAAAGTGGTACCCAATACCTCATCGAATCTATCCGAAGTACAATAGTGACACCCAGTGTCTCATCGACTCGAGGTCAAAGTATCCCTAAACACTTCCAATCCTATGGCATGCCAACTATATCCGACTCAGCCCGACTAGTTAATAGGGTATTTAATTCACTTTCTCTGTTTCAATCAATACTCATATCAATTCCACTTAAATCACAATTTCACTTTCATTTCAAAAATCCACTTTCAAAATCAAATACACTTTCCATTCACCAATCAAAATACAATTCAATACTAACACATATTTCTCATTCAATTCAACTTTACTTTAAATCTCAAATTCTCTTTCAATTCAACAATTCAATTATAATCCAATACTAAAATTTATTTAACAACCATTTCAATTATCATTCAGTTCCATAACAACACTTACCTCATAATTTACTTACCAAATACATAATTTAATTTAACATTTAATGAATAAATAAATAATTTAAATTATAGTAATACAAACCCGGATTTGTTTGATTACTCCTCGATAACTTTTTCCTTTCCTTTCGGTACCGATGCCTCGGGTTCTTTGTTAACTACGAAAATAATAATAATTTTCACTATTAATTACAACATTAAATTATAATAAATAATTGAATTTTATTCAATTCCTACTTATTCTCAATTTAATCCTAACTAAGTTTACTTACTTTTCTAACTTAATTCATACTTCTTTTCTACTTAATTTCTAGCCATATTAAACTCAACTATTCAATATTCATAATAAAACCCTAATTTAAAACTTCTTACAATTTAATCTCTATAACACAAAACTTATAGCTTCTTTTACAATTTAATCCCTTTATCAATTATAACTTGAAATTCATTTAACTAAATCCATAATTTCACAATTTGTTTAACATGAACTATACTCAAAAACTTATGAACTTTCAATATATCAACTTAGTTTCATCAAAACCTTATTCTAAAGCTTCTAAAACATCAAAATTAAATAAAAAGGACTTAATTGACTTACCAATTAAACTCCAAGCTTTTAATCCTTAGTTTCTCTTTTTTCTTTTCTTTCTTCTTTCTTTCTTCTTATTTCCGTTTGGTTCTCTGTAACTATTTCTCTTTTTCTTTTGTTTCTTTATGACTTATATATATATATTAGTTTATAATAATTAATTATTATAAAAATCTATTTAATAATAAATGCTTATATTACAATTGGTCAATTATATGTTTTACAATTGTCTCCATTTAATTTGTTTACCTCATAAAAATCTTATAATTTAATTAATTATCTAGTAACATCTTTTATTAAATAATAATAAATATCATATATACACATTTGTACACACACAATTTATTACAATTGTACATCATCTATGCCATACATTTGTCAAAATCATAATTTATTTATCATATAAAAATCTTATAATATAATAATTTAATTAATAAATATCTTTTAACTTAATAATAATAAATAATAAATATCTACTTACCAATTAAATATAAATATTACAAATGTATATTTTTTTTATTCAAACACTTGTATTAAATCATCACCTTTCATTGTCATGATTTTATTTAGAATATTAATTAATATATATACAATAATAATCTAGAAAAATCTTTAGATTTTTCATTGTTTTGCCGCCTCAACTATGCTAAATGGCCTATTTCCATTTTGGCCTTTTTATTTTCTTTTTAATTTACAATTCAACTTTTACCCTTTATTCACTTTAGTCTTTTTTTCCTAATTTCTCTCAATTAAGCTAAATTTACTCAATTAAAACCTAATTAAACACACTACTAAACTCATAGGTATTTCTAATAATTATTTATAGGTTTAGTTTACTGAGACGGAGGCCCGATAATGTACTTTTTTGATGCCCGTGCATTTTAGGTCATTACAATTCATGGTTGAATTAATTAATTCTCAGCTTGAGAAGGAGTTGGACAAAGCTAATTTGAGTATAAATGGCATGCGATTTGGAGAGCCAGGGACCTCCGAGCAATAAATGGTTAGTTCTCTTTCTTTTTTCCTTTAAATTATGAATTTGAATTTGTCTATATTTTCATGGAATTTTCAAGGATGTGCTAGTGTTAAGTTCTCCCACATCTTCAGAGAGTATAATGCGGAGTTCAAGCCTGCTATTGTGAGCATGCTAAAAACACGAGTTAGTGGTGTTAAAATAGATAAAATCATAGCTTAATTGGAGTTTCATTATTCTCATTGAGTAAAGGCAGATGGATTCTCTAGAGGTATTTGGATAGGGTGGAAAGAGTCGATTAAAGTGAAAGTGGTTTGTAATCATCCTTAATTTATTGTTAACCGAGTAATTGATATTTCGCTTGTTAATGCAATCTATGTTGCTTTGGTTTATGGTAGTCCGGATATACAGAAAATGAAGAAATTTTGGAAAGGGTTAAAATTGGTTATCCCAGCTGGAGGAGCTCTATGGCTCGCCATTGGAGATTTCAATGCACTATTTTCTTCTAGTGATGAAAAATAAGGGAAAGCCTTGTGGGAGGATGTGTCCACTCTTTGGTAATTTTATAGAATCTGCTGAGCTTCAAGATTTGGGCTTCAAAAGACCCCCTTTTACATAACATAGAAGAAAGGGTATTTGAGTTGGAATCAGACCATAGGCCTCTTTTTCTTTCTCTAAATTTGAGTATTGCATCAGCCAGAGATCAGCCTTTTAGATTTTTAGCTGGATGGGTCAAGCATCTGAGTTTTGTTGAGTTTGTTAAAAATAGTTGGAATTTTAATGGGAGCATGTCTGAATCTCTTGATTAGTTTACTTCTAGTATTAAATCCTGGAATAAATTTGTCTATGGTCATATTAGTATTTAGAAAAGGACTTTAACATGAAAGCCCTTCAATATTCAACGGATGATGGATATTTCGCGTAATGACCATTTAGCTCAGTTAGAAATGAAGGTAAGGGGGAGTTAGAAGAAGTTCTACACCATGAGGAATTATTTTGGAAACAGAAAGCTAGATGCGATTGGTTGGCTCTAAAGGATCGTAAAACTAATTTTTTTTTCATAAACGTACGCTACAAATAAAGAAATATAATCAAATTACTGCCTTGAAAAATGAGGAGGGAGAATCGATCTTTGAATAAGCTGAATTTCAACTCAAGTTGGTTAGATTCTTTTAGAAATTGTATGGTGAGCAATCAATTAGAACAAAAAATTTACTGTTTAGCATGTTCCGAAGGCTTGATCATAATGATATTCTATTTCTGGGTAAGGAGGTCTCTTTTGATGAAATTAAGTCAGCTTTGTTTGATATGGCCCTGCTGAAACACCGTGTTGTGACGGTTTTCACACACATTTCTTCCAGAATTAGTGGGAAGTGGTTGGTGATGCTATCTGTAAGTGGGTTTAAAATGTTTTTGCAAGACAGGCTATTGATCCAAAATTGAATAAACACTCTGCTAGTTCTAATCCCCAAGATTACTAATTCAAAAAGCTTTGCTCATTTTAGACCTATCAGTTCATGTACCGTCTTATATAAATTTATGATGAAGGTGATAGCTAATTGGTTTAGAGTTATCTTTCCAAAGATCAATTGCACCAGAATAGGTAGGATTCGTTATAAGAAGGAACATTACAAATAGTATTATCATAGCTCAAGAGATACATTCCGTAAGAAGTAAACAAAAAAATAGGAATTAGATGGAGCTAAAAATCAATCTTGAGAAAGCTTATGACAGAATTAGTTGGGAGTTTATTGATGCTTATTTGTATACAGCAGATATTCCTAATTTCCTTCACAATGTTATCATGTCTACTATTATGGGTTCTTTTTTGCAAGTGTTATGGAACGAGGTACAAACTCAAATGTTCAAACTCGTAAGAGGTATCTGTCAAGGGTGTCCCTTGTCACCATACTTGTTCGTTTTCAGCATGGAGTGGCTTGTGTCAAGGGCCAAAGTGCAAAACCCATGACCATGGCACAAAATGCGCCCCATAAAGGTCTATCGATAAAATGTAGATCATTTAGCCCATGAAACTAGCCCGATTCAAAGAACTATTAGAGAAGCTTGTCAGATTGAAGCCTGGTTGGCCCGATAAAAAAGATATGGCAACATAGGCTATATTTAGTAAATATGGGAATCATATCTTGTAGATTTGATTTGATATGATATAATATTGTAAATCCCTAAAATCAAAGGATAGGCTAATTTCGTCCGTCGATGTAATTTGATTTTGATCATCGATTTTGGGGGAGCTCAACTATAAATAGAGAGCCTCCCCCTCACTTGTAAATTATCCATTGTTTCACTATTCTTAAGAGTAATAAAATATTGAGAGCATTTACTTAAAAACTTCTCGTGTATTTTTTTCTGTGGTTTTCTGTTGTTCTTTGTGACTTTTTTTTTGGCATAAACTGTTTCCGCTATACAAATTGGTGCCTTGGAGGAATCCAAAGGAATCCTCACTTGTGTTGAGGCTGACTTAGGTGAGTTTAGACGAACGGATCGCCTAAGGCCACATGGATCACGAGACGAAAGATCTAGCCCTGTGACACTTAGACATAGTATTAGATCAGTAGCCAATTTAGGACATTGGAGTCCAATCTACCTTTCAAGGTCAGGTCTGACTCTATCTCATTTGTTTTTTTTGCAAATGATCTAGTTTTTTTTTGACATACAGATATTGAACAGGCTAGGATGATTGTGTTGGTATTGGAGTGGTTCTGTAATTATTCAAGCCATAAAATCAATAAGAGGAAGTAAAAAAAATTTTCTCTAAAGGGTTGAAGATGAGATAAAGGATCGGATTTGTGAAGTACTTGGGTTTTAAAGAGTATCAGACTTTGGAACTTATTTGAGTGCGCCCTTATTTCATGAAAGCGTAACTAATAGCTCCTTGAGATTTGTGGTGGATAAGGTTCGAGCTAAGCTGCAACAATGGAAAGCTAGACAATTATCTTTAGCAGGAAGAGTTACTCTAGCTATTTCATGTAGTCCATAATGATTCCACAAGAGATTTGTGAGGAGATTGAATGCATGGTTTGAAGCTTTATTTGGGGTTCCTCTGATGAAGAGAAGAAGTTGGCCCTAGTATGTTGGAAATCCATTTGTCAACCTCACTCTTGTGGTGGCCTTGGGTTAAGAAAAATAAGGGATCAAAACACTTTACTCATGTTTAAATTGTGCTTTAATTTAGCTTCTAATTCCTCTGCCTTGTGAGTAACTGAGGATGGGTCGTGGAACCTAGATATATTTAGATTATAGATCCCAGAGAAAAGTATTAAATTTATCGTTAGTATTCGTCCTCCACATGGTTCAGCGAGACTTGACAAGATTGCTTGGATGGGCACCCCCAACTGGTTCTTTTACTCTCAAAAGTGCTTAAAGGAAATTAAGCAATAGATCATGGGATCCTCAGGATGCTGCTTGGAATATTTTGTGGAAATTCAAGGTATCTCAAAGAGTTAGATTCTTTATCTGGCTTGTTTTCAAGCAGAGGTTGCTCACTAACATGGAACGAGTGAGACGTGGTATTGGGTCGGCTGGCTCGTGTGCCTTATGTGGACATAACTCAAAATATATATTACATGCCATCAAAGAGCATGCGCTTGCAAAGGAGGTGTGCAGATAGATAACATTGCCGGATAAGAGATGAGCTTTTCTTAGGAAACTTGAATGAGTGGCTTGAAACATATTAGTAAAATCATCAAAATTGGGGGGTGGGTGATGTGGAATGGCCAAGTCTATTCGATCTCATTGCATGGTGCATTTGGAAAAATAGAAATATTGTTGTCTTCCAGGGAAAGCAATACAGTACAAGCAAAACCGTAAAAATCTCATATAATTGGGCTAAGCAATTTGTCTCTTTTCATAATGGTGGATAGGCTACTCAAATATTCACCAAAACATCTTTGAACTCTGCATTGATCAGGCGGATTCAACAACTTTTGTTGAAGGTTGGGAATCGGCTTCTACGGTATGTGCTAGAGAAAGCAACAAGGACACGGATTGCATAGCTAAAATGGCTTTTGATAGAGAAGATGGCTTGTTTTTTATGAAAGAACCTCCAAGGGGGATATCCAATGCCTTAAGTTAATGTAATTTGCTTATTTTTATTCACAGAAAAAAAAAGAAAAGAATAGCAACAAAAAGACTAGAATAAAATAAAAAATATGTTACATTGACATATTACAAACGGGTGTTACAAAATTGAGTGCACTGCATTATGCATAATCGACCTAGACTAAGAAATTGCCAGCATCCTATTAACGCAATCAGGTATTTGAAGTCAATACTAGTACCAAAGAAAACAGAAACACTTGCAAATAAACAATAGCATACAATTAAAATGGTTCCTTTACAGAATTCATCATGTAAAATAAGGAATAACAACAATCCTTGACCTACACCCATACCTATTTCACTTCTTCCTAGACATAAATATATAATTGAAGGGAATATCCAACATCCCACTATTGAAACACTAATTTTTGACACCCGACATACGATACACATGGACACCATTAAAAGGAAAAGAATTCCTGAAATTATATTAAGAATTACATATGTTAAATCGGTGGGAGCTATGTCAGATATTGATTCATCGAAGGACACTGCAAGAAACGCTAATAGTACTTGAAGTGCAGTCCTAAAATCATGGGGAAAAGTTTTGAGTAGAGCTAGTGTTAGAAATAATGTTACGAGGAACACAAGGTAGGTTGGAATATAGAAGAGAAGAAAATCCATTTGACCCATGACTGATTTCCCTAGTACCATTGCATCATATGATCCTTTGGACTTTGAGGTATTTTCACCTTGCCAAACACCACCAGGTGGGCTTAGAGTGGCTTGGTAGGTTGCAGTTAGAAGCAGTCCTAAAATGACTAGCAAGGCATTGCGGTCATCGGCTGATATGTAGTCCACATTTTGAAAAATTAGTAGTGATGCCTTTGTCACATACTTGACAACTTGTTCCTCCAACGTACGTTTAAAGTTTGAAATTACTGGAATAAAGCAGCCTTTCAGAATAGCAATGTTTTCTCTGTTATTATGTTGTTGTGCAATACCCAGTGCGGTCAAACCAAATTGATTGGTAGCATGCTTATCAGCCTTGCAATTTAATAGTATTTTAAGCATCTGTTCAATTGATAGTTTAGGATATAAAAAGGCTAGAATCAATTAATCATGTCTTTGAAGTAAAAAAAGAAAAAGAAAAAAGGAATCTATATAATATGAATTACTATCGAAGCAGTTGAGTCGAACCTTGGGTTGATTATGGATAGCGGCTATGTGAAGTGCAGTGTTTCCATCTTTATCTTTCCGGTTCACCACTTCCCAATAATAGTCTTTCCTCTTAAGCGTTGGAATTAGGAGTTGGAGAACGTCCAGTCTATTGTTTTGGATTGCAATATGCAAAGCAGTGCGATTCTTAATTGTAACATCTTGGAGACAATCAGGAGAAGCTTCCAGAAATGTATCCAACAGACCAAGCTGATTTCCAACTTTACATAAGTAGTGCAATGGAGTCTTACCTTTCTTTCCTCTGACACGAACAAGATGTTTATCAATCTCCAAGAAGCGGAGTGCCATCTCTTTATGCCCTTTTCTAACTGCAATGTGAAGTGGGCTCAAACCTTGGTGGTTCAGCTTTCGAGCAAATGATGGCTTTAAGTTCATCATCTCCATTGCAAACTCAATGCACCCTTCTTCTGCAGCTATATGTAATGGAGTCTCGATAAACTCCACCTCATCAAAATGCCTCAAAACATTTCCATTTCTTTGAATTACTGTATACAATTCATTAACATTTCCTGTACGAGCAGCCCTTCTTAAACTTTCATCCATGTGAGGAAGACTAAAAATTGAATGGTTGAAAGGGTTTAAGGTCACTTAGAGCAACTTATTCAAAGAGAGTTTTTATTTAAAAAAAGAGTGAGGCAGACAAATGCTGTATATTTATGGTCTTGATTTTGAGGTTTCGCCTTTAGTAGAGGATTATTGTAAATAATTTTGTTATCAATGGCTTTTTATTTCAAGGTTAAGAAATGCTTTCTTCCATTGACTTCACTTCCAAATTGACTTTTTTCTTTGTGTATATATTCATACTCAAAAGTCCAATTCCTACTTTAAATTGCAGCCACTCATGAGAACGAGATAATATTAATTTCGTGAAAAATACGTCAAAGAAAATTATTCCTATTCTTCTCCTTTATAACTTAAAATATATATATTTATTCAAATACTGTATTAGCCTTGAGTTTAAGTCGCATTAGTCGTATTATTATTAAGATTTTTACTCTCCTCTTATAATTCATAAAAAAATATATATTTATTCATATATATATTTATATATGATGCTTCTATCTAAATTGGTATCACAAATAAATTAGACATCAACATAATTAGGTAATTATAAAAATATCAGTTCGTTACAAAATAACCTTTTTGAGAGTGTTTTAATCTTTTATAAAAACACCACATACATAATAAGATTTAAACTTAAAAAGCTATAAATATTTTTATTTTACAATTTTAATTAAAATTTCATTTAATTTTTATATAATCTCTTATAAATATATTTATTCTATAATTCTGTTATTCAATTTCATGAGGGATATACCATAATTTAATATATATTAATTTTTTATTTTTTTAATCAATTTACCCCTGAATACATTGGTGCATATGAATGAATGAAAAAAATACGCGTAAACATGATGTAAATGATTTCGCCGACAGCAATCAAATTTCCAAGTAAAGTCCTTGTGGTTGGTGAAGAACGACCATCGGACCATTCTTCTCATAAACTTGAAAATTCCAATTAAGTCGTTGAATTAGTTTCATAAATAAATTATTAAAACAATAAAAAAATAGTTCACATTCAATTGATTTTTAATCTGCTTGTATTGATTCTCAAACTAATTAATTTTATATCTCTCTTTATATTAATATCTCGATCGGCTAGATTCTACTCAAGTAATTATACCTCTATGTTGAAAAGTGTTAATGCATTAATTGAAGTTTGAATTTGATAATTATTTTCACATTGGGATGTGAATTTTTTTTTTTTTTTTTTTTTTTCGTGTAGAGACTAACCATTGCAAAAAAGTTGAATAAAAGATTTTGGAAGGAAACAGAGAAAAAGACTAAAGCATCACTGACGGTCATACAATTAAAAAAACTATAATGTAACCTTTAAAGACGGAAATAATTTTAAAACACAAAATCATAACTTAACCTAAGAACATCTGTCCATAATTCTTTTCATAAACTTGGAAATTATTTTGATTGAATTAGTTTGATTAAATAAATTATTAAAATAATAAAAAGAATTTGGTTCAATTGACATTTAATAATAACCAGTAAAAAATATTATTTAAATTTGATTTTTTTTAAAAGAATATACAAAACCTTTTTCATCTGCACCTAATAAATAATGGATAAATAAAAAAAACGAATTTAAAATTACTTGCTTCGCTAGTAAAGTTACTTTATTTAAATTTATATTGTTTAATATAGCTGCTTTATTTAAATTTATATAGAGATCTCACCTTTATATCAAAAAAATAAAATACTCACCTCTAAATTTTCTCTTGAGAATTTAGGTTGTAAACACAACTTATTTACTCTCAATTGCACTCACACAATTAGTTCCTCAATTAATGAATAAACTGCTCTCAATATAGTCTCTTTTAAAACCTATACAAACCTCATTATATATAGAAGTGTTTTGGCTTACTAGCATACTAGATATTAATTACAATACAACCCCTTAAAATCAAGAGCTACAAAATAACAAAAATGAAATATATTAATAAAATCCAATAAAGTGTGATATGATGGAGATATAGTCTTCAATGTCAACAACAACTCAATCCTAAAGATTCTCCATAAACAAAAGGTTGTAATTGTTGAATTCAATCCAATCTTCACAATGCAATGAATTAGTTTCCATAATTAGGCTTCTATATCTTCAAAGTATCAACATAGTTAATAGCCCAGAGATTTTATGCCAAAGATGTAACGACCCGAATTTTTACGGTTATCAAAAAAGTATATTTTCGGGTCTCTGTTTCTGAAAAATAGATTTGTAAATATTTATTAAAAATATTTACGAAGTTAATTAAGTGGTTAATTAGGTTTTTATTAAGTGAATTTAGCTTAATTTAGAGTAATTAGTAAAAAAGACTAAATTGAATAAAGTGTGAAAGTTTAATTATAGATTAAAGGAAATTCAAGGGACTAAATGAGCAATTAAGCCATGAGTGATAAATGTGTGTGGTAATAGTGAAATACATGTGGAATATTTATATACATATATTAGTAATTATTATTGTTTACTTATTATTTAAGTAAATATTATTATATTAATATTATTTTATATTAATTAATTAAAGTAAATTAATTAATTAATTAAACTGTGACAATTGTATGGAGATAATAATTTGCATGTGTACAAGTGTTATATATACATTTGTAATATACATATATACTTACTTATTATTTAAGAATAATATTATATATTATTATTATTATAATATTTTAATAATAAAACAAATAAAAAGAAACAAAAGAATAAGAAAGAACAGAATATGAAACGAAACAGAGAAGGAAAAAGGGGGAAAGAAAAAGAAAGGAAAATTAGGGAAGTGGCAAGGCAATTTAGTCCATTTTCTTATAATTTTGATGTTTTTGGAATGCTAGAGACAAATACTACTTGTTTTAAGTGGAAATTTTGAAAGTTATTAGATTTCTAGATATTGTTCATGTTGAATAAATTGAAGAATTAGGGGTTAAATTGATAGAATTTCAAGTTAAAAGTCAAATAAGGATTGAATTGTAAAATAAATCATAAGTTTTGAATAGTAGGGATTAAATTGAAAGAATTTTAAAATTATGATTTTATGGCGAAATTAGAGAGTTAAAGTTAGTTTAAAGTGGAAATTGAATAAAAATATCAAGCTAAATGTGAAGAATAAAAGTTAGTCTGAGTTTAGCAACTAAATTAAAATTTAGACAAAAGTTGAATAAAAATTGAAATATTCAATGTGAAAATTGAATGGTAGTGTATTGATAAATTTTTTTAATTTTTTTAATTTCTGTAGCTAATGTTATTTCGGAAAATCTTGGCTAAGGAAGGAAAATGCAAAGTCAAGGAGGGTTAGTTTGGAAATTACGGTTTGTATTTCTATAATCTGAACTTAATATTTAATTGTTGAAATTATTATTTAATATGTATGGTAAGTGCATTGAGATGATTATTTGAATTGGAGTGAATATTGATTGAAATTGAAAAGTGAAATTAATTATTAATTGTTGTATTTTGATTAAATGTTTTGGTAAGTAATTAAGGTGAGAATTATTTGTATTGTGTTTTACAATTGAAATGGATTGATTTGGTATGTGATAAATTTATTGAATTTATATGGATATATGTGATTGATGTGGAAATTGAATATTGAATGTATGTTATATTGAAAATTAAATTAATTGGGAATGTGATGAAATACATATAAATATGTGATTATTGTGGAAATTGAATATATGTTAATGAAAAGTAAATTGAATTGTATTGAATTATTAATTTATATGATTAATTGAAATGTGTATTGATTGGAAACTAAAAATTTATTAAAACCCTATTAACTGTATCGGGTTAAGTCGGATATAGTTGGCATGCCATAGGATTGGAAGTATACAGGGATACTTCGACCTTGAGTCAATAAGGCACGATAAGTGTCGTACTGTTACGTCGACTTCTAGTCGTGAGGCACCTTATGTGTCGTATTGCTACTGTTGCTTCGGTTTAATTCGATTAGGTACTGAGTACCGTACACTACAGCAAAACAGACTTTTAGCGGTGCTTTTTTTAGCCTTTTATAAGCGCTACTAAAACTTTTTGCGGCGCTTTTGAAAACGCCGCAAAAAACGATGCTATAGGCGGCGCCGCAAAAACTGGTGGCGTTTATTAAAAAAAAGCGCTGCTAAAAGTCATGGCCTTTAGCGGCGTTTGAAAAAAAAGCGCCGCTAAAAGTCGTGGCCTTTAGCGGCGTTTGAAAAAGCGCCGCTAAAAGTCGTGGCCTTTAGCGGCTTTTGAAGAAAAAGCGCCGCTAAAAGTCGTGGCCTTTAGCGGCGTTTGAAAAAATTTTAGCGGCGTTTTATGAAAAAGCGCCGCTAAAAGTCGTGGCCTTTAGCGGCGTTTGAAAAAAAAGCGCCGCTAAAAGTCGTGGCCTTTAGCGGCGTTTCAAGAAAAAGCACTGCTAAAAGTCGTGGCCTTTAGCGGCGTTTGAAAAAAAAGCGCCGCTAAAAGTCGTGGCCTTTAGCGGCGTTTGAAAAAAAAGCGCCGCTAAAAGTCCGCTAAAAGTCGTGGCCTTTAGCGGCGTTTTTCCTACAAACGTCGCTAATTTGGCAGCTTTGCAATACATTTTTTCCACCAATATTCAGCCCTTCCTGCATTAAAATCCAACCAAATACAACAAATATAGCATAAAATGCAGCCAAAATACCAAATTTAGCATAAAAAAATAGAACCAAAAATATTAATTCTAAATAATACTTCAAATTTAACGAAGATATATGATGTAATTAATAAAGTATGATTTAAAATATTTTTAGAATAATGTTAAACGTGACAAGTTAAAAATATTCTTACAACGAGAAAACTAATGTCTAAGATGGCGGCTTTTTATGATCGTTGAAACATCTCGCATCATCTGAAGAAAGTCAGAGTTGGAGGTCATCGTACTTTTTCCTATGCTCTGCCTCCCTCGCTGCTGCCGCTGCCTCCCTCTCTGCTGCCTCCGCTCTAAGTTGTTGCTGGAATTCTTCATATTTTCGTTGAACCTCGGCAATTTGCTCAACTGTGTTCGCTTGTATCTGAGCTATATGATCTCTTAACCTCTGAACTTGACTTTAGCTTGACTTCCTAAGGCATGTATTGCTTTGAGCCGGATCCAAAATATTGGGCCTGGGGTAACACCGCATCCTTGAAATCGAACCCGACCGCACCTTTCAGACCTAAAACTTCATGATAATTACATTATCAATGTTCTCAAGATTAACAGAACTATCGATCAAGTAGCCGCTTCATATTCCGCCTTCTTATCCTTTAGTTTCTCCTAAAAAATCAATTAAAAAGTTAGAAACGAAATATATAATAAAAAGGAATGCAACATAACATTATTTAAAACTACTAATGATGAATTGAATTAAACAATTATAATTAAACATTATAAATATTTAGAATAAATCAAATATTATTAAGTAAATATACCATAATTTCTCCAGCTTCGGATGTCATAGGAGATCCATCTTTCTTCCTATGTGTAATCTCAAAAAGCTGAAGGCGCCCAACTTTTTGTCCAGATTTGACTTCCTACAATATAGTAGAAAAATATTATTTAATATTAGAAATAATAATATTTGAAAGAATTAATAAAATTTTAATACCTCGGCCTCAACTACAGAAGCAAAACTTCTCGACCCTGCCATGTGCGTGAATTTTTGTTTTTGCCTGCTGCTTATCCAACTCGCTCACGGTCCTACATAATGAAATTATTATTACGTATATAGTAAACACTATATATAAGAGTTTGGAAATACGTAATACCTCTCCTTTCTTTGAATTCCAAAATCTAACCGCATCTTCCTATTGGTACCTTAGCATTCCCGGCGGGACATTTCTCAATTTTTCCTCGAGGCTTATATCTTTCTTAAAATATTGTTTTTTTAAAATGCTTTTATTGTCTCTCCATTTTTTACCCAATGTCTTCTTGATATAATTATCGGAGACCTCTAAAGCAAATCTATCCTAAAAAAACACAAGTTTAGAATGTAAATATGAATGAAACTTAAACCAAAATATTATAAATTACATTCACATTTTGTTACCTTAATATTAGCGAGAGCCTGATTTTTGTTGCTATCAGGCATGTGATGCCATGATTCGTAGTTGATAGGCAATATATTGGCATTTCGTGCTAAAATGCCAATATAGCCTACTAAAAGTCGAGCTTCAGATCCAACAGGCTGGCCATAAGTATTTCTACTTACTTTGACCCGGTCGGTAGGATCTAAGTCGTATAAATCACTAAACGTCCTCGAGCTCTGCGCGTCCCACCATTTTCAGCTGAAAAATGATATACTATTATTATATTAAAATTTACAAATAAATTAATAATAAAAGTCAACACATGTAAAATAAACGTAACATTACTTTGAAATTCTTGTGCTCGTCAAGTGTCTCGCACATTCAAGATCCAACAACTGTCTGCTTTGTTCACTATTTCCTTCTTCCGAATTTGGAGTATTCTGGACAATACTTAAACCACGTAATCTTCTTCTACGCATTTTTCCTGCAATACACATAAAATAGTTAAAGTTTTAGTAACAAATTACAACAACAATAGTACATATAAAATAGTCAAATTATATAACATGACCAAGATTAAAATTATAATATTACATATAATTAAAAAAACGTAAAATCTTACTACATCATTATTCGTAAATATCTTCATTCACATCATCTCGAACCCATTGATATTGTGTATTACTACTAGGGATATTTTCATCTAAGTTTTGTTCTGGAAAAGGTAATGTTTCTGATTTTTTTAATATATCTATAGAGTACTTACGTAACAATCTACTACTTAGGTATTAGATTAAAATAATAGGTCGATAAATTTTCTATGAAAACTTAAAAGACCAGCAAAAGACCAAAAAAAAACTAATGATATGAAAGAAATAACATGATATGAAAGAAGACCAAAAAGACCAAAAAAAAAAAAAACTAATGATTCAAGTAAACAAATAACATGATATGAAAGAAGACCAAAAAGACCAGCAAGTAAAAGGGTGAGTATCCAAAATATCAAAAATTCCAGAAAGAACAGCTTCAAGGAAATAAATTACATGCTTTTTAAGACACTTGGCCTAAAAAGGTAACTTAACATGCAAGAACAATCAGGAACCAGCAAAAGAATTCACCTTGCTACAAAGTAATAATGAAATTATACAGAGTAGGTTAGCATAATATCCTAATGCAGTAATTACACCAGTAAGAATTTCCAAACAAGGAATAATCTAGACACATTTCCAGTGCAATGATAATGGCGATCATAATATATGGAACTAACATTCTATCTAATCCTTAGTAAATCACGATTTCTACTATGTCCATCTTGATACAACAACAAATCATATATATATTAAGTTATTTAAGTAGCAAAACAAAAACGAGAACATATACGAAAGATTAACAAAAAAGCAAGTCTTTATGGTACACAAGAAGAAATAATCCAAAAAAGCATACCCTTTATCTTTCCCTTCTATTCAGTATCCGAAAGTAAAAATGATGATGAAGTAGCAGGTGAAGCTGCTGCAGAAGATTGTGAATTCCTCCACCAGTAATATCTCTAACCTAGGTTTCAATTCCCTGTTACAAAAATCCAAAAGCATCGAACCAATAAAATGAGAACTGAGAAGAAGATGGGTGAAATAGCTGAGTGAGGGTTTCGGCTTACTGATTAGTTGCAGCAGAGGAGTACGACGGTGACGCAGCAGATGGTCGAGTCGACGGCGATGCAATAGGTGGTCGGGTCTGGCGATGGAGAGATGGGTTGGCTTTGGATTTGCTGAGAATTTAGGGTTAGGGAGAAAATTTTAGGGGAAAACACTTAAGCTTTTCGGGTATGTCTTTGGGGATAAAAGGGTGGAAAAAACGATGATGTTTATGTGAATTTAGGGGAAAATCGATTTGGTGTTTTGGGGGAAAAGCCTAAGGCTGCCGGGCATGAATGAAAGAAATAAAATTTAACAAATTAAAACGACGGCATCTGGTAAAAAAATTGACCGTTTGCGGCGCTTTATAAACGCGCCGCTAAAAGCTATTTATTGTGGCGTTTCTAAGAAAACGCCGCTAATCTATAACAAAAACGACGCCGCTTTCTTTAAGCACTAAGTTTTTTGCGGTGTTTTTTGAAAAAACGCTGCTAATCCCCTATATATTCAACTAAAACGCCGTCGTTTCCATAAACTTTATTTCTTTTTGTGGCGTTTTTATAAACGCCACTAATCCCCTATATACTGTGTTTTGTGGCGTTTTTTGGAAAAACGCCACTAATCCCTTAATTTTTATATTTTATTTTTATTTGTTATAATTTGGTAGCCAAAATAATTAACTTATGATAGTCAATATTTAATAATATATCTATTTTGCATGATAACTGTACGGGCTCAAATCTGCCCTGGCCCAATAAGCCCAAAATTAAACCCTAACCCAAAAATAACAAAACCGAGATAGCCCAAAATTTTAAACATTTTCAGAAAATCAAACCCTAGCCCCTAGCCTTGCGCCGCTGCCTCCACGTGTTCTGTCGGCACGCCCAACGCCCAAGGGTCGTTTCTTTGCACCAAAATGGCCGATTTCCTCACCCGTTGACTCTCCATGAACCTGCAAGCATAGCAAAAACAGAAGCAAAACAAGACCACAGAGCAGAAAGTAGAAACGAAGCAAAGAAACAACAAGGACATAGGCAATAGTATTAACATTAAATCAAATGTATTTTCGCCTATATAAACGGAGAAATAAAAACGTTGTAGAGAAAAAACCGGGAAAATTGAAGCAAATAAAAAAAAAGAAGGTTGAATTTCTTTCTCTCGTTCTTTATTTCTGTTTCTTCATTTTTTAAATTTTTTAGCCTTTATTTTTTTAATTTTTTCAAAATCAATTTTGAAACAAAAAAATAAAGAGCAAAAAGAGAACTCACCTGAATCATAGACCGTTGGTATATATCGGGTTTCTTCTCCGTTGAAACGAGATCTAAAAAAAGAGGGTGATACTATCTTTCGATTCTTTGCTATCAAAGAGGTCAGATTCTTGATTGCGAGTTTGAACGGGGTTAAAACCCGAATGGACCACCCTCCGTCGGCCACCGTCCGTGGTGGCTACATGGCGGCTTGGGCTGGTTCTCTTTGGGGTGTGAAAAGAGGAAAGCGGCTAGGGTTAATTTCAAAAGGGAAGGGTTGAGTAATCTGTTAAGGAGAGCTTTATATGTGCGAGGATTAGGGATATTTTCCTAATTAACCCTCCATTTCCTTTGCATGTTTCATTTCAACCCTTCTGTTCATTTTTTATTTTGCTCCATCGTTTCTTTCAATTCAGTTTAAATTTCAATTAGCCTTATATTTTATTTTATTTTAATTCATTGGTTCATTCACTTATTTATTTGTTTGTATATATTGCCCTTTTATGTATTTATGTTAATTCTTGTACTCAACCGTTAGTTGTTCTTCCATTTTGTTTATTTTATTATTATCACCTTATTACTTGTCATCATTTTATAATCATTCATTTATTCATCACCTTTTCCATATATTTTATACCCATTGCCTCTATTACAATTAGCAATATGTTATTACTAGGTATTTTAAGTTTATTCTGCGCTTTTTAAATATTATTCCTTTTCAATCTCTTTATTTTTTTATTTTTTAGGATTATTTATTTTAATCTATTATACATACTGTTATGAAGTCTTATATACCCCTTTTGGTTTAAATTAGTTTATACATATAATACATATTTTAAAATTTCTTATATAGTATTTAGTTATACTGGGTTTATATGTTAATCATTTCACATGCTTTTTATTGTTATTTATTTTAAACTTCCTATAAACTACTTATTTTATTTTATTTATTATTATTATATTATTACTATTGCTATCATCATATTATTAAGTTAATTAATTTTATATTGATTCCAGTCATATTACATTTTGTTCCTTTTGTATTTATCGACATCATTATTACTATTTTTATTTTTATTTATTTATTTATTTTTTTGAACATATCATGTATTTTAAATTATTTATATATATCATTGCTTTTAAATCATCATATGTAGTATTTATTTTGAGATTCTCATACGTATCTTTGTATTTTAAATTATGTACATATATACATATACCCTTTACTTAAACGTTTTTACACACAATTTATGTTAAACCATAATATATATATTTTAAATTTTATATGTTATTTCGTTATATTATTACATATATAGACGATTTCAATTTTTTTCATTGTCTATCGCAAGCCTTTTATCATTATTTACCTTAAGATTTACATTACATTACTTATATTAAATTGTTATACATATTTCTTATATATATATATTTTCAAAATTATTCTTACATATTATTCATTTTAAATTTCTTCCATATATGATTTACTTTAATCTTTGTGTATGTTATCTATCTTAAAGTTTTATATGTGTTACTGGGTTTGAATTATCTTATGTTATATGCTCTAAAATTGTTTACATATTTTTATTTTATTTCTCTTTTACATATTATTATTGAGCCTCTTAATATTTATTTTAAATCTCCTTATACGTTTTATTTTAAATATTGTCTTAGTCTTATTTTATACAATTTATTTCAAACTTTCTTATTTGTACTAAATTGCCCTATCACTGTTCATTTTGTTTTTATATATAGTATTTATTATACATATATATATATATATATATATATATATATATATACATATTACTTATTTTAATATTTTAATATTTTAATATGTTTATATCCTCTATTTTAAATTATTATACACATGGTCAATTTTAAATCTCCTTTTTCACATTATTTTAACCTCATTTTAAAATTGTTTTACATCTCATTCATTTTTTATTTGCCTTATACCTCTGGAATTATTATAGAACTCGTTTGACTTTAATCGTTAATATTAATATTTAAGCGATATACCTCGTGTAATTATTACCATTATCTTGATTCGTTTATTTCGCAAGTCTGCATTACTGCTAGTCATTTGTATAATGTAGTGTCCATGCATAATTTTCATTACTATATTTTCACATCATGGTCCGTGAATCAAGCCCCGTTACATTCGTCCAATAAATTGTTTTATTTTTAATCCGAACGAATAATGCACTTTGTTAAACGTTATACGCGCTATATTTCAAAAATGAAATTTCAAAATAAGGCAATGTTTCGCATTTTGGAATATCGAAGAATTGTGCCCTAACTTACGGGGTTTTGGTTCTTTCGTTAATTCTAAGAAGTTAAATATCCTTTTTTAATACACGAGATTTCAATTAAAATTAAAGACGACTTTACGCTCGGGAGTTCATGTATTGTGTCCTAACTTACGGGATGTGATACTTTGATACCTCGAGATAAGGAAATCTTTAACAATCGTTTTTGAGATAATTCAAGAATTTTAAGATCAATGTCAATAAAAGGATCGTATTTCAGATCCATTCTTGATTTTCAACTTTCGACTCTAGGACAATAATTAATTAATTTGGTACCAATTTTGGGTGTGACGAGGGTGCTAATCCTTCCTCGCACGTAACCGACTCCCGAACCCGTTTTCTCAAATTTCGTAGACCAAAATGTCGTTTTAATAAACTAAAATATTTTATTAAAACAAAGGTGATCCGATCACATTCAATAAAGATCGGTGGCGACTCCCATTGTTCATTTTCATTTCCAAAACTTAAGTCGATTCCCTTTTTTCAAAAAAATGGTTTCGACAATAACTATGAAATTTTAAGTTTAAATTTCACTTATATAAATTAAGTGTAGAGGAATTAATTTGAATTCTTCATTCAATTAATTCTTTAGATTAATGATTTTAAATATTAATACTAATGACGATAAATGTTAATATGATGATAATTAGTTATAATTTAATCCTAATATTATGAATTAAAGTTTAAAAGATTTAATTAAATTAACTATTAAATTCATTAAGTTTTGCTATTTCTAAACTGTAATTAAATTCATTAAATGGTAGCTATTAGTTTATCTATTATCTCTTAAATAATTTAAACTGTAATTATAATTTTAATATAATATTCAAATTAATATTATCTCTTTTACAATTATATAAGAAATCGTTTAATATATAAATTAATTCATACTTCTTAATCATAACCCTAAACCTTTAACCCCTATCCCATAAACACTAAATTTTAAGGCGCTCTAAATTACAAAGCCTAAATCCTTAACCCTAAATATAAAATATGTTATATCAATAATTGTGTTAATAATTTACAATAACTGGATCAAATTAAAGTTCATGTATACAATTGCACACTAAACCGTTGTTCATGTATGCTTTTGGGATTTAACCTATCTTGATATATTTATTTTTTAAAATAATAATTTATATTTATCTTATTTAGATTTATATTATAAAAAAATCCAAGATACACAAGTTATGTTGTTCACCATATTTATCCCCAAACCTTAAAAATTAAATCATAAACCCCACACCTCAAACCCTAAACCCCAGATCATAAACCCTAGATCTTAGACCAACATCACCTTAAACCTTAAATATATATATATATATATATATATATCTTTCCAAAGGTCAACAATCTGTTTATTATCTCGTCGAAACTTCCAATTAGGGATCAATTTGAGGAGTTAGATCTTTGCAGAATAAATCAAGAAAAAAAAGATTTTGGTTTAATTTATTTATATATTTAATATTATATTCAATTTATTTATATTTTATATCTATTTTTTATATATATTCTAAATATTTTATGTATTTTTATATTTTTATATATTATATATATTTTTATTTCGATTTTTTGTATACATTATATACAATACAAAAAGTAAAGTATGGATATTGATCCAATTCATCTCATTAATATTTGTAGTACAATCCTTCAGTCGATTTCGCTTCATTTAGTTCAGTTTTAATTTCGGTTTATGAAATTTCAATAAAATTCAAATTAATAAGGAGTCCTTATGTCACGTTACCGAGGGCCTCGTTTCAAAAAAATACGCCGTCTGGGGGCTTTACCGGGACTAACTATATATATATTACAAGGGACAAAGATAATTAAAAAGGAATTTTATTGCTTATCTAAACTCTAAACCTCTTAACCCCTATCCCATAAACACTAAACCCTTAACCCCAAACCCTTACACCTTAAACTCTAACCCTAACCCCTAACCCCTAAACCCTTCAAATACTAGTTAACTCTTAAACCTTAAACCCTAAACCATATATCTTAAACCATAATTAACTCATAAACTTTAAATTATAATGATAATTAATTTAATATTTTAAATTCAATACTATCTCTTTTACGATTATATAAGAAAATATTTAATATATTGTATAACCATAAATTTTAATAATTATTGTTTTAGGGGTTATAGATTAGTGTTTATGATTTTTTGGGGGTTTAGGGGTTATATGACTTTTAGCGGCGTTTTAAAAAAAGCGCCGCTTATGCTCTGGCCTTTCGCGGCGTTTTACCTAAAGCGCCGCTAATGCTCTGGCATTTAGCGGCGTTTTACCAAAAGCGCCGCTGATGCTCTCGCATTTAGCGGCGTTTTACCAAAAGCGCCGCTAATGCTCTGGCCTTTAGCGGCGTTTTACCAAAAGCGCCGCTAATGCTCTGGCCTTTAGCGGCGTTTTACTAAAAACGCCGCTAATGCTCTGGCCTTTAGCGGCGTTTTACCAAAAGCGCCCCTAATGCTCCGTTTTTAGCGGCGTTTTAACAAAAAATGCCGCTATTGCTCCATTTTTAGCGGCGTTTTGCCCTGTGTTTTACAATTTTTGCGGCATTTTTTGATAAAACGCCACTAAAAACGCCGCTAAAGCCCTATTTTCCTGTAGTGGTACTGTTACTGTTTACTTCAACAAAGCCGATGAGGCACTGAGTGTCATACTGGTGTGTTGGTAGATCCGTGCTGTCAATGTTCGAGTCATGTTAATAGGGGTGAATAAAGGTACTGAATGACTGACTGTCGTTACTGAATAATTGATTGTTACTGAATAACTGATTGCTACTGAATAATTGATTGTTATCGAATGATATTGATAAATTGATTGATATTGAAAATTATTGATTGATATTGAGCTTGAAATAAAACGAATTACTGATTGAAATGTGAATTGTTGAATATTATTTATTGATATTGAACAGTGAACTGGAACATGATTGAAACACATGAATTATGTATCTCTGAACTAGATATGACTAGAAAATATTATTGTTCAAACGTGAATTTATTTCGGAAAGCTAATTGAGTTAGTAAATGAAAAAAAATTAAGTAAGTTATAAAGGATCTATTTTTGTAGTGAACAAATATATAATTGTGATTGGCATATGATTTTAAGTGTATGTTATATTATTAAGTGTTCGGATTATAGAAATACCACTGAGTTCATACTCAGCGTATGGTTTGTTTCTGTGCGCAGGATAAGTTAAAGTCAGATCGTTAGATTAGCATCCTAGGCCAATCCCGAACTCTAAGTGGAAAGGTATATTATTTATTGGTAATGACATGTACCTAAGATATCATATTCATATGAGTGTCATTTTGAATTATGAATGAAAAGGTGAAATAAGTAAATTTTAGATTTGGTAATAGTATATGATAGGAATTGGCTTAATTAGTATGAAGTTGAACTATTTGAAAATGTATGTGAAATACTTAAAATAATTCATCAAATAGGCACATAAAATATTTAACTTGACATGTTTTGAGTAGGTTTGAATGTGATTTAAAGTGATTGAACTACATTGACTGGTAATACTCCGTAATCCTATTCCGAAAATGGATAAGGGTTAGAGGGTATTACAAAAGGATTGTCAACTCCAAATATAGCAAGTACAATTGTACTATTGCAAGGATGGATGACAATGGGCACTACCAAGTGCTGCTCATAATGCTTCTTAACAATTTGTCTCAACAATTTCCCCATTTGAAATTTTTTGAAAAATATCCAGTCAAACCAAGAAGTTAACTAGAATCTTACGTGATGATCTGATAGTTAAGGGTGTTTACCGTTCCAGGTGTGGTTTGGGTTCGAGTCGTGCTAGTCGCGTTTGTTATTCAGGCTTTCCCTATTATTATAATTCACTAAAAAAAATTTCACCAATTTTTAATAAGCATAAAAAATATTAATATCATGGTTGAACTCATAGCATATCTGATTCAATCTAACCTAAGAACATTTGTCCATAATCTAACTTTATTTATATAATACTTAAAACTATCATAACCTCTTCTCTCCTTAAAAAAAGAAAAGGATAAATGCGTTTAATGCACTATCGACCATACCAGAAAACAGTGTCGTTCCTAACCCAAACACGAGCTTTCTCTTGATCTTCTTCCTCCTCTGATCCATAATCACAGCCGTCCTCCTCTGAATCGGAGCTTTTTTTTTTGGCGTGTTACTCATAAAGCACTTTTAGTTAAGATTCGTGTGTTACTGTTGAAGTTGTTAAGAAATGTATTTTTGTTTTGAATATGATGTATATGTACATATCAGAAAAAAAAAAGCATACCCGAGGTCTGTTTCTGATAGCTGCAACGTGTAAAATAGTGTTGCCTTTGATGTCTGCCCAACTCATTGGTTCTTTCTCCAAACGTTGGGCAGCTTCATGGCGGCTCCTTACAAGCCACCCCACCAAGACTTGGAAAGCTTCAAACATGTCTTTTACTGAAATATGGAAAACATGACATCTTCAATAGCCTTGGGACAAACCTCAAGAAACTTGAACAAAAGATCAGCTTCCGGTCCGAACGACATGATGCAGAGGAGTGAGGTCCCCCTTCCCTTTGATACGAATAAGGCCTTCATCAAACTTGAGGAGTCGAAGCACCGCTTGAGTTCTGTTATTCTGCAGGCCAAGTGCATGGGGGTAAACCCAGCCTGTTATAGTTTTCTTGCAAACGATGGCTTTAAGTTGATCATCTCCATCATAAACTCAAATTTGTTGGTGTTTGACCAAAAAAAAATCTTTTGTTATCCATTAAAACTGCAAGTCAATTATTATGCATCGGTAAATCCATTAAAACTGTTCAGATCAACAGTTAAGAAAAAACTCCTACACCCCTAAATTACTACATCACACCACAACATGATTTATGCCTAAGGGAAAGTGTTAAAGGCAATTCTGCTTGAGCCATTGCTGTAATTTGGCCAAATACTTGTCTTATTTGTGCTTGCATATTTTTCATTCAAAACATGTTAGACTTTTGACTGTGATCTCTGTGTCAGATGTGCAAGATCAAGTCAACAAGAACCAAATCAGAATCCTTAAATACAATCCAAGTTCCCTAGTTTTAAGGAGATCATATCATATCATGTGTAAGCTTGGTTTTAATAGAAAAGCAGGATGTTTACTGCTTATTTTAGGCGTTGTTTCCCACTTATAATTATTATACAGTGAACAATAAAATTATACAATAACGCCAACGCCAGTTATGGTCCTTATTAAACTACAACTTGGCCATATACGAAATAAACAGATTCATACTTTTATATCATAACTACATATATATATCACCATATTTCTTCGTTCACTACCCTAATCACTAGTTTCCCCTTCAAGAGACGAAAAGGTCTCTGCGAACCTTGACCTTTGATAACAAAACCAAATAAGACTCCTTACAAGAGATGAGGGGAACTGATTGATCGGATGAACCGAATAGGTATTCGAAGACGATCATGAGGGCCTTTCGTGATTGGAATAACCGGAAAGCTTCAATATAATATGGCTTCGGAATATAGGATAGCTAGAACAAGGATAACAGCAAAGACGGAGAAGAAAACCAGTTGTACAAGGACGAAGCTCTTTTTTTTGGGTACAAACCTGTATAGTATATAATAGGATATCCGGTATAATACAACGAGAGCTAGTATCGTTCACAAGCTGTAATTAACAATGCTTTGACTACGATATAATAAGGGTTTAGTAGTTTGAAGAGATATCAGATCCCCTAAGGAAACAGCAACTAAAAGCATGTAACAGGTCCCAAACAAAGAAAGTGTTATGAGAAGAAATAAACAGATTGAACGACTTGGTAGGAGAAACACTGTTAAAACAGTTGCTGCCCAAAAGGTAAAGTGTTGTATAACCAAAACATGGTGGATACGTCTATTAATTGATCAATCAGTACTATAGTCGGGGAAGGACTTGGTACGGGTGCAGTGATGCCAGTTGAATCCAAAGATAAGTAGTAATTGAGATGGTCTGGCAGGGATGAATTGTCATCAGGCTTCTTTGGAGGGTTTAAAGAGGCATCGTAAGTGGTTGTTATAATTAGCACTGTGACCACTAGAAATGTGTTTAGCATCTCAGGTGAGATACCCTTCTTTCCACGATCTACTATTGTTGCAAATTTTCGGAAACATGACATCTTTTGTTTTAATGAATTAATGTGGATTGAAGAAATGGACTTATTGGGAAGCAAGGAACCACTCAAACCTCCTGCTTTGCTGATCATGTCTTTAATGGACTCCTTATAGTCCACTTTCCCTTCATCCAATGGGTATTGTGATGGGATATCAAATGCAGTCAATCCCTCCGCATTTTTGGCATTGATATGTGTTGAGTTTTTCACACAGGAAGAAAATTTGATCTATTTTACCCGGGTAAAGTATGAACAACTTGTTAAAACTGGAGCAACAAAGTAATATACCCGGGTAAGGTATGTGTTAAGTTTCAATCAAACGATCAATGAAACAAAACAAAGAAATTTTGTGTTTGAAAGCTCAAAACAGAAGCAAAAATGGATGAACAAAGATGATAGAACAAGTTGGCTATGCTTGTTACTTCATTCATTAAAAAATGATACATAAGTAGATGGGTTACATAGAAAGAAAACAAAGCTTGCTTGTGCAAGTATCTAAGCTGTAAAATCAGCATCATGACATCCTAAAATGACTGCTAAATCAGCTAAGAACATAATTAATCTTAGCTGAACATTACATAAAAAGATAATAGACAAACTAATAAAAGTCAACTATTACAAAAATGGTTTTTCAACCGGATTACACCATGGACATTTCAATGCCTCAGCTGGACTACTTGGTCACTTGCATGCTTGTGCATGATTGCATGGTAGCATGCATGTTGCTACTGTAGTTGCCACCTTTGAACACTCCTCCTTGGCTACAAGGCAGCAAACTCCTATCTCTTCCCTTAAACACTCGAACCTTCCAGCAGCTAATGGCTTAGTCAAAACATCAGCAAGCTGATCCCTCGAACAACAATGTACCAAGCAGATTTCTTTAGCAAGTTCAACTTCTCTCACAAAGTGATACCTGATCTTGAAATGTTTTGTTTTGCCATGGAACACAGGGTTCTTGGCAACAGCAACAGCAGACTGATTGTCAACATTGATTTCAGTTGCATCTATCTGTCTAGCATTTAAGTCATCCAGCAACTTTCTAAGCCAAATGGCTTGGCTAACAGCAGTAGCAGCTGCAATATACTCAGCCTCTGTAGTGGATTGAGCTACTGTTTGTTGCTTCTTTGAACTCCAACTGAAAACACTTGATCCTAGACTGAAGAAGTAGCCTGATGTGCTCTTCATGTCATCAACTGAACCAGCCTAGTCACTATCTGAATAACCAACAAGTTTCAGCTCCTTTGACCTTCCAAACTTTACACCAAAATTCAAAGTCCCTTTGACATATCTTAGGACTTTCTTTGCTGCTTTAAAATTTGCAACATTGCAGCAGTGCATGAACCTTGAGAGTAAGCCAACAGCATATAGGATGTCTAGCCTTGTTGCTGTTAGGTAAAGCAAGCAACTAACCAAACTCCTGTACCCCCTTTCATCAAATCGATCGTGCTCACTTGTGCTTGACAGCTTCTCTCCTAGTGCAACTGGTGTGTTAGCAGGCTTGCACTTTGACATGCTGAATTTGCTTAGAACTTTCAATGCAAAGGCTTGCTGGCTTATAAAAATCCCTTGTTATCCCTGATTTACCTTCATACCAAGGAAATATGTCATCAAGCCAAGATCAGTCATCTCAAAAATGTCTTGCATTTGCTTCTTAAAGTCTTCAATCAGCTCATCTTTGCTATCAGTGACTAGCAGATCATCAACATATAATGACACAATCAGTAGTATCTCCTTTTCATCCTTCTTCACATAAAAAGTGGGCTCACTTATGCTTTTTGTGAACCCGAGCCTTGACAAGTAGGCATCAATTCTATCATACCAGGCTCTTGGAGCCTGTTTCAGGCCATACAATGCCTTCTTAAGCCTATAGACTTTATGTTCCTCACCAGAGACCTCAAACCCTTCAGGCTGCTCAATGAAGATTTCTTCTTTGAGAAATCCATTTAAAAAAGCTGATTTCACATCTCATTGGTGCACTTTCCACTGTTTCTGAGCTGCCAAGGCAAATAGCAGCCTTATGGTATTTAACCTTGCAACAGGTGCAAAGGTTTCAAAGAAATCGACCCCTTGCTGCTGACTGTAGCCCTTCACAACCAACCTGGCCTTGTGTTTGTTCAGAGACCCATCTAAATTTGTCTTGGTCCTGAACACCCATTTAACACCAATGACTTTTTTATTTTCTGGCCTATTGACCAGCTCCCAAGTGTCATTCTTCTGAATCATCTTCAGTTCAGCCTCCATAGCCTCTTGCCAGCATTCCTCTTTACACACTTCAAAGATAACAGATGGCTCAACTAAGGTCATGGCACACCTGTCATAGATATCTGCCAAAGTTCTAGTGCCTCGAATAGGTGCATCATCATAGTCATCTTCAGCTTCAGCTTCAATTTCAGTAGGCTGCAGGTCAGGACTATTTTGATCTTCCTCAAGCAGGCTTGCATTAGTTCCATCCCATTTCCAATACCCTTCTTCATTGAACTTTACATCTCTGCTCACAATGATCTTCTTGGTCAATGGATCAAAGATCCTATAACCTTTCTTCACACTGCTGTAGCCTACAAACACCCCTGGCATGGACCTTTTTTCAAGCTTAGTCCTTTTCTCTGCTGGAACCAGTGCATAGCACAAACAACCAAATACCCTCAGGTGTGACACTGTTGGTTTTTGTCCAAACCAAGCTTTAAAAGGTGTTTTTCCTTTCACTGCATTAGTTGGAAGTCTGTTCAGCAAGTAAACTGATGTGTTTACTGCCTCAGCCTAAAAATTGTTGGGCATTTTAGCCTCAAACAAAAGGCACCTGGCCATATCAAGAACTGTTCTGTTCTTCCTCTCACAGATACCATTTTGCTGTGGTGTGTAGATGGTTGTCAACTGATGAAGAATTCCAGCATCATCACATATCTTTTGGAACCTTTGAGATACATACTCAGTTCCATTATCTGACCTTAAGCATTTCAGCTTACAGTTGGATTGGTTTTCAGCCAAAGCTTTAAATTTACAGAAGAAGTCAGCAACATCTGACTTTTGCTTCAAAAAGGTTACCCAACAAAACCTAGTGCAATCATCAATAAAGAGTGCAAAGTACCTGTTCCCATTTGGGGAAGTAGTCTTTATGGGTCCACAAATGTCTGTATGAACCAACTGGAGCTTCTCTTGAGCTCTTCATGCTTTGTTGGTGGGAAAGGGCAGTCTGGTCTGCTTGCCAAGCTGACAAACTTCACACACATCCTTCTTTGGCTCAATGCAGGACATGTCTTCAACCAGATTCATTTTGTGCAGTAGGCCAAGTGACTTGTAGTTCACATGGCCTAGCTTCCTATGCCACAAACTTGACTCATCAGCCTGAGCCACATGTGTCTTTGGCTCTAGCTGATTTACATCTAAAGTGAAACTTCGATCACTCATGGCTACTGTTACTAACACTTGGTCAACAGGATCTTTGATCACACACACCTTATCTTCAAAAAAGAGAGAATACCCCTTGTCCAGTAGCTGACCAACACTCAACAAATTTTGGTCAATGTCAGGTACATAAAGAACCTCAGAGATAGTTTTGTTACCTGACTTTGTGCCAATCACAGCTTTGCCTTTGCCTTTGGCCTCTATGAGCTCACCATTCACTACTCTGACTTTGGTCACAAAGGTGGTGTCTAGCTCCTTGAACATGCTTCTGTTTGAAGCCATGTGATGAGTACACCCACTATTAATCAACCACATCTTGCTAACCTTACTCGAGCTTGCAAAATAAGAAGCTGTGAAGACATGCTCTTCCTGTGCTTCAATATCTTCAGCAGTCTGAGCTTGATTCTGATGATGTAGTTGTGGTTTTGGTTTGTTTTTACACACCTTTTCAATGTGTCCAAGTTGTTTGCACCCTCTGCACTGAATGTCAGGCTTGTACCAGCAGTATTTTTCAAGGTGATTGGTCTTCTTGCAATGAGCACAAGGTGGAAACTTTCTTTTGGTGGCTTCCTTCTTGCCTTTGTCCTTCTTTTCTGTCCAAGGCTTCTTGCCTTTGAAGTTGGAGCTCGAGTTTGAGCCTTCTCTGCCTCTGGCCTGAAAAGCTCCCTCAGAATACTCTTCCATTCTGTTTGCTCTTCTTTGCTCTTGTTCATAGAGAGTATTTATCAAATCTGTCAATGGAATAGTTGATAGGTCCCTCGAATCCTCCAGTGAAGAGATCTTTGATTCATACTTCTCTGGCAGGGTTGTTATGACTTTTTCAACTACCCTTTGGTCACTAAAATCATCCCCAAGCAATCTTATGTTGTTGACAGTGGCCATAATCCTCACAAAGATATCGCTTGATGTCTCGACTCCTTCATCCTTAGATTCTCGAAGTCCCTTTTCAGGTTTATTAGTTGCTGTTGCCTAGTCTTCTCAGATCATTAAAACTCCTCCTTGAGTTTGTCCCATGCCTGATTTGGACTGTCACAGGCCATTATCCTTGTGAAGATCACATCTGAAACTCCACTTTGAAGGCATGACATGGCCTTGTACTTCTTTGCACGATCTTCATTATACCGCTCGATCCGAGCGGTGGTCGGGTTTGCTCTTAGGGAGGTGGCTCGGTGTCATTTTGGACCACATTCCACAGTGTCATGTGCTGCAGATATGTCCTCATTTTCACAGCCCGATGTTGTAATTTTCTCCAAAGAAAATAGGTGGTGGTGGTGGTGAGAAGCTCATACTTGCAAAGAACTAAAAACAGACCAACAACAAAAGCTCCTGCTTCTTTCTTTCAAACACGAGTCAGCCACAAACTGTGCACAACCAAGGCTCTCAAAGACAACAGGCTCTGATACCATTTGTTAAGTTTTTCGCACAGGAAGAAAATTTGATCTATTTTACCTGGGTAAAGTATGAACAACTTGTTAAAACTGGAGCAACAAAGTAATATACCCGGGTAAGGTATGTGTTAAGTTTCAATCAAACGATCAATGAAACAAAACAAAGAAATTTTGTGTTTGAAAGCTCAAAACAGAAGCAAAAACGGATGAACAAAGATGATAGAACAAGTTGGCTATGCTTGTTACTTCATTCATTAAAAAATGATACATAAGTAGATGGGTTACATAGAAAGAAAACAAAGCTTGCTTGTGCAAGCATCTAACTGTAAAATCAGCATAATGACATCCTAAAATGACTGCTAAATCAGCTAAGAACATAATTAATCTTAGCTGAACATTACATAAAAAGATAATAGACAAACTAATAAAAGTCAACTATTACAAAAATGGTTTTTCAACCAGATTACACCATGGACATTTCAATGCCTCAGCTGGATTACTTGGTCACTTGCATGCTTGTGCATGATTGCATGGTAGCATGCATGTTGCTGCTGTAGTTGCCACCTTTGAACAATACGGTCACCACACAAGCGTTCCACCAATACTTTTACCACCTGTTAATTAGAATATTCATATAAATAACCTTTTTTTATCATACATATATACACATCAATAACTGATTTAATTAGGAAAATTAGCATATACCAGAGGTTTGTTTCTAATAGCCGCAACGCGCGCAGCAGTGTTGCCATCAATGTTTGCCAAACTCGGTGAGTTCTTTCTCCCAACGCCGGGCGGACTCATGTCGGCTTCTTATAAGCCACCCCACCAAGACTTGGAAAGCTTCCAAAATGTCGTTGTTTACAAAGAATATGGAAAACCGTCTCGTTTGAACAGTCACATCTTCAATAGCCTCGGGACAAACCTCAAGAAACTTGACCAAAAGATCAACATTTCCAAAGACGAACAACATGATGCAAAGGAGTGAAGCCCTCTCTCCCTTTGACTCAAACAAGGCCTTTGTCAAACTCGAGGACTCAAAGCACTGCTTGAGTTCTATCATTTTGAAGAGCCAAGAGCAGGGGGCTAAACCCAGCTTGGTTTAGCTTTCTTGCAAACGATGGCTTTAAGTTGATCATCTCCATCATAAAATCAATATGCCCTGCAGAGGCTGCTACATGCAAAGGAGTATGGAAAAAAGGTACATCATCGATATGCTGTAAAACATATGGATCATTCAGAATTAACTCATACAAGATGTTTATGTCTCTTGTTTGTGCAGCCCCTATCATCCTCTCATCCATAGCAAGGTGCGGAAATTTGCACAATAAAGAAATGGAGTGAACAAAAAAGGCTTTAGCAGACGATATGATTATGTTAAGGATATAATGAAGTGTTTGATTATGTTTTCCAGATGAAGTGTTTGACAGTTTATAGCACTTAATTATTTTGGATTTATATTTGATGTCAGCCTCTATACGTATACACGTGAATGTCACCTATTAAAAAGAAATAGTAATTATATTCATGTTTAATATATATTTTTAATCTAATTTTTTAATTCAATTTAATTTTAGTTAAAACGTTTAAAAACATTTATTTAGTTTAATTTCTTTAATATATTAAATAAATTGGATTAGAGAATATATTGAATATGGATGAATACTATATCATATTAAATTTATGTCTCTAAAAATTAATAAGGTGTCATTATTTTATTGGTGCGTAAAAAATTAAAATTTTTAGAATCATCCTAATATAAGTTATTTCCTTAATAATAATATTTGGTACTTCCACGAGTAAATTCAATGGTTGACAAATATCTTATAAAAGTATAGTAAAATATTAAAAAACTATATTATTTATTGACTTAGTTTTTTAAGAACATTTGATAATTTATAAAGAAAATAAATAATAATTTTTTTCAATAAAAAGGGTGTAAAAAATGATAAGTAGATAAAGAACTACTTATCACTTACAACATGCTTGGATTAAAAAGAAGAAAAAAGGAGGGAAAATTAAGTAAAATGAGGAAAGAAAAATTCGGTTTCTTTGTTTAAGTTAAGTAAATATCGTATCATTAGATTTTATATTTTAGATTATTATGTCTTCTAATATCGTATCATTAGATTTTATATTTTAGATTATTATCTATTCTTTCTTTTTATTTTAACTTGTAACAATCTCATTTTAATTTTCTATTTTACTAGAAATATTTAATTTTAAATGTGTTTGATATATATTTTTTTGAATTATTAGATCTCACTATTTTTTTTAAAAAATTTTAACAATATTTTTTATTAACTATTTTGTTAAATTATTAGGAATCCTTCATTTGTAATTTGGTTAAGATTTTTTTTTTTTTTTACTTTGATCAAATAAGCTTATTAAAAAAAAGAATATACCGATATATTATTGGTTAACATTTTAATTATTATTTTATATAGAATATTGATATTTTTCTATAATTTTAATTTGCTTTGATTTAATTTTGTTATTATATATTATTCATGAACTGTTAAAATTAAAAAATAAAAGTAAAATAATTCATTTTCTTTCTTTTTCAAGAGTTTAGTAAAATGAGTTTACAAGCTCGCCTCATTCAAAAAAATTAATTTGTTTATATATATATATATATATATATATATAAGTATTAGTTTTAACATATGGAAAATATAGAAAAACTATATTAAAAGAAATAGGGAAGGGAGAAAAACAAAGAAGAAGCAAAAGAGAATGAAAAATAAAGGAAAGTTAAAAGAACATAAATAAATTAAATTAAATTGCTCAAAATGAAAAAATATGGGGATCGATCGGTTGAAAAAATCACCCTAAAATTTTTATTTGAAAGATGATTTAACATGTCACATCAACTTATCGTTACACTGTTAACGGCAATTAACAGCTCAGTGACTAAAATGTTACAACGCGATAATATAAGTGACTAAATGTAAGCAAAATGGACTATTTTGGTAATTTTACCCTTACATTTATCCAAACATACCCTTAATGTAAACATTTTTTCAATTTTTTTTATTTTTTACCATTATCCTTTATCTTTATTTTTTTAAAAATATAATTAATAAATAGTGTAATTATTTTTCAAAATTAATTTTATGTAATTACACCAAATAGATTTTATAACTTAAATTTAATATTTAATTTTGCGATTTGTTATTTATCAAACAACGTTTACTCGTAAGTAAATAAATAAATAAAGGCCTTGTATAATTAAGAAAGTTGAGAAAGGGTTAATCCTCACATGGTAAAAATTGGGTACAATGATGAAGGAAAGAGAAAAACACTAAGGAATATCCAATAATTGGGAGGCAATGTCAATCAGCATATCCCACACATACTATTTACTGTCAATGGTGATGGATGTATTGTCTACTATACATGGATTTTGTTTTCCATTTTTTTTTTTATTCCAAGCTATGTAAAATTCATTATTTATTATCAATTGAGCATTAATTTGATTGGTATAAATATTATTGTCACTGTAAAAGAATATAAGTTCGAATATATTAAAACGTATTACCCTCTTATTTATAGATCTACTACTCATCTCTCACTATTACACCTTTTGAATCTTTTTAGACTATAAAAGGGGAAGTTATCCTTGGGTGTGTGTGTGTTTTAGTGCTTCTTATTTCCTTTAAAAACAAAGTTTATTTTTTCCTTTTTTATAGAAATGAAAATAAGGAATATTGATATTTAAACTGCAAAAGAAAAACCACTAGTTGAACATGTATAAATTAATATTGTACGCATAAAATTTATATTGAATAATATTTAATAGCAAGAAAAGTAAAATAATATATTGGTGAATCAAATTTATTAAATAATTTATAGTTGATAGTTATATACAGAATGGATGATATAATATTTGTGAAGTCTTCCCTTGGTTGACCATTAAAGGAGAAGTCATTGTTTTATGTTTTTTTAGTATTTATTAGTGATCCCTAGACACACATCAAAATTACATATCATACACATTGATTTAAAATTAAACTACATAATAATACACATTGTTTTATGTTCTTTGAAACCCTAGCAGAGAATAAATGAAATGAGGGGGTGTTTCTTCTGATTTTTAAGAGAATGAGCAAAAAAATAAAAAAAAATGAATGAAATTTTAACTTAAATATAAGAGTGAAACGGTGCCGTTTTGCACCAGGGTCACTCGCGCCAAAATGGCGCCGTTTAGGGTGACCCGCGCATGACCCGACTCGACTTAGGGGGATCCGCGGTCCTTTCGCGTTTTTGACTCTTTCAATTTAATCCTTTTTATTCTCTTTTGATTTTTTTTTTAATTTGACCGCTTAATTTTACCTCTGTTTCAATTTGGTCCTCAGATCATTTGAAGAGGCAGATGGGTAAAACGCAGCATGCAAGGGCTGGGAATATTTTCCCAATTGGTCCCTTAGTTTTCAAGCGCGTTTCAAATCCGTCTTTAGCCCTTTTTTTATTTCAAATCTCCAAGAGCGTTTCAAATCCGTCTTTAGCCCTTTTTTTATTTCAAATCTCCCCTTTTAATTTTATTTAGATTCTGATTTAGTCCTTTCTACATATTTGCGTTTATTTATTTCGAATTCGAACCCTAAAGTTTCATTTTATCTACAATTTAACCTTTTTTCACGTAAATTAGGGCTCTTTGATATTTCATTTATTTGTTTATTTATTTATTATTTATTTTAAACTATTTTATCTATTTTAAATTTTATATGATAAACTGTTTGAGATTATTTTGAATGCATTATTCTAAGCTATTTCATATACTATATACCTCGAATTGCTTTATATATTTTTAAGCGCTTTTTTATGTATGATTGTTTTATTACTTGTTTAAATTGTTATCTTATGCTAAACTCTTTTATTTATTCAAAATGGTTTTATTATTATTCACTTTAGGTTTTTATATATATTGTTTATTTTACACTTTTGCGTTTATATGTGTATATTTCTTTTTCTATTTTTTTTTTAAAAAATCACTCATATGAATCTTTTTTAATTTGCTTTGTGTAATATAGATTTTAAAATTCTTTTACATTATTTATTTTAAACTCGCTTTATGCGGTATTCATTGTAAAATGCTTTATTATTTGCTTTAAAATTTATATATGTTAATTTCAAATTGTGGCATCTATTTATATATATATATTGTAGCAACGTAAAAATTTGCTTTCGGGTCGCTAAATTGTGGCGATTTATTAGAAAATTGGAAATTGAAATTTGGTTTTAAAAATAAACTGGGAGTCGCCACCGATCTTTTTCTAGGTGTGATCGGACACCTATTAGATTTTTCTTTAAAAACAAATAAAAGGCTAGGTTTAGGTTCACGTTAAAATCCAGAGAAAAATTAGGGTTCGGGAGTCGGTTACGTGCGAGGAAGGTATTAGCGCCCTCGCGACGCCCAAAATTGGTATCTTATAAACACGTGTTGTCTTAATTTTCAAAAATACAAATTCAATGTAAAATTTAGTTGTGATCCGATTAAAAAAGACGAGAAATTTTAGTTTATTTCGGTTTTTGAGAAGGGTATATCGCTTTAACACGAGTCAATTGACATTCACCCAACATAGCGATGAACTCGATGACTTAATGTTAAATCGATACATTGCCTTGATTATTGAAATTACTTAGCAAAATAATAATAGGGTTTTGAAATAATGTAAAGCAATTTGGAATAAAAATGAATAACTGACATAACCAGAAATATATTGAAGCAAATAATAATCGTGACAATAATCTCAAAAACAATAATCATACATGCAATATCGAACATAATAATAGTATTAAACTGAAACATTATAAATATACATATATGTATATATGAACATATATTAGCGGTGATAATAATAGTAATAATAAAAAGATGGGTATATATAATTTTAAAAAAGTAAGTGAAAATAATAGGTATAATAATAAATGTAATAATATACAAAAATAGTACTATATGTATATACAAGAATAATGAAAGATGTATACATAAGATCATATAAAAACATATAACAAAAATATTAAAGTATGTACACAATATGTATGAAAACTTAGTATGGTATCGGAAATATGTACATGAGGTAATATGGGAAGGTGTACATAGGGTAATGTATACAAAAATTTAACTAATAACATTGAAAATACATATTCACAATAAATATAAAACATATATATAATTTAAGACATTTACACACATTATTACAACATTAAAAACATATTAATATTAATAATACTAATGTTACGTAACAATATACTTATATATTCATATATGAAATAGAGTATTTAAAAATTTGTACATGATATAATAATACGATGTTAAGAGTATATACATGAAATATAACATTAAAAATATGCATGCTTAGCATAAAAATGTATATATATAATATATTATTAAAATATATATATGCATAATAATATATATAAAAAAAATAATAATGCTATAAACAAATAGTAACAATACTTTATAAATGTATACATACATACTTAAAAATATACATAAATATAATATATACATACAAAATACACTAACTTTTAATAATGATAATAGCAAAAATAATATAATAATAATTTAGCAAAACCAATATTACAAATACTATTTAAGGGTAAAAACAAAAAAAGGATGAAGTTGGAGTAAAAACAGAATTTCGGGGCGAATCTTTAAAAAAAATAAAAAGAAAAGGGCCAAAACGAATACGCGGACAACTCTGGGGGACCAAGGGCGCAATATTCCCTCCTCCTAAAACGCAGCGCATGGAAAAGGACTAGATCACAAAGCGTGACAAATTTCGGGGCCTAATTAGGAAATATTAAAAACACAATTGTGGAAACATGAAAAGGCGGAAGGACCAATCGGGCAATTAGCCCATCAAACAAAAAACACGCGGATCCTAAGGTAAGACGGGTCGGGTCAGATCAGGTTAAACCAAAATGACGTCGTTTTGGGGCTAAATGGCAGCCCTCAAAACGGCGCCGTTTTAGAGGGTTATATAATGCCCTAAATTCTAAAAAAAATTCATTTGAAGAGAAGAGAGGAAAAAAAAAGAGGGAAAGGAGAGAAGAGGGAGAGGGGGTGTAGCGACGTAAAAATTTTGGGTTTCGGGTCGCTAATTGTGGCGATTTATTGAGAGTTCGAAAATTGACATTTGATTTTGGAATAAAAAGGAGTCGCCACCGATCTTTTTTTTTCTAGGTGTCATCGGACACCTATTAGATATTTCTTTAAAAATAAAAGGCTAGGTTTAGGTTTACGTTAAAATCCAGAGAAAAATTAGGGTTCGGGAGTCGGTTACGCGCGAGGAAGGTGTTAGCACCCTCGCGACGCCCAAAATTGGTATCTTATAAACACGTGATGTCTTAATTTTCAGAAATTCGATTTCAATTTAAAATTTCAATCGTGATCCAGTTTAAAAAGGAGAACTTTCGAATTTTTGATTTTTAAGAAGGATATACCGTTTTAACACGAGTCAATTGACATTCACCCAACATAGCGATGAACTCGATGACTTAATGTTAAAATCGATACGTTGCCTTGATTACTGCAATTGATTTGAAAACGAGAATGAAAATATTTCAAGATAAAGAAGGAAGCTATATTAAGGTTGAAATAAAGTATGAACAAATAGGCTAAATCCGAAACAGATAAATAATAAGAAGTTACAAATATATGAAGCAAATATCATGCAAAACATTAGCAGTGTACACACGATAATAACAGTATAAAACGATAATAATACATATGACGTTAAACATGACAATAGTAATGATGTAAACATAAAATGGTAACGAACACATATATATATAAAATATAATGCTGAATTAAAAGTATATAAAATGTGTATTGAAAGCAGAAATAATAAAAATAACCAACGATAATAATATACAAGTATATGTATGCACTAAAATACATAAGTAATAAATAATAATAAAAAATAAAAATATATACATGGTATTTGAAAAGACAACAGTATAAAATGGACTTGCCAATACATTATATATATATTCGTATGTACATGGGTATGAATAACAAAGATGATGGAAATATTTAATGTACAATATTTGAAATATATGTATGATGCAAAAATGTATATATATAAGATAGTGTTGAGATAGGTATACAATATATACACGTTAAAAATAATAATAATAGAACATGTGAGGATATTTCACCAATATATATATACTAAAAATATATAAAATATAATAAAACGTACGTAAAATAAATAAAACGAAAATATATATGTTAAATAGCGTTAAAATATTTACATAATACATTTAAATATTTTAAAAAGTAGCTAAAATACTAAACACAAATACATATATATGTATATGCATAAATATATAATAATGTATAATGATAATAATAATAATAATAATAATAGCAATAATAATAATAATAATAATATGAAATAAGGAATAAAAAACGAAAAAAAAAAGAACTAAAATTAAATAAAAAGTAGAGTTGTGGGGTCAAATTAAAATAAAATCAAAGAAAAAGGACTTAATAGTAACACGCGCATAACTTAGGAGGACTAAAATGGTAAATATTCTTTTTCATCAAAACGCAGCGCAGCGTGGTGGACCAAAATGAACTCGGGGAAAAACAATGGGGCCGAATTAAAAATAAGAAAAGCCTTGATTGTAAAATCCCAGAAAAGCGGAAGGGCTGAACGCGCAATTTGCCCTTCCGCTAAAAAACACGCGGATCCTTTCGGTGCGGGTCGGGTGACCCGACCCGCTCTAAAACGGCGTCGTTTTCTCATTAACAGAGGGGGGTCCAAAACGGTGCGTTTTGGACCCCTATATAAGTCAAAAAATTTTGTTTTTCCTCATTTGTGCAGCCGAGAGGAAAAAAAAGGAAGGGGGGAGGGAGAGAAGAGAAGGAAGGAAGGAGAGGGGAAGGCTCGGCCACACGCCGCTGATCACGGCGGTCATCGGACCTTCGCACCACATTGCGCGCGCGCCACCGTGCACGATGGTTTAAAGGTAAAAAAATTCTATTTTTTTCCTTTTTTTTTATTTTGTTTTATGTTATCATATTATTATATTTTAATATGTTAAGTGACTGAAATAGGGTTTAAAATGAAATAGGAGTAAAAGAGAATATTACCTTTCGGTTTTTTTGATCTCTGACTCGTTAATCTTGATATATTATGTTTGAGATATATTTTGTATTCTTTGCTGTTTTGAAATCAATTGTATTTCTCTCTGATTTTTGAAAAATTCGAACCCTTTTACAATAGTTTTCATTCGGCCTTTATAGCCAGTTTTACAAGTTGCTTCCTATCTTTTTAATTTCTGTCTTGTCCTCCTTTTGCAGGTGTAGAGGGCGGTGGAAGTGACCCTGGGGCAGGTGGCAGAGGCATGGGGTGCAGAGCAAGTGGGGAGGGTAGGTGGCTGAGTCGGTTTAGGGTTTCTGATAGGTTAAGTTAGAATTGGGCTAAGGGTGTTGGGCTGCTAGTTGATGGGTTAGTTGGGCTAGGGGTGTTTTAACTGGGCCATTCGGGTTTAGTAAATATTGGGCTAATAGGGGGTTATTAAATGGGTCAAAATGTATTTGGGGTTTTAGGTTTAGGTTAGTTGGGTCTGGTGGGTTTGATTTGGTCTGCCATGGGTTGTGGGTGTTAATTAGTTGGGTTTGGGCTTCTGGGTTTAAAAGGGGTTAAATGTATTGGGCTAAGGGTAAGGCCCAAAATTGGCCTACTACAGCTGCCCCTCTTTGCTCATTGTCGTGTAACGAGAATAGAGCAAAGACAAAATGAAAGGCCAATTTTGCCCCATCTTGCCGAGTCTTGACTTCGTTGGTGCTCTTTTTGCTCAGGTAGTCTCCTTCCAGTCCATCGCATTTTGTGACTTTGGTTCCATCCACTGCATCTTCTGATATATGCCTTGTAGCTTCGATCTTCTCTAATGTAACTTCAAGGATATGAGATTTGTGGCTTCGATCTGTTTCACTTGTAACTTCAAAAAGATGAGATCTACAGCTTCAATCTGCTCTTCTATCGCTTCGGTGGGATTAGATTTGTAGTCTTTTCTTCTGTTCCACTGCAGTTTCAGGGTGACTAAGTCTGGTTTCTTCCATCAGCTTCAATCTTTATTCTTGACTTGGCATGTGATCTTGAGTTCAACTCATTTCTCGCAATATGAATTGGCTCCTTAAAAACAGACATTAAAAACAAAAATTGAAAATACCTCAGCATGTGAACTGAGGCTCAACTCATTTCTCGCAATATGGGCTGATTTTTGAAACATAGAAATTAAAAGTAGAAATTAAAAGGCTCAACTCACCTCTCGCAATATGAGTTGATAATTTGAAAAGTAGATTTCGAAAAACAGAAATTAAAGGCTCAACTCACCTCTCGCAATATGAGTTGGTCTTTGGAAAAAACATAAATTGAAGACAGAAATTTAAAATACCTCAGCTTGCCCTGAGGCTCAACTCACCTCTCGCAATACGAGTTGATTTTTTTGAAAAATATAAATCGAAATTACCTCAACATGTCTTGAGGCTCAACTCACCTCTCGTATTATGAGTTGACTTTTGAAAAATGTAAATTGAAGACAGAAAATACCTCAGCGTGCCCCGAGGCTCAACTCACTTCTCGCCATATGAGTTGATTTTTGAAACATAAATTGAAATTACCTCAACGTGTCTTGAGGCTCAACTCACCTCTCGCAATATGAGTTGATTTTTTAAAAAAAAAAATTGAAAACTGAAATTGAAAGTACCTCAGCGTGTCCTGAGGCTCAACTCATTTCTCGCAATATGAGTTAATTTTCTTTGAAAGGCATGAATTAAAACATCAAAATACCAAAACCTGTCCTTTGGTAGAACTCAAGTGTCTTTTCACTTGATTCAATGCGACTCTCATTCCAGATTTCTTGCTTTGCTGGAGTACCTGTATATGCCATGCATGATGTTATCATGATATGCATATGTTTGTCTTAAATGCCTTTATGCCTACATGATTATGCAGTGCTCCTTAAGCATGTTTGTCGCTTGTCCCTCTTTTTTTTTTGTCACGAATTTTCATGATCTGCGTCCATTCTCGTCTTTTCTTCCGGCCTTGTACCCGTATTCAAGCTTCACAAGTAATCGACGTTTCTCAGATATCACTCTTTTGCCCCTGGTTGAACTCCGTTCCTGCCTTGAAGCTCTTGTACTTATCAAATTTTCATCCAGGTAATGCTTAACATTTCTTTTGTTTAGAGTATGTCATTTCACCATTTATCATGTAAATAAACACATAATGAGATGCATGAAAAAAAGGTCAAGTATGGACAAAAATGATATCTCGTATTCATTTATTTCAAGTGTGGCAAGCAAAAGAAGTTAACCAATGAGAGTAAAAATGTCAAAAAGAAAGAAAATATCGTATTCAACGGATACAAATGCTCTAGATATTCAACACATGAACTCTGCCACGTTCCTCAATTAAGAATCTTTTCGAGTCTGGCTCCTTGCGTAGAAGATTTTGAGCTTTCAGAGATGCTTCAAATACTGTAGTCTCACTGTTTGTCGTACAGTTTAAAACACCTTGCCTTGTAAACTGAATGTTTGCTTCATTAGAACGCCCTTTCGGGTTTTCATCCTAATCTTTTGTGTTTAATCAAAGCGCCCCTTTCGGGTTTTCGCTCTGATCCTTTTTTTTTGCCCTTTTCGGGTTTTCATCTTGACTTTCTTTTTTCAAGCATAGTACTTCTTCACCGCATCTGAGTTCACTGGATTTGCTAACTCCTTCCCATCCATCTCGGTAAGGATCAAAGCTCCACCTGAAAATGCCTTCTTTACGACGTATGGTCCTTCCCAGTTTGGTGCCCATTTTCCTCGCAGGTCTTTTTGTATCGGGAGAATTTTCCTCAACACAAGTTCTCCTTCATGGAATTCTCTTGGTCGTACCTTCTTGTCATGGGCGGCGATCATTCTCTTTTGGTACATCTGCCCGTGACAAATTGCTCTTAGACGTTTTTCTTCGATAAGGTTCAACTGATCATATCGAACTCGAACCCATTCTGCTTCTTCTAACTTTGATTCTATTAAGACTCACATAGAGGGGATCTCAACCTCGATAGGTAGCACAGCTTCCATTCCATAGACTAGAGAGAAAGGAGTTGCTCCCGTAGATGTTCGCACAGATGTGCGATATGCAAACAAAGCAAATGGAAGTTTCTCGTGCCAATCTTTATACGTCTCAGTCATTTTCCCAATGATCCTTTTAATGTTCTTGTTAGCTGCTTCAACAGCCCCGTTCATCTTTGGGCGATATGGCGAGGAATTATGATGCTTTATTTGGAATTGTTCGCACACTTCTTTCATCATCTTATTATTCAGATTCGTGGCATTATCTAAAATGATTCTTTCAGGCAAGCCGTACCGGCAAATGATTTCCTTTTTCAAAAACCTGCAAACTGCAGTCCTCGTCACATTGGCAAACGAAGCGGCTTCTATCCATTTTGTGAAGTAATCGATGACCACAAAAATGAATCGATGTCCATTTGATGCTTTTGGAGAAATTGGCCCTATAACATCCATGCCCCACATAGAAAAAGGCCACGGAGAAGTCATGACATGGAGGGGCGAAGGGGCTATATGAATTTTATCGCCATAGATTTGACATTTGTGGCATTTTTTGGCAAAATTGATGCAGTCACTTTCCATTGTCAGCCAATAATAACTGAGTCTCATGATCTTTTTGGCTATATTGAAACCATTGGCATGTGTTCCGCAGATTCCCTCATGAACCTCTGCGAGTATTTTTCTAGCTTCAACATCATCCACACATCTCAAGAGCATCTGATCTTTTCCTCTCTTGTACAAGATGTCCCCATCAAGAATAAATCCCGTTGCCATTCTTCTTATTGTTCTTTTGTCGTTCTCATTCGTTTGTTCGGGATACTTTTGATTCTTGATAAATTCTAATATATCATGGAACCATGGACGTCCGTCTACTTCTTTCTCAATGCTATAACAGTATGCAGGGGCCTCGTATATGCTCATTTTGAGGGGCATTATTTCTACTTCTTTACTTACTTTGAACATTGAAGCCAAAGTGGCCAAGGCATCAGCCAATTAGTTTTCTTCTCGTGGGAAGTAATGAAAAGTTATTTCTTTGAATTCCTTGATCAATTCGGCCACTAAATCACTGTACCTGATCAATTTTGGATCCCTCACTTCCCATTCTCCACGGATTTGGTAAATCACTAGGGCTGAGTCCCCGTACACCTCTAAGATTTTGATGTTTCGTTCAATAGCTGCATGAAGCCCCATGATACAAGCCTCATATTCTGTGATATTATTGGTACAGAAGAAGTTCAATCTTGTAGTAAACGGATAATGATTCCCCTCTGGTGACACCAGGATTGCTCCGATTCCATGCCCCAAAGCATTCGACGCACCATCAAAACACATCTTCCATGACTTCTCCTTTAATGACTCGGATTCCATTTCTGTGATGCACATTAGATCTTCGTCTGGGAAATCGAATCTTAACGGCTCATAGTCTTCTATCGTTCGAGTTGCTAGAAAGTCGGCTATTGCGCTCCCTTTTATCAACTTCTGACTTATATAGGCAATGTCATATTCCGAAAGGAGAATCTGCCATCGCGCCATTCATTCTGATAGTGCCGGTGATTCCATCATGTATTTTATCGGGACTAGCTTTGAAATCAACCATATCGTGTGGTACAACATGTACTGTCTGAGTCTCCGAGCTACCCAAACCAGAGCGCAACAAAATTTTTCAATGGACGAATACTTTGCCTCATATTATTTTACAAATTGAAGCCCAAAAACTTTAGGAAGATGTCCAAAATGGCCTAAAAGTTTGATGCATAAATAGTTGAAAGACTTAAAAAAAAAAAAACTATGTTTTCCTTTGACTAGAACCAAAGTCATTCACGATAGAACTTCCTTCCCTAAAAAGTTTCATTGAAGTTAAAAAGGGTGAGGAGGAAATTCTTGAGCCTTTTGGTAAAGTCAAACAGAAGATAGATGAAGTTACGAGGGAAGAGGTTAGGATGAAATAACAATGCAAGGTGATAGGTATTATGTTAAGCCTATGCACATTAATTTTATCTTTGCTTCAAATAGCTTTAAGCCTCATGAAAAATCAATAATACTAGAATTTCTTTCATAAATTTTTAATTTTAATACTTGATTTATTTTTAACCATTTTGAACTTTCTACAGGTTATGTCAATTAACCACTATCCCTTCAACTTAATCACATACTTTTATTGTATTGGAATTATAATTAGGTGTGAGAATGGTTGGTTAAAGAACCAAAAGGGGATCAAAACTCTGGAGTTGCTTCGACTTTTAAGTTGTTATTCAATTTTACTCATGTTCAATTTTACTAAGTCAATACGTTATCGATCGAATCATTCTTTGGTGAAATAACATAACAATTAGTCTAGTAGTAGATAAATCATTGAGATATTCATGCAATGCATTCAGAGCAAAATCAAGGGGTTGAGACCAAAAATGAATGCCAATGCCCATTCTTTCTACAGCCTTTGCTAAACAATCAGCCAACCTATTACAATCTCGATGCACATGTTTTAAGTTGGTATCCCAATCACAGCTCAACAAATCTCAAATCACATTAACAATATGTGATTCTGGCTAATGTCTCGTCGAGTTCCCCTAAATATGGTGTAGCACTTCTAAACAATCTATTTCTAACAAAACATCTCAACATCCAAACTTCCAAGCCTGGTCAAGACCATTCAGAATGCTCCAAAATTCTGCCTCAAATGCATTGCACATCCCGCAGACACCACAAACCAATTGCATTGTATTCCTATTTTGTAATTATGTTAGGCAGGCACTTGGTTAGCAAGGACAACACAATTGGACAACTCTCACCGTTTTGCCCATTGTGGACCAGAACTTAATGGGTCCAATCCAACGTTATATTGGGGTTTTTTACCCTAATAATATAAAAAATAAAATAAAATACTAAAATAGGTTGCTTCAAAGATAAAGTATACATTTGACTTGGTGGAGGGTGGTGCATAGGCGGCACCACCCTTAATTTCTGACCCAAAACAAGAAAAATAATAATAATGATTTAAAAATTTAGCGACTGTGCTATGCAATTTTTCCATTTTTGTAAAGTCATTGAAAAAGGAAGGGAAAGTGTGCACTTAGCAGATGTTGCAAAAGATCAAACTTTAAATTTGGATAATTTCCTTGTAAGCCCTCCTTATTTATTATTTTCTTTTTATTCCCCTTCAACTCACTATATTGTGTTTAAACAAACCATTAACCTATTTTTGTAGTTAAATAAGCCATTTACTTATGGTTTTTCCTCATAAAAGCCCTATATTTTAATATTAAAGTAAATATATTTTACCCAAAGTAAAGCTATTTAAAAAAATATAAACTAATTCACATCTTATGTTGATGTAAATTTGATGAGAATAATTTATTAAATAATAAAATAAAATTTTTAAATTTGTTGAGAGTGCTTTTATACATGATATTCTTAACTACTCTTTTGAAATTTTTGATTACTTTTTTAGATTTTATGTTGATGTTAAAGTGTATAATTTTTTGTTGCATCCATAGCTTTTTTGGGGGGTAATGAATTAGGGAGTAAATTTTCAGATTACTGAAAGCTGAAGAAATGTGCAACAAAACATAAAGAAGAAAGAACCAGAGGACAATGTAGAAAAGGAAATAGAACCTATATTCTGCAAAAGCACAGGCATCTGACCACCATTAATACATGATTTGAACACTCTAGTTTGAGGAAACAAATTTGTTCCAAGGTGGAAGGAAATTTCCAAGTACTAAAGCCACAGAAAATAGGTATCCAGTCCACATGAAATACACATTAAATAAAAAGGTTGATTTTATACATGACACAAACGCACTAATTTGAGAAAATAAACATCTTTAAAGGTCCAAGGGAATTTCCAACTATAAAACCTTGGACCAAAGAAAAAGCCAGTTGAAGGAATGGTAAAAATTAATTATTATTTATGGAGTGTAAGTATTAGTTGTTTATTGTGAAGTGTCCTAGAATCCCAAACTTGGCAAACTTTACCTTTGGATTGAAAATTTTAAAATGAGTTAGTGGAATCTTTTTGTCTTTAATTTTTAAATTGTAAAAGGATAATTTATTTAATTAAATAAATATAAATAAGTTGATAATAATTATGTCTATGATTTGATATAAGTGAACTTCATTAAAGAATATCCACAAAACATTTAGCTTATTTATAAGTTGATTATAATCTAACATATATTCTATAGCTAGATTTTTAACCAATAAGAAATTGGCATAGTTCATTTTATGGTAATTGGCAACATTTTATTCACCAATATAAATTCCTCTTAATTATGTAAACAAATTTTATGAAGAAAAATTAATAATCTGAAAATTGTTAGCAATTTAATGCTTAACATTTCAGAATAAATTAAAAAATTCAATTTATTTTACAATACCTAAAATTATAATTGTAATTAGATTACATCTTTTGTGCAAATCAAAATCAACTTACCTTTAATCTTAAAGGGTATTTAACTAAATTATTGCAATTAGCCATATTACCTACGCACACATCCAGTATTTTTTATTTAATTTATTAATTATCTTTTTGAAACCTTCAATATACATTCAATTTAAAATTTTTTTAAATAATTATGTTTATTTGTTTTAAAATTAAGAGTTATTTTTTTTCTTCATCAATTATTTATTTATTTTATTATTTGTCACATGTAATTATCCTATTTGGTTATCTAAATAATAAACTATATCTCATTAAAAATATTTCACATATGAAATTTTGTTATCTTTTTTTAATGATACTTTCATCAAATCTATTAAAAAAAAAACTTAAATATATAATTAAAACTATTTTAACAAAACATATAAATGTTAAATGATCAAATTTACCATTAAACTTAAAAAAAACCCTAAAGATATTCCATTGACCCATAATCATGTCATGTTCACATTCTCAAATATGGAAACTTAATAAATAAAATTTTTCAACTTTATTTGACAGTCGAGAGTCAACCAAAAATTGAAAACCATTACAAATACGTCATTCTAACGTAAAAAATCACATCACCAGTACTGCTAATTTGAAACTTCTGTTTTCTTCTACTGTGATAACCAATTGCTGCTTTATATTTCAAAATCTTGAGTTACATAATCATTGTATCTCAGATCTGGAAAAAAGAAAGTCCTCTCCTAAAGGATGCAGATTGGAGTTTTCTACTGACCAAGATTTTTGTTGCCACGAAGCACCAATGCTTGGAAAGTAGGTTTTGTTAGTATCACATATACTTAAATTTTTGTATTATGTTCAATAGATTTTCTTTCTGAATTATATTCTTATGTCATTTTATAGCTTTTTTTATTTAATGTTTTTTCTTAATTTCTGATTACAAACATGTGTCTTTCATGCTATAATTGTAAAAATTTTGTCGAGGATATTCCATACAAGTAATGCTTAATAAAATTTTAAAATACCTACCTTCAAATTTGTGATATTTGAATTATTTGTACGATCAATTTTATTGATTGAGTCTTAATTTAATTGATTTGGGTATTGTTGTCAATGTAGAAGAATGTGTTCAAGTATGTTGAAGTGCATTATCCTCCTATTTATAGGCTGGGAGAGGCTATGAATAATTCTAAACATTGTATAAAAAAGAGCAGACATGAAATTGTTTTAAAAAAAAGTTTTATCAATTTTTAAAATTAAGTTTTTAGAGGGAGAACTTAGTGGAGAGATCTTGATTTTACATGTAAAAGTGCAATTTTTATACCGATATGTGATACGATTTAAATCACTGTTTTACCAGATTAAATATAGTGGGGTTTTCTTTTTAGCTAGGCAAGGCTTAGAAACTAAATTGCGCAAATAATTGGTAAGTGCGTAAATTTTCAATTATTTATGATATTTTTTCCCTTAAATTATGCTATTTTGGTTCTTAATTATATTATTTATACTTATATTTTATTTATTATGAATTTGGGGAATATTTGGAATAAAATGAGTTTAAAGTATATTTTTGATAAGTTTTTTCAGTTTGGACTTTTAATATAGTCCAGTTTCAATCTTTCAGCTGTAACTAAAATATATTTTTAGCCATAATGTACTGATTTAGAGGGAACGAAAGATCTAGCCAAAGTTATTTACAACTGAAGCCCAAAAGCATTAGGAAAGTACCTAAAAATGTCATGGAAGTTTGAGGATAAATTTATTGGAAAATCTATGAAAAATTCTTTTTAATGAAATTATGGGCACATTTGTTGAAATATGTTCTAAGTCTTTACATATTTTATATATTTAAAATTTAGTTTTTTTATTTTTATTTTTAAGAATTAATCTTTCTATTTTTGAATTTAAAAATTCAAGTTCAACAATATTAACATTCTTCTATTAAAATTTTTATGTGATATTTTGAAATTTTAAAAAATAATACTTTGAAAATATGAATTGGTCATTTCTTTTATTCATATCAAAATATTTTAAATATTTTAAATTAAATATCTTAAAATGATGTTTTAATCAATCACATTTAAGTATTTAACATATTTGGACTTGATACTTATATAGAGAGAAAGATGATATATCAATCAATATTAATAATCTCTCTCTATAATATATATATATATATATATATATATATATATACCAACTCTAAAATTGAAAAATAGTAATTTAATTTGTATGCAGTTATGGTTAAAATTTTTATCAAACATGCACCCGTCTAACAAAATATTTATGAACAACATGTTGCTCAGGCCTGACTCGACTCGAGATATATGCATCCCATTTTATCCAAATATAGCCCGTATAAAATTAAAAGAATTCAGGCTAGGCTCAATCCTCCCATATTTACTTTATTATTTTTTCCTCAAAACTTAAATAAAACAATAGGTATTTAATAATGGGAATAAATTATATTAATATAATCCTAAAAAGCATAGTTTTTAGGTACCAATAAAATAGTGCCATGTCATTAAATTTTAAAGATAATAAATTATTATTATTATACACTCATGTATATCTAATATATTCTCCAACTTAATTTAAATTTAATTAAATTACTTAAAATAATTAGTTTTTTAAATTATAAACAAACATCTTTTATTTTTTTATTACAAATTTTAATCATTTTTTTCTTTCATAAGTTAATTTTTTTTTGTGCAACCAATTTTTTAAAATATTAGTATTTTTTATGCAATTTTTTCATGTCATTAGCACATAATTTTGATAATTATTTTACCTTAAACTTCAAACCCCGAGGTTCAAGGATCAAGTTGATGGTTTAAGGATTCGAGTTTAAGATTTAAGGGTTCTAGGTTTGAGTCCAAGGTTTAAGGATTTAGGGTTTAAAATTTGGGTTTGGGGTTCAAGGTTTAAGATTCTAGATTCAGGGTTCAGATTAAAAAATTATCAAAATTATGTGTCAATAACATGAAAAAAAATTATTGAAAGAGACCATGAGTAATATGGTGGAAAGGATCCATAAAATTATTTATCTATAGATAAGTGTATAATAATAATTTAATGTCCTTAAAATTTGATGATGTGACAAAATATTATTGGTGCCTAAAAACTTTAGTTTCTAGGATATTATTCCCTTTAATAATATATATTATACTCATTAGAATTATAAAATAATATTCACACACTCATTAGAATTTTTGTTTCGTAATGTTTACCCTCCTGCAAACATAAAGCATTGTCTGGTATGATACAAGGACAACTAGCAACGTTGAGAAGAGAACATTACAAAAGGGGGCTACATCATATAATAAGTGTGCGTTTTTATTGGAAAACCCATGTGAATGTTTCCATGACCATGAGGAAACATCAAATAAATTCATGTAAGATCTCCCAAAGAAGGAAAGTGTTAGGAGAGCCAACGAAGAGAATGAATGAGGTGGGTAGGAGAAGTGCTGTTAAAAACAGTGCTGCCCGAAAAGGTCACAGTGTTGTAAAACCAAAACGAGGTGTATTCAAATGTCCAATCATCTTTTTTGGAAAAGTCCACTGTGGAGGGACGGGGTGTGGGTTTTGTATTGATGTCGGCTTTTGCAAAAATATGTGGGAAGTGAGAGGCTGATCTTGACTTAAAGAGACTTGGAATTTCATGGATGGACTTTCATCAGGCTTCTTTGGAGGGTTTAGAGAGGCTTCGTAAGTGGTTGTTATAATTAGCACTGTCGCTACTAGAAATGTGTTACGCATCTCATGTACCAAACCCTTCTTATCTTGACCTGGTCCTGTTGCCCATTTTTGAGACCGTGACATCTTGTCTTTTAAAGATTCGATGTGGAATGAAGAGATGGAGGTTTTGGGAAGCGAGGAAGAGGAACCACTCAAACCTCCTGCTTTGCTTAGCATATCTATAATCCTATTCGCTTGCCTTTCATTCCATGGGTATTGGGATTGGAAATCTAGTGCTGTCAATCCCTCCAAATTTGTGGCATTGATTTGGTCTCGGCATGTGTTCCAGCAATACTTTTACCACCTATCAATTAGAATATTCCTATAAGTAACCCTTTTATCATGCATATATGCACATCAACTACTGGCTTAATGACAATAATTAGCATATACCCGTGGTCTGTTTCTAATAGCTGCAATGTGTAAAACAGTGTTGCCATCGATGCCCGGCCAACTCAGCAGTTCTTTCTTCCAATGGGCAGGCTCATGGCGGCTTCTCATAAGCCATCCCACCAAGACTTGGAAAGCTTCAAACATGTCGTTTTTCACGGCAAGATGGAATATTATCTCATCTCGAACAGTCACATCTGCAATAGCCTCAGGACAATAACTTGATCAAAAAATCAACGTTTCCCGTTTGAAAACTTTAACAGTTGTATAAAAATGGTATATAAGTTAAACTCTCACCATCTTAAAAATATAAAATTTATAAGAAAAAGACTTAAAATTGTTTACCAATTGATGGGATAAAGTTGAAAGCTCCAAAACCCTATTTCTTTCGTTTAGAAATGGTGGAGAAGAAGATGGAGAGAAAAATGTTTTAATTTTAACTTTTATACTTTAATTGAACTTAACTAATCATAATTAATTTAATTAAACTTTAATTAATAAAACTTTAAGCTTAATTAGCTATAGTCCATGTGATAAATTAAAATGGTAGTTCTTTAGAAAATTAAAAATTTATAGCCACGGAATTTTACAATTTAATTTTTGTATTTTAATTAATCATTAATTTAACAAAATTATTAAATCAAAATGTACTATAATACTATATTAACCTCATAAATATTAATATTTAATATTTATAGATTCGGAATACGAAAATGAAGATCCTAAATTATATTTTCGACACCACTAAATTTCGTGTCGTTATAAAAATAATTTTACACCAATAAATTAAATTGTTGCTAAAAACAAATTATATTTAAAAATGACAAAATTTATTACAATATATATAATTAAAAATGACTTTTTAATTTGTAAAATCGTTGCATATACTTTAAATAATGAAGATATACACAACAACCCCACCACGACTTTTCTTGTAGCGATAAAATTTTAGAAACAATAATACAATATTTAGTAACCACGATTTTGTCATCATCTAATACCATATGATGAGTTAAAAATAGATTATTTGTCGTTTTGGTCCTTTAGTAAATTAAAAATTTATAGTGATTGGATTTTTACAATTTAGATCCTATACCTTAATTAATCATCAATTCAACAAAATTATTAGACCAAAATTTAATATATTATTATATCAATCTAGTAAAAATTAATATTTAATATTTACGAACTTGAATTACAAAAATGAGGTTGCGAAACCATATTTTTCGATACTATTGAATTTTGAATCGTTACAAAAACAATTTTACACTAATAAATCCGTATTCATCCATCACTATTGACAGCAAATACTAGGTGTGTGACGGAGATTCATTGCCACCCGATTATTGGATTATATTCTCAAGTCCCTTAATTATTGGAGTCCTTTTATTTATTTACAGTTTTGTTAGTATCACATATGCTTAAATTTTTGTATTATGTTCAATAGATTTTCTTTTTGGAATTATATTCTTATGTCATTTTATAGCTTCTTCTTCTTTTTCTTTTTTCTTTTTATTTCTCATTACAAACATATGTCTTTCATGCTATAATCGTAAAAAAAATTGTCGAGGATATTCCATACAATTAATGCTTAATAAGATTTTAAAATATTTACCTTCAAATTTGTGATATTTGAATTATTTGCACAATCAATTTTATTAATTGAGCCTTAATTTAATTGATTTGGGTATTGTTGTCAATGTAGAAAAATGTATCTTCAAGTGCGCTGAAGTGCATTATCTTCCTATTTATTAGTCGGGAAGGGATATGAGTAATTCTAAGCATTATATAAAAAAAAAGTAGATATAAGATTGTTTAAAAAAATGTTTTACCAATTTTTAAAATGAAGTTTTTAGAAGGAGAACTTAGTGGATAGATCTTGATTTTACGTGTAAAAGTGCAATTTTTATACCTATATGTGATACAACTTAAATCACTATTTTACCAAATTAAATATAGTGGGGTTTTCTTTTTAGCTAGGCAAGATTTAGAAACTAAATTGCGTAAATAATTGGTAAGTGCGAAAATTTTCAATTATTTATGATATTTTTTCCCTTGAATTATGCTATTTTGGTTCTTAATTATATTATTTATACTTATATTTTATTTATTACTTAATTTGGGGAATATTTAGAATTAAATGAGTTTAAAGTATATTTTTGATAAGTTTTTTCAGTTTGGACTTTTAATATAGTCCAGTTTCAATCTTTCAGCTATAACTAAAATATATTTTTAGCCATAATATACTGATTTAGAGGGAACGAAAGATCTAGCGAAAGTTATTTACAATTGAAGCCGAAAAGCATTAGGAAAGTACCTAAAAATGTCATGGAAGTTTGAGGATAAATTTATTGGAAAATCTATGAAAAATTCTTTTTAATGAAATTATGGGCACATTTGTGTTTTCTATATTATTTTGCCTTAAAAATAGACGTTATTAGGTTAATATAGGGGAGATGGGGACTTATTTGTAATTATGTTAGGCAGCCGCATGGTTATCAAGGACGACTCAATTGGACCACTCTCCCATTGTCGACGGGAACCTCAAGTTGGTCTATTCTGTCAAATTTATGTTGTTTTTGCTTCTCCTTTTTAAGGCTTGAAATAGAATGTTTTTCAAGTTGTGAAAAGTTATAAAATAAAGATTTAAATGTTAAAATATGTTCTAAGTCTTTACATATTTTATATATTTAAAATTTAGTTTTTATTTTTATTTTTAAGAATTAATCTTTCTATTTTTTGAATTTAAAAATTCAAGTTCAACAATATTAACATTCTTCTATTAAAATTTTTATGTGATATTTTGAAATTTTAAAAAATAATACTTTGAAAATATTAATTAGTCATTTCTTTTATTCATATCAAAATATTTTAAATTAAATATATTAAAATGATGTTTTAATCAATCACATTTAAGTATTTAACACATTTGGACTTGATACTTATATAGAGAGAAAGATAGATAAAATATCATTCAATATTAATAATCTCTCTATAATATATATACCAACTCTAAAATTGAAAAATATTAATTTAATTTGTATGAAATTATAGTTAAAATTTTTATCAAACATGCACTCGTCTAACAAAGTATTTATGAACAAACATGTTTGCCTGTGCCCGACTTCGACTCGAGATATGTGCTTCCCATCTTATCCAAATATAGCCCGTATAAAATTAAAAGAATTTAGGCTAGGCTCAATCCTCCCATATTTACTTTATTATTTTTCCTCAAAACTTAAATAAAACAATAGGTATTTAATAATGGGAATAAATTATATTAGGATGATCCTAAAAGTATAGTTTTTAGGTACCAATAAAATAGTGCCATGTCATTAAATTTTAAAGATAATAAATTATTACTATTATACACTCATGTATATATAATATATTCTCCAACTTAATTTAAATTTAATTAAATTACTTAAAATAATTAGTTTTTAAATTATAAACAAACATCGTTTATTTTTATTACAAATTTTAATCGTTTTTTTCTTTCATAAGTTAATATTTTTTTTATTTTTGTGCAACCAATTTTTAAAAATATTAGTATTTTTTTATGCAATTTTTTCATGTCATTAGCACATAATTTTGGTAATTACTTTATCTTAAACCTTGAACCTCAGGGTTCAAGGTTTAGGTTGATGGTTTAAGGATTCAAGTTTAAGATTTAAGGGTTCTAGGTTAGAGTTCAAGGTTTAAGATTTAAGGGTTCTACTTTATTATTTTTAAACTGCAATACATATTTAGGCTCCGTTTGTTTGCCAGTAAAATATTTTCTAAAAAATAATTTCTGGAAAATGATTTACTTTTCTAGAAATGATTTACTTTTTTGGTGTTTGGATGAATCTATGTAAAATATTTTCCGTTATTTGGTAGATTTCCTGAAAATATTTTATAAAAGCTGTTTTAAATTAAATAAATATATATTTAAGAATTTATTATCTTTTCATTGTTTATTTGATTTTATTTTATATATATTAATAAATTTATATTTTAAATTGTTTTTACATATATTTCAATGTTTTATTTATGGGTAAACTACAAAAATAGTCACTTTTGTTTGCCTCGGGTTATATTTTAGTCACTTATATTTGAAATGTTACATTTTAGTCATTTATGTTATTATTATCTCCCTAATGGTAATCCTACGTGGCAGTCCAACTAGATTTTAAGTGCCAACTAGATCTTAAGTATATCTATTAATACATACTTCATCGAGCTAAATTATACAGTTTTCACTCAAATGCATAATTTAGCCAGATGAAGTATGTATTAATAGAATATGGTGAGAGTGGAGGAAGATTTTCCAGAAAATGTCTTATCGATTAAAAATCTGTAATGAAACAAATAATTAAATATTAGAAGTAATATTTATGAAATCTATTCCCTTTAATTGATCATGCAATAGGAAGTAAAGCATGAAATTCACTCAGCAACTTCCATTGAAGTCAGCAAAGAAATTTAAGAAGTAAAGAGAAGTCAATTGAAAAGGAGTTAAAGAGATCATAAATATCATATTGGAATAGTAAAAGCAACTTTGAACATGGTACTGGAATGCGTATAAAATAACTTGATTGTCCATATTGCTTCTAAAAAATCACAACACGATATTTTTTGTATATAATGAAAAAACAAAACACAATTGCAGGAAAAGAAAAAACAAAGTGAAGTTAGAAAAGCACCTCACCAGTGGCTCCTCCTTTAAGCCATATGGCTGGAATTTCTAAAATTCTTTCAACAAGCTGTAGAAAAGATAAACAGGGAAAACATAGACATCAGATTCATGCTACCCTAAAAGCAGGAATTTACAGTGTGTTTGATTGAGGGGTGCCTCTCCTACCCCACAAGCATTGACATTTATTAGCAAGACAAAATAATCTTAAAATAAAAAAAGCTTGAGAATTTTTTTAATACCAAAAAAAAAAATGAAAAGGCAGGAATGGCAGAAGGAAGAAGAAGGAAGATGATGAAGGAAGATTGTAATGCCCCAAAAATTGGGCCTAGAAGAGTTGGGCTTTGAGTCTGGGATTTGGATAGAAGAAAACCTGAATATTGAGAAGTTTTAAAATATTACTAGTGTTTAAATATATATATATATATATATATATATATATATATTGATAAAATATTTCTGTTATTATTACTGATATTTTTATGAAAATTATAATTATTAGATACAAATATATTTATAAAATTATTGTTGTTAATTTAGTGTTAAAATTAAATTATTATTAGAAAATTTTACTGTATCTATTTTTATTGATTTATGGAAATTATATTTATTATAAAAATATTACTGTAAGTATGTTTGAATTTTTTTTTAATGAAAATTATTATTTTTATATAGAAAAAAATATATATATATTATTGTATTTGAAATTTTCATTGTTATGGTTATTATTATTATTATTTAAAAATATAGAAGATATTATTATTAAGGTGGTGTTTAAATTTAGTTTTTAAATAAATTTAGAAGTATTTAAAGTGTGGGAAAAATTCGATCCAAGACTCTAGCAAAAATAATTATTTTTGTTTCTTTAGGGGATTTGGGCATTAAGGTTTATTAATAAATTGGGCAAAAGTGGGACATAAGGAGGAGTCTGGCCCAGTGGTTAGGCGTGTTAAGCAGTAGGAAGGGAGAAGGGGTTCGATCCCCTGCGTGCGCAAATGTGGGTTTTTATTTTAGAAAAACCAAGGGCTGTCGCAGGTAAGCCTTATTAAATGTTCAGGCTAATTCATGTCACAAGCAGGCATTTGGCCCAGTGGCTAAGGGCGTTAGGAGGGCGTGGGAAGAACCTGGGTTCAAGGAACGGCGTTGGGAGGTTTTTTTTAGTATGCAGGTTATGGTTGGAATAGGCCTTAAAGGAAGTTGCGAATAGAGTTTGACACAACGAGAGTCTGTGGCGCAGTGGCAGGCAACGCATGTGTGTGTTGAAGAGGTCGAAGGTTCGAGATGTACAGTAGGTGAAATTTCATTTTTATTTCGCAGGTAACTAAGGCTTCAGCACGTAAAGGTTAACATTAATTGTGCCCATATATTAGTAAAGAAAGAAGCGTGGTGCAGTGGCTAGCAACTCAGGTGTGGGCGCATGGGCAGACGAGGTCTGGAGTTCGAGCCTCATCTCTTCCTTCTTTAATTTCCTTCAAAGCCGAATCTGTACTGTCATCTCTTTTTTTCTTTTTTTCTATTTTCTCTTTTTTTTTTCATTATATTAAAACCCGAAACATCCATACTATAGTGATTCGAGAATTAATTTTTAGATCTATTTCCTACTTGCGATTAAGATAGATTCACAGTGGATCTAAGATTTTAAAAGGGTTGGAAACGCTTCTGACAAGAACGTCTTTGGTGGTAAGCATTCAGATCTTATTTTTCTTTATTTACTAATTCGAGGATAAGCTGAAAACCCCTAAATACTTTAGGGAGACTATCGATTTTTTTTCCAAGATTAAAATTAAGTATTTTTCATTCGGTTTTTTTATGTGCTCATCGAAGGCTAACGATCAAGATCTATTTGGAGGCTAGTAAGATCGCAGTTCAAAGCGGTTGAGATCTAGATCTAGTAGTTAAAGATCAACAAGGTTAATCGTGGGGAGATCTCGTTAGCGTTTAGTCGAAAAAAAGTGTGTAAACGACACCCACTCATAGACTAGATCGGCCAAAAAGCGCGTGCCGCAAAGCGATTTATGAACTTGCGGCGTGCGCACGGCGCTTGTGAGGTGGTTTGGTTGTTAATTTTGATAATCGCAAGCGGTATGATTGCAGAGTGCGCAATTCGTGCACTTCGGTACATTTGGGCTTAATGGGCCGAAAGCGTTAGTGGGCCAACGGGCCCAAATTCGATAAAACTTTCGGTAAGTGCTTGGTTAAAGTGTTAATGGTTAGAATATGTATGTAAACTCTAGAATAGTAAATTTTATTAAACTACTCTTAAGTATGAAAATTACTGTTTTACCCCTAGGTGCTAAATGACCGTTATACCCCTAGGGTTAATTTTGACTAAAATACATGATATTTTGATTCTGTTGTTATATGCCATGACATGTATATCTGTTGCATTGGGGTTGGGTTTTGTTATGGAGGAAGAACCCGTTCTGGTGGCTATGCCACATATTCTGATATAAGCAGCTTTGCTGCAGATTATAGTTAGTGCCGCAATCGGTGCTAACACTGTAAGTGTAGGGATGGCGTGGGTAATTTATTCCCCACAGGAAGTGTAAGGATGGAAGGAGGCAAGTGCAGGGTTGGATGGGGTTATCATGCATTAATCATATGAGACTGTTTTGTTATGGGCCAACTGTATTGAAATGGGCCCAACTGTGTTAATATGGGCAAGGCCCAATATATCTCGACTTGTAATAGGGCTACGGCCCAGATTGATACTGATATGGGCTAGGCCCAGTATACTCTGTTACTGTAAGGGGCTATGGCCCAGATTTATATTGATATGGGCTAAGGCCCAGTTAACTTTGATATCTGAATAGGGCTTAGGCCCAGTAAAGCTTGAACTGATTTGGGCTCTGGTTGGGATACTTTACACACTGAGTTTTCCAAACTCACCCCCTTTTTCCCATCTTTGCAGGGAGCCTTAGATCGATGGACTTGGAGTCAAGCGGGATTGAGTGGCCACGAAGATTAAGTTTTGTTTTCTTTAAAATAAGTTTCGCATTTATTATTTGATTATTTTTATTCTGGTTAAAGTTGTAATAAGGCCGCTCTTTTTATTATTCTTAATATTTTGGGTCATTAAATAGGTTAGCTCTAGGGCGCGTATTATAAAAGTTACTTATTTTTTTTAAAATATCATGATAACCGAGTAAAGCTTCCGCAACGTAAATGTTTCAAAGGAAATAAATATTTTAAATAGACTTAAAACTTAATTTGTTGTTCGTGAACAAGTAATAAGCTTAAAGTGTGGCAATGGATGTGTGCATGTCTAGGATTGGATCATGGAAGAGCTAGGTACTTAAGCAGTCAAATTGACTCACCTCCTCTTTTCTTGAATCCTACCTGGTGCGCAGCTTCCATTCACTTTATTCTATAACGAAATTATCTTTTAAAACACTAAGTAAGTTTTTCTAGATCAACAATATAAAATGTTTTGAACGTTTCGATGTGGCACGTCGGATCCGGCCATAACTTCTAGGTCGGGTTTGGGGTGTTACAAAGATGATGTGAAGGAAGAAGAAGCAAAAATATTTACCTGACCCTGGATGAAGGGGAGGAATGCCGGAGTCGAAGGGTATGTGAAATGGCTGCCGATTGAAAGTGTTTTTGAGGTGAAATTTTGGTAAGGGTAGAATAGGGTTCTTCAAGCAACGAATAGCTAAACGGTGAAGATGGAACAGAATAGAAATCCCCAAAAATCTCTGCTTAAGCTCGAAATGGAATACACCCGTAATAGGGTATTCCATTGAACCAAACACCAATTTAAGTGGGTCTGAAGAATAGGCTGGTAGTAGGCATGTAATGGCTTAGCCATTACCTTCAACCAAACACACTATAGGTGTGTGGCGGAGATTCATTGCCACTCGATTACTGGATTATATTCTCAAATCCCTTAATTATTGGAGTCCTTTTATTTATTTACAAGTGTAAGTGGAAGACTTTAGTGCCAATTTGACGTTGATGGTTAAAAAATAACTTCTAAAAAGTTGAATTTCAAGAAAAAAGATTACGGCTTGTTTAATAGGCAATTTACTAAAAAAAGTCCTTTTTTTTGTTAATTACCGAAATGGACCGATTTTTTTATTATTTATGGGAAAGGACCACTTTCCTTGAAAGCGTGTCCACGTCAACGCGAATTCACTGTGCACGTCAGGAAAACGCTCCCCCAGGGATGCGTTTTGCCCCTTTTTTTAAGGTTTAGGGTTTTTAGTGTTTTTTAAGGGAAAATTAATGAACACTTAGAGTTGAGGGTTAATTAATTAAATTAACTATGAGAATAAATAAATCAATTAAATTAGGGTTTTGGGTTTTTTAAGATTTAGGATTTATGATTGTTTTAGGGTTAGTGTTTTAGTGGTTTAGGGTTTTTAGTGGTTTTTAAGGGAAAAATTAATGAACACTTAGAGTTGGGGGTTAATTAATTAAATTAACTATGAGAATAAAAAAATCAATTAAATTAGGGTTTTAAATTTTTTAAGGTTTAGGATTTTTGATTGTTTTAGGGTTAGGGTTTTAGTGGTTTAGGGTTTTTAGTGGTTTTTAAGGGAAAAATTAATGAACACTTAGAGTTTAGGGTTAATTAATTAAATTAACTATGAGAATAAAAAAATAATTAAATTAAGGTTTGGGGTTTTTTTAAGTTAAGGTTTCTAATTATTTTAGGGTTAGGGTTTTAATGGTTTAGGGTTTTTAGTGATTTTTAAGGGAGAAGTTAATGAACACTTAGAGTTGAGGGTTAATTAATTAAATTAACTATGAGAATAAAAAAATCAATTAAATTAGGGTTTTGAGTTTTTTAAGATTTAAGGTTTCTAATTATTTTAGGGTTATAGTTTTAGTGGTTTAGGGTTTTTAGTGGTTTTTAAGGGAAAAATTAATGAACACTTAGAGTTGATGGTTAATTAATTAAATTAACTATGAGAATAAAAAGTAATTAAATTAGGGTTTTGAGTTTTTAAGGTTAGGGTTTTTAATTGTTTAAGGGTTAGGGTTTTAGTAGTTCAGGGTTTTTAGTGGTTTTTAAGGGAGAAATTAATGAACACTTAGAGTTGAGGGTAAATTAATTAAATTAACTATGAAGATAAGAAAAAATCAATTAAATTAGGGTTTTGAGTTTTTAAGGTTAGGGTTAGGGTTTTTAGTGGTTTTTAAGGGAGAAATTAATGAACACTTAGAGTTGAGGGCTAATTAATTAAATTGACTATGAGAATAAAAAACAATTAAATTAGGGTTTGGGGTTTTTTAAGGTTAAAGTTTTTGATTATTTTAGGATTAAGATTTTAGTGGTTTAAGGTTTTAGTAGTTTAAGGTTTTTAGTGGTTTTTAAGGGAGAAGTTAATGAACACTTAGAGTTGAGGGTTAATTAATTAAATTAACTATGAGAATAAAAAAATCAATTAAATTAGGGTTTTAAGTTTTTTTAAAGTTTAGGGTTTCTAATTGTTTTAGTGTTAGGGTTTTAGTGGCTAGGGTTTTTAGTGGTTTTTAAGGGAAAATTTATTGAACACTTGGAGTTGAGGGTTAATTAATTAAATTAACTACGAGAATAAAAAATAATTAAATTAAGGTTTCAGGTTTTTAAGGTTAGGGTTTTTGATTATTTTAGGGTTAAGGTTTTAGTAGTTTAGGGTTTTTAGTGGTTTTAAGGGAGAAATTAATGAACACTTAGAGTTGAGGGTTAATTAATTAAATTAACTATGAAGATACGAAAAAATCAATTAAATTAGGGTTTAAAATTTTTAAGGTTAGGGTTTTTAATTGTTTTAGGGTTAGGGTTTTAGTGGTTTAAGGTTTTTAGTGGTTTTTAAGGAAGAAATTAATGAACACTTAGAGTTGAGGGTTAATTAATTAAATTAACTATGAAAATAAGAAAAAATAAATTAAACTAGGGTTTCGAGTTTTTTAAAATTTAGGGTTTTTGATTATTTAGGGTTAGAGTTTTAGTGGTTTAAGGTTTTTAGTGGTTTTTAAGGGAAAAATTAATGAACACTTAGAGTTGAGGGTTAATTAATTAAATTAACTATGAGAATAAAAAAATAATTAAATTAGGGTTTCAAGTTTTAAGGTTAGGGTTTTTGATTATTTTAGGGTTAGGGTTTTAATGGTTTAGGGTTTTTAATGGTTTTTAAGGGAGAAATTAATGAAAACTTAGAGTTCAGGGTTAATTAATTAAATTAACTATGAAGATAAGAAAAAATCAATTAAATTAAGGTTTAGGATTTTTAGGGTTAGGGTTTTAGTGGTTTAGGGTTTTTAGTCGTTTTTAAGGGAGAAATTAATGAACACTTAGAGTTGAGGGTTAATTAATTAAATTAACTATGAAAATAAGCAAAAATAAATTAAACTAGGGTTTAGTGGTTTAGGGGTTTTGGTGGTTTATGATTTTTAGTGTTTTTTAAGAGAAAAAATAATTTAATTAGAGTTGAGAGTTAATTAATTAAATTAATTATGAATATAAAAAAATCAATTAAATTAGGGTTTAGGGTTTTTTAGGGTTTATTAATTAATTTAACTATTAATTACGGAAAAAAGCTCCTATGTGGACGCTCTTTTGCTACAGTGGTATCTGATAAAATAATTTTGAGAAGATGTTTCTGAACAAATAGTGTCAAAAACTCTTCAAGAAGGATGCACTTTCAGCAAAATTACGGAAAAAAGCTCTCACGTGGACGCTATTTTGCTACAGTGGTATCTGATAAAATAATTTTGAGAAGATGTTTCTGAACAAATTAATAGTGTCAAAAATGCTTCAAGACGGATGCACTTTCAGCAAAATTACGGAAACAAGGCGAAGGCACGAGCCAACATGGTATTATTAGCGGGCAATAGCGTGTACACTTGAGAAATAGGACATGCGACTGTGGGGTGTTTGACGCACTGCATTATCCATGCACTCATGTAATTGCAGCTTGTCAGAATCTCCGTCTGGATCCCATGACATATGTCGACCAAGTGTACAAAATAGAATACATGTACAACGTATGGAGACACGTATTCCCACAGATCCTAGATGAACGTAAATGGCCGTCTGTATCGCTTGCTCCGTTTAAGCTGTTACCGAATAGAGAATTGCGTCGCAAACCAAAGGGTCGACCTTGCTCGACTAGAATACATAACAATATGGATATCTGAGAAAGAACGAACCAACAGAGGTTGTCGGATGGTGTAGGAACCCAGGCCATATAACTCGATCATGTCCAAATCGGAATAGCTAATAGTTATTGTAATAACATTATGTTGCATTATTTATATTATTAAAAATATTACCGTAGTCAAATTTATTTTAATAAAATTTATTGGCTAATTTAAAAGAACATTTATTGTATTAAAATTAAAAAAAGTAAAGTACAATTATAATATTAAAAACAATTTTTTAAAAAAGTAAAAACTATATAGAAAAAGTTTCTACAAATATACTAAAAAAATCAATGTTGGTGCCGGTCGAAATCAGTGCCACATGGGGGTCATCAACGGTTATGCGCTGGATTCCTTATTGGTTCAGCTTCCGGCGAGGGTTGTGGTTGCTCCGGTAGGAATTGTAGTTCCTCCAGCAGGGGATTTGGTTGTGGGTGTTGAGAGGATGACCCACCTTAATAAAATAATGAGTGCGGAGGTGTTTGCATCACCCATGGTGGAGGTGTTTGAATCCCATAAGGCGATGTGGAATGGTAAAAAGAAGAGCTCCCCGATGGAGCCTCGTGCGATCCCTCATGCGACGGTGGCTTATTGATCTACGGTTGACTCGGAGTAATTAGGAACGGAGATAAACCGGGCCATGCATTCCAACCTGCCATAGAACTGGGAAAAGGAAACATAAAAGGGTTAGGATATACATAAGGGCTAGGATACGCACCTGGCATAGTTTGGTTGTGATATAGGTGTCGTCGGTTGAAGTGTTGGCCCAGGTGGCTGTGTGGACGCTGTTGATGGGCCCGGTGATTGTGTGGGCCCTGTTGATGGGCCCAGTGATTGTGTGGGCACTACTAATGGGCCCTCGTCGTCATCCCTTCTTCTTGGATTTAAAGGGCTCCGTCGTTCCCTTTGCACACGAATTTGTCATCGCCTCTCCTCTTCTGACAGTAAATATGACTTGCCATGGATCCTAAACCATGGCATGTATTCCGGCACGCATGCTAACTCAGGAACGATGATCGGTTCCCGAGTAGGTATATAGTCATATCGATTTTCTCACATTTCAATATATTCTGACCAGTGTCTCGGCCAATCCGTTTTCCATAGCCGTAAGTCGACTTTGTGCTCATCATCGAGCACCTCAAGTTTTACGGGAATCGGTTGTATGAATCCAAATTTCTGCAATACCCTATCTGACCGGTGCATCTCCACGATAGCATAGTTTACCAATGGGACCTTCACATGCCAAATGTTCAGATTTTGAAAAAATTCATCCGAAATTACTGCCCAAATTGCCGAATCCTCATATGGTGTCCATTGAAACTATATGAACATGATAATAATATTAGTTATATAGGTAATACTAAATACTAAATACTAAATACTAAACACTAAATACTAAACGACTATTTTATTATATATATATATTTTATTTAATACTTACTTGTGCTTCTGACCGTTGGTCTAATAGAAGCTGTATATCTTCAAGAGATGTGGGTATTCTAACATAACTCGCCGAATGGTTCTACCTAATTAAATAATTTTTTAGCATACAATTATATTTTAAATCTACGTAATAAATGTAAAATCTAATATAAAATTTACCTCGTTATTAGAGAGAATGTATATGGGTGGTTCACTTGAGGACGTAAAAATGGAAAGCAAAACCGTGCCCATGATTGTAGTAGTGATAGGCATCCTCCGATTTTGGCTTTGTTCGATCGCGTTGCCCCGCACATCTCCCGGTACAATGTTCCTAACACGGCAGACCCCTAACTTAATTCACCTGCAGCTCTAAAATCAACGAGTTTCAACAACCATCTCAGATGTACGCGGTTTTGTGACAAGTCCGGCATCAAATAACCTCCAATCATCTAAAGAATGTATGTCTGAGCATATCGTATTCTTTCGAGTTCAGTCGAATAATTATCCGGCTCCGGGAATGTGTCTCGTAACCAGCGCATCTCGATCTGACCTCTGCTAATATTATCCGGTATAGCACCCAAAAGCTCGTAGCATATGGCTCCCTAATCAGTAGATGATACAGACTCGGTGACTGCATACCCATCCACCGGCAATCCCAATTGCAATTGCACGTCTTTTAGAGTGATAGTACACTCTCCGCATGGAAGATGGAAAGTGTGCGTCTCGGGTCTCCACCTCTCCATCAATGCACTGATTAATTTCAGGTCCAACTTGCACCCCTAGCCTATCGTGGCCACGTGCCAAAAACCCACTTCCCGTAGGTAATTCTCTATCAACTGCGATGGAGGACCAGGCATATTACGGATATAGCATTGTAACACCCGATCTACAGACTGTTATAAAAAAATTATAAAATAAATATTAATTAAAATTGCATAAATGAAAAAAATATTAAATACTATATTAAAAACTTAATTAAGTTGATTACATACCATTGTCATTTGCTCGACGGAGATGTGTTTCTTATCGAGACGAATTAATGAACCAGCCATTGCTAACACGATCAAATATTTTTGTAATTTAAAAAATAAAACTAATTCAAAAAAATAAAACACAGCTTTTTTGCAAAAATTAGAGACAACTTTGACAAAATTTGAGAGAAATTTGAGAGAATTTAGAAAGAATTGAGAGAGAATTGTTGTGAGAGGACTATTTTGTGAAAAAATGAAAAGAGGGCCTTTTATAGGGTTTTTTTTTTACCGTTGGGGGGCTGATGACCGTTGGAGCAGGGCAAAACGCATCCCTGGGGGAGCGTTTTGCTGACGTGCATAGTGAATTCGCGCTGACGTGGACGCACCTTCGGGGAAAATGGTCCTTTCCCGTAAATAATAAAAAAGTTGGTCCATTTCGACAATTAATGAAAGAAAAGGGCTTTTTTTAGTAAATTGCCCCTTGTTAATTAAATGCATTGATATAATATTTATATTAAAATTAAATGAATCTAGTTTTAGAGTTTTATTATGACGTGTTATTATTTATTTAATATCTAAAAAATTATTAAAAATAAATATAATTATTGTATATTTTTTAACAAGTGAGATTTGGTATCAAACAAAATTTCAAACATTACAACAGGAAGAAAAAAAATCGAACACTTCAATATATCCTTATGCTAAAGCGTTCTTTCATCAATCCTTTAGCTTCCGTTTTGTCTGGTCTAAGACTTCATCAGTCCTTTTAAAAATTAAGATTCTATTTCCTTTCTATATTGTCTTATGTTCCTGCATATTTCATCCCCTCCCCCCAACACAGACACACACCTTGCCATGGATGAGACGATGAGAAATGCTGCACAACAAGGACATATTAGCTCTTATATGAGTTGATTCAGAATGATGAATATGTTTTAAAGCGTATTCTTCGTTTTCTTTATGAATCATCAAATGTTCTTAAAAAATTAAGTCACTAAATAATATTTTTTTTAAATATTTTACTGTACTTTAATAAGATATTTGTCAACCATTGAACTTGCTTGTGGAAGTACCAAATATTATTATTAAGGGAATAACTTATATTAGGATAATTCTAAAAATTGTAACTTTTTAAGATCAATAAAATAATGACACCTTATTAATTTTTAGAGACATAAAATTAGTATGATATAGTATTCATTCATATTCAATATATTCTCTAATCCAATTTATTTAATATATTAAAGAAATTAGATTGAATAAATGTTTTAACTAAAATTAAATTGAATTAAAAAATTAGATTAAAAATATATATTAAATATGAATTTACTTCCTAAATATAATTACTATTTCTTTCTAATAGGTGACATTCACGTGTATACGTGTAGAGGCTGACATCACATATAAATCCAAAATTATAATTAAGTGCTATAAAATGTCAAACACTTCATCTGGGAAAAAATAATCAAACACTTCATTATACCCTTAACATAATCATATCGTCTGCTAAAGCCTTTTTTCTTCACTCCATTTCTATATTAAGCAAATTTCCGCACCTTGCTATGGATGAGAGGATGATGGGGGCTGCACAAACAGGAGACACAAACATCTTGTATGAGTTAATTCTGAATGATCCATATGTTTTACAGCATATCGATGATGTACCTTTTTTCCATACTCCTTTGCATGTAGCAGCCTTTGCAGGGCATATTGATTTTATGATGGAGATGATCAACTTAAAGCCATCGTTTGCAAGAAAGCTAAACCAAGCTGGGTTTAGCCCCATGCACTTGGCTCTTCAAAATGATAGAACTCAAGCAGTGCTTCAACTCCTCAGGTTTGACAAAGGCCTTGTTCGTGTCAAAGGGAGGGAGGGCTTCACTCCTTTGCATCATGTTGTTCGTGCTGGAAATCTAGATCTTTTGGTGAAGTTTCTTGAGGTTTGTCCTGAGGCTATTGAAGATGTGACTATTCGAGACGAGACGGTTTTCCATCTTGCTGTAAACAACGACATGTTTGAAGCTTTCCAAGTCTTGGTGGGTGGCTTATAAGAAGCCGACATGAGTCTGCCCAACGTTGGGAGAAAGAACTACTGAGTTGGGCAAACATTGATGGCAACACTGCTCACACGCGTGCGTAATATTAGAAACAAACCTCGGTATATGCTAATTTTCCTAATTAAATCAGTTATTGATGTGTAAATATGCATTATAAAAAAAGGTTATTTATATGAATATTCTAATTAACAGGTGGTAAAAGCATTGCTGGAACGCTTGTGTAGTGACCATATCAATGCCAAAAATGCGGAGGGATTGGCTGCACTTGATATCCCATCACAATACCCATTGGATGAAGGGAGAGTTGTTGAAGTTAGTTCCCATTCAACACATGCAGCTCATGCAGATTAATGCACATACTTTACCCGAGTAAAGTATGTTCTTCCAGTTTTATTTTGTTACTTTTAGCTAATGTTTTGTTGCTTAGTTTGATTTGAACTAAGTTGGTAACATGATTGATGTAGTTAGGTGCTGATAGATTGATAAATCAACTTTGTTTAAGTGTACAAGTTTAGTTTTGTAAGTTCCAATGTAATTAGTGGTATTTGGTATGCATTAGGTGATGTAATTGATTTATTTTGACAAGCCAAATGACTGGTATATGTAATGGCTTTATGCCAACGTTTCTTTTGAATGAAAAATATCAGATTTTCTTCCATATGCTCCATATTTTCTTTGCCTTCTAAAAACTCCTAAGTTCTATTCTTTATTCTTGACAGTAGCTAAAGCTTGAACTTCAACCATTTTTCCTTCACATTTTACCCGGGTATAATACGTTGCTGCTGGTGCTCTGTTTGAAATTCTTACTTTACCCGGTTAAAGTGCACTCAAACTCCACTCAAACTCCAACAATTGGTATCTAGAGCTGCATTCTTAAGGGACCTGTTATAGTTGGATCACATACTGATGGCTTCATCAAGCTTCTCACCAGCTGCACCTCTAGTTTTCAATGGAGAAGGATATCACATTTGGCTAGTCAAGATGAGAACCTACCTCCAAGCATTTGATCTATGGGAGGTAGTTATTGAACCAGAACCATTGAAAGCAAATCCAACAATGGCTCAAATGAAGCAGTACTCTGAAGAAAAAAGAAAAAAGCACAAGGCCATGTCATGCATTCAGAACTGTGTTTCTGATGTTATTTTCACCAGAATCATGGCTTGTGAGACTCCAAAGCAGGCCTGGGACAAGCTTAAGGAGGAGTTCCAAGGTACTGAGAGGACAAGGCAGCAGCAGCTCTTGAACCTAAGAAGGGATTTTGAAAACTTGAAGATGAAGGAAGAAGAAACTGTCAAGAAGTATTCTGACAAAATCATTGTTGTAGTTAACAGCATAAGGCTCCTTGGTGAGCAATTTGATGAGGCAAGGATTGTGGAGAAAGTGCTCTCTACCTTACCGGAGAGGTACGAAGCAAAAATATCCTCCTTAGAGGATTCAAAGGATCTGACCAGTATCTCTTTAACAGAGCCAATCAATGCTCTGTATGTACAAGAGCAAAGGAGGGCCAGCAGATCGGAGGAGCACCAGGAGGGTGCTTTCCAAGCTAAGACCAAAGCAGCCCAAAGCACCTCAGCCTATAAAGGCAAAAAGAACTGGAGAAACAGGCCTAAGCCTGATGCTGCAAGAGGAGAAGATCGACTCTGCAGATTTTGTAAAAGACCTGGTCATCAAGAGGCCAGATGCTGGTTCAGGCCAGATGTAATGTGTCAACACTGCAACAAGAAGGGCCATGTTGAAAGAGTCTCGCAAAGAAAAAGCGGACTGCAAAACCAACCTCAACACAAGAATGAAGAAGCCCGGTGGTGAAGACCAGTAGTGACCATGAAGAACAAGTCTTTCTTTTTTCATGCTCACCGCCGTAAGAAAGGTACAAAAGGTGGGTTCTTTGGACAAAGTGGTGCACCAACCACATGTCACGGATGAAACAATTTTCAAAACCTTGGATAGAAGCTACAAAACCAGGGTGAAAATTGGTAATGGTCAGCTCATCAAGGCTGAAGGCAAGGGAGATGTGCAAATATGCACTGCCACAGGTGGCAAAATTATCAAAGATGTCTTTCTTTGGTACACAAATTGACAGGAACCTACTTAGCATTACTCAATTGCTAGAAAAAGGGTACTCTGTTGTGTTTAAAGGTCAGGAGTGCCAAATCACTGATCCAAATGGATCGCGCCTCATGACAGTCACCATGAGTGACAAATGCTTTGAAGTCAACTGGTCAAGTGACTCACACTCAACTCATGTTGCTTTAACTGATGACACCAAGCTTTGGCATCAAAGACTTGGTCATGTCAACTTCAAATCCATGACTTGGATGGTCAGCAAGGAAATGGTTAAAAACTTCACCAAGACAGTTCACATTGAAGATGTTTGTGAGGTTTGTCAGATGGGAAAGCAAGCAAGGCTTCCATTTCCTGCAAACACCACCTGGAGAGCATCAAGTAAACTGGAATTGGTGCACACTGATGTTTGTGGCCCCATGAGGACTGAATCACTAAGTGGCAACAGGTACTTTATTCTCTTTATTGATGACTGTACCAGATATTGCTGGATTTATTTTTTGAAGCATAAATTAGAGGTTGTTCAAGTGTTTAAGAAGTTTAAAGCTGAAGTAGAAATAGAAACAGGCTACAAAATAAAGACCATAAGGTCAAATAATGGAACTGAATACACTTCAGCTTAGTTCCAAGCCTTGTGCAAAGATGCTGGCATCAAACACCAGCTAACCAATGTTTATACACCCTAGCAAAATAGGGTTAGTGAAAGGAATAACAGGAGCCTGATGGATATGGCCAGATGCTTGTTGTTTAAAAAAAAATCTACCCAAGACAATGTGGGCTGAAGCTGTCAACACTGCTGTCTACATTCAGAATAGGCTTCCAACTAAAGCACTCGCTCACAAGACACCTTTTGAAGCCTGGTTCGGGTTCAAGCCATCATTGGCTCATATAAAAGTCTTTGGTTGCCTATGTTACAACCAAGTACCAGCTGTAAAGAGGTTATAGGATCCTAGTATTTTAACCGGGTATAATATAGTCAAAAAAGGTTATAGAATCCTGGATCCTTTAACCAACAAAATCCAAGTGAGCAGAGATGTAGTGTTTGATGAGAAGGCTTGTTGGAATTGGGAAAGAAATGAACCTGAAGCCATTCTTGAAGAACTTATAACAGATCAGTTTGAAGCTGATCAAAATGATCCTGAAATGGACGTTGATGACATGCCAGTCAGAGGCACTAGACCTTTGGCTGAAATTTATGAAAGAGCACAAGTTGCCATAGAGGAGCCATGCAGTTTTGAAGAAGCTGAAGCTGATAAAGGCTGGAAACAGGCAATGATTGATGAAATTGCTATGATTGAGAAAAACCTGACATGGGAATTGGTTCCTAGACCAGCCAAGAGGAAGGTTATTGGAGTAAAATGGGTCTATCGAGCCAAGCAAAATGCTGATGGGAGCTTAAACAAACTCAAGGCCAGGCTTGTAGTCAAAGGATTCAGCGAAAAATATGGCCTGGACTATCTGGAAACATTTGCACCAGTGGCCAGGCTAGACACCATAAGGTTACTGATTGCCTTGGCAGCTTAGAAGTAGTAGAAAATCTACCAGCTTGATGTGAAGTCTGCATTTCTTAATGGCTTCCTTGAAGAAGAGATCTACATTGATCAGCCACAAGGATTTGTTGTGTCTGGCAAAGAACAAATGGTGTACAGGCTTAAGAAGGCATTATATGGCCTGAAACAGGCTCTCAGAGCCTAGTATACTCGAATTGACAGCTACTTGGTCAGTTTGGGATTTAACAGAAGTGTTAATGAGCCAACACTATATGTCAAAAAGAATGAAGCTGAAATACAGCTTATTGTATCCCTTTATGTCGATGACCTTTTGGTGACTGGAGGAGATCAAAATATGTTGGCTGAATTCAAAGCCAAAATGATGGACATGTTTGAAATGTCTGACTTGGGGCTAATGACAAGCTTTTTGGGAATGGAGGTGCGCCAAATAGAAGGAAAAATCTTCTTGGGACAGAGAACATTTGTCTTGAAGGTTTTGTCCAAGTTCTCATGAAGAATTGTAAGCCAACAAGCACTCCTATTGCTGTTGGAATGAAGCTGTCAAGCCAAGGAGATCATGAACCAGTCAATAAGTCTACTTACAGGAGCCTAGTTGGCTGCTTGTTATATTTGACAGCAACTAGACCAGATTTCTTGTTTGCTGTGAGTATGTTATCAAGGTTTATGCATTGCTGTAATGTCCAGCACTTTCAAGTAGCAAAGAGAGTGCTAAGGTACATCAAAGGCACTCTTGACTATGGTGTGTTATTCAACAAAGCTGAAACCTTGAAGTTGAAAGGCTATACTGATAGTGACTGGGATGGTTCAAGTGATGATATGAAAAGCACCTCTGGATATGCTTTTACCCTTGGCTCAACCATGTTTTGTTGGAGTTCAAGGAAACAATCGATGATGGCTCAATCAACAGCAGAAGCTGAATATGCTGCAGCTGCAAATGCTGTGAACCAAGCCATTTGGCTAAGAAAAATTCTAGCTGATCTTAACCTCTATCAAAGGGAGGCAACAGAGATCTTTTGTGACAACAAGTCTACTGTTGAAATTGCAAAGAATCCTGTCTTCCATGGTAGAACGAAGCACTTCAGCATCAAGTTACATGTGATAAGGGAGATGGAACAAGCTCGAGAGGTGGAGCTGATTCATTGCAATTCAGAGGAGCAAGTTGCTGACATTTTCACAAAGGCCCTTGGTGTGTCAAGGTTTATAAAACTGAGAAATCAGCTAGGTGTTACAAGCATGGAAACTAAGGAGGAGTGTTGAAGTTAGTTCCCATGCAACACATGCAGTTCATGCAGATTAATGCACATACTTTACCCGAGTAAAGTATGTGCAACTGAAGATGTTTATGCTACTGTTTCTTCCAGTTTTATTTTGTTACTTTTAGCTAATGTTTTGTTGCTTAGTTTGATTTTAACTAAGTTGGTAACATGATTGATGTAATTAGGTGCTGATAGATTGATAAATCAACTTTGTTTAAGTGTACAGGTTTAGTTTTGTAAGTTCCAATGTAATTAGTGGTATTAGGTATGCATTAGGTGATGTAATTGATTTATTTTGACAAGCCAAATGACTGGTATATGTAATGGCTTTGTGCCAACGTTTCTTTTGAATGAAAAATATCATATTTTCTTCCATATGCTCCATATTTTCTTTGCCTTCTAAAAACTCCTAAGTTCTGTTCTTTATTCTTGACAGTAGCTAAAGCTTGAACTTCAACCATTTTTCCTTCATATTTTACCCGGGTATAATACGTTGCTGCTGGTGCTCTGTTTGAAATTCTTACTTTTCCCGGTTAAAGTGCACTCAAACTCCAACAAGAGTGGACTATAAGGAGTCCATTAAAGTCATGATAACCAAAGCAGGAGGTTTGAGTGGTTCCTCTTCCTCGCTTCCCAAACCCTCCATCTCTTCACAAACCCTCCATCTCTTCAGTCCACATCGAATCTTTAAAAGGAAAGGTGTCAGTTCTTAAAAAATTTGCAACAATTGCAAATCGTGGAAAGAAGGGAATCCCACATGAGATGCGGAACACATTTTTAGTAGTCACAGTGTTAATTATAACAGCCACATACACCGCCACTTTGAACCCTCCAAAGCAGCCTGATACCATTCCAATTTCCCAGAATTTCCAGCTCAAGTATGACGGCCCTGTAGGTTCAACCAGCACTCGACCCGTACCAAGTCCTCCACCCGCTGAAGAAAAAAAATAGAAAAATATACTAGACGTGTCTACAATGTTTTGGTTATACAACACTTTAACCTTTTGGGCAACAACTGTTTTAACAGCCTATCTTTTACCCAGCCGTTCAATCTGCTTGTTTATTCTCATAACACTTTCCTTGTTTGGGACCTGTTACATGCTTTTAGTTGCTATTTCCATACGGACACTCGCATTTCAGTATCCATACTATCTTAAGACTGCATTCTTTTCCGAATATCATATCAGCATTACTAATTACTGCTTGGCAACGGTATTAGCTCTCGTGGCATTATACAGGACATCCTATTATATGATATACAGGTTTGTACCCAAAAGAAAGTTCTTCCTCCTCCTACAAGTCGTTTCCCTTTGCATCTTTACTGCTATTCTTGTTCCAGTTATCCTATATTCTAAAACCATATTGGAGATTACCAAATACGGAATATAGATGGACAAAGAAAACTATTTTAAATGAATCAATAAGACTATCATTGTAGGGTTGGATGCTGATATTAGTGTTTTGGATTTAGAAGTTAATAATGCTCCTGGGTTTATAGGGTGATGACCATGAGCAATAAGTGATTGTAGAGTCAGTTCAGATTGAAAAGGATAGACATTTTGGTGAGCTCTGATTTCTAGTTGTTGAGTGTGGGAAAGACTTTCTGATAGGGGAATGGTGGTAAGTGTTTCAAATTTCCCTTTGTGGTCAATGTTTATGCGTTGAATTATTTTTTTCACCAATTATTTTTGTGTTTGAATTGAGATTTGTTGATATTGTGGATTGATAAACGATTCTAATTGCTGCATTTGAATTTAAGTTAAAAGTTTATGTAATTCGGTGATTGAAGTTTTTTACAAACTAAAGTTGATCCACCGTGCCAAGCCTTTTTTTTTAATAAAAGAAAGAGGCAAAAGCCTTAACAACTAATTACCCACAAACGAGCACAGGCGATAGGGCGAAGAACGAGCAATATATCACATAGTATAGTTGAAGTTGAGAAAGCATTTCGAGGCTGCTCTCGTAGTAAACTTAGATCAAAGCCGGAATCCCATATGGGCCAAGAAATCTGAAACAAGATTTCCTTCTCTGTAAATATGCTAAATTCGGATCTCCCGATCATGACCACTAAGTTCTTTCATACAAGCGACCTGTAAATAAAATGAATATGATTGCTTAAAAGTCATTAAAGGGCGTTATTAATGTATAAATATGCAAGGATTTTGGAGTAATTAGGCTTATTATATATGTGATGTCCATACCACTTGGCCATATATATATATATATATATACCAATTATTTTATAATTATATATCATTATATAACCTTATGAGCTCAAAACTTTACTATTATATTCAAAAGGTATTCCGAATAATCTCATCCATTATTTATATTAACATAGAATGAATGTGACTTTTGTTACATATATCATAACTAAATCCATCCTTAATCACATATATTAGAACAACCAAATGACATAGATCAAGTATGGATGTGTAATATGAAAATTACATGCAATATGATTCAAACATGCCTATTTTAACTGGTCCTCCTTAACCTTAGTGAGGTCAAACTTTACCAAATAAACTTTATTTCTACAGAATATAAACTTAATATCCTTAACTGAAAATATGTCCATAACATGAAAACATTTAAAAGTACAAACTCCCATTAAAGTCAAATATCCTTAAATGACATTACACCCATATCAACAGTGTGCTCATGAAAAAAACTTTGGATGGTAGTCCCTTAGTAAGCGAATCCGCAATCATGAAATTTGTCTTAATATACTTTATAGACATCTAAAGATACCTCATAACCCTTTCGATTGTTATCCAATGGTCTATACCAGGGTTGCTTAAATGTTTGCCTAACATCCCAACAATGTACGCAATATCCGGACGCATACATACTTGAGCATACATTAGTGTAACACCCCTATAACCCGTATCCGTCGCCGGAATGGGTTATGAAGTGTTACCAACCCAAAATACCACATTTGTACAATCACATAGATATAAGAACATTAACTTTTATATGCATTCAAAAACTTTATACAAACATCCAAAAGATGCCATATTCGCACGGCCCATATACAACAACATCTCAAAAATATCATTCACTTAAGTCTATTCTATACATGCTATACTAGCTTCAAAACATAGTAATACCAAAATGATAGATAGTGTGACGAGTTGCTGACGATCCCTTTCCGAATAGGTGACTGGAGCCAACAATCTATAAAACAGAGAAACGTAACAAACGGAGTAAGCTTTCATAAGCTTAGTAAGTTTTAAGCAATGCAACAAATAAACTCAATTATACATTGATTATTCAAATTCTCAAGAGGCCATTTTCTAGACATATTGTCATTTGACCGAATATACACAAGCACATAATACACATTTAGCGTTCTTATTTCACTTAATCTGAATTCATATAACATAAATAAATCAATTACTTTCACATACTTTCACACCTTGACCGAAGGTATCTTGATCATAGATATAGTTATAACATTTATTCACATATGTATCACATTATACATTTATGATTCAATTCAAATCAAACTCACATTTAAGTACATCGTACGTACTTGGCCAACTTAACGTATTGAATGTATTCATTTGTCATTCTAACACGAGGTATCTTAGTTTAAAACTTTTATCAAATCACCGGCATTCAGCCTGCTAGGTTTAAAAACCCGAATTCATTCACCGGCATTTCGCCTGCTAGGCTCAAAGCCCGATATCATTTCACCAGCATTATAGCCTGTTAGGTTTAAAACCCGAATTTATTCACCGGCATTTCGCCTGTTAGGCTCGAAGCCTGATATCACTTCACCGGCATTATAGCCTGCTAGGCTCAAAGGCCCGAATAGTTTATGTACGATATTCAAATCAACAAGTTTCATATAACACAATCTCACTAAATTAGGTACCAGCATCATTCGAATATATCATCCTACATTTTATTCACTTTTATTTCATTTCATCACTCACATTTATCATTTGATCATAAAAGCATATCACCATTTTCTTCCATTACAAATGCCATTCGGCCATATACATATATGACAAGTAATACTTAATTCTCATAATCTGTCATGTCATTATCGAATATTATTTATATTTAACTACTTAAAACTTACCTCGAATATTTTCGAACAGTCTCGGATTGGCTATTCAACTACTTTCTCTTTTCCCCTGTCCAACCTTGGTTCTCTATGCTCTTGAGCTAATTCAAACAAAATTTAACTTATTAAAGTCCCATCGTGCTAGCTTATGGCCGAATATGACAAGAAATTTAATAGGCCATTTAGCTACTTTTAGCTCAAATACAAAATGGTCATACACATTTTTAATCACCTTAAGCAATTTAATACCATTTATTAAACATTCAAGCATTTTATACCAAAATTTCTTCTAAGGCCGAATTCATCAACAACCTTTGGTACTTATAAAAAGTTTATATTTTAATTTATACACACACCATTAACCTAGTATCAATTAACTAAGTACTTTAAAAATTTTCTTTAACTTTGTAACTTGTCTGGAAATAATAAGGGCAAATTTAACACTTTAACTATGTAACTTATCCGGAAATAATAAGGGCAAATTTAACACTTAACATGTAACTTATCCGGAAATAATAAGGGCAAATTTAACAATTTATTTTCAACTTATAACATTATACTCAAAATTCAAAGCGTTTAACATCACTTCATCAATTCGTTTTCCACTTAATTACATCATTTCAAAGCTCAATTTAATAAGAACATGCTTAATCTAAATAAAAACAAATTTCCTTTCCTAAAAGCATATATATATACGGCAACTTCAACTTCATCCTCTCAACAATGAATTCAACTTAATCATTCATTAACATTACACTCATTCGACCATCATATAAGCAAATTTAACATCTAAACAACACCTTCCAAAAGCTATCAAATTATCACAATTTAAAAAATTGCCGAATGCACATATGTTCAATAATTCATGAATTTAAACCATGGGTTAACTACACAATGCACTTATCCATTTAATTTCATAAAAAAATACATAAAAATCACATTAACATACCTTTGATTTATGAAATAACCATGGTCGAATGCCTTGGCTTCTTCTTCTAATTTTCTTTCACTAGTTACGGCAATGGGGAAAAGAAAGATGAACATGCATTGTTTTTTTTTATCACTCTTTTCTTAATTATTTATTCTTTATGACATAAAATAAAGCCATTAATTATTATAATTCTAAAATAAAATGTATATATTATCTATCAACCATCATTATGGCCGGCCACTATATTAAAAGTGGTCCATTTGACATGCAAGTCCCCCATGTTTATAATTCATGCATTATTTGGCCACTTTAAAATTCACCTATCACATTTTCAAGTCTTATCACAGGAGTCCTTTCTTATAAATTCACACCTAATTTATAAAATCAAGGCACGAAATATTCACACATACTAATTCCACATACAATAAGCACAAAATATAACATCTAATTATGTTTGTGACTTGGTTTTGTGGTCCCGAAACCACTTTTCGACTAGGGTCAAATTAGGGCTGTCACAATTAGACTCCCAACAGCTAGTGTATAGGGAATCTTTTGCATTTACTAAATTTCGCACGAGCAAACCACACGGTCGTGTGACCTACACTGGTGTGTAGTAGGCCATGTCGATTTCGTGGAATTACCACACAAACAACGTAAAATCATGATTTTTAAGTTTTTTGGGCATTCTAAGACGTATATATGACAAAATTAAGAAGATATGAGAGAGCCGTCATAAAATATTCAAGAAAACAACTTGAAAAATACCATTGAAGCCAACTTGGAAGCAAATTTCTATCAAGATTGAAGATTCTTAGTTGATTTCTTAGGAGATTATCATGAATTTCTTTATTTCTTTCGGTTATACTATATCTTAGATGTTTATATTTCAAACTTGAACTAATTTTCTAATTACATAAGGAGATGAACCATATTATGGATTCTATTATTTGTTTTTTATTTTATGCAATAAATACTTAATTTATTGTTCTCAATTATGTGTACTTAATTCTTGGTTTGATATTTCTAAATTATTAATTTGTGTTTGATGTGCTTAAATTGGTGGTTGAATAGACCATATTTAAGAATAAATATTGTGTAATTGAGTAGAGTTGCATATATTTTAGACAGATAAGATATACACAACAATCCCGCAACAACTTTTATTGCTACAATAAAATTTTAGTAACAATTTTTAGCGTCGGTAATACCCATTTTTTTAGGGCAACCAACTGATGGGGCAACAATAAACTCAAAATCAACATATACCCATGGCCACCAAACCTTTTGAACATCAATGATCTAAAGCTTTGTATCCTAGCTATCCAAATCGACCCTATATGAAGAAATGATATAATTTTTAAACTATAAATATATGAAACTTTAAAAATTTTAAAAATTTTATTTTTAATTTTGGAAATTTGTGCTTATAAAATTCTATTAATTTCTTTAGAGTTTTATGCTTTTTTTTTCTAATTTTTTTATGATTTTTATGAATTTCTTTTATATACTTTAGCGGAATTTTAAATTTTAAATTTTTTCACAAGTGATAGCATTTGATTAGATGAGAATTTTTTTTTATAAAAAATATAAATAAGATAACGAAGTATATAGAATGAAAGTACATAAATCAAACTGATAAAAATATATTAAAGTGATAATTTAATTATAGTACACGAGTCAAAATCACCTTTAAACAAACAAAAACGAATAATTGAAATCTCAAAGTCCTAGCCTACTATCAGTTATATTAAGAGCGGAAAAAAAATTCCTTTTTCATAATTCAACTCTCAAAGTCTAACATTTATTTAATAAAACTAAAAATAAATTTAATCCTATTAAACTCTTAGTAAAATATTTCTACAAATAAAATATAAATAAAAATAATTATAGAAAATAAAATAATACTAAAATTTAGTTGTGCGCCCAAACAACCAACTGATGGGGCGACAATAAACTTAAAATCATCATATCCCCAATGCCATCGAACCTTTTGAACATCAATTGCCTGAAGCTCTGTATCCTAACTATCCAAATCGACCCTGAAATTAACCACCAAGAACCCACCAAAGAAAGACACAGCACCAAGAACATCTGTAGAGCTGCAAACGATAATTCCAAAATACCAACTTTTCAGCAGGAAAAGAAATAGTAAATAGTACGTATTGGGTATGGGAGGGAAATTCATTGCATCTCATCCTCGTGTTTTTCCCTTTTCTTCATTATTGTAGGCAAAACCACTATGCGGAGAAGGAAGAAGTACTGCTCTACTTCTCTACATATTCTAAAACTCATCCCATTCTTCTAAAAAACAAATTTATTTACAATAAAACCTACACAAGTTATTTGAACTTGGTTATTCATCCTTTTATCTCCAAATTGTCGATTATGCATCAATGTTGTAACATCCTAAATTGACTAATAGGCAATTAAGCCAAGTTTAAGGATACTTGTGATTTTGTTTATATTACGTATAATGATTTATTTGAACTTGCATTGTTTATCACTATACTTTGAATTTTGCCACTATACTTTATTTTTATTGATATTCATAGCTATATTTTAATTTTTTGTGTAAATTTATCAATCAACTCTTATGTGATTGAATTTTACTATAAATTTTCAATTTTATTAAAATTTTTCACCAAATTAATTTTTTAATTAATTTTTACCACTCAATATTAATTTGATGATTTTAAAACATAATATATATAAAGAAAAATTCTTTCAAATATTTAATTTTAATAGTTAACAATAATTTAACTTATAAATATTAAAAATTAACAAATTAAATTAGAATTTCTATTTGTAATGACTCCATATCTCATAAAAGAGAAAAAATAATAGTTTTATATGTCACTTTAATATTTAACAATAATAAGTTAATTAATAAATTTATTTTATAAAATAACTATTATTAATTAACTTATTATTGTTAAATATTAAAGTGACATATAAAACTATTGTTACCTCAGGGAGATAAGGCTGGGTGGATCCACCGATGTTGCTATGCAGTCCTCTGGGGGACATGACCTATAGCATGGGTTTCATGTATATATACTTATGTCAAATAATTAGGATGCTATGATTGAAATGAATCAAATGCTCCTAACTAGATGTGTTATGAATGATATATCAATGCAGAAAGGAGAATGATCCTTTTTTAAATGCTTAAGGTATCATCACTCGTTGTCCATCAGGGCATTATCACTGACATATTACGCTGCCATCTTGTTGAGCTGGTATTCTTAACAGAAAACCCAAAGAAACAATCATATTCTGCTCAGTAAGCTTGCCCCGCTGTAATTTCAAAGTCCCTTCCACTGTACCTTCTGGGACATAAAGTTTGTAGCTCCCACTGCAAATTCAGGGGAATAACATTTGGTTTTTTCTATCGATCCTGCTATAACTCAGAGGTATAGGATTTGTATCATCTTCAATCAATTTGATCTGTTACACCATTCCCTGGATGTAATGACCAGATGTATATGTCTGACATTTGCATGAATGCAGAGTATCATTTTCTTTTCCCGAGAATGATCCCCTTCTACATTGGTTGACATTGCTCGTTATTTGTCGAGGTTGTATCACCGACGAAATGTCTTATCTTTTTGTTCAACCAATAAATAGTCCAAATAGATAATCATCTTTCTCCAATATTTTCAATTCTTAGACTTGGTGAGTTCTAAACAATAGTCCTGTTTCAGGTTCTTGTATTATTTAGAAGCTTCCAAAGTAATACGCGAAACCCCTTTTATGAAAGTATTATTAGTCCACTAATCGTTATTTCAATGCAAAATGCTTGAAAAAAAATCATAACAATGTACCAGAAGAAAATTAATTAGGAATTTTGAATTTTTTCACAAATGACAACATTTGATTAGATGGGAATTTTTTATCACTATACTTTGAATTTTGCCACTATACATTATTTTCATTGATATTCATAGCTATATTTTAAATTTTTGTGTAAATTTATCAATCAACTATTATGTGATTGAATTTTACTATAAATTTTCAATTTTATTAAAATTTTTCACCAAATTAATTTTTTTAATTAATTTTTACCACTCAATATTAATTTGATAATTTTAAAACATAATATATATAATAAGAAAAATTCTTTCAAATATTTTATTTTAATAGTTAACAATAATTTAACTTATAAATATTAAAAATTAACAAGTTAAATTAGAATTTCTATTTTTAATGACTCCATATCTCATAAAAGAGAAAAAAAATAAATTTATTTTACAAAATAACTATTATTAATTAACTTATTATTGTTAAATATTAAAGTGAAATATAAAACTATTTTTTATACAATTTAGCCTTCAAGTTATTTTAAATTTAAATTGAATAGAAAATTCAATAAAAAATCTAACTTTAGTGGCAATATTCAATTAAATTAAAGTAAAGCAATAAAATTCAATATCAAATATCAAATATCAATCAAAGTGAAGCATAGTGACAAATTTACACATTAACCTTAAATCCTCTTATTTCTCATTTATTAAATCATTAATGAAATGTTGATGTGACTTGAAAGATCTGTCTAAATTTATTTAACAAATTTAAGCCCAAAAACATTAGGAAGATATCCAAAATGGCCTAAAAGTTTGATGCATAAATGGTCGAGAAACTTAAAAAAATTATGTTTTACTTTGACTAAAACCGAAGTCATTCATGATAGAGCTTCTTTCCTTAGAAAGTTTCATTGAAGTTAAAAAGGACGAGGTGGAAATTCTTGAGACTTTTGATAAAGTCGAACAAAAAATAGAAGATGAAGTTATGAGGGAAGAGGTTAGGATGAAATAACAATGCAAGATGATAGCTATTTTGTTAAGCCTATACACATTGATTTTATCTTTATTCCAAATAGCTTTGGGCCTCACAAAAAATCGATAATACTAGAATTTCTTTCATAAATTTTTAGTTTTAGTATTTATTTTCAACTATTTTTTCACTTTCTATAGGTTATGTCAAACAACCACCATTCATTCAACTCAATTACGTACTTTTACTGTATGAGAATTATAATTAGGTGTAAGAACCAAAAGGGAATCAAAACTCTCGAGTTGCCTCGACTTTTAAGTTGTTCCTAATGTTCAATTTTACTAAGTCAAGATGTTATTCAAATCATTCTGTGGTGAAATAACATTTAAAAACATCTAGCCAAAGATGTTAAACAAAGGCACTTACGGAGAGGCAACTCCATGGTTAAATAATATTTATTTATTTATTTATTTATTCATTGCATTGGAATGCATATCTAGGTTGCATGTGAATTTGCATTTTCATGTGCATTAGTGTTTGTTTTGTTTGAAGAAAAGCAATTGGTCAAGTGTAATAAGTACTGATAATTCATATATTTTAGACCTTTATTGCTTTACTTTATATCTTCTTAGGTAGGGGTGAGTATTTGATCTAGTCGAGTCGAATCGAGTCAAAAAAAATTGAGTTAGTCGAGTTGACGAATCCTATTTTAGCAACCGAACTCAATTTGAATTTTTTTCGAATATGATTGAATCGAGTAAAAAATTTTCAAGTCAAGTCGAGTCGAGTTAACGAATCCTATTATTTATACTCAATATTGTGTTTACATGAACCGATTATTTAACTAGTAAACGAAGTATAAAATTATTTAACTACATAAACAATATAATAGTTTAGCCTTTTAACTTAATGAGTAAACATTTATGAAAACAATGTAGTTTTGCCTTTTAACTTAATGGTTTTGATTTTTAACTTTAGAAAAGGTAAACATTTATAAAAATGCGAAGTTTTACCTTTTCTTATTTGAATTTTAGGATAACTCGAATTGTGTAATTCATATTCGAGTTATACCAAAAATTTAATTTTTTATTCGAGTTGATCCAAATAACTTGATAACTCAAATAACTCGAACTTTAAATTACAATAATCTTTATTTTAATTTCTACCAAAAAATATTTAATTTTTTTAATTTTAAATCAAAATTTATTTTTAATTTTAAATAATCTTTATTTTTAATTTTAAATCAAAATTTAAAAATTTTATCGAGTTTTTCGAATCGAATCGAATTTTAAATTACAATAACCTTTATTTTAATTTCTACCACAAAAAAGGAAAAAGAAACCTTGTTTTGACATAATTAGACACAGAATTAAAGGAGACAAAAGACAGAAGAGGATGACTTCTCCTTTTATGGTCAACAATAGGAAGATTCCAAAAGGTGTATTATTATATAATTTAATTTTAAATCAATGTTTATGATATGTAATTTTGATGTGTGTGTAGGGCTCACTAACAAATACCAAAAAACATAAAACAATGACTTCTCCTTTTATGGTCAACCAAGGAAGACTTCATAAATATTAGTTAAATGCACTATAATTGTTTATTAAAGTATTGTTTTCAATTATTATTTAGTATCGAGTTGACTTGTAATACTAACTCAATCAATAAAATTATTAATATATATCTATATACAACTGATGGAGATAATAAATTGTACATATTAAAATAAAAATGTATAAAATATAATAAAATAAAATTTTAGTTGAGTGGTAAATTTAATATTTTATTTCAAATCCCATTATATTCATATTTTTATTAATTTTTTTGACATAAAAATACTAAAATATTCTCAAATAATATAATTTATTTTAATTATGAAATGATATTTTTATAATTTCTCGATTAAATTGGTGTTCGATTGACTTATAATATTAATCCAATCAATGATTAAATTTTGTTAAACTAAAGAGATTTCTATCTTTCTAAAAGGTGCGAATATAAATAAAAAACATCTCCTAGATAAGCTTCACGACTCAGCTGCCTTCGTAATAGAAGATACATTCTAGCTTGGAAAGATCATCATAAATGATTAAGGTGTGCCGTTCACGATACATAAAATATTCAGCCAAAGCAGCTCCTGCATAAGGAGCGAGGTATTATAATGTAGTTGGGAAATCCGTTGTTTCAACTACCACAAAGATGTACTCCATCGCTCCCCTTTATTGGAAAGTGGTCCTCAATCAATGATTAAATTTTGTTAAACAAAAGATATTTCTATTTTCGAATTGAATTTTTGTTTTATAGCTTCAACAATCTTGAACTACCCATAAAGAGATTTATTTTAATTCATATGTAATAAATATATATTTTTTGAAAAATCTCAATATAAATTCTGATTATATCTATTCTTTTTTTTAGACAATGTCTAGAACTATCCATACCGCCTTCCCAATTCATGAATAAGAGAATAATGCACTTTAGCACACTCGAACTCATGTTCTCCTGCGTTGACAACAATACTTATACAAATTAAGCTAATACTTAATAGATAATAAATAATTTTTTTAAAATGTGATCACATAGTGACTTTGGAATTTTACATAGCTTGGGATCACAAATCCAAATAATACAGGACAAGAACATAAGAAGGAAAACAAAATCCATGTAAGGTAGACAATATATCCATCACCATTGACAGTAATTAGTATGTGTGGGGTATGCTGATTGGCATTGTCTCCCAATTATTGGATATTCCTTAGTGTTTTTCTCTTTCCTTAATTATTGTAGCCAATTTTTACCATGTGAGGATTAACCCTTTCTCAAGTTTCTTAATTACACAAGGCCTTTATTTACTTATTTACTTACGAGTAAACGTTGTTTGATAAAAAAAAATTATAATATTAAATATTAAATTTAAGTTATAAAATCTATCTGGTGTATTACTTAAAATTAATTTTGAAAAATAATTATACTATTTATTAATTATACTTTTTTAAAAATAAGGTTAAAAGATAATGGTAAAAAATAAAATAAAATAAACATAATTGAAAAATGGTTACATTAAGCGTATGTTTGGATAAATTTAAGAGTAAATTACTAAAATAGTCACTTTTGCTTACATTTTAGTCACTTATGTTTGAAATGTTACATTTTAGTCACTTACGTTATCGCGTTGTAACATTTTAGTCACTGAGCTGTTAATTTCCGTTAACAGTGTAACGATAAGCTGATGTGACATGTTAAATCATCTTTCAAACAAAAATTTTAGGGTAATTTATACAATTGATCTCCATATTTTTTTGTTTTGAGCAATTTAATTTAATTTTTTATGTTCTTTTAACTTTCTTTTATTTTTCATTCTCTTCTACTTCTCTCTCTGTTTTTCTCCCTTCCCCATTTCTTTTAATATAGTTTTTCTATATTTTCCATTTTCTAAAACTAGTCCCTATATATAAATATATATTAAAAATTTTAATTTTTTTTTTGAATGAAGCGAGCTTGTGGACTTGTTTTGCTAAACTGTGAAAAGGAAAGAAAATGATTTGTTTTACTTTTACTTTTTAATTTTAATAGTTCATAAATAATATATAATAACAAAATTAAAATCAAACTATACGATAAAAAATAAACAACTTTACTTAACTTAATTTTCCCTTGTTTTTTCTTCTTTGTAATCCAAACATGTTGTCAGTAATAAGTAGTTCTTATCTACTTATCATTTTTCACACCTTTTTTATTGAAAAAAATTATTATTTGTTTTTTTATGAATTATCAAATGTTCTTAAAAAGGTAAGTCACTAAATATTTTTTTAATATTTTAATGTACTTAAAACACATGTAGTCTGCCTTGTAGCACCAATTAGGGTTTTTTCTTTAGTCTGCTTTGTAGCACGAATAGCATTTTCTAGGGTTTTGGGTCTTGCTGCCACCTGGAGAGGAATTGGTCAATAGGAAACAAAGGTACAGCATGGCTAATATTGATCTGGTGGATATAGATCTAGCTAATCTTAATATTATGGATGAAGAGGAAGATCCCATGATGGTTTTGGGAGAAGATAATGTCGTGGAACAGATTTATGATCTGTGCTTGGTAGGGAGAGTTCTTACTGACAGCATTGTGATTTTTTCTTCATTGAAAAATACTTTAGCTGATTTATGGCATCCGTTGAGAAGGGTGACTATCACAGCGTTGGAGGATAAGAGGATTTTATTTAGATTCTACAACGAGATTGATTTGAATCGAGTCCTGGATAGTCTACCATGGTTTTTTAACCGTCAACTTATTGTCTTTCACAAATTGGTAGGGGGTGAAGAACCTAATTCAGTTCCTGTTTAGCACACGATTTTTTGGGTCCAGGTACACAATTTACCAGTTGGTTATACATCAAAGGAAATAGCACATCAACTTGGAGATTTGTTGGTAAATTTATGGAATATGACACAACATTGGTGACAAGAGGGGTTAGTAAATTCTTGCGAATTAGGGTTATAATTGATGTTCGCTTACCACTTAAATGGAAGAAGCGAATCGGTATTGGGCAAAATAGATTCATTTATGTTTTATTCCAGTATGAAAGGTTGCCACTTTTTTGTTTTATCTGTGGTCGGCTTGGTCATGGTGAAAGTTATTGTGAGGTCTGATTAATATTAGGCAATCAGCAAGTGGAATTTGGATGGGATTTGTCACTAAGAGCTGCGCCAAGAAGGGGAGGTCAATTTGTGAGCAAATGGCTAAGAGAGGAGTCAGAAACAGAAAAATGGAATGATATGGAAATAGACGGCGAAAGAAGCGTAAGAAAATTTGAGGTGGAGGTTACAAATAATAGTGAGATGTGTAGGGAAGTAGGATCATGGGGACGTTTTACACGACAGATTAGGAAAAATATGAATACAAGGGGTCACGTTTTTTCGAAACAGCTGGGGATAAAGGGGGTAGAAGAAGAATCGGAAGACATGTCAATGGAAATCGTGGATGGTAAAAAGAGGCAGAGGTTTAATTCAAAAAGGGGAATTTCGGGTGATTGTAGGAGTTTATCAGAAGGGGGTTTAAAAGAAGACATATCGACAACCACTCATAAAGTGGCTGACTGGGCGCAATGAAAATCCTCAGTTGGAATGTTTGTGGTTTGGGGTAACCACGAATCGTTCGACGTCTCAAAAACAAGTTGAGACACATACGGCCATAAATTTTGTTTCTTATGAAAACAAAGGTTTCAAGTAAATGGATGGAAGAAACAAGAAGGCAATCTGGTTTTTTAAATGGAATAGATGTAGAGGCAATTGGTATTAGAGAAGGATTGTCATTAGGATGGAAAGAGGGCTTGAATTTAACTTTAAAAAGATTTTCAAAGTCTCATATTGATGTTGAGGTGGCGAATGAAGATGGATTTGATAAATGAAGGTTTACAGGGTTCTACAGAGCGCCAGTGAAGCAGGAAAGAAGAGAGTCATGGGATTTATTAAGATTCTTGAAGTGTGGGGATAGCAAACCCTGGCTGATTACCAGAGATTTTAATGAAATTCTTTTCTCTTTTGAAAAGAAAAGGGGAAGCATCCAGGAGGAAAGACAGATGGCTGCATTCAGGGAGGTAATTGAATTTTGTGAGTTGCATAATTTGGGATTTTCTGAACAATAGTACACTTGGGAAAGAGGTCGCCTGGTTGATAATAATATTAGGGAAAAACTAGACAGGGGAGTAGCTAACACAGAATGGTGGGATCTTTTCCCAGGTATAAAGTCAGTCATCTACAACACAAGGGCATTTTCAAGTTTAATGCAAATTGGATTTTGAATACAGGATTTAAGGAGCGGATAAGAAGGGATTAGAACTCAAATAATCTAGATGTGATGGAGAAACTAAAAAAATTGAGATTGAATTTGCGTACTTGGGCAAAAAAGGAGAAAAGGCTAAAAGAATGACGAATGGAAGTATTAAATGGTAGATTGTTTGAATTAGGAGCTGGTGAAATTAGTGATGAATCTTTGGAGGAAATTACAAATATTAAATTAGTGTTGAACTTCGAAGTGGATAAGGAGGAGCTGTTCTGGGAACAAAGAGCAATAGTTAATTGTCTTCGTATGGGAGATAGAAATACGACATTCTTTCATAAGAGTGCGACACAACGCAAAAGGAAAAATATGATTAAAGGGTTAAAAAACGAAACTGGGAACTTAATCACTGATATGGATGGAATCACTAATTTGGCTATTGAGTATTTCAAAGATTTGTTCTCATCTAAAGATGTAAGTAATTGTGTTAGATTGTTGGAGTCTTTTCTTCCATGCATCACAGAGGAATACAAGAATATGTTAGTGGCAGCCTTTAAAGAAGAAGAAGTTGTTGGGGCGATAAAATCCATAGCACCGTTTAAAGTATCAAAAATGGACGATTTTCCTGTAATATTCTATCAAAAATACTGGTATATGTAGGGGAGGACGTTACTAGATACTGTTTGGACGTTCTTACTGGCCGAAGAAATGTAGAAGAGATAAATAAAACAAGCACTGTCCTTATTCCAAAAGAGAAGTCGCTGAAGTCAATGAACAAGTTTTGCCCCATTAGTCTTTGTAATGTGATATACAAAATTATCTCAAAAGTACTTGTTAATCGTTTTCGACAGGTGTTCGATTTATGCATTGAAGATACACAAGGAGCATTTGTACCGGGAAGGCAAATCACAGACAACATTTTTGTGGCATATGAAATTTTGCATTCATTCAAAAGAAGAGGAGGAACAACGAAGAAAATCTTTGCTTTAAAACTAGATATGAGTAAAGCATATGATAAAATTGAATGGATTTTTTAGTAAAAATAATACGCAGCATTGGTTTTTATAAGGGCTAGATTTCACTTATTATAAGATGTATCACTAGTGTGGCATATACAGTGGTGATCAATGGGGGGGGCAGGGAGAAGAATTCAGACCTCAACGAGGGCTACAACAAGGTGATCCATTAAGTCCGTACTTGTTTCTCATTTGCGCGAAAGGTTTCTCCAGGTTAATTACACTAGCCAAGATGGATGGAAGGCTTTCTGGGACAATAGTGGGAAGTGGAAACGTATCAGTGTCACATCTATTTTTTGTAGATGATAATGTGCTGTTTGGTGAGGCTTCAAGTGAAGGGGCATTTTATATGAAAGGTGTGATTCAAGAGTATGAAAAGATCTCGGGACAATTGGTCAATTTTGACAAATCTCTTATCTATTAAGTGGCTATGTTTATTTTGAAACATAGGCACAGGTGGGAAGGATTTTGGGAGTGAGAATATCTAACAATCCAGAAAGATATTTGGGGTTGCCAACCATGGTAGGACGTCAGAAAAAGCATGCTTTTGTGGCTATTAAAGAGCGTTGTGTCAAATTATTGAGTAACTAGAGTATGCGTTTTTTATCAGCCGGGGGAAAAGAGGTATTTTTAAAAACTGTTTAACAAGCAATTCTGACCTATGCAATGCAATGCTTTAAGCTACCGATTTCATTTTGTCAAGAGATCAAGAATTTAATGTGCAAATTTTGGTGGCGTAACAGTAAAACAAATAAAGGTATTCATTGGTGTAAATTGAGTGAAATGTGTATCCCCAAAGTGAAAGGAGGGTTAGGTTTTAAAGATCTGTCAAAGTTTAATTTGGCCCTGTTAGCGAAGCAGGGATGAAAAATTATCATGAAACCAAATTGCTTGTTTGCACGCGTTATGAAAGCTAAGTATTTCCCGAAAGCAAATTTTATGAGTGCTAAGTTAGGATCTTACCCCTCGTATACCTGGCATAGCATTTGGGGAGCCAGACAACTTCTCAAGGAGGGGATGGGGTGGCAAATCGGTAATGGGGATTCAATCAATATATGGAATGATAGTTGGCTTCCGGGACCTGGCAGTGGTAGAATAAGATGTCAGAATATGGATATCAGGTTCACTCAAGTATCAGAAACTAATACTTGGAAGCAAGACATCATTCAATCAATATTCGATGAGGAGCAGTTGAAGTGCATTCTCACAATTCCATTGGCAAGCAATAGACCATGGGACGCATTTATGTAGGGAAGGGATAATACTGGGATATATACAGCAAGGAGCGGCTACAGATGGCTAATTATAGAGGGGGTACTAGAATACATAATGAAATTCCTACTAATTTCTTTACAAAACTATGGGAGCTTCAAGTGCCAAGTAAAATTCGTATTCTTATGTGGCGAATTGCTAACAACTATTTACCCACTTTGCATAATTTAAAAGTTCGTCAATTGGCTGTTAACCCTTTATGCCTGGTGTGTCAATCTGAGGAGGAATCGCTGGACCATCTCTTTAGGGATTGTTCCTTCACACAACAGGTTTTGCGGGGTTTGGAAAAGTCATTTTCAACATACAACAGATAAGCCAATTGGAAAATATGGTTAGCAGCAGAATTTGAAAGTCAGAGTTTAAAAGCATGCAAAATCAAATCCATCGCCTACTAGGCCATTTGGTATAATCACAACAAATTATATCATGAAGGAGTAAGAGAGCAGGTGCATGAAGTTGTTGGGATTATCAGGCTTACTATGCAGAAATTTCTTGTATGGGGGAAATCTTAAAGAATACACATGCAAGTAAAGATTCAGTCTGGAAACCATCGGATAATGATACCATAAAAATTAATTTTGATACCTCATTTAATCGAATCACAAGATGCTCTATTTCAGGAATCATTGCACGAAATAAAGAAGGTTTGACAATGGCAGCTTGTACCTTTCCATGGGAAAACATCTCAGACCCATTATGGCCGAGGCAAGGGCGTGTTTACAAGTCGTTATTACGGCAGAAGAGATGGGTTTTCAAGACATTTGCGTTGAAGGGGATGCGCTAACTATTATACGAAAACTGAACTCTGCAGAAGAAGATAGATCGAGTATTAGCAGTTTGATTAAAGAAATCAAAGGGAGAGTTTTCAATTTCAGAAGATTGAATTTCAAGCATGTACCAAGGGAAGCCAATAAAGCAGCTCACACGATGGCAAAGGAAGGAGCCAGATTTGAAAATCCCTGATACTGGATAGAGGAGGTGCCGCATGCAGTGGAGGCTCTGGTGAATCAAGAAAGAAGAAACAGTGTCTATGGAGGTTAGATGGAGAGGTAGAGTCCAGGCTCAGTGGATTTTGGCTGCCCGATGAACTCGTGATCTCGACAGAGACTGTGGTTCTAGAAAGGTTTGATTTTGGGTGAAAATCGGTCTCTTCAATGGCTGATACAAGGGTGGTTTTGGTTTTAATCGTGGGAGAAGAAGGGTTATTAGAGTTAAGTTTTCATTTCTGCCGTTTCAGTTTCTTTGCAAGTTTTTCTTAAGCAATTTTTTAATTCTGTTTTCTTTTTGAGTTTTCAAGGCACCGTTTTGGTGACTAGTTATTTGTTGACAGCTATTGTTTCCTTCTTTTAAGACTGGTAACCGCACTTAATGCTTCTTCAAATCAATAATAGTATCAGTTGATTCAAAAAAAAATTTATCGTATTTTTATAAAATATTTGTCAATCATTGAATTTACTCGTGAAAGTATCAAATATTATTATTAAGGGAGTATCTTATATTAGGATGATTCTAAAAATTTTAACTTTTTAAGTACCAATAAAATAATGACACCGTATTAATTTTTAGAGACATAAAATTAGTATGATACAGTATTTATCTATATTCAATATATTCTCTAATCCAATTTATTTAATATATTAAATAAATGTTTTTAAATGTTTTAACTAAAATTAAATTAAATTAAAAATTTAGATTAAAAATGTATATTAAATATGAACTTAATTACTAACTATAATTACTATTTCTTTCTAATAGGTGACATTCAAGTGCATACGTGTAGAGGCTGACATCACATATAAATCCAAAATAATTAAGTGCTATAAAATGTCAAACACTTCATCCGGAAAAAATAATCAAACACTTCATTATATCCTTAACATAATCACATCGTCTGCTAAAGCCCTTTTTCTTCACTCCATTGCCATATTGTGCAAATTTCCGCACCTTGCTATGGATGAGAGGATGATGGGGGCAGCACAAACAGGAGACATAAACATCTTGTATGAGTTAATTCTGAATGATCCATATGTTTTACAGCGTATCGATGATGTACCTTTTTTCCATACTCCTTTGCATGTAGCAGCCTCTGCAGGGCATATTGATTTTATGATGGAGATGATCAACTTAAAGCCATCTTTTGCAAGAAAGCTAAACCAAGCTGGGTTTAGCCCCATGCACTTGGCTCTGCAAAATCAAAAAACTCAAGCAGTGCTTCGACTCCTCAGGTTTGATGAAGGCCTTGTTCGTGTCAAAGGGCGGGAGGGCTTCACTCCTTTGCATCATGTGGTTGAAAATGGAAATGTTGATTTTTTGATCAAGTTCCTTCAGGTTTGCCCCGAGGCTATTGAAGATGTGGCTGTTCGAGATGAGACGGTTTTCCATCTTGCCGTAAAAAATGACAGGTTTGAAGCTTTCCAAGTCTTGGTGGGGTGGCTTATAAGGAGCCGCCATAAAGCTGCCAACCGTTGGGAAAAAGAACTACTGAGTTGGGCAGACATTGATGGCAACACTGTTTTACATGTTGCTACTATCAGAAACAGACCTCAGGTATGATAATTTTGCTAGTGAAATTATTTATGTATATATATACTCAAAGGTTACTTGTATGAATATTCTAATTAACAGGTGGTAAAAGTACTGTTGGGACGCTTGTGTGGTGACCATATCAATGCCAAAAATGCGGAGGGATTGACTGCACTTGATATCCCATCACAATACCCATTGGATGAAGGGAAAGTGGACTATAAGGAGTCCATTAAAGACATGATAAGCAAAGCAGGAGGTTTGAGTGGTTCCTCTTCCTCGCTTCCCAAAACCTCCATCTCTTCATTCCACATCGAATCTTTAAAAGGAAAGGTGTCAGTTCTTCAAAAATTTGCAACAATAGCAGGTCGTGGAAAGAAGGGAATCCCATATGAGATGCGTAACACATTTTTAGTAGTCACAGTGCTAATTATAACAGCCACATACACTGCCACTTTGAACCCTCCAAAGCAGCCGGATACCATTTCCAAGAATTCCCCGAATTTCCATCTCAAGTATGACGCATCTTTAGGTTCAACCAGCACTGGACCCGCACCAAGTCCTGCTCCCTCTAAAGAAAAACATTTAAAAAATTTACTAGACGTGTCCACAATGTTTTGGTTATACAACACTTTAACCTTTTGGGCAGCAACTGTTTTAACAGCCTATCTCCTACCCAGCCGTTCAATCTGCTTGTTTATTCTCATAACACTTTCCTTGTTTGGGACCTGTTACATGCTTTTAGTTGCTGTTTCCATACGGACACTCGCACTTCAGTATTTGTTCTCTCTTTCGTCTCCTGGATCCGTTTCCTATCCTAGTCTCAGCATTACTAATTACTGCTTGGCAACGGTACTAGCTCTCGTGACATTATACAAGACATCCTATTATATGCTATACAGGTTTGTACCCAAAAGAAGGTTCTTCCTCCTCCTACAAGTCGTTTCCCTTTGCATCTTTGCTGTTATTCTTGTTCCAGCTATCCTAAATTCTGAATTCATATTGGAGATTACCGAATACGGAATGTAGATTGACAAAGGAAACTTGTTTAAATGAGTCAATAAGACTATCATTGTAGGGTTGGATGCTGATATTAGTGTTTTGGATTTAGAAGTTAATAATGCTCCTGGGTTTATAGGCTGATGACCATGAGCAATAAATGATTGTAGAGTCTGTTCAGATTGAAAAGAATAGATATTTTGGTGTGCTCTGATTTCTAGTTGTTGAATGTCGGAAAGACTTTCTGATAGGGGAATGGTGGTAAGTGTTTCAAATTTCCCTTTGTGGTCAATGTTTATGGGTTGAACTATTTATTTCACCGGTTATTTTTGTGTTCGAATTGAGATTTGTTGATATTGTGGATTGATGAACCATCCTGGTTGCTGCATTTGAATTTAAGTTAGAATTTTGTGCAATTCGGTGATTGAAGATTTTTACTAGCTAAGGTCGATCCATGGTGTCAAGCTTTTTTTTTTTTTTTTTTAATAAAAGAAAAAGGCAAAAGTCTTAACAACTAATTACCCACAAACGAGCACAGGCGCTAGGGCAAAGAACTAGCAATATCATCACATAGTATAGTTGAAGTTGAGAGAGCATTTCCAGGTGGCTCTCATAGTAAACTTAGGTCAAAGCCGGAACCAGATCCCATATGGGCCAAGAAATCCGAAACAAGATTTCCTTCTCTGTAAATATGCTAAAGTCGGATCTCACGATCATGACCAAAAAGTTCCTTCATACAAGCGACCTGTAAATAAAATGGATATGATTGCTCAGAAGTCATTAAAGGCACTTAATTAGCCACACAATTAAAGGAAACACTAAAACAGATAACTTCTTCTTATCTTTACCAACATGAAGATTCAAAAGGCATAATATTTAGGGGTGAATGTTTGATTGAATGGAGTAAAAATTTTGAATTTATCTATGAGTTTTACTTCAAATTCCATTATATTGATATTTTTATTGATAATTTTGCATAAAAAGATTAAAATTCCTTCAAATAATATTAATTATTTTAATTATAAAAAGATATTTTTCGTAATTCCCTAATTGAATTGATGTCTAATTAATTTGTGACACCAATTCAATTAGAATTGAGTAAAATATATTTTTATTTTTAAATTGATTTTTTATTTTATAACTTCAACAATTTTGAACAGAATTTTATTATTTTACTTTCTTTCAACTATAAATCCTTAAAAAAATATATTAACAAGTTATATAATTTGATTAAATTAAATAACTAAAATGGTTATAATTTTAATATATAAACTAAAAAAATTTAAATGGTATTCAAGAGTAAAATCCAACATTATTTCAATGAAAGCAGCAAGAGAATAGTATTCAAAAGTAAAAACGAAGAAAGACTAGCAGTAAAGATTACCTTTATCGTTCTGCATACACTACCTATGGATAAGCATGAATTTGATGATCGTCATGTGGAAACTGAAAAATACAGCTCACAATTTTTTTAATAATTTTTAATTTTCAAAATCTTTTATTAACTCTTTTATTGGATGTGTAATAAATAAATTTTTTTAATATAACTCTATTAAAATCTTATTTTTCATTTTTCTTAATCTCTAAACTCCAAATTTTATAATGGGTAAGATAAAAAAGATAATGTAATCTAAAATTCTACATTTCTCCTTAAGTGATCCCTGTGAAGAGTTTGTTTGCTCTCTTGAGAGATGATATTTCATACACTTCTCTCTACGTAAGTCTGATGAATAAGTAGTATCGATTTTACTCACAAATCCAAATAATGCAGGACAAGAAAAAGTGAAGAAAACAAAAGACGTGTACTGATAGTAAATAGTATGTGCAGGATATGCCATTGCCTCCCAATTATTGGATATTCCTTAGTGTTTTTCTCCTTCCTTCATTATTGTAGCCAATTCCACCATGTGAGGAGTAACCCATTCTCAACTTTCTTAATTACACAAGGCCTTTCTTTATTTACGAGTGTGAGTGCAATACTTAAAAGTTGTTCGATAAATAGAAAAATTAAATATTAAAAAGTTAAGTTTTTGAGAATTAAATTTAAATTTAAATTTAAAATATATATTTATATATCATTTAAAATTAATTTCGATTATAATTATACTATTTATTAAATGTATTTTTTAATTTTAATGATAAAATATAAAGGATAATGGTAAAAATTAAATTAAAATAAAAAATTATACATTAACCCTATATTTGGATAAATATAATTAAAGGAAAGAAAATAGGGGAAGATTAAAGAATGAAAGGATATATTAACGATTAATTTGCCAACAAATGCAAAAAATAAAAAAAAAAATTACGTGCATACGCTAATTGTAGGAAAAATTACGGGAATTTTTTTAAAAAAAAGTTAATCAAAATTTGTATTTTTTTGTTAAAATAAATTGATAAGGTTTATTTGATTGAACTAACTGAATTAAAATTACAAAATTGTATTATTAATTATTAAGTTTAGCTAATTACCCAATTTTAAATCGAATTAACTGACAACCGAACCTTTAGAAAATCATTAATCGACCTCCGACCGAATTAGATTAGTTGACCGACCGATTAACCGAATTAGATCGGTTTAATTGATTAATTCGGTTTTTACTGAAATTTGAACACCCCTACATTAAAGTGCTAACTTTGTTTAGAAAATACAAAAATAATATTTATGTATTTAATTTTTTATATTTTAGGTCAAATTCTAAGGATAGTCCCTAGATTCTCGATTTGTGCGGATTTAGTTTCTCTCCTTTTATTTGCTCAAATTTGATCTTTCTACTTTTCGATTTGCTCATTTTCAATCTCTTTGTTGATTTTTCCATTAACTCTATTAAAAAACTAGATACAATAGCAAATTTAGCCCTTTAACCTTTACAACATTTATCAATTTAACCCTGTTCTTTTTATTTTTTTGCTTCAATTATTAAAAAGTTTTAAAAAATTAGAAGAATTTAAAAATTATATCTTTCCCATATGTGCGTTAAAGATAAAAAAAAAAAAAACAAAACTTAATATTAATAAATACTACTAAAGATTTTATCTTATTTTAACTTGTAATTCTCATTTAGTGACACTAAATATAATGGATATTAGATAATTTACATTATAAATCATAAACATTCATTTTAATAAAAAAAACATCATTTCATTTTAATTATGAACAACTTAAGTCAGTTACAATAACACAGTTAAATTATTTTAACCAAATAATTGAATCCACGTTTCTAGCGTGATTTTAACATGCCAATAAATTAATACCTAATTAGAATTTTAAGTAATTTTTTAGATTTATTTTTTTTTTCAAAATTCGATTAGGTAATAAGATAGAGTTTCTGTTTTCTTCTTCTTCTTCTTGGTGTTGACGACAATATTAGGATAAATATTAGATTAACATTAGAGATTAATAATCAAATGTTGTAACACTTCAATTTTCTAATCGAAAATTAAGTCAAGTCTAAAGTTTCATTCTGTTTCAGTCGCACCTTTAGTATATTTTGTATCTATTTCAACACATGTCTAAATAATTTTTACAAATTAATTTTAAATGTGTTCACTAGACATATGATACATGTGCATTTTTCTTTTCATAACCAAAAAAAAAATTTTCAACAGATCTCATTAATTGAAACTTGGTGGCTATAAAATCATTCCAACAAATAATTTTTTTTTAGATTGAAACTTGTGTTCTCATCCTTACAAGAGAAAACCGCAGCTACTTAATTCTAAACTTATTGATAGCCACAGGGGTGGCAGTAGAGGGGATATACAATGCTAGTGATTTGTAGATGCTATTTGTTTACATTTGGAGTATGGGCATACAAAAGGCATAGTTTTATCATTGGATGAAACTAGATCACATGGATGAACACAATTTTTTAACCTTAAAGTATGCAGCCATCCATAAACCCAAAAGTTTTACAATATAATAACTCCAGGTTAATGAAACCTTCAAAAGCATAATAAATATATATGTACTTTGTCCCTCAATTTCTGTCTTTTCTGTTGTTCCTTTGTTGGCTTAGATCACAGCACCAAAAAGATTAAACATCCATTGCTATAACCTTTCCTATACTAAGTCATTCTTTAATGTAGACTATATCAATTATAGTTTAAGTATTTTAATTCTTTTTTATAAAATATGATGTAATAATTATTTTATCAATACGTAATTTAAAAATTAATATCTTACTCTTGTTTTTAATTGAATTTTTTTTTTAGAAAATTGATATTCTCTTGATTTTTTCTAAAACTCATTCGGTGATAAAAAAAAAATCATTATGATATAAGGGATAAAATAAAATGGTGTCACGAGAGTTATCCACTACACATGATATAATATATGTACAAAATGGGTTGATTCATCAAAAAAGTCTACTGGGTACGATTTTTAAATTTAAAAACTCAATTGGATAAAAAAAAAAGAACTAGGTGATTTTTTAGCCTAAAATTGTTGAGTACTGATCTGTGTTTGAATTTATACAAGTTTAGTTTCACTCAAGTGTTAACAGATTTTATAACATGAGTATGGATTGTATGAAATTATGATTCCACGTCATCCCTATTCATTTTTAATAGAAGAATAATAAATCAATTTTTTTTCTTCAGAGAATATTTGATTTGTTATTCTTTTATTAAAAAGAGATAAAAATATTATGAAATCATAATTTCATATAATCTTTTCTCTTACAACATAAATAATAATACGAGAGATTACTTATCAAACGGCAAGAATATCAATTAAAATTCGGACAAATGTAACTTTCTTTAAAATAATAAGCACGCGGACTTGAAAGATTCTTTTTTCTGCTTTCTTTACAAACAAAGCTGCAGAAAATTCTTGATAAATGATTCCTATTTTAAACTTTGGAGTATGAACATGTGAAAGACCTACTTCATCTCACAGACCACCTTAGTCTTCACTCATTCTAGTAAACATTGTAAGTGGGCTTAAGCTCTTTCAAATTTTCTTCTGTCAATTGGTCCTTCCACCTCACATGGATGAAAGGTTGAGAACAGCAGCTCGTACAGGAAATGGTACTGATTTGTACAATTTAATTCAAAGAGATGGAAATGTTTTGAGGCACTTTGATGAGGTGTTTTTTGTCGATACTTCTTCACACATTGCTGCAGACGAAGGATGCATTAGGTTTGCAGTGGAAATTATGAACCTAAAGCCAGCATTTGCTAGGAAGCAAAACCATCAGGGCTTGAGCCCACTTCACATTGCAGTTAAACAAGGGCATAAAGAGATGGCTCTACGTTTCTTGGAAATTGATAAGGATCTTGTTCGTGTCAAAGGAAAGAACGGTAAGACTCCCTTGCACTTCATAAATGAAGCAGGAAATCATGATTGCATGTTGGATAGAATTTTAGAGATTTGTCCTCAATGTATACAAGATGTTACAATTGAGAATCGCAATGCTTTGCATGTTATTGCTGTAGAAAACAACAGACTGGATGTTGTTCAAGTCCTAATTCGAACACTTTGGAAGACAGACTACGATCGCGAAGTGGTGAACCAAATAGATGAAGATGGAAACACTGCACTGCACTTAGCTGCTTTCCATAATCAACCCGAGGTTTGACTCATCTACTTCAATAGCAGTCCGTATTGATTAGGTTTTTTTGTATTTCATATATAAGATTAACTAAACGTAGCTTTTTGGAACAGATGCTTAAACTACTATTAAACTGCAAAGCCGATAAGCATGCCAACAATCAGGCTGGTTGGACGGCAATGGATGTAGCACAACAACAACATAATAGGGAAAGCATTACTATTCTGCGTGGTTGCTTTATTCCAGAAGTTTCAAACTTTAAATGTAAATTGGAGAAACAAATCGTCAAGCATGTGACAAAGGCATTGTTGAAAATTGCATGGTTTTGCAGCATTAAATTGCATGAAAATTAAATGGTAGCCATCAATTTTGACTAAAATGTCAAGAATAGGAGGTGCAGATTTTGCACCTAAAATTGACTTGAAATTTTGGCATGGGATAATTTCTTTTTTAGTCATTGAGATAATGGGCTATTTATGGTTTGGTCCTTGAATTTCAACTATAAATAGGCCTTCCCATTTCTCATTTCAAAACATCCCAACTATTATTTCTCATTTAGTTTTCTCTCTTCTCCCATTTGAGAATTCTTTAGGAATTCTATTTGTTTGTAATATTTTGGAGATAGTGAAGTTATCATCTGGTGTTAGTGCCCGAGGACGTAGGTATAATTTATCGAACCTCGTTAAAACTCTTGTGTTCTTTCTTGTCCTATTTTTTAATTGGATTGAACCTATCCCAACAGTTTTACAGGCATTGTCATTGCCCATATAAACAACTCCTCCATTTAGTTCTACTAAATCAGAGAACCACTCCCGGTTAGGGGACATATGATAGGTACAACCCGAATCCAATATCCACTCATCTGAATGGAACGATGATGATGATGCAACCAATGATAGTTTAGAGTCACTGGTATCATGCTTTGCAACACAAGCATCTACAACAACTTTTCCCTTATTCTTCAGCTTTGGACAATTTCTCTTCTAGTGGCCTTTCTCATGACAAAAGGCACATTCATTTTTCCCAAGTCTGGACTTTGACTTTGATCTCCCCTTCTGAGTTTTTCTCCAAGTGTATGAATGGCCACGGACTACTAAAGCTTCTGTGTCTCTGATTGAGTTTTTCTGTTTGTCCTTATTTCTCTGTTCATAACTGTATAAGGCCGCACAGACTTCGCTCAGAGATATATCACTTTTCCCGTGAAGTAGAGTAGTTTCTAGGGACTCAAACTCCTCAGGAAGTGACCCCAACAGCATCAAAGCCAAATCTTCATCTTTGAATGTCTCATCCATATTTAGCAAATCAGTGACTAACTGATTAAATTTGGTGATGTGATTATTCATTGTGGTACCTGGGACGTAAGTGAAATGAAACAGTCTTTTCTTCAAGTGGAGCTTATTCTGACTGTTTTTCTTCAAAAAAATTTCTTCAACTGCCACCCACAACTTATTTGCAGAAGTCTCATTTGAAAAAGCATACCTCTGCTCTCGAGAAAGGCATGACTGAATTGTGCCACATGCCAACTGATTTATCGTCTTCTAATCTTTCTCCTGTATATTATCTAGCTTTTTTTTATCAGTGGCAATGTCTAGACCCTGCTGAAAAAGGGTATCTAGAACCTCACTTTGCCACATACCGAAATGGCTCGTGCCATCAAAGATCTCCACGACCAATCTTGCATTTGCTATTGTCAATCTTGTCCACATGGACGATGTTAAAGTTCCTAAACCGTCTGTTATCTCCATAATCTTTCAATATACCTAAGGAAATCTTTTCTGATGTGGAAGATCAGTTTAAACTACAACCACAGAGCATATTAAGATTAACCTTTGGCACTCTGATACCACTTGTTGTTCCAATAGGGTTGGAAGCGTGTAAATTATTGTACTAAAAAATCACACAAAGTTCAATTCCCAGGAAAGAGAGGTGGATCACAAGGATATCTTAAGTACCAAGTCTTTCCTTAGTCAGAATATCCCTTCTATCGTAATTAAATAGCACAATTAAATACTACTATTATACCCTCAAATATTGAAAGAAAAATAGGATAAGGAAGAACACAAGAGTTTTAACGAGGTTCGGTAAATTATACCTACGTCTTCGGGCACTAACACCAGATGATAACTTCACTATCTCTAAAATATTACAAACAAATAGAATTCCTTAAGAATTCTCAAATGGGAGAAGAGAGAAAACTAAGTGAGATAGAATAGTTGGGATGTTTTGAAAAAGGAAAAATTCTACTTCAGAAGATTCCAACAGTAGATAATCCCGCAGATATGATGACCAAGGTGGTAACAACAATCAAGTTCAATCATTGTTTAAACTTAATTAACATCCTGAGAATTTGAGCACCTTCAGGTGTATGGCGCTCATGACTGCATTTGGAGGCACTACAAAAGATAGCTTTATTGGATTTGGGGAGTTGAAGGAAGTGTGTGAAGGTTTAAGATGTGATTATACCAATCAAATCTTCAAGGTGGAGATTGTTGAAAATTGCATGGTTTTACAGCATTAAATTGCATGGGAGATTGTTGACAAATTGCATGAAAATTAAATGGTAGCCATTAATTTTGACTAAAATGTCAAGAATGGGAGGTGCAGATTTTGCACCTAAAATTGACTTGAAATTTTGGCATGGGATAATTTCTTTTTTGGTCATTGAAATAATGGGCTATTTATCAAAACATCCCAACTATTCTTTCTCACTTAGTTTTCTCTCTTCTCCCATTTGAGAATTTTTAAGGAATTCTATTTGTTTGTAATATTTTGGAGATAGTGAAGTTATCATCTGGTGTTAGTGCCCGAGGACATAGGTATAATTTACCGAACCTCGTTAAAACTCTTGTGTTCTTTCTTGTCCTATTTTTCTTTCAATATTTGAGGATATAATAGTAGTATTTAATTGTGCTATTTAATTACGATAGAAGGGATATTCTAACTAAGGAAAGACTTGGTACTTAAGAGATCCTTGTGATCCACCTCTCTTTCCTGATAATTGAACTTTGTGTGATTTTTTAGTACAATAATTTACACGCTTCCAACCCTATTGGAACAACAGACATCATCACTAATTTTTCATAATATGGATAATATATCAGTCGAGGACCACAATGCCTTACTAGTAATTTTAGGACTACTTCTAGCTGCAACCTACCAAGCCAGTCTAAGCCCCCCGGTGGTGTTTGGCAAGGTGAAAATACCTCAACGTCCAAAGGATCATATGATTCAACAGTACCAGGGAAATCAGTCATGGATCAATCTAGTTTTCTTCATTTCTAGATTCCAACTTAAATTGTCTTCATAATAACCTTTTTCCTAATACTAGCCCTGCTTAAACCATTTCCCCATGGTTTCAGGGCAGCACCTCAAGTACTACTTGCCTTTCTTGCAATGTGCTTATATCAATCAATATCTTTCATAGCCCCTACCTTTCTAACATTGGGAATTCTCTGTATATTTTCAACAATTATTTTCATTTTAATGGTGTTCATGTGCATCGCATATCAGGTGTCAAAATTCAGTGTTTCGATAGTGGGATGTTGGATATTTTCTTCATTTTTTTTCCATTTTAGGTGGAGAAATAGTTGGAGATGTAATTCAAGGATTGTTGTTATTCCTTATTCTATCTGATGAGTACTTAAAAGGAAGTATTTTAATTGTAGGTTATGGTTTATTCTTTAGAATAGATTCTTTCATTGGTATTGATAATGGTGTTGATGGTATTAGCTCCAAATACCCGATTGAACTACTAGGATGCTGGTTCTTACTTCATTTTTATCGATTATGCATAAAACAGTTTAATAAATGTTGTAACACTAACTTTTCCAACCTACAATTAACCCAAAATAAAGCTCCGTTTGATTTCAATATCTTCAACTTCAACATTAATTTCAAGTCTTATCCCACCATTTATTAGCAAATAATAATCTCGGTAATTGTTATTCTTTTATTGGAAAGAGATAAAAGAGTAGCTTGTGTCACAGTTTTATACGATTATTTCTTATTTATTTAATTGTATTTTTATAACATTAATACTAAATATTTCAACTATACTTTAAAGAATATTGTGTGTTTGATTGAATAATTTTAAAATTTTAAAAATTTTTAATTTATTAATTTAAAATGTCAGCAATCCTAATTGTTTGAATTAAAAACTAATTATTAAAAAGAATAATTATATATATTACAAATAAAATAATAGAAAAATATTTAATATGTAAATCATTGGATTTGTAAATCTATAAATATGTTTAATGAAATAAAATATTGAAAATATATTAGAATTAAACAAAAAGAAGAATTTGAGCCAAGCGAAATCCTCTCTTAAAAGTCTTCATAAATTTCGAAATTATTCAATATTTTTATTCTAATAAATTTATTTTTTTTTTTAAATTTTGAAAACCTTAAACTCCTCCAAATATCCAAAACAAAAAGCTGCCTTTTTCTACTTTCTTATACCCTTCAATTTAAGCAAGAGTGATATGTTGTAAATATGAAAATCTTGATTCAATTTCAAGTAATTCCATTTTCCTCCATCAAATATATATAAAAGAAAATTTATTATTATATAATAAAATTTAGACATAATGATTTTTTTGACTTTCTATTTTTATAGGAAAAATCATTTTAGCCTTTAATTTAATTTTTTTTGTTTTTTTAGCCCTTACATTTGTGTTATTTATCAAATCACCCAAAATGTATAGAAAAGTTAGCGTTTGTTAACTTTGTTGACATGACATACATTAGACTGTTATGTAAGCAATTAATTTATTTTTTAATTTAAAAAATTCAAAAAATATAAAAATTATTTTTAAAAATTAAAAACTATTAAAGTTATTTTAAAAAGTATAAAAATTATAAAAAATATTTTTTAAATTTTAAAAAAAATTAAGGGTAAACTATACAAACGGTCACTCAACTATGCCCTCGTTCCTGATTTGGTCACCTAATTTGAAAAGCTTTTAATTTAGGTACTAACGTTTGGATTCGTTAAATTGATAATGGAAAATGTGGGGTGTGTCTCACGTTTATCAGACAATTTGTGATGTGTCGTGAAACTAACTAAAAATTTGACTAAGGCAAGCGCACCTATCAATTAATAGTATAGCTATGGGGAGCAAATATATCATTCCACAAAGACTAAGAGTACTAATAATTACTACCTTTTCTATTATTTAACAGAATAATTCGAATGATTTATTAAAACTAAAATTAACTAATTTAATTACTAACGAACACGACAATGAACAAAATAGGAAAATAATCAATTAACAACCAAGAAGCAAAACAATACCCAGGAAAGAATTAACTAGATTTCATCTGTCACTATCAATCTAAATTACACAATTTATTTACTTAGCACCTTGATCCGTAGAAATCCCTAACTTATGCTAATCATAAGAACAACTAACTCTAGGTTGATTAATTGAAATTTCTTTCTAATTAAAACCCTATTATCACATTAATTTGACTCTAGTCCAGTAGATTTATGTCATTCTATTTCTAGGATTGCATGCAACTCTATTCAATTACGCAAGACCTACTCTTAAACAGGGCTATTCAACCTCCAATTTAAGCACATCAATCACGGATCAATACTCAAGAAATATTAAACTAAGAATTAAACACACATAATCGAGAACAAAAAATTAAGTCTTCATGTAACAGCCTGTTTTCAATAAAATTGAAATAGTGGTTTCTGGACCACTGATGGTCGTGAAACTAACTATAAATTCGACTAAGGCAAGCGCACCTATCTAATAGTAGTATAGTTTTGGTGAGACCGGAAATATCATATCCATGAGGACTAAAAGTACTAGCAATTGCTATCTTTTTATTATTTAGCCTAGGAATTAAAGTGTGTTTTTAAACTAAATCTAATTATCTAATTAACTAAGATTACGACAAAGATGAAGTCTGAAAAATACTTTAGGAAAAACTGATGGAGAAGACAATACCCAAGGAAGAATCCACCTAGACTTCACTTATTACTTTTGAATTAGACAATTTATTCACTTAACTTAATCCGTAGAAATCCCTAATTTATGTTAATATCTCTCTCGAGACTAAGAACAACTGATTTTAGGTTGATTAATTGAAATCTCTTTCTAATTAAAACCCCTATTGTCATATTAACTCGATCTATGGATTCCCTTATTAGATTTGACTTTAATCTGACAAATTTATGTCATCCTATCTCTAGGATTGCATTCAACTCCGCTTAATTATGAACGATCTACTCTTAAACAAGGACTTTTGCTCCATTGAGTAAGCACATCAAAACCTGAATTAATACCATGTAATATTAAAACAAGAATTTAGAACTCACAATTAAGAGTAAGAATAAGTCTTTATCATATAATTCAAATAGTAATAAGATTCATCATAGGTTTCATCTCTCTTAGGTATTTTGGGAGTTTAGTTCATAATAATAAGGGAAAACATCTCAAAGATTGGAAAACAACAAAACATAAAGAACCCAAAGAACTTCTAGGAAATTGGATGGAAATCTTCAATCTTGATGTAAATCCTCCTTCTGAGTTGATCCCGATGGCTGTTCTTGAGTATTTTCTACCTCTAACTCTGTGTGTCCCCTTTAATCTTCCTCTAGGGTGTTTATATAGGCTTTAGAATGCTTCAGAACCCTCCAAAGTGCCCTTTTCTGAGTAGAATTAGACTTGGGCTCAACAGGGACACGTCCGTGTGCCACGCCCGTGTGCAAGTGCTTCAAACCGTGTGCAATTTTGACTTGGATTAATGTCGACACGGCCATGACACACGGGCGTGTGGTCTACCCATGTGCCTCACACGGGCATCTGGATTGCCCGTGTGGAAGTGCCTAGGCCATGTGAAACACTATTTTAAGCCTAATTAGCCCGTTTTTGGCCCGTTTCTCGCTCTTTTTGTTATCCTAAGCTCTCCTGAGTATAAAACATGAAATTAAAGGATTAGGAGCATCAAATTCACTAAAACCAAGGAAAAATCATTCATAAATATGCCAAGCATGGGGTAAAAATATGTATAGATTACGGTTTATCAAGCAAAAATCCGAGTTAGAAAGAAAAATTACTAACTTTTTTTTCATGGTCTGCATTATGATAGGAATAACGTATGAAAATTTCGTTAGGAAAAATTTTACCGATTTCATGTTTAATTGATAAAAGGACTTATTTGCATAAAAATGTAAAAATTGAGTTCTAGTATCTATAGGTAGCAAATAGCCATGGAATTTAAAATTTGAGGTCCTTATATGGTAATTAGACCATTAAGAGAAATTAGTAGATATTTATGATGATCTATCCATGGAAAGTTAAGAAAAGAAAAGTACTAAATTGGAAAAATAAAATAATAAAAGATGATATTTTAATTAAATAGAAAATATCATCATTTTATATCATCTTCCCCAAATTTTCTATGAAAACCCTAGTTAAGAGAGAGAATTTCAAGCAATCTTAATTGGGTAAGTAATCATGTCTTGTTTTTAGTAATTTTTACATTTCTGAGATCGTAATAACCTAATTTATCTATTTTGGGGATCAATTTGCAAAGTTATCAAAGTAATAAAATTTTTCCATGGATGAGTATGCTGAAATTTTGAAATTTATGGTAGAAAATGAAAGGTTTTTTTTTATAGATAAACAACTTTTGTAAAGCGAATTTTGATGAAATTGTGATTTAAGGACTAAATTATAAAGATGTAAAATTCATGGAAAATTTCTAATTTTTGTGAAATACATGAGCTATAAATCTTATATGTAAAAATCAGCTAGGCTTGGAATAAGGACTAAATTGCATGAATTTCACTTCCCAAGCCTAAAGACGAAATTAGAATTAATAAAAAATATAGGAGCAAAATGATACTTTTGCCTAAGAAGTGAATGGGGTTGATTTGAATATGAAATATAATAAATTGATGATTAAATTCATTTATATAGATCCGGAAAGACTAAATATGGAATTGGAAAGAGGAAAACAAAAAGTATCGGATTAGTAAATTTTCGTATACGAACAAGTATCGAGGTAAGTTCGTGCAACTAAATTGTGTATGTTTTCATGTTTAAATTGAATCTTATACATGTGAATTATGAATTTGTTACGTATATGATATAATTATATATCCGACATGCTTGAGAAATGTTAAGTCCTGTTTGAATAAATGAAATTTGATGGATAAAAGTTTCCCAATTGGTTGTGATCTAGCATATGTTGCAAACACATCATAGCTCGAAAGAGCATTCTGTTATTAGCCCTCTCGAGCTTCCGATTATATGGTTCTTGCGAGCTTCCTATTATAGCTCTTCAGAGCATCCCGATAGGTTGTGCTCCTACATGTGTTGTGAACATACCTTAGCTCTTATGAGGGTTCGTGAGCTTCCTAATTAAAAGCTCTTTGTAAGCTTCCTGATTAATGGCTCTCTAGAGCTTCCCAATATTGGTTCGCTTGAACCTTCCCGATATTGGCTCGTATAAGTTTCCCGTTATTGGCTCTTCGGAGCTACCCGTTATTGGCTCGCATGAGCTTCCTGAATATGGCTCTTATGAGCTTCACGTAATATGGCTGGGGAGTCTGCTTCCTGATTATGTACTCTATTGAGCACTCCCAAATATGAATTGAAGGATTATAGTTTCGTACACTTCGAGTGTACTATTGGTGCATCCATTGAAATTTCAAATAAATTCAACAGGCAAAGTTTCAATATGAGATAATCTTAATTTGAGATGAATTGTTTTAAATGTATAAGTTATATGGATATATAATGTGGAAAACATATGTATATGAAATTGTTATATGATGAGCTCATCTTTGTTATATGAAAAGTACTTGGAATTCATGACTAGCTTGTTTGATGAGTATATGTATTTTGGTAAATGGCCAATTTGCTTTGGATGCATATTATTTGTATGTATACTTTAAATGAACATAAGCGGTTAAATTCTTGTTATACGAACTTTCTAAGTATTAAAATGCTTACTTTATTTTCTTTCCTCTGTTTTATAGCACTCGAAAAGCTCATAGAAGTTGGAAATCAATCGCAACATCATCACACTATCCTTCAGCTTGTTTTGGTATAAATAGCAAACTTATTTTGGTATAATGGCATGTATAGCCTAAGTTGGTCAATTTGGTCAATGAGGTTATGTAAATGATTGGTTGTAACTAGCCATTGGAATGGCTAGTGATGGCATGTTGGATGTATATATATGAAGTTATATCATGTTTAATATATGTGTATTTAGTATGGTTGGATTGAATTTTGGTAAACTTACATGATTACATAATTAAGTAAGTTTTGAATACATGAACATATGTGATGATGTGTTATGCATAATACTTGTATTTGGCTTGGTTTAAATGTCTTGAACTGGTTGGCGAATGTGTTTAAATGTTGTTGTAGGTGGAATGCAAACTGGGTGAGAAATATGGCCCTAAAAATAGCCTATTTTTGTCCACACAGGCAGAGACACGAGCGTGTGTCTCAGCCATATGTGACACACGGCCACGCATACGGGCGTGTGGTTTGGCCATGTGTCCCCTGCTTCTAATTTTTAAAAATTAAATTGTGGACACGGCCAGCCACACAGGCCAAGTCAGAGAGTTACATAGGTAAGGACACGGGCGGGGACACGGCCGTGTGCCTCACATCGAATGCCCACACAACCATGAACTTAAAGTTCATGTGCCTTGACTTTGATGTGCTTATATTGTATTGGAATAAAAGACTACTAATTATTGTCACAATTTGCACTCTGGTGGCAAAATTTTGCATCAATATTCCATCAAAATTGGAGTTTGTATACTTGATGTTCTCTAACTCATCAAACGTCCAATACATGAGCATGTAAATATTTTGTTCTTTAAAGATACCTCATAACCCTTTTGGTTGTTATCCAATAGTTTATATCAGGGTTGCTTAAATGTTTGCCTAACATCCCAATAATGTACGCAATATCCGAACGCATGCATACTTGAGCATACATTAGACTCCCAATAGCTAGTGCATAGGGAATATTTTGCATTTTCTAAATTTCACACAAGCAAACCATAAAGTCGTGTGACCCACACTGGTGTGTAGTAGGCCGTGCCTATTTTGTGGAATTGCCACATAAACAACGTAAAATCATGATTTTTAAGTTTTTTGGGTATTCTAAGATGTATATATGACAAAATTAAGAAGATATGAGAGAGCAATCATAAAATATTCAAGAAAACAACTTGAAAAATACCATTAAAGTCAACTTGGAAGCAAATTTCTATCAAGATTGAAGATTCTCAGTTGATTTCTTAGGAGATTATCATGAATTTCTTTATTTCTTTCGGTTATACCATATCTTGGATGTTTTTATTTTCAAGCTTGAACTAATTTTCTAAATACTTAGGGAGATGAACCCTATGATGGATTCTATCATTTGTTTTTTATTTTATGCAATAAATACTTAACTTATTATTCTCAATTATGTGTGCTTAATTCTTGGTTTAATATTTCTAAATTATTAATTTCTGTTTGATGTGCTTAAATCAATGGTTGAATAGACCATATTTAAAAGTAAATATTGTGTAATTGAGTAGAGTTACATATATTTTAGAAAACGAAAATATACACAACAATCTCGCAACAACTTTTATTGCTACAATAAAAAAATTTAGTAACAATTTTTAGCATCAGTAATACCCATTTTTTTAGTGCAACCAACTTATGGGGCAACAATATACCCATGGCCACCGAACATCAGTGATCTGAAGCTTTGTATCCTAGCTATCCAAATCGACCTTATATAACGATGAAATCCTTAGATTTGAGCAAAACTCAGTGGACCTCTGATTTCGTCTCTAAATTCACTAAAATTTATAATAATGTTGAAAATCCCTGTAACATTACACCATTGTTTTTAAATTCAACAATTCATATTTCATATTTAACACTTATCCGCAAAATCACACGACCTAATAAATCACTTCATTTTGTGCTAATTAAAAGTTGACCACAATAAAGATACCTTTTGCTTCATTCACAAAACCTCGCACAATCAACATACTTAAAACATTTTAGAAAATATTATAAAAAATTAAAAAAGCATTAGAAATCCTAAAAAGAAATCATAAAATGCAAAAAATAAAATCTTGAGACTTAGAAAAATATTTATAAAACCTAAAAAAATTCATAATCTATTTTTGAAAATGATATAATTTGTAAACTATAAATAAATGAAACTTTAAAAAATTTAAAAATTTTAGGAAATTTATGCTTATAAAATTTTATTAATTTATGCTTTTTTTAATTTTTTCTTTACTATTTTTATGAACTTTTTTATATACTTTAGTGGAATTTTGAATTTTTTCACAAGTGACAACATTTGATTGGATGAGAGTTTTTTTTATAAATAAGATAACGAAGTATATAGAATGAAAGTGCATAATCAAACTGATAAAAATATATTAAAGTGATAATTTAATTATAGTACACGAGTCAAAACCACCCTTAAACAAATAAAAATGAATAATCTTTTTTTCCTAGCCTACTATCAGTTATATTATGAGCGGAAAAAAAATCTCTTTTCGTAATTGAACTCTCAAAGTCTAACATTTATTTAATAAAAGTAAAAATAAATTTAATCCTACTTAAACTCTTAGTAAAATATTTTTACAAATAAAATTTAAATAAATATAATTATGGAAAATAAAATAATACTAAAATTTAGTTGTGCACCCAAACAACCAACTGATGGGGCGACAATAAACTTAAAATCATCATATCCCCAATGCCATCGAACCTTTTGAACATCAATTGCCTGAAGCTCTCTATCCTAACTATCCAAATCAACTCTGAAATTAACCACCAAGAACCCACCAAAGAGAGACAGACACAGCACCAAGAACATCTGTAGAGCTGAAAACGATAATTCCAAAATACCAACTTTTCAGCAGGAAAAGAAATACTAAATAGTACGTATTGGGTATGGGAGGGGAATTCACTGCATCTCATCCTCGTGTTTTTCCCTTTGCATCATTATTGTAGGCAAAACCACTATGCGGAGAAGGAAGAAGTACCGCTCTACTTCTCTTCATAATCTAAATTTCATCCCATTCTTCTAAAAAAACAAATTTATTTACAATAAAACCTACAGAAGTTATTTGAGCTTGGTTATTCATCCTTTTATCTCCAAATTGTCGATTATGCATCAATGTTGTAACATCCTAAATTGTCTAATTGACAATTAAGCCAAGTTTAAGGATACTGCTGATTTTGTTTATATTACGTATAATGATTTATTTGATCTTTCAATTTCGTAAAAAAAAAAATTATCATATATAATATTTTTCATTTTTTTTTAGTCATTGAACTTGTATTGTTTATCACTATACTTTGAATTTTGCCACTATACTTTATTTTCATTGATATTCATAGCTATATTTTAAATTTTTGTGTAAATTTATCAATCAACTATTATGTGATTGAATTTTACTATAAATTTTCAATTTTATTAAAAATTTTCACCAAATTAATTTTCACCACTCAATATTAATTTGATGATTTTAAAACATAATATATATATAATAAGAAAATTTCTTTCAAATATTTTATTTTAATAGTTAACAATAATTTAACTTATAAATAATAAAAATTAACAAATTAAATTAGAATTTCTATTTTTAATGACTCCATATCTCATAAAAGAGGAAAAAAATAAATTTATTTTATAAAATAACTATTTTATTTAAATTTAATATTATATTAATTAACTTATTATTGTTAAATATTAAAGTGAAATATAAAACTATTTTTTATACAATTTAGCCTTCAAGTTATTTTAAATTTAAATTGAATAGAAAATTCAATAAAAAAATCTAACTTTAGTGGCAAAATTCAATTAAATTAAAGTAAAGCAATAAAATTTAATCTCAAATATCAATCAAAGTGAAGTATAGTGACAAATTTGCACATTAACCCTAAATCCTTTTATTACTCATTTATTAAATCATTAATGAAATGTTAATGTGACTTGAAAGATCTATCTAAATTCGTTTCACAGATTGAAACCCAAAAACATTATGAAGATGTCCAAAATGGCCTAAAAGTTTGATGCATAAATAGTCGAAAAACCTAAAAAAACTATGTTTTACTTTGACTAGAACCGAAGTCATTCACGATAGAGCTTCCTTCCCTAGAAAGTTTCATTGAAGTTAAAAAGGACGAGGTGGAAATTCTTAAGACTTTTGATAAAGTCGAACAGAAAATAGAAGATGAAGTTATGAGGGAAGAGGTTAGGATGAAATAACAATGCAAGATAGCTATTTTGTTAAGCCTATACACATTGATTTTATCTTTGTTCCAAATAGCTTTGAGCCTCACGACAAATCGATAATACTAGAATTTCTTTCATAAATTTTTAGTTTTAATACTTGATTTATTTTCAACTATTTTTTCACTATAGGTTATGTCAAACAGCCACCATTCATTCAACTTAATCACATACTTTTAATGTATGAGAATTATAATTAGGTGTAAGAACTAAATGGGGATCAAAACTCTCAAGTTGCCTCGACTTTTAAGTTGTTCCTAATGTTCAATTTGACTAAGTCAATATGTTATTTGAATCATTCTGTGGTGAAATTATAACATTTAAAAAATCTAGCCAAAGATGTTAAACAAAGGCACTTACGGAGAGGCAACTCCATGGTTAAATAATATTTATTTATTTGTTTATTCATTGCATTGCATTGTATATAGAATGCATATCTAGGTTGCATGTGAATTTGCATTTTCATGTGCACGAGTGTTTGTTTTGTTTGAAGAAAAGCAATTGGTCAGGTGTAATAAGTCCTCTTAATTCATATATTTTAGACCTTTATTGCTTTACTTTATATCCTCTCAGGTAGGGGTGAGTATTCGATCTAGTCGAGTCGAATCGAGTCAAAAAATTTTGAGTTAGTCGAGTTGACGAATCCTATTTTAACAACCGAACTCAATTTGATTTTTTTTCGAATCGGATCGAATCAAGTAAAAAATTTTCGAGTCAAGTCAAGTCGAGTTAACGAATCTTATTATTTATACTCAATGTTGTGTTTACATGAACCAATTATTTAACAAGCAAACGAAGTATAAAATTATTTAACTACATAAACAATATAATTATTTTGCCTTTTAACTTAATGAGTAAACATTTATCAAAACAATATAGTTTTGCCTTTTAACTTAACGAGTAAACATTTATCAAAACAATGTTGTTTTGCCTTTTAACTTAATGGTTTTGACTTTTAACTTTAGAAAAGGTAAGCATTTATTAAAATGGCAAAGTTTTACCTTTTCTTATTTGAATTTTCAGATAAACCGAAAACTTACTGTTTAGACCCTTTAAAAAATTACTATTTAGAATGAAAAATTACTATGTGAAGTTGGTAGGGGTCCCGGCCCCCTTAAAGTGAAAAATTACTATTTAGACCCTTTAAAAATTTAAAAATTTTAATTTAGTAAAGGTAAAATTACACCTTAGTCCCCCTAAAATTATAAAATTTAATTTAATCCTTTAAAAATATAAAGATATAGACTATTAAAAATTAAAAATTTATTTCGGTCCCCTAAAAAAATTTTCTGGCTTCGCCCCTGATATATATGAAAACTCTTGGAATACAAAATAATTAGTATGATAAACTTGAATTAATAAGTTACTTGTTTAAGACCTCAAATTTATTTTATTAATTCTTAAAAAATATATAATTTAATATTTTTATATATTTTTAAGCTTTTAATTCTTTGAATTTATATGTATTTATAAAATTTTGGGAAAATATTTTATAAATATCATGAGTTTTAGAAGATCATTTTGAATTTTTTAAATTTTTGAGAGGGATCAATTCGTACATTTTTAAAACTATCAGTGACCCAAGAAATATTTACATTTAAGTTGTAAAATTCAACTTGACTTAAACTTGAAAAGCATAATCACTCATTCAAGTTAATTTTAAAAAATCAAATAATTGATTAACTTAAAATTTTAAAAAAGAAATTCTATTTCTTGAAATTGCTCACTGCTAGTAATATTATATGGTTTTCTTTTAAATCATGTTTGTCATATCTAATTTTGATGTGAGTGTAGGGCTCACAAATAAACATAGATAAAACCATGACTTCACCAAGGCTTCAAAAGACATTATATCACCCATATTATATACAAGTCTAAATTATAAACTAATTATTAAAATTGGTCGAAATATCATTTCAAATATTTATTTAATTTTATATAAAATTTTTAAAAATTAAAATCTTTGAATATGTATATATTTTTAATTATTAAACTCATTGTTATAATTATTCTCTTTGAAATCATCTGGGCTTTCAATAGAGTAATATATCAAAGGTAAATTTTACTTTAATTACTTTTTCTGTTTTTGGTTGATGAAAATTGATAGAATAATAAATTTGTGAAAAACCACTTGAAGAAGATCAATAGCATCCTCCCAACATGATAAAAGCAGGCTAGATGTGAAGATTTCATTAGTTTTAATAAATTTCTCAATTTGTAACCTTAATTAACATAATCAATCGTTTATGCTTAAAAATAAAATAAAATAAAATAAATAATGAAATAAGTTGTTTGAAGCTAATTAATCATAAGAATAAGAATATATAAAATATGTACAACATTAAAATAAAAAATTTAAATTAATTTGGGAGCAGAAATAAAATTTAAAAACATAAATACATCAAATTAAAAATATTAATTAAATACACTACAATTGTCTATCAAAGTGTTGTCTTCAATTGTCAGTTAGTGTCGAGTTGACTTGTGATATCAACTCAATCAATAAATTTATTTATATATATAACTGATGAAGATAATAAATTGTGCGTATTAAAATAAAAATGTATAAAATATAATAAAAATAAAGTTTTGGCTGAGTGATAAATTCAAGATTTTATTTCAAATCCCATCATATTCATATTTTTATTGATTTTTTTGACATAAAAAGATTAAAACATCCTCAAATTTATTTGAATTATAGAATGATATTTTCGTAATTTCTCGATTAAATTGGTGTTCGATTGACTCATGATATTAACTCAATCAATGATTAAATTTTGTTAAACAAAAGAGATTTCTATTTTCGAATTGAATTTTTATTTAATAGCTTCAACAATCTTGAACTACCCATAAAGAGATTTCTTTTAATTCATGTGTAATAAATATATTTTTTTGAAAAATCTCAATATAGATTCTGATCATATCTATTCTTTTTTTTTTTAGATAATGTCTAGAACTATCCATAACTCAGTTCCAATCCATAAATAAGAGAATAATGCACTTTTTAGCACACTCGAACTCATGTTCTCCTGCATCGTGTTGTTTATACCAATCGGGCTAATACTCAATCGATAATAAATAATTTTTTTAAAATGTGATGAAATAGTGACTTTGGAATTTTATATAGCTTGGGATCACAAATCCAAATAATACAGGAAAATAACAAAAAAAGGAAAACAAAAACCATGTACGGTAGACAATTGATCCATGACCATTGACAATAAATAGAATGAGTGGGGTATGCTCATTGACATTACCTCCCCATTATTGGATATTCCAAAGTGTTTTTCTCTTTCCTTCATTATTGTAGCCAATTTTTACCATGTGAGGATTAACCCTTTCTCAACTTTCTTAATTACACAAGGCCTTTATTTACTTATTTACTTATGAGTAAACGTTGTTTGATAAAAAAAAAAAACTATAAAATTAAATATTAAATTTAAGTTATAAAATCTATTTGGTGTATTACTTAAAATTAATTTTGAAAAATAATTATACTATTTATTAATTATAGTTTTTAAAAATAAGGATAAAGGATAATGGTGAAAAATAAAATAAAATAAAAATAATTGAAAATATGTTTACATTAAGTGTATGTTTGGATAAATGTAAGGGTAAATTACTAAAATAGTCACTTTTGTTTACATTTTAGTTACTTATGTTTGAAATATTACATTTTAGTCACTTACGTTATCACGTTATAACATTTTAGTCACTGAGCTATTAATTTCAATTAACAGTATAACGATAAGCTGATGTGACATGTTAAATCATCTTTCAAATAAAAATTTTAGGGTGATTTGTAAAACGGATCCCCATATTTTTTCGTTTTTAGCAATTTAATTTAAATTTTTTTATGTTCTTTTAACTTTCCTTTATTTTTCATTCTCTTCTGCTTCTCCATCTGTTTCCCTCCCTTCCCCATTTCTTTTAATGTTATTTTTCTATATTTTCTATTTGTTAAAACTAGTCCCTATATATATATATATATATATATATATATATATATATATATATATATATATATATTTAAACAATTTAATTTTTTCAACGAGCGAGTTTGTGAACTTGTTTTGCTAAACTGTGAGAAGGAAAGAAAATGAATTATTTTACTTTTATTTTTTTATTTTAACAGTTCATAAATAATATATAATAACAAAATTAAATCACAACAAATTAAAATTATAGAAAAATATCAATATTCTATATAAAATAATAATTAAAATGTTAACCAATAATATGTTGGTATGTTCTTTTTTTTAATAAGCTTATTTGATCAAAGTAAATGTAATGGCCTGAATTTTCAGTAGTGTCAGAGCAGTGATTCAAGATCACTAAATCCAACAAATGAGTAGAAAATATTATTAATTGACTGAGTATAAGTTAAATGTGAAGTTAGGAAAATTTTTAAAATAGTGAATAGTGTACTAGAAATAAATATTAAAATAATTAGAATAAAAAACGAGGTATCGAGACCTTGGAAATTTTAAAACGAGCCATAAATATTTTTATAAATATATGGAGTGTTAATAAGTTATTATTAAATTTTCGTCAAGAAATTTTAAAGTTCCGATAGTTAATTGAACAAAAAGGACTAAATTGTAACAAATGCAAAATCATGAGAAATGATTAAATAGCTTAAATGATAAAACAAAGAGGGTTTAAAAGGCAAATAGACCCAAGGTCTATTTGGGATGGACGGCAATGGCATGAAATCAGCGAGAAAATAAGGAGAATTACGGGCAAAATTGGAATATTACAAAATTTACTTAATAACGCTAGGATTAAAGTGGAATTATCTAGATTTCTCTTTATTTTTCTGCATTCTCATCAGCAAAGACACCATAGAAGGGTTTCCTTAAGCTAGTTTTTCATTTTTTTTATTGCAAGTAAGTTCAATTCTTGATTATTTCTTGAAATTTTTGTGTTTTTGTGACTTTTACAACTAGGTCCACTTGTTGAATTCATTAGTTTTTGATTCTATGAAAGAAATTTGAAAGTTTCCATGAATACGTGCTGGAAGTATATGATGATTTAGCATGGAATTAGAGCTTTAAATTGTTTATATACTGATTTTATTGAAAGAATTGAATAGAAAGTGAATGTTTGGAACCTAATTGTAAAAGAGTTTGAAGTTAGGGTTTTATGTGGAAATTCTGAATTTCAGTAGTTTTGAAATAACTTATAATGTCTAGGTAAAGTATTAATTGAGAAAAATTAGCTTAATTGAGGGGTTAATTGAGCAAGTACTGAATTGTATGAACTGTGAAATTTGTGGCAAAATAGAAATCAACATTTTGCACTAAAATAGTTTTGGACAGCAGCAATAGTCTAACTTTGAAAAATCACCAAAAATTGTAGAAATTGAATTAGAGGATTAATAGAATATGAAATTAAATATTATTGAGTCTTGTTTCTTATAGAAGAAACGATGTAAGCAATGGAATTATAAATCATGAGATATAATAAATTTTGTGAGATAAGGTCAGAATGATTTCGGGCTCCCCTATTTTGACTTCGGAAAATCATAAAAAATTGGATAAAAATAACTAGGGGCTTAAATATATATTTTTAAAATCTTGAATGAACCTATGTTCAAGAGAAATAAACAGTAACATAATCCAAATCCCGTATGAAGAGATAATTAATTTTTAGCGAAGAAGGGTCGGAACTGTCAAATAGCAGAACATGGGTGACTTTAAAGAATAAATTGTACTTATTTGCTAAACCAAAAATTTTAAAAATTTTATGGTAAGAAGATATGTGAGTCTAGTTTAGGAAAAATTAACGGATCCTAATTTGAAGTTCCGTAGCCGAAGATAAAAATAATTTTGTGACTATGACACAGATGGACAACATTGAATATACATAAGTAAATAGTGAAGTTATAGATAATGTTAGTTATAAGCGGGTTATAAACATTAAGGATGTGAAATAGAGTGAAGGTGAAGTCAGTAATGATAAGTGAATGGTTTTACAAGGATAGATCCAAAACCCGAAGCAAGTCGAGGAAAAGAAAAAGTAGCTGATTACTCCCTAAACTTTCACAAATTTTGCAAATCGACCCAGGTAAGTTCATATGGCTGAAATTTAATGATTAAATGCTAATTTCATAAATTATATAATTTATAATGAGATATATTTATTGATGAATTGAGAATAAAATAACAATGCGAAAACAGAATAAATGATCAAATTGAGCGGAACATCGGATTTGAGTACTTCTGATCAGTGACAAGTGATAAGTGGTAGCCTCAACTGCACTTATCTGATCAGTGATAAGTGACAAGTGATAAATGTGATCCGTGTAAGACCGTGGCAGGGCTATGGCTTTGGGAAGTGATAAGTGATCGTACGCAAGACCACAGTTATACTATGGCAAAGTGGAAGTGAAGTACTCAATTTTCCCTAATCGTTCCCTAATTCAATTAAGAATGGTAAGTGACAAATGGACCCAAAAGAATTAAAGTAAATGGATAAGTGGTAGTGAGTTTATACAAGGGAATCGCATGAGTCTAATGATCATGAAACACAACATTACAGAAGCCTTTAGGGGATCAGAATCTAAAGAGATTAATCAGGCCAAGGGTTTCCATGATGAAATTGAAAAACGTTTTGCTAAAAACAATAAGGTTGAGATGACATCATGATAAGTCATAATTTATACATATTTTTATCCCATGCTTAACTCATTTTTGGATGAATTATCATTAGATTTGTGGAATTTGATGCTCCTAATCCTTTAATTTTATTTCTTATACTTAGGTGAGCATATGAAAGTAAAAAAAGTGAGAAACGGGCCAAAAAAGAGAAAATGGGTCAACGTGGGAAATCAACATGGCCTAGACTTCCTCACACGGGTAGATCACACGCCGTGCCTATTTAGCAGACTTGAACACGGCCTAAGCCACCCCACACGGGCGTGTCTATTTAACAGTCTTGAACACGGTTTGAAGCACTTGCACATGGGCATGGCACACGGTCGTGTCCCTATCGAGCCCAAGTCTAGTTCTATTCAGAAAAGGGAACTTTTGAGGGTTTGAAAGCATTCTAAAGTCTATTTAAACACCCTAGAGAAGGATTGAAGGAGGACACACAGAGTAGGAAGCAAGGAATTACTCGAAGAAAGCCAATTGATCCATCTCAGAAGCCGGATTTTCCTTCAAGACTGAAGATCTCCCTTCAATTTCCTTCAGGGTTTTTGGGTTTTCTTTATGTTTTGTTATTATTATTCTTCTAAGATTTTTTCTTTCACAATTATGAACTAAATCCCTTAAATACCTAAGGGGGATGAAACCTAAGACGAATCTTGTTAATATTTTCTGAATTATATGATAAATACTTGATTTATTCTTAATTATGTGTTCTTAATTCTTGTTTTAATATTCCAGAATATTGACTCAAGTATTGATGTGCTTATTCAGAAGAGCAAAAGTCCCTGTCTAAGAGTAGATCTAGCATAATTAAGAGGAGTTGATTGTACCCCTAGATATAGGGCGACATAATTTTGTCGGATTAGGGTGAAACCTAATAAATGAATCCATAGATCGAGTTAATACAATACTAGGGGTTTTAATTAGAAAGAGATTTCAATTAATCAACCTAGGGTTAGACGTTGTTAGTCTCAAGAGAGATAATAATATAAATTAGAGATTTCTACGGATCAAGTCAAGTGAATAAATCGTCTAGTTTAGAGTCAATTAACAAGTGAAGTCTAGGTGGAATCTTCCTTGGGTGTTATCTAAATCAATCAGTTTTCCCAAAAAATTTTCCCCAATTTACTTTCTGTGCATTCTTAGTTTAGTTAATTAGTTTAGACAAAACAAATCCCCTTATTTTTAGGCTAAATAATAAAAAGAAGTTTAATACTAGTACTTTTAGTTCCTGTGGGTTCAACATCCGGTCTTGCTATAAACTATACTACTGTTCGATAGGTGCGCTTGCCTTCATCGTGATAACAGTTAGTTTTAAAGTACGATCAATCATAAATTTACTTATCACGAAGCATATCACATCACTTCTTACTTCTTTGATGTCTATGAAGTATAAAAGTTAAGGAAACGTAAGGGAGTACATTATGAAGATGTTCCATATTTCTTCAAGACTTAAGACACTTAAGATCGAGATTTCTAAGGAATTGCTTGTTCTTATGGTTTTGGTATCACTTCCTACACAGTTTAATCAATTTAAAATTATTTATAACTTTCAAAAGGGGAAATGGACCTTAAAGGAGCTCATTTCTCATTGTGTGCAACAGGAAGAAATGTTGAAGCGTGATAAGTCTGAAAGTGCTCATTTGGCCAATGTCCCTATAGACAAGGGCAAGAAAAGAAAATATCAGAATGAAGCTGTTAAGGGTCCAGCTCAAAAGAAACAACAACAAGCTACAAAGAGTTGTTTCTTTTGTAACAAGTCTGGAAACGTAAAGAAAGATTGTACCAAATATCATGCTTGGCATGCAAAGAAAGGTATAATTCTTAATTTGGTCTGTTTTGAGATTAATTTAGCTTCAGTACCTAGAAACGATGGATAGATTCTGATGCTACTACTAACATAAGTGTTTCTATAAAAGGTTGCCTGAGTTACCGAAAGCCAAGTGATGGTGAAAGATACATCTTTGTGGGCGATGAAAAATCAATAGAAGTGGAAGCGATTGGGCATTTTAGGTTGTTATTATAAGCTGGTTTTTATTTGGATTTAAAAGACACTTTTATTGTACCGCCATTTGGACAGAATTTAGTTTTTGTTTCTTCGTTGGACAAATTTGGATATTATTGTTCATTTGGAAACAATCAATTTAATTTGTCTTTAAATTCAAATGTTATTGGAATTGGTTATTTAAATACTTATGACAACTTTTATTTGCTAGAAACAGTTGCATCCTATAATGAAACCTTACATATGGAATCACGTGGTATTAAACGTAAATTAAATAAGTAAAATTTAGCATCATTATGGCATAGGAGCTTAGGTCATATCTCAAAAGTTAGAGTTCAACGCCTTGTGTCTGATGGTACTTAGAGTCCATTGACTTCATAGACTTTGATGTCTGTGTTGATTGCATTAAGGGAAAATAGACCAAAACCAGGAGATTGGGTGCCAATAGATCTTCAGACGTCTTAGAATTAATTCATACAAATATTTGTGGGCCATTCCCTACGGCATCCTGGAACGGTCAATAATATTTCATAACATTCATAGACGATTACTCACGTTATGGGTACCTATATCTCATTCATGAGAAATCTCAGTCTTTGGACATGTTCAAAGCTTATAAAGCTGAAACTGATAATCAACTCAACAAAATGATTAAAAACGTTAGATCTGATCGTGTTGGTGAGTACTACGGTAGATATGATGGCTCAGGTGAATAATGTCTAGGACCATTTGCAAAATTCATAGAGGAATGCAGTATTGTCCTACAGTACACAATGTAGTTGAAAGACGAAACAGAACTCTTAAGGATATGGTCATTCCACCTTACCTGAGTCCCTCTGGGGAGAAGCATTAAAGAAAGCAGCTTACATTTTGAATAGAGTACCCAATAAAGTAGTTGCAAAAACTTCTTATGAGCTTTGGATAGGTCAAAAGCCTAGTCTAAAGCACTTTCACATTTAGGGATGTCTAACTGAGACAAGGCCTTATAGGCCACATGAAAAGAAATTGGATTCCAAAACAATAAGCAGTTACTTTATTGGTTATTCTGAGCGATTTATGGGCTATAAATTTTATGATCCCATAATAAGGAATATTTTTGAGACAGGAATTGTAACATTTTTTGAGGATGTTGAGTTTGGGGGGAGAAATAAGGTTAGAGACATTGCTTTTGAGGAGGAATTGGATTTTAACTCAATTCCTACATCACTTTTGTTGATGTTCAGGTTCTTATACCTATCATTGATCAAGAAGTGAATCCAGAACCTCTACAAAACAATGTTGAACAACTCCCAATTCAAAATGAGATAATTGTTCCAGAAGAACAAACTCAACAACCTCAAGAACAAGTGTCATTAATAAGGTCCACAAGAGAAGGAAGAAATGCTATTCTAGATGATTATATTGTATTTCTCCAAGAACTTGAGGATGATAATGGAATGATGGAAGATGATACAATCAACTTTCATCAAGCCATGAAAAGTTCTAATTCTCAAAAGTGGATTGATGCCATGGAAGATGAGTATAAATCTATGCAAGATAATAAAGTTTGGGAACTTGTCCCATTACTTGAAGGTGCAAAACCAATTGGTTGTAAATGGATATTTAAAACCAAGAGAGATACAAATGGTAATGTGGAGAGGTATAAGGCGCGTCTTCTGGCTAAAGGATATATTCAAAACAAAGGTATTAATTTTACAGAGACTTTCTCTCCAGTTTTAACGAAAGACTCCTTCAGGATAATCATGGCGCTTGTTGCTCATTTTGATCTTGAGTTACATCAAATGGATGTTAAGACTGTGTTTCTTAATGGCGGTATTGAAGAAACAATTTATATGGTGCAATCAGAAAATTTTGAGTCGGAAGACTCAAAGAATATGGTTTGTAAATTGACAAAATCCATCTATGGACTCAAACAAGCTTCCCATCAATGGTATCACAAGTTTCATTAAATAAATGTTTCGTTTGGTTTTGAGATTAATATTGCTGATGATTGTGTGTATCACAAATTCAATATGAATAAGTACATATTTTTGGTTCTATATGTTGATGACATTTTGCTTGCCGCTAATGATATAGGCTTATTACACGAAACTAAGAGATTATTATCTAAACATTTTGAGATGAAAGATTTTGGGGACGCCTCTTTTGTTTTAGGAATTCAGATACATCGAGATCGATCTCGAGGTATTCTTGGATTATCACAAAAGAGCTATATCAATAAAGTACTCAAAAGGTTTGGCATACAGAGTTGTAGACCAGGTGACACCCCTGTCGCTAAAGGAGACAAATTTAGTCTTACTCAATGCTCTAAAAGTAACCTTGAAATTCAAGAAATGCAAAATATTCCCTATGCATAAACTGTTGGGACTTTAATGCATGTTCAAGTTTGTACGTGTCTGAACATTGCGTATATTGTTGGGATGTTAGGTAGATACTTAAGCAACCCTGGTATAGACCATTGGATAGTAGCCAAAAGGTTATGAGATATCTTCAGAGAACAAAAGATTACACGCTTACTTATAAGAGATCAGATCCTTTGGAGGTCATAGGGTATTCTGATTCTGATTTCACTGGATGCCAAGATAGTAGGAAATCTACATCAGGCTATATTTACCTGTTAGCTAGAGAAGCTGTATTTTGGAAAAGTGTCAAATAGACACTTATAGCTTTGTCCACTATGGCAGCGGAGTTTGTAGCATGCTATGAGGCATCAACCATAGAATATGGTTGCAGAACTTTGTCACTGTAGCGATGTAAAAATTTTAGTTTCGGTCACTAATTGTGGCAATTTATTGAAAATTTGAAAACTTGAAGTTTGATTCTAAAATAAAGAGGGAGTCGCCACCGATCCTTTTTCCTAGGTGTGATCGGACACCTATTAGACTCCTTTATTTTTGAAATGAAAAGAAGGCTGAGTTTAGGTCTACGTTAAAAGCCAGAGAAAAATTAGGGTTCGGGAGTCGGTTACGCGCGAGGAAGCTATTAGCACCCTCGCGACGCCCAAAATTGGTATCTCATAAACACGTGTTGTCTTGATTTTCAAAAATACGAGTTCAATATAAAATTTAGTCGTGATTAAAAAAAAACGAGAAGTTTGATTTATTCCGGTTTTTGAGAAGGATATATCGCTTTAACACGCGTCAATTGACGTTCATCCAACATAGCGATGAACTCGATGACTTAATGTTAAATCGGTATATTGCCTTGATTATTGGAATTAATTAGCAAAATAAGAATGTAATTTTTGAAGCAATGTAAAACAAGATTAATATGGAATAAAAGTAAAAGGGTAAAATACGTTGGAGCAAAGAACATACATGACAATAAAAATACTAGCCATGTTTGCAAGATTAAATATAATAATAACGTCGAAGACCAGACAACAACGAAAACACACAAAAATATTAAGAGTATATACACAACAAAAATATATATATGTACATGTACATGATCTAATATGAAAAATATAATATAGTATTAGAAATACATATATGACATATAAAAAAATATGATATCGAAAAATATATATATATACATATAAAAATAAGCTAAAACTTTAATATTTTACATGATGTGTACACATGGGAAGAGAAACCTATTACAATATTATACAACATATATACTCATATATACTAGAGATATACACATACATATGCTAAAAATTAACAACAATAGTAATAAAGATAATATAGCAATGTACATAAGAAAACAAAAACATAAATAGAATACAACTAATAACACTAATATATATGTATATATATGCTAATATATATAATACCTAACTACAATGCTAAGGACATATTAATATTAATAATAATACTAATGTTACATAAAGTAATACTTATATATACATTAACGATATATATATACATAATAAAATACATGGGTAATACAATATTCAACATATACATAACATATAATAAAATAATAATATATATAATAAATAATATTGCATACATAACAAACATATATTATAATAACAATAAGGATCATAAGAATATTGAAATATAAACACAAATATAGCATTAAAACATTAAAATAAAATAACTAGAAAAACTAAATACAAATACATGCATACATATAATTATACATTAATATATATATAATAAATACATTTAATATGATAAATATAAAAATTAAAATCGATAAATAACAAAAATGATAGTGAGTAAATTGAAAATAAGACAATAAATTGAAGAAGAGGACTACTTTGAATTAAATAACAAAGTTCTGGGCAAAATTTTAAAAGAGAATAAATGGAAAAGGGCTGAATTGCACACTCGAACAGACTGAAGGAACCAAATTAGATAATAAACCAGCTTCCTAAAACGCAGTGCAGTGAGAGGGATCGATTTGAAATCGATGAAAAATTACAGGGCTGAATTAAAAACGAAAAGAAAACTTGATCGCACAATATCAGAAAAGCGGAAGGGCTAAACTCGCAATTTGCCCTTCTGCTTAAAAACACGCGGATCTTCAGGTGGATCGGGTCGGGTCTCGGGGCGGTCATCCAGAACGGCGTCGTCTTTGGGTCAGGGGCCTGGGTACGAAACGGTGCCATTTCGTGAGGCTATAAAAGCCAAAATCATTTCAAAAAAAATCATTTCTTCCTGGGTTTAAAAAAAAAACAGAAGAGGGGACTCCCTTCTTCTCTCTGGGTCTCAGTCTCCGCCGCAGAGGGTCGATCGTCCTCCGCATGCGCCACGCACACGCCGGTCACCGTGAGCGGTGGCCGAAAATTGCCGAAGGTATGTTTTTTTGTTTTTTATTTATTTTGTATTTAATGTATATATTTGTATAGATCGATAGGCTTAAAAAAAAAACCAAAAATAAAATAAAAGTTAAACAATGAAAAAGAAGAAAATCACCTTTAATCTTTGATATATTTTGGCTTTTGATCCTCTGATTCGTGTTATATTCCTATCTTATCTTTTGAAATACTGTCTACATATACTTTTAAACTATTCTTTTCTTGATGGTAAAAAGAAATTTAAGAGAAAAAAGAACCCTCCTTCTTTTTACATCTTTCTTGCTATATATAGTCGAATGATATTATCATATTTTTCTTCTGTCCTTTGCCTTTTCTCTTTGCTTGCAGTGCGAGTAGACGATGGTGGAGCAGGTCTGTGTGCCAGAGGCATGGGGCACTTGTCGGAGGGCGGTGGGGGGGGTTGCGCGCCGGGGGCAAGTGGGAGGCTAGGCGGTGATGGGATTTGGGGCTAGGGTTGTTGGGTGTTTTCCTGATTTGGGCCTTGGGTTGTTTTGGGCTTAGGGTTAGGTGTTGGGCTGGTTGGTTAAAATGGGTTAAAGGATTTGTTGGGTTTAGCTTGTTGGGTCTGTTTGGGTTAGTGGGTTTTAGGGTTATTGGTTTAGTTAGTTGGGTTAGCTGATTAGGTATTATTTGGGCTGATTGGGTCTGGTAGTTTAGGTTAGTGGGTAGGGTTAAAGGATTTAATATATTGGGGTGTTAGGGTTATTTTGTATCTGGGCCAAAATTGGCCTGTAACAGTCACAGGGTTGCCAATTTTGGAGAATATAGAAAGACCACTCAAATTATTTTATGCCAATAAGTCAGTAGTGCTGTATTCCAATAACATGAGTTTATCTAAGTCAAAGCATATTGACATAAAGTTTCTAGTTGTAAAAGAAAGAGTGCAAAATGGTCAAATATCCATAAAGCACATTGGGACAAACTCTATGATAGCGAAGCCGCTCACAAAAGGTTTACCACCCAAGGTCTTTCATGAGCACACTGCTCATATGGGTGTTACATTATTTGAGGATATTATGATTTAGTGGGAGTTTATATTTTATTTGTTTTATATTTGTTTTCAAACATTTATGTATTTGGTTATTTTCTGATTAGAAATAAAGTATTCAGTTTATTCATTATGTTTATTATTTTGGTACTGACCTCACTTAAGCTTAAAGAGGACCAGTGGGAAATAGACATGTTTAGATCATATTGCATATAATTTCCATGCTACACATCCATACTTGATCTATGTCATTTGATTGTGTTAATATACTTGATCATCATGGATGGATTTAGTTACGATATATGTAACGAAAGTCGCCTTGGTTCTATGTTAACATAATCAATGGATGAGATTGTTTGGAATACTTTTTGGATATGATAGTAAAATTTTGAGCTGATAAGGTTATATAATGACATGTAATTATAGAGTAATTAGTATATATATGTGGTCCAAGTGGGAGATTGTTGGAAAATATGGACTTTACATATATAATAAGGGTAATTACATGTTATTATTTACTATTATGATAGGTTAGCCCAAATTAGATCCCAAATTAAAAGTGATCTAATTTAGTTAAAATTTTATTGGGCTTTAATTAATAAATAAAGTATGGGTCAAATATGTGTAGATATTCTATAAATTGAATTCTAATCAAATTCTGATTAATGATGGGCTAATTGGAATTTGATTAGAACTAATATGCCAAGATTATAAAGATTAGGGTTATAGTCCCCAAATTATACCCAAGATATTTTTTCTAATATCCCATCATTTTGGAAGATCAAATCCCCAAGATCCGGTAAAACTTCAAGAAATTCATGGATTCAGGTACGCTTTCGCATCTAGTTTTGTTCTTGATTTATTCTTGATGATTTGACATGATAGATCTTGGTTTATTAAGTTTTATTTTAAATTTATTTTACAAATCTAACATCTTCGTCTATTGAGTTCACCACTTCCCGATAATAGTCTGTCTTCCAAAGTGTTCGAATTAGGACTTGGAGAACATCCAGTCTGTTGTTCTCTACAGCTGTTTGCAAAGCATTGCGATTCTCAATTGTAACATCTTGTATACATTGAGAACAAATCTCTAAAATTCTATCCAACATGCCATCATGATTTCCAGCTTCACTTATGAAGTGCAAGGGATTCTTACCGTTCTTTCCTTTGACACGAACAAGATCTTTATCCATTTCCAAGAAACGTAGAGCCATCTCTTTATGCCCTTGTTTAACTGCAATGTGAAATGGTCTCAAGCCCTGTTGGTTTAGCTTCCTAGCAAATGCTGGCCTTAAGTTCATCATTTCCATTGCAAACCTAATGCATCTTTCTTCTGCAGCAATGTGTAAAGGAGTGTCGATAAACTCCACCTCATCAAAGTGCCTCAAAACATTTCCATCTCTTTGAATTAAATTGTACAAATCAGTAACATTTCCTGTACGAGCTGCTGTTCTCAAACTTTCATCCATGTGAGGTGGAAGGACCAATTGACAGAAGAAAATTTGAAAGAGCTTAAGCCCACTTACAATGTGTTGACTAGAATGAGTGAAGACTAAGGTGGTCTGTGAAATGAAGTAGGTCTTTCACATGTTCATACTCCAAAGTTTAAAATAGGAAACATTTATCAAGAATTGTCTGCAGCTTTGTTTATAAAGAAAGCAGAAAAAGGAATCTTTCAAGTCCGCGTGCTTAGTATTTTAAAGAAAGTTACATTTGTCCAAATTTTAATTGATATTCGTACCCAGTAGGCTTTTTTATGAATCAACCCATTTTCTACAAATATCATATCACGTGTATTGGATAACTCTCGTGACACCATTTTATTTTATACCTTATATCATAATGATTTTTTTTATCACCAAATGAATTTTAGAAAACATTAAGAGAATATCAATTTTTTTAAAAAAAATCAATTAAAAACAAGAGTAGATATTAATTTTTTAATTACGCATTGATTAAATCATCTTATAAAAAAAATTAAAATACTTCAACTATAATTTATAGAGTCTACATTAAAGAATTGAGTTAGTATAGGAAAGGTTATAGCAATGGATGTTTAATCTTTTTGGTGCTGTGATCTAAGCCAACAAAGGAACAATAGAAAAGACAGAAATTGAGCAACAATATATATATATATATATATATATATATATATTATGTTTTTGAAGGTTTCATTAACCTGGAGTTATTATATTAAAAAACTTTTGGGTTTATGGATGGCTTCATACTTTAAGGTTAAAAAATTGTGTTCATCCATGTGATCTAGTTTTATCCAATGATAAAATTATGCCTTTTGTATGCCCATACTCCAAATGTAAACAAATAGCATCTACAATAAAATTATTTGTTGGAATGATTTTATAGCTATCAAGTTTCAATTAATGAGATCTGTTGAAACTTAACTTTTAATAAATAGTATAATTATATTTCGAAATTAATTTTAAATTATATAAATATATTTTAAATTTAATTCTCAAAAACTTAACTTTTTAATATTTAATTTTTCTATTTATCGAACAACGTTTAAGTATTGCACTCACACTCGTAAATAAATAAAGGCCTTGTGTAATTAAGAAAGTTGAGACTGGGTTACTCCTCACATGGTGGAATTGGCTACAATAATGAAGGAAGGAGAAAAACACCAAGGAATTAGGAATATCCAATAATTGGAAGGCAATGGCATACCTACACTGCTACACATACTATTTACTGTCAGTACACGTATTTTATTTTCTTCACTTTTTCTTGTTCTGCATTATTTGGATTTGTGAGTAAAACCAATACTACTTATTCATCAAACTCACTTGAAGAGAAGTGTATGAAGTATCATCTCTCGAAAGAGCACACAAACTCTTCGCAGGTATCACCTAAGGAGAAATGTAGAATTTTTAAATTACATTATCTTTTTTATCTTACCCATTATAAAATTTGGAGTTTAGAGATTAAGAAAAATGAAAAATAAAATTTTAATAATTTCTTTATTAGCACGAGTTATATTTAAAAAAATTATTTATTACACATCCAATAAAAGAGTTAATAAAAGATTTGAAAATTAAAAATTATTAAAAAAATTGTGTGCTATATTTTTCAGTTTCCACATGACGATCATCAAATTCTTGCTTATCCGTAGGTGGTGTATGCTGTACGATAAAGGCAATCTTTACTGCTAGTCTTTCTTCTTTTTTACTTTTGAATACTCTTCTCTTGTTTCTTTCATTGAAATAATGTTGGATTGTACTCTTGAATACCATTTAAATTTTTTTAGTTTAAATATTAAAATTATAACCATTTTAGTTATTTAATTTAATCAAATTATATAACTTGTTAATATATTTTTTAAGGATCTAAAGTTGAAACATAGTAAAATAATAAAATTTGGTTCAAAATTGTTGAAATTATAAAATAAAAATTCAATTCCAAAATAAAAATCTCTTTTGTTCAATTCTAATTGAATGGGTGTCACAAATCAATTGGACATCAATTCAATTAGGGAATTACGGAAATATTTTTTTATAATTAAAATAATTAATATTATTCGAAGGTATTTTAATCTTTTTATGCAAAAGTATCAATTAAAATATGAATATAATGGAATTTAAAGTAAGACTCATCTATAGATGAATTCAAAATTTTTACTCGATTCAATCGAACATTCACCCCTAAATATTACACCTTTTGAATCTTCATGTCGGTAAAGATCAAAGGGAGAATTTACCCTTTGTGAGTATGTGTGTTTTAGTGTTTCCTTTAATTGTGTGGCAAATTAAGTGCCTTTAATGACTTTTAAGCAGTCATATCCATTTTATTTACAAGTAGCTTGTATGAAGGAACTTTGTGGTCATGATCGGGAGATCCGAATTTAGCATATATACAGAGAAGGAAATCTTGTTTCAGATTTCTTGGCTCATATGGGATCTGATTCCGGCTTTGATCTAAGTTTACTACGAGAGCCACCTGGAAATGCTCTCTCAACTTCAACTATACTATGTGATGATATTGCTGGTTCTTTGCCCTAGCGCCTGTGCTCGTTTGTGGGTAATTAGTTGTTAAGGCTTTTGCCTCTTTCTTTTATTAAAAACAAAACAGCTTGGCACGATGCATCGACCTTAGCTAGTAAAAAACTTCAATCACTGAATTGCACAAAATTCTAACTTTAATTCAAATGCAACAAACAGAATTGTTCATCAATCCACAATATCAACAAATCTCAATTCAAACACAAAAATAACCGGAGAAAAAAATAGTTCAACCCATAAACATTGACCACAAAGGGAAATTTGAAACACTTACCACCATTCCTCTATCAGAAAGTCTTTCCCACATTCAACAACTAGAAATCAGAGCTCACCAAAATGCTTATTCTTTTCAATCTGAACCGACCCTACAACCACTTATTGCTCATGGTCATCTGCCTATAAACCCAGGAGCATTATTAACTTCTAAATCCAAAACACTAATATCAGCATCCAACCCTACAACGATAGTCTTATTGACTCATTTAAAATAGTTTCCTTTGTCAATCTATATTCCGTATTTGGTAATCTCCAATATGATTTCAGAATATAGGATAGCTGGAACAAGAACAGCAGCAAAGATGCAAAGGGAAACGACTTGTAGGAGGAGGAAGAACCTTCTTTTGGGTACAAACCTGTATATCATATAATAGGATGTCCTGTATAATGCCACGAGAGCTAGTACCGTTGCCAGCAGTAATTAGTAATGCTGATATAACGTTCGGAAAAGAACCCAGTCGCAAGATAGTATGGATACTGAAATGTGAGTGTCCGTATGGAAACAGCAACTAAAAGCATGTAACAGGTCCCAAACAAGGAAAGTGTTATGAGAATAAACAAGCTGATTGAACGGCTGGGTAGGAGATAGGCTGTTAAAACAGTTGCTGCCCAAAAGGTTAAAGTGTTGTATAACCAAAACATTGTGGACACGTCTAGTAAAATTTTTTAAATTTTCTTTTCCATCGGGTGGAGGACTTGGTGTGGTTGAACCTAAAGATGCGTCATACTTGAGTTGGGAATTTGAAATGTTATCAGGCTGCTTTGGAGGTTCCAAGGTGGCAGTGTATGTGGCTGTTATAATTAGCACTGTGACTACTAAAAATGTGTTACGCATCTCATATGGGATTCCCTTCTTTCCACGAATTGCTATTGTAGCAATTTTTTGAAGAACTGGCACCTTTCCTTTTAAAGGTTCGATGTGGAATGAAGAGATGGAGGTTTTGGGAAGCGAGGAAGAGGAACCACTCAAACCTCCCGCTTTGCTTATCATGTCTTTAATGGACTCCTTATAGTCCACTCTCCCTTCATCCAATGCGTATTGTGATGGGATATCAAGTGCAGTCAATCCCTCCGCATTTTTGGCATTGATATGGTCACCACACAAGCGTTCCAGCAATGCTTTTACCACCTGTTAATTAGAATATTCATATAAATAACCTTTTTTTATAATACATATTTACACATCAATAACTGATTTAATTAGGAAAATTAGCATATACCAGAGGTTTGTTTCTAATAGCTGCAACGTGCAGAACAGTGTTGCCATCAATGTTTGCCCAACTCAGTAGTTCTTTCTCCCAACGTTGGGCAGACTCATGTGGGCTTCTTATAAGCCACCCCACCAAGACTTGGAAAGCTTCAAACATGTCGTTGTTTACAGCAAGATGGAAAACAGTCTCGTCTCGAACAGTCACATCTTCAATAGCCTCAGGACAAACCTCAAGAAACTTGACCAAAAGATCTACATTTCCAGCACGAACAACATGATGCAAAGGAGTGAAGCCCTCCCTCCCTTTGACACGAACAAGGCCTTTGTCAAACCTGAGGAGTCGAAGCACTGCTTGAGTTCTATCATTTTGAAGAGCCAAGTGCATGGGGCTAAACCCAGCTTGGTTTAGCTTTCTTGCAAACGATGGCTTTAAGTTGATCATCTCCATCATAAAATCAATATGCCCTGCAGAGGCTGCTACATGCAAAGCAGTATGGAAAAAAGGTACATCATCGATACGCTGTAAAACATATGGATCATTCAGAATTAACTCATACAAGATGTTTATGTCTCCTGTTTGTGCAGCACCTATCATCCTCTCATCCATAGCAAGGTGCGGAAATTTGCACAATATAGAAATGGAGTGAAGAAAAGAGGCTTTAGCAGACGACATGATTATGTTAAGGATATAATGAAGTGTTTGATTAATTTTTCCAGGCGAAGTGTTTGACATTTTATAGCACTTAATTATTTTGGATTTATATGTGATGTCAGCCTCTACACGTAAACAGGTGAATGTCACCTGTTAGAAAGAAATAGTAATTATATTCATGTTTAATATATATTTTAATCTAATTTTTTTAATTTAATTTAATTTTAGTTAAAACGTTTACAAACATTTATTTAATCTAATTTCTCTAATATATTACATAAATTGGATTAGAGAATATATTGAATATGGATGAATACTGTATCATACTAATTTTATGTCTCAAAAATTTAATAAAGTGTCATTATTTTATTAGTGCTTAAAAAATCAAATTTTTTAAAATCATTCTAATATAAGCTATTCCCTTAATAATAATATTTGCTAGTGGTACTTCTACGAACAAGTTCAATGGTTGACAAATGGGTAAAATATTAAAAAAATATATTATTAGTGACTTAGTTTTTTTAGAACATTTGATAATTCATAAATAAAACAAATAATAATTTTTTGAATAAAAAAAGTTGTGAAAAATGATAAGTAGATAAGAACTACTTATCGCTTACAGCATGTTTGGATTAAAAAGAAGAAAAAATGAGGGAAAAGTAAGTAAAATGAGGGAAAGAAAATTTGTTTTCTTTGTTTAAGTTGTTTATTTTTTTATCTATCATTAGATTTTATATTTCACATTATTATCTCTTCTTTCTTTTTCTTTTTTTTAACTTGTAACAATCTTATTTTTATTTTCTATTTTTTAGGTTACTAGAAATATTTAATTTTAAATTTGTTTGATATATATTTTTTGAATTATTAGATCTCAATATTTATTTTAAAAATTTTTAACAATATTTTTTATTAACTATTTTGTTAAATTATTAGGAGTCATTCATTTGTAATTTGGTTAAGATATCTTTTTTTACAGTAACACCCCCTTACTCGTATTTGTCGCCGGAATAAGGTACAAGGCATTACTGGAGTTTACCGAATTAATTTTTCGGTATTAAAAGTTAAATACTATTCATTTACCAAAACATGTCATGACGTCCTTTAGATGGGCCTCCAAAGCCCAAAACATACTTCAGGACCAAACCGGGATTAAATCGAAACCATAGGGAATTTTTCACAAAGTCCCAAAGTTTTTTTTTTTTAATAAGCTCAACATAACCCCTTTATAAATATCCAACATTCCCTGAAATTTTAAAACCAAGACCAATCCAAACCAACCGATCCATTTTAATCAATTTGATACCAAATCATACTTCTATTATAATTATACCATTTAGCATATTCATCACTCTTTACTTTAATACATATTCATTAAACAAGTCTCAGTATTTATATAATCATCAAATCATATACATGCCATATAAATCAAAAAGGAAATTTACAAAAGCTATCGGAGATCATCTGGATAGAGTGATCCTCAGTGTTGATTCGATCCTTCATATTTTTTTCACCTCAATCTACAAGGGACATTAAATACACTCAAGTAAGCTTATAGAAGCTTAGTAAGTTCATAGGCATAAAAAATAAATCTTACCAAACATTCATACATCTATACAGTATACACAATTACTAAGTTCACCTGTCAACCACAATCATTGGTGAGTTCCCTTGTATAAACTCACTACCACTTATCCATTTACTTTAATTCTTTTGGGCCCATTTGTCACTTACCATTCTTAATCGAATTAGGGAACGGTTAGGGAAAATTGAGTACTTCACTTCCACTTTGCCATAGTATAACTATGGACTTGCGTACGATCACTTATCACTTCCCGAAGCCATAGCCCTGCCACGGTCTTACACGGATCACATTTATCACTTGTCACTGATCAGATAAGTGTAGCTAAAGCTACCACTTATCACTTGTCACTTATCACTGATCAGATAAGTGTAGTTGAGGCTACCACTTATCACTTGTCACTGATCAGAAGTACTCAAATCCGATGTTCCGCTCAGTTTGATCATTTATTCTATTTTCGCATTGTTATTTTATTCTCAATTCATCAATAAAAATATCTCATTATAAATTATATAATTTATGAAATTAACATTTAATCATTAAATTTCAGCCATATGAACTTACCTGGGTTGATTTGCAAAATTTGTGAAAGTTTAGGGATCAGCTACTTTTTCTTTTCCTCGACTTGCTTCGGGTTCCGGATCTATCCTTGTAAAACCATTCACTTATCAGTACTGACTTCACCTTCACTCTATTTCACATCCTTAATGTTTATAACTCGCTTATAACTAACATTATCTATAACTTCACTATTTATTTATGTATATTCAATGTTGTCCATCTGTGTCATAGTCACAAAATTATTTTTATCTTGGGCTACGGAACTTCAAATTAGGATCCGTTAATTTTTCCAGAAGCTAGACTCACATATCTTCTTACCATAAAATTTTTAAAATTTTTGGTTTAGCAAATAAGTACAGTTTATTCTTTAAAGTCACCCATGTTCTGCTATTTGACAGTTCAGACCCTTCTTCGCTAAAAATTAATTATCTCTTCATACGAAATTTGGATTATGTTAAGCATAAGCTCATTCAAGATTTTAAACATATATATTTAAGCTCCTAATTATTTTTCTCTAATTTTTTATGATTTTCCAAAGTCAAAATAGGGGAACCCGAAATCATTCTGACCTTATCTCACAAAATTTATTATATCTCATGATTTATAATTCCATTGCTTACATCGTTTCTTCTATAAGAAACTAGACTCAATAAAATTTAATTTCATATTCTATTAATTCTCTAATTCGATTTCTACAATTTTTGGTGATTTTTCAAAGTTAGACTATTGCTGCTGTCCAAAACTATTTTAATGCAAAATGTTTATTTCTATTTTGCCACAAATTTCACAGTTCATACAATTCAGTACTTGCTCAATTAACCCCTCAATTAAGCTAATTTTTCTCAATTAATACTTTACCTAGACATTATAAGTTATTTCAAAACTACTGAAATTCAGAATTTCCATATAAAACCCTAACTTCAAACTCTTTTACAATTAGGTTCCAAACATTCACTTTCTATTCAATTCTTTCAATAAAATTAGTATATAAACAATTTAAAGCTCTAATTCCATGCTAAATCATCATATACTTCCAGCACGTATTCATAGAAACTTTCAAATTTCTTTCATAGAATCAAAAACTAATGAATTCAACAAGTGGACCTAGTTGTAAAAGTCACAAAAACACAAAAATTTCAAGAAATAATCAAGAATTGAACTTACTTGCAATAAAAAAAATGAAAAACTAGCTTAAGGAAACCCTTCTGTGGTGTCTTTGCTGATGAGAATGCAGAAAAATAAAGAGAAATCTAGATAATTCCACTTTAATCCTAGCTTTATTAAGTAAATTTTGTAATATTCCAATTGTGCCATTAATTCTCCTTATTTTCTCGCTGATTTCATGCCCTTGCCGTCCATCCCAAATAGACCTTGGGTCTATTTTCCTTTTAAACCCTCTTTCTTTTATCATTTAAGCTATTTAATCATTTCTCATGATTTTGCATTTGTTACAATTTAGTCCTTTTTGTTCAATTAACTATCGGAACTTTAAAATTTCTTGACGAAACTTTAATAATAACTTATTAACACTCCATATATTTATAAAAAAATTTATGGCTCGTTTTAAAATTTTCAAGGTCTCGATACCTCGTTTTTTATTCTAATTATTTTAATATTTATTTCTAGTACACTATTCACTATTTTAAAAATTTTCCTAACTTCACATTTAACTTATACTCAGTCAATTAATAATATTTCAATTAATAATATTTTCTACTCATTTGTTGGATTTAGTGATCTTGAATCACTGTTCCGACACCACTGAAATTTCAGGCCATTACATTTACTTTGATCAAATAAGCTTATTAAAAGAATATACCAACATATTATTGGTTAACATTTTAATTATTATTTTATATAGAATATTGATATTTTTCTATAATTTTACTTTGTTGTGATTTAATTTTGTTATTATATATTATTTATGAACTATTAAAATAAAAAAAATAAAAGTAAAATAATTCATTTTCTTTCCATCTCACAGTTTAGCAAAATAAGTTCACAAGCTCGCCTCGTTCAAAAAAAATAAATTGTTTAAATATATATATATATATATATATATATATATATATATATATAGGGACTACTTTTAACAAATAGAAAATATAGAAAAACAACATTAAAAGAAATGGGGAAGGGAGGAAAACAGATGGAGAAGCAGAAGAGAATGAAAAATAAAGGAAAGTCAAAAGAACATAAAAAAATTTAAATTAAATTGCTAAAAACGAAAAAATATGGGGATCCGTTTTACAAATCACCCTAAAATTTTTATTTGAAAGATGATTTAACATGTCACATCAGCTTATTGTTATACTGTTAATTGAAATTAATAGCTCAGTGACTAAAATGTTATAACGTGATAACGTAAGTGACTAAAATGTAATATTTCAAACATAAATAACTAAATGTAAACAAAAGTGACTGTTTTAGTAATTTACCCTTACATTTATCCAAACATACGCTTAATGTAAACATTTTTTCAATTATTTTTATTTTATTTTATTTTTCACCATTATCCTTTATCCTTATTTTTAAAAACTATAATTAATAAATAGTATAATTATTTTTCAAAATTAATTTTAAGTAATACACCAAATAGATTTTATAACTTAAATTTAATATTTAATTTTATAGTTTTTTTTTTTATCAAACAACTTTTACTCATAAGTAAATAAGTAAATAAAGGCCTTGTGTAATTAAGAAAGTTGAGAAAGGGTTAATCCTCACATGGTAAAAATTGGCTACAATAATGAAGGAAAGAGAAAAACACTTTGGAATATCCAATAATGGGGAGGTAATGTCAATGAGCATACCCCACTCATTCTATTTATTGTCAATGGTCATGGATCAATTGTCTACCGTACATGGTTTTGTTTTCCTTTTTTGTTATTTTCCTGTATTATTTGGATTTGTGATCCCAAGCTATATAAAATTCCAAAGTCACTATTTCATCACATTTTAAAAAAATTATTTATTATCGATTGAGTATTAGCCCGATTGGTATAAACAACACGATGCAGGAGAACATGAGTTCGAGTGTGCTAAAAAGTGCATTATTCTCTTATTTATGGATTGGAACTGAGTTATGGATAGTTCTAGACATTATCTAAAAAAAAAAAGAATAGATATGATCAGAATCTATATTGAGATTTTTCAAAAAAATATATTTATTACACATGAATTAAAAGAAATCTCTTTATGGGTAGTTCAAGATTGTTGAAGCTATTAAATAAAAATTCAATTCGAAAATAGAAATCTCTTTTGTTTAACAAAATTTAATCATTGATTGAGTTAATATCATGAGTCAATCGAACACCATTTTAATCGAGAAATTACGAAAATATCATTCTATAATTCAAATAAATTATATTATTTGAGGATGTTTTAATATTTTTATGTCAAAAAAATCAATAAAAATATGAATATGATGGGATTTGAAATAAAATCTTGAATTTACCACTCAACCAAAATTTTTATTTTTATTATATTTTATACATTTTTATTTTAATAAGCACAATTTATTATCTTCATCAGTTATAGTGAATCTAATTGACAAGTCAACTTGAATTATATATATTAATGAATTTATTGATTGAGTTGATATTACAAGTCAACTTGACACTAATTGACAATTAAAAACAACACTTTGATAGATAGTTGTAGTGAATCTAATTAATATTTTTAATTTGATGTATTTATGTGTTTAAAATTTTTTTCCTCCTAAATTAATTTAATTTTTTTTAATGCCGTACATATTTTATATATTCTTATGATTAATTAACTTCAAACCATATGTTTCATTAGTTATTTTATTTTATTTTTAAGCATACATATGTGTTGCACATCTAAAGACGATTGATTACGTTAATTAAGGTTACAAATTGAGAAATTTATTAAAACTATTGAAATCTCACATCTAGCCTGCTTTTATCATGTTGGGAAGATGTTATTGATCTTCTTCAAGTTGTTTTCCACAAATATATTATTCTATCAATTTTCATCAACCAAAACAAAAAGAAAATGTAATTAAAGTAAAATTTACCTTTGATATATTACTCAATTAAAAACCCAGATGATTTCAAAGAGAATAATTATATCAATGAGTCTAATAATTAAAAATATATATTTTTTCAAAGATTTTAATTTTTAAAAATTTTATATAAAAATTAAATAAATATTATAAATGATATTTCGACCAGTTTTAATAATTAGTTTATAATTTAGACTTGTATATAATATGGGTGATATAATGTCTTGGTGAAGTCATGGCTTTATGGCTTTTTTATTTAAATAACTCAAATTTAATTAAGTATCAAAATGACCCTTTTTTTTAATTAAACATAAAAATAACTTGAAATCTACCGTAAAAGTTGGTGGAGCCAAATTATATACCGCCACCAACTTGCCACGTCAGCAGGGAACATAAAAAAATTAATTTTTTGGTGGAGCCATGTAGAATGACGCCACCTGTATAAATACCATGGAAATACTGCAAGTTCTAGAAAAATAGGGAACTTCAAAACAATTTTCCATTTTCTGGTGGAGCCAATTTAAATGGCGCCATCTCTGATTTTTTTTTTTTTACTTTTTTTTAACTTTTGTCTTTTTCTTTAATTTTTTTCTTTTTTTAAGTTTTATTTTTTTCTTATTTTATTTTGTTTACTTATTTTATTTATTTTTTGTTATTAATTTTAAAAAATTTGAAATGTATATTTGAAATGTTTTATAATATATGTTTTTTAAAATTTTAAATATTATTTTTAAATTTTTTTAAATTTTGAATATTATTTTTAAAATATTATTTTTTAAATATTAAATATATATTTTTAATAATATAAAATATTTAAATATTTTAAAGATATGAACTTTCAAATTTATTATTAGTTTTTTAATATTTTTAATATTATTTAATTTATTTTATAATATTTTAAATTATGAATTTTAAATTATTTTTAAAGATATTCGGCTTTTTAATAAAAATAACCCAAAAAAATTAATTAATTATCAAGACCCATTTTTTTAATTTGGCTCCATCAACTTTTACTGTAGATTTCAAGTCACTTTCGTGTTTAATTAAAAAAATGAGTTATTTTGATAATGAATTAAAATTTTTGTGTTATTTTTATAAAAAAGCTAAGATAGTCAAACCATTTTTTAAATTCTATTCAAAAGTTAAAAAATAATATTTTATTTAAAAAGTGAAATTTGAATTAATTAAAAAATAAAAAAATTAAGATTTATTTGTTAAAAAATGAATTTGTTTAAAAATATATACATTAAAAAGTAAAAATTTAAATTAAAAATTAAAAATATATATTATAACATCACATCATGTCAGTGATGTGACTAGCCATTTAAATATTAATTAAAAAAAAACCAATGTTATATAAGGGAGGTTTGGTCCTCTTTAGAAGAAAGAAAAGAGAGAAAAAAAAGGTTAAGTTAGTTACTTTTTTTATATTTTATAGTTATTGTAATATAATAATTAATTATATTGTATTTATGTGTTTTTTTATATTATGCAGATATCAAAACGTCTTCTAGAGATACGAATCACACTTCATCGAGGATCAACGAAACAGTAAAATAAATTATGAATTAAATAAAAAAATTATTTTAGCTTCCCTTTTTTTCTTGCTAAGCACTATTTTGCTCAACATGTTTTGATTGCATGAAAGTGATCTCTATTTAGTTATTATTATTCCTTTTTAACTATTTTCTTGCATGAAATTAATCTCTATGTGTTGGTTATATTTTTTTAATTTTAGTACACATTTATAAATTTATATATTAATTTTTTAATTTTAGTACACATTCATAAATTTATGTACTTAATATATATTTTTAATAGATAAAGACAAAAAAGATTTTCTTAATAGATTTAAAATGTTTAAAAACTTAAAGAAATTAAATATATTAAAAAATGTTATGTATAGCCAATTTTAAAATTTTAATATATTTAATATATTTTTAAAAAATTAAATATATTAAAAAATGTTAAGTATAACAAATATTAAAATTATAATATATTCAATATATTTTTTAAAAATATATTTTAAAATGTTAATATATTTAATATATTTTTTAATAGGAAAAGAGAAAAGTGATTTTTCAATATATTTAAAATTTTAAAAAACGTAAAAAAAATTTAAATATATTAAAATTTTAAATATGTTAAAAGAAAATGTTGAGTATAACCAATTTTAAATTTTTAATAACTGAATATATTTAAATATATTAAAGTTTTGAACATATTAAAAAAATTAAGTCTATATATTATATATAAGATAAAACTTCTCGAATGTAAGATAAATTTTCGAGTTTGAATATGCCTAGTTTATATTATATGTAAAACTCTATATATTATTATAGATATCAATTCAATAAAAATAATTTTTTTATTTTTATATTTACCCATACAATTATTTTTATGTACTTTTTGTTGTTATATAGTTGCCTTTAGTTTTAATGCTTAACTTGATTAATATTTTATGACAAATCTTCATTCTATTATTAATATATTATTACTTATTTAATTTAACTTAAATAAAAAATACTTAGAATGGCTACGTTGGTATAGTATAAGTGTGATGTTTTTGTTTTCTCAACCTTTCAATTCTAGTCTTCAATATATAAATTTATGTTTAAATTATATAGATAATTGATTTATCATATTTTTATAAAAAATTTACCATACAAGATGGTTATCGGGTTTTGAGGTCACGGTTTCATTTTCTCAAGTACGATCCAGACGAGCAGATCATGCCATACTTACAGATGGCATGTCTACAATCAATGTTGACACAGGAATGATTGAACTATCTTTCACTAGTGGCATGATGCAGTTGCAAATACTTTTGGCATCCAATTTCCAGTGGTCTTGAGACATACGTGCGACAATACATGTATGACGCCTTTCTAATTTTCGTATTTGCTACTGTTGAGTCTTTTGTATAAATGCAGCTCGAACTCGCCAACCACACCCATCGCCGGCTCTCCAACATTCCCCAACATATAATGTCGGTGTAGATTTGACAACCTTGTAATCAATCGACAACTTCATACTGTATTGTTTGATGGCAAATACACAGTCCCCTTATTCTCGAACTATTGCCCAACGAATAACTCCTCGAACTGTGAATTTATCGCCAATCTATGATTAGGTACTATATCGGCGTACTCAGGAAACTCGGATGCATGCGCTGCATCTGGATCTACGTTCAACATGTCGCCCCCAGATTCATTTCGTAAAATAATGCCACGACTTGGGTTACAGAATGAAGGACCGTGAACATCTTTAACCTCTTCCGGACCTTAATCATCGATATCGTCCGGAACCTCATCAATATCAGGGTCACTAAAATCTTCAACGTCTTGATCAGAATCTTCACCATTATTGGTCATTTCTCTGACATTTGCCTCTATGCTTATTATCACTTCTGGATGTATTTGTAAATGGGGATCGGGGGTAGGGTTGTTATACGAACTCCCACCATAATTAGAATTATTTTTGGGCATCTGTGATGTCCCTTCACATTCTAATTGGTCTGTCCATCCAACGTTAAGATCAAAGTCAAATTCGTGATGTTGACTTATTGGACCAACATTCTCAACAGGCTCTAAGTCTGCTAACTCGACAAATAATTCAACTGGTTAAGGGTTCTCACTCCCAGTCGGCCACCATATTTCCATCATAGTACCTGAGTCATCATCATCTAACAGCTGCATCTCACAAAATTTGAACGGATCTATAGAGACGGAAAACTTGTAAAATTATTTGGACATCGCCCTTCCATAACGGATAGCTATTTTCACACTGATTTTCCTTTTCATTTATGCTAGCTCCACATTTTTTCTGAATCGCAAACCTACTCTCTACCGACCTTGAAATATACAACCAACATCACCTTCTATAATTTCACCATAAAAAATAACATACACTAAAAACATCTTATTATTCATCTTGAATAAATTTTTTTAACTCTCCTAATTAACACAATAATTTCATCATTCTATATATGGTAGAGAACCAAGATCGTGGAGCCATTCTAAATGGCTCCACCAAATAAAATATTAATTCTTACAATTTTAAAATTAATTTAAAAAACGTTTGAATATCTTTAAAATTAATTTTAAAATTAATAATTTATAAAAATTATATTTAAAATTTAAAAAATATTTAAAATATTATAAAACAAATAATAAATTTGAAAAGTCATATCTTTAAAATATTTAAATGTTTTATATTATTAAAAATATATTTAATATTTAAAAATAATATTTAAATTTTTAAAAATAATTTAAAAATAATATTAAAATTAAAAAAATAATTTCAAATATATATTTAAAATTCAAAAAATATATATTATAAAACATTTCAAATATACATTTCAAGTTTTTTAAAATTAATAATAAATAAATAAATAAAATAAAAATAAATAAATAAATAAAGATAAAGACAAAAATAAAAAAAATGTCAGAGAAATGACAAAAGTTAAAAAAAAAGGTAAAAAATCAAATTAAAAAAATTCAGAAGCAGGGTGTCAGCATAGATTTCTAGTGTCACTAATTAAATTGGCTTGACCAGAAATTGGAAAATTGTTTATAAAGTTCCTCATTTTTTTCAAAATTTTTTAAATTATGATTTTTTAAATTGTTTTTAAAGATATTTAAACCTTTTTAAAAGAATTTTTATAAAAAAATTATTTAAAAATTTTAAATGTTTAAATATTATTAAAAATATATTTAATATTTAAAAATAATTTCAAATATATATTTTTAAAATTTATAAGAAATAATTTCAAAAATATATATTTAAAATTTAAAAATATATTTTTGAAATTATTTTATTTTGTTTAAAAATATATTTAATATTTAAAAATAATTTCAAAAATATATTTTTAAAATTTATAAGAAATAATTTCAAAAGTATATATTTAAAATTTAAAAAATATTTAAAAATAATATTTAAAATTTTAAATATATATATATTATAAAACATTTCAAATATACATTTCAAATTTTTAAAATTAATAAAAAATAAATAAACAAAATAAAATAAGAAAAAATATAAAACTTAAAAAAAGAAAAAAATTAAAGAAAAAGACAAAAGTTAAAAAAAAGTAAAAAAAATCAGTGGTGTCAGGTCTGGTGGCGCCATTTAAATTGGCTCCACCAGAAAATGGAAAATTATTTTGAAGTCCCCTATTTTTCCAGAACTTGCAATATTTTCATGGTATTTATACAAGTGGCGCCATCCTACATGGCTCAACTGAAAAATTAAATTTTTTATGCTCCCTGCTGACGTGGCAAGTTGGTGGCACCATATAATTTGGCTCTACCAACTTTTACTATAGATTTCAGGTCATTTTGGTGTTTAATTAAAATAGTGAGTCATTTTGATTGTAATAACCCAAATTTACCTGGGCCCATAAATAAATAAATAAATAAATAAATATAAAATAAAAAATAGTCCATTAATAAAGTCTATTTACAAAGCCCAAAGTTCGGTTACCTTTGAAGCCCAAAAGCCCATACCCGGTTACAACCCACACCGATTATACCACTACCCAGTACCCGTTACACCCTTAGCCCAAAATATACAAGGCCCGGATGGCCCAAATGGTTAGCAAAATACGAAAAGGCCTAGGGTTTCTGAAACCCTAGGCGCTACAGGAACACCAAAGGTCACAACCTTTCGTTTGGGTGCCGTTCCAGTGACTTTTCATCATCCTCTATCGACGACGTGACTTCGACCCCATATTGCGCCGTAATCAGTGCACGAATCAACGCCAATGCTTTCATCGCCAGATTTTCCGGCATTACCTGTAAAAGAGGAAAGAAAAACATCAGCGAACAAGGCAAGAAATTGAATAGGGATAAACCAACTTGTAAATAGAGGCTATAAAAGCCGAATCATTTCACTGTAACGGGAACCTTTTTTTTTACAGATAATAAAAAGGATACACACATATATAATAAAATACAGTAGTTTATCGAAGAACAGAGGTGATTCATTTTTTTTCTCTTTGTCTTTTGTCATGAAAATATGCATATGAAAAGCTAAAACAAATAAAAAGAGGATTACCTCTTGATTCGCTGAGAAAGGCAAAGTTTTAGGGTGCTGACTGCCGTATGCGACGGAGTCGAGGGCGGCGCGTGGGCGCGTGGGAGCCCGATGACGGAGGCACGACGGCGCTCCGAGGGTCTGCCCTCAATCCTCTTTCAGAGTTTTTTTTTTTTTTTTTGAAAAAACAGATTTAAAATGATTTCAGGGCTAAAATTTGGCTTATATAGCCTCTTATGTACGATGTCGTTTTGGTTTAACTCAAGCACAAAACGACGTCGTTTTAAGGCTTAGGATCCGCATGTTGACCCGATTACCCGGGGAGGATCAGCGTGTTTTTATAAAATGGGATAATTTCCCAATTGGTCCTTCCGTGTTTTCTATATTTTCAATCTCATTTTATTTTGTTAGAATTTGACCCTAACATTTTGATTTTATCTCAATTTAGTCCCAACTACTCCTTTGAGGCTTATTCTGGGAACGATGTCGTTTTGCGGATGAGGGATAATTTCCCAATGAGTCCCTCAAATTTTAACGCGCGTTCCAGAAGACCCAAAATTCTTTTTTTATTTTAAAATTAGCCCTAGAACTTTAGTTTTATTTCATTTTAATCCTTTTAAATATTTTTTTTGCATAATTTGTTAAATACCTTATATATTTATTTTTATAAATATTAGTTATATAAAATAATATATATTATCTTTTTTGTTTATATATTATCTATTATATTATTTTTATTATTATATTTATAAATTATATCATATTATATTTTTATTATATATCATTCCTTATATTTTTTTCATTTTTATACATTATGTATTATTATTCATTAATTGTATAAATTTTAAAATTTTAAATTATTATTAAATAATAGTATATATATTATCCTTATTTATATAATAGTATTCATATTTCATTATATTTTATTTATATATTTTATTACATATTATATTTTATTATATATTTTTTACTATATATATATTAATTATTTTACTATATTTTTATATGTAAAATTATTTATAATATCATATTTATTATTTTATACTTTATCTATCATATAGTTTATATCATTATATATTGTGTTTATAAATTTTATTGCATGTTATTTTTTACCATATATTATTCTATATATTACATTTATTCTATTATAAAACGTACACTATTTTATTACTTATTAATTATATATGTTTTTTTAAATTTTTATTATTAAATAAATATATGTAATATCAATATTTAGTACATTTTTCATATATTAAGTTATTATATCCTATAATATAATTTATATGTATATATCATTTTTTTAAAAAGGAGATACTCCTTTATCATTCTTATATTATTCTTAATATTTTTAATATATTTATTATTATCTTATTTAATTTACTTTTAATAAGTTAATAATTTACTTTTATTTTTTTGGTTTAGTAGGTTAAATTTTTATGGACTATTTGTTGTTTTATTTGTTTTTACATATTTGCATGAAAATTAATTATTTATATTGATTTAAGATACATTTGCATGAAATATTGTTATATATATGTATTATGCAATTTATATCATTGAATTCATTATACTCTACGTTGTATTTTGCATGTAACGATAATGTATGTATATTTATGTTATCTATAACCATGCATAAAATGATAATGTATATTGTGTAATTTATACTATTATTCATCATCCTTTATATTATATATGTATAGAATGTTAGAGTAAGTATTATGTAGGTTAATTTATATTGATCCTTGGTAATATGTTAAACACATCATTACTTTCAAAAAAATCATATCTCATTCAATTCAAAAAGGAATTTTAAAAAGTGAGGCAATGTTTTGATATTTAGGAAGTCGGAAAGTAGTGCCCTAACATGCTGGGTTGCGATTTCCCGTTTGTCTAAATATCTGAAATATCCTTTTAAACGAGTTTTACAAATCACAAGATGATTTCAGCTACGAAAGTTTAAAGATATCGTGTCCAATTATGCTGGATGTGATATTTGTACTCTTTTGAAGCGAAAGAATCTTGATTATTTTTAACTCAAAATATTACGGTTTTAAAGGAAATATCATTTCTAAATCCTTTCAAACTTTTGACATTAAGACAAAATTATTCAATTTGGTACCAATTTTGGGCGTTACGAGGGTGCTAATCCTTCCTTGTACGTAACCAACTCCCGAACCTGTTTTCTCTTAATTTCGTAGACCAAAACATTTTATAAAGTGATCCAATCACATTTTAAAAGGTTAGTGGCGACTCCCGTTTTTCAAAATCCCCTCCCAATTGAGTGGTTTCGACATTGATACTTAATTAAATTATTTGGGTTATTTTGATAAAAAAGCCTGACTTTATATATGTTTATTTGTGAGCCCAACACTCACATCAAAATTAGATATAACAAACATAATTTAAAAGAAAACCATATAATATTACTAGCAATGAGCAATTTTAAGAAAGGGGCTGGGGCCCCTACCAACCCTTTAAATTCACCTCTAATATGTATATTATTTATGTTCTGTAACTCAGAATTCAGTCATATTATCAATAATATTTCAATATGAAAAATTTACTTTTTAAAAAAATTATCTCAAACAAACTCATTTAGCTTGAATCAATTAAATTTAAAAAATTTAAATCAAATTAGAATAATAAAATAATACTCATTTACTCGATTTGATCTAGTACTCGCTTCTCAATATTACACCTTTTCAATCTTTATAGACCATAAAAGGAGAAGTTATTTTTGGTGTGTGTTTTTATTATCAATTGAGTATTAATTTGATTGGTATAAATACTATTGTCACTGTAAAAGAATATGAGTTCGAATATGAGTTCCTTTAAAAACAAAGTTTATTTTTTCCTTTTTTATAGAAATGAAAATAAGGAATATTGATATTTAAACTGCTAAAGAAAAACCACTATTTGAACATGTATAAATTAATATTGTACGCATAAAATTTATATTGAATAATATTTAATAGCAAGAAAAGTAAAATAATATATTGGTGAATCAAATTTATTAAATAATTTATAGTTGATAGTTATATACAGAATGGATGATATAATATTTGTGAAGTCTTCCCTTGGTTGACCATTAAAGGAGAAGTCACTGTTTTATGTTTTTTTGGTATTTATTAGTGATCCCTAGACACACATCAAAATTACATATCATACACATTGATTTAAAATTAAACTATATAATAATACACCTTTTGGGATCTTCCTATTGTTGACCATTAAAGGAGAAGTCATCCTCTTCTGTCTTTTGTCTCCTTTAATTCTGGGTCTAATTATGTCAAAACAAGGTTTTTTTTTTTTTTCCTTTTTTGGGTAGAAATTAAAATAAAGATTATTGTAATTTAAAATCCGATTCGATTCGAAAAATTTGATAAAATTTTTAAATTTTGATTTAAATAATTCGAGTTATTCCTTTGTTACAAAATGGATGATATAATATCTTCTGAAGTCTTCCCTTTGTTGACCATCAAAGGAGAAGTCATTGTTTTATGTTTTTTGGTATTTATTTGTGAGCCCTACATGTACGGGCCCAATTTCGCCCGGGCCTTTCAAAAAATAAATAAAAGAAAAACAACAATAAGATCCTACCCATTTGTTACAAACAGACCCAACCTAAACCCAAACCTAACCCAATTTCTACAGGCCCAATAGGCCCAAACGTTAAGCCAAATCAGAAACCCTAAGGTTTCTGAGACTTGTCCTAGCGCCGCAGCCTCCTTCTGTTGCCCACGTGCTCCGCCGATGAGACCAATGCCCAAGGCTCGGCCTTCCTGTCCCGTTGCACCGAAATAGCAACCTCCACCGTGTTGATAGGCCTGCGAATACACCAAAAAGGGAAAACAATAGACCAAAGCAAAGACGAAAACAGAACAAAGAAACAAAGCAGAGATAGGCATAGCATAGAATAGTGTAATCATTTTGTATTTTCGACTACAAAAGCCAAATAGAAACGAAATTGTAAGAAAAAAAAAGAGATCTTGGATACAAAAAAAAAAGCACGAATATTTGAAATACAAAAATCAGAAGGTAGATCTCGAAGAGCTTCTATTCTTTTTTTTCTTTTAAGTCTTTTCTGCTTGTTAGTTTTTAGATTTGATGTATATTTTGAGCATAAAAGGGGAAAACAGAACATTACCTTAATAAATACCCTGCAAGGTTTCTTCTTCTTCGTCGAAATCGGGCTATAGAAGGAGTCTAACGCGAGGAGAAATGGTTTTGAGGCTCGAACGCATCGATTGCCGTTCGCGGTGGTCGATCGGCTCCTAGGGGCTATTGAATTTCGGCTGAAGGGATAAAAGGGGGAGGTTAGGGTTTCGGTGCCTGCTTGGCTGAACAAAGGCCTGGTTTGGCCTTTATAATAAAGCAAAAACGGCGTTGCATAACCATTGTCCCACCGCTTAAAAAACGACGTCGGTTAGGACCAAAAGGTCCGACCCGATCCGGCCCTTAACCCCTGGGATCCGCGTGTTCTAGTGGTGAGGGGATATTTGCAATACCGACCCTCCCCTTTCGTGCCGCATTTTAATCAGCTCCTATTTGTATTTTTCTTTCTTTTAAATTATCCCCGCAACTTACGCGTGTTTTCATCTTAGTCCGTGCTTCAGCGTTGCGTTTTGGGAGTCTGGGTTATTTCCAGACTTGGTCCCTGCGTATTCGCATGTGTTGCGCGCTGATCCTCTTGTTATTTCGTCAGTTGATTTTGTTTATGATTTGTCTCTTTATTTTTAATTCCATTGTAATTAAGTCCTGTTTATTTATTCGTTTTATGGTTTATGGTCATTTTTCGACACGTTCAACATTTTATCCTTGCTTACTTATTTCTTTTCTTCTTTATATTATTAGTTATTTTAATGATCTGATTTCGTTTTTAATAATTTTTGTAATACTTATCACATATACCATTATATACATATATATTTTATATCAAAGTTAATTCTTACTTCATATATATATATATTATTAACCTTATGTTATTTGTTAAAGGTGACTTCTACTTTCTCTAAATTTATTCTTATATTTTATTACATAATCCTATATAATATACTTTCTAAATTATTATATATTCATTGACACTCATATTTAATCTATGTATATATTAATACACTTATTATTTTAATAAATTTTCATTTAAAACATTTTTTGTTTTATGATTTGTCAAGTATTTTCTTTATATAGATATGAAATGATTTTAGAAACTCCATCTCCATAATTTTAAAATTATAATTTTTGCATATTTCTTTATATTATATTATTTTTATGCTTTATATAGTCTTATTTAAATGTTGTGACATAAGGATATGTATCTACATTTGTGAATACTCGTATTTAATCTATATATTTTGTATATTTAGTTTTCTTATACATACAAGTATGTTCTTAGACTTACTATATAGTTTATAATAAAATTAATCTACCCCCATGCACATTACTATTCTTATGATATTTTACATATAATTACTTTTTAACCTACTATGTATATATATATATGTGTTAATACACTTGTTACTTTAATAGATTTTTTATTTAAAATACTTTTGCTTTGTGATTTATCGAGTATTTTCTCTCTCTATATATATGTGAAATAATTTTGGAAATTTCATTGTTTTTTTAAACTTATTATTGTTTGAGTATATATGCATATTATATCGCTTTTGTGTATATATAGGCTATTATTTTAAATGCTTTAATATAAGGATGTGTACAATTTTTAGATTATGTTAAAAATTTATATGTATTTTATTGTTAATCTCATATTTTTTTTAATAGATTTACATGCATATATGTTTTATAAATCATCATGTAGTTTGTCAATTTTTGAATGTACTTGTGTTTAAAATGTTTCGTATGCAATTTGATTCAAACTTTTATTTTATAATATCTATTTCAAAAATCATATATCCCTAGCCTTTATGCTAATTTGTCAACCTAGATTATGTGTACATTTATTCGTTATTATTTTAAAACTGTTTTATAGCACATTGGCTTTCATTCTATATACTTAGTTATCTTATTTATATTTTTTATAAAAAAAATTCTCATCTAATCAAATGCTGTGACTTGTGAAAAAATTCAAAATTCCACTAAAGTATATAAAAAATTCATAAAAATAGTAAAAAAAAAATTAAAAAAAGCATAAAACTCTAAAGAAATTAATAAAATTTTATAAGCACAAATTTCCTAAATTAAAATTAAATTTTTTAAAGTTCCGTATATTTATAGTTTAAAAATTATATCATTTTCAAAAATAGATTATGGATTTTTTAGGTTTTTTTAAAATATTTTTCTAAGTCTTAAGATTTTATTTTTTGCATTTTATGATTTCTTTTTTGGATTTTTAATGGTTTTTAAATTTTTATAATATTTTCTAAAATGTTTTAAATATTTTGATTGTGCGAGGTTTTGTGAATGAAGCGAAGGGTATCTTTATTGTGGTGAACTTTTAATTAGCTTACAATGAAGTGATTTATTAGGTCGTGTGATTTGCGGATAAGTGTTAAAAATGAAATGAATTGTTGAATTTGAAAACAATGGTGTAATATTGCAGGGATTTCCAACATTATCATAAATTTTAGTGAATTTAGAGACGAAATCAGAGGTCCACTGAGTTTTGTTCAAATTTAGGGATTTCATCGTCATATACGGTCGATTTGGATAGCTAGGATACAAAGCTTCAGGTCATTGATGTTCAAAAGGTTCGGTGGCCATGGTTATATGTTGATTTTGAGTTTATTGTTGCTCCATCAGTTGGTTGCACTAAAAAAAATGGGTATTACAGACGCTAAAAATCGTTACTAAAATTTTATTGTAGCAATAAAAGTTGTTGCGGGATTGTTGTGTACATCTTCGTTGTCTAAAATATATGCAACTCTACTCAATTACACATTATTTACTCTTAAATATGGTCTATTCAACTATCGATTTAAGCACATCAAACACAAATTAATAATCTAGAAAAATCAAACCAAGAATTAAGCACACATAATTGAGAACAATAAATTAAGTATTTATTGCATAAAATAAAAAACAAATGATAGAATCCATCATAGGGTTCATCTCCTTAGGTATTTAGAAAATTAGTTCAAGCTTGAAAATAAAAACATCCAAGATATAGTATAACCGAAAGAAATAAAGAAATAAAGAAATTCATGATAATCTCCTAAGAAATCAACTGAGAATCTTCAATCTTGACAGAAATTTGCTTCCAAATTGATTTCAATGGTATTTTTCGAGTTGTTTTCTTGAATATTTTATGATAACTCTCTCATATCTTCTTAATTTTGTCATATATTCATCTTAGAATGCCCCAAAAACTTAAAAATCATGATTTTACGTTGTTTGTGAGGCAATTACATGAAATCGACATGGCCTACTACACACCAGTGTGGGTCACACGACCGTATGGTTTGCTCATGTGAAATTTAGAAAATGCAAAAGATTCCCTATGCACTAGCTATTGGGAGTCTAATGTAAGCTCAAGTATGCATGCGTCCGGATATTGCATACATTGTTGGGATGTTAGACAGACATTTAAGCAACCCTGATATAAACCATTGGATAACAACCAAAAGGGTTATGAGGTATCTTTAGAGAACAAAATATTACATACTCACATATTGGATGTTTGATAAGTTAGAAAACATCAAGTATACAGACTCCAATTTTGATGGAATATTGATGCAAAAATTTGCCACTAGAGTGCAAATTGTGACAATAATTAGTAGTCTTTTATTCCAAAAACAATATAAGCACATCAAAGTTAAAGCACATAGACTTTAAGTTCATGATTGTTAAAATAAAAGTTCAGGGTGGTTAGATGTCTATAAAGTATATTGAGACAAACTCCATATTATGGATTCGTTTACTAAGGGACTAACACCCAAAGTTTTTTCATGAGCACACTGTTGATACGAGTGTAATGTCATTCACTACAGCAAAACAGTTTGCGGCATTTTGATAAGTGCAGCAAAAAATGCCGCTATAGATAACGCCGATAAATTTTGCATCATTTATGTGGAAAAGCGCCGCTATGGAATATGACTTTTAGCGGCGCTTTTCCACAAATGCCACTAAAAATATGACCTTTAACGGTGTTTGTGGGGCAAACGCCGCTAAAGAACATGACCTTTAGTGGCATTTTTAGTCAAAGCGCTAAAAGTCATGTTCTTTAGCTGTGCTTGTGGAAAAACGCCACTAACTTTAGCTGATTTTTACCAACCCATTTTCATTCATATAGAACCCAAATTGTCAACATAATTTCCTATAACATCAAATCCAACCAAAACTGCAAATCTAAATGATACTTCAAATCCAACGAAAGAAATATGTATATGATCTAAATTAATAAATGAAATAACAAAATATATTATATTCAAAAGTTATATTCTTAAAATTTTCTCACAATAAGAAAACAAATGTCTAAGATGGCGGATTCTGCGACTGCTGAAACATCTTTATCATATTTTGAAGCTGTAGCTAGAGTTCTCATATTTTCTGTTTACTTCTGCTTCCCTCGCTACTGTTTCCGCTTTAAGTTGTAGCTGGAGTTTTTCATATTTTCTTTGAGCCTTTGCTTCTCTCGATACTACCTCTACTTTAAGTTGAGCAATTTGCTCAACTGTGCTCGCTTGCATCTGAGCCATCTGGTCTCTTAACCTCTAAACTTCAGCTTGAGCTTGATTCCCCGAAGGTATGTATTGCTGCGAGTTGAATCCAAAATATTAGGTTGGGTTAACAAAAGATCCTTGAAATCGAATCCGACCATACCTTTCAGGACCCAAAACTTCAATAATAACTCAGTTATCAATGTCGTCAAGATTAACAGAACTATCACATGAAGCGATCACTTCATACTCTGCCATTTTATCCTTTAGTTTCTCCTAATAAATTAATCTAAGAATTAGAGATGAAATATATAATCAAAACAAATGCAACATAACTTAACATTATTTGCATTACAAACGACGAATTAAACCATTATAATTAAACATGATAAATATTTAAAATAATTCAATTTTTATTAAGTAAATATACCATAATTTCTGCAGCTTCAGTAGTCATAGGAGATCCATCTTTCTTTCTTTGTGTAATGTCAAAAAGCTGAAGGCATCCAACTTTTTGACCAGACAACAGTTCCTACAATATAGAAGGAAAAATATTATTTAGCAGAAAGTAATTAATATTTGACACAATTAATAAATTCAAAATACCTCGTCATCAGCTACACAAGCAAAACTTTCTGACCCAGCTGTGTGCGTGAATTTTTGTTTTTTTCCTACCTGTAGTTCTAACTCGCTCACGATCCTACCTTATGAAATTATTATTACTTATATAATAAATACTATAAACCGAAATAATCATAAGAGTTTGGAAGTACGTAATACCTATCCTTTCTTTGAATTCCAAAATCTAACTGCATCCTCCTATTGGTACCTTAGCATTCCCGGCAGGACATTTCTCAATTTCTCTTCGAGGCTTATATTTTTTTTAAAATATTCATTTTTTAAACCACTTTTATGGTCTCTCTATTTTTTTCCTATTACCTTCTTCACATAATTATCCGAGACCTCTAAAGCAAATCTCACCAGCAAATAATACAAGTTTAGAAAGTAAATATAAATGAAACTTAAACCAAAGTATTATAAATTACATTCACGTTATTACCTTAATATTATTGAGAGCTTGATTTTTGTTACTATCAGACATATGATGCCATGACTTGTAGTTGATAGGCAACAAATTGGTATTTCGTGCTATAATGCCCAAGTATCCTACTAAAAGTCAAGCTTCTGATCCAATAGGCTGACCATGACTATTTCTAGCTACTTTGACACGCTCGATAGAATTTAACTCATATAAATCTTTTAATAGCACACGTCCTCGAGTTTTGCGCCTCCTACCACTTTCAGCTAAAAAAATGATATATTATAATATAAGAATTTGAAATAAAAATCACTAATAAAAGCCAACATGCATGTAAATTAAAGTTAACATTACATTGAATTTCTTCAAGGTCGTCAGCTGTGTTTGAAACATTCGAAGATCCAATAGCAGTCTGTTGTTCACTATTTGTTTCTTTTGAACTTGGAGGATTTTGAATAATACTTAGATCTCGCAATTTTCTTCTAGGAATTTTATCTGCAATACACATAAAATAGTTGAAATATTAGTAACTAATTAGAACAATAATAGCACATATAAAATAGTTGAAATATTTAACAAGATCAAGATTTAAATTATAATATTACATATAATTAAAAAATCGTAAAATCTTACTACATCATGATTCGTAACTATCTTCATCCACATTGTAACACCCCTCACCCGTATCCAACGCCGGGACAGGGTTCGAGGCATTATCGAACTTAAACATTCACAACATGCAAAATCGGGCCACAAAATTTTACTAAAAATTAAAACATCTCGAACACATGCATATCGTCCCTTATATAGGTCTTCAAAACCTATAACATGCATTGAGGTGGTTTGGGACTAAACCAAGAACTTTGAGAATCTTTGGGCAACTTAACTAATTTTCTTGCTTCGGAGAGTCACACGCTTGTGTGGATTGAGCCGTGTGATCACACACGTCCGTGTGGCTTGGAACACGCCCGTGTCCTGTGCCCATGGAGCTCTCTGTCCATTTGGTCAAGAACAAGTTAGGGTCACACGCCCAAGGCACATGCCCGTGTGCTTAAGCCATGTGTCACACACGGCCTAGACACATGCTCGTGTGTCTATCCTTGTGGACAATTTCGAGGCTATTTTCCAAGCCAGTTGTCACTCTTAATTACCTATATACACTTATACATTTTCATAGCAATTGACATTGACATTTTTGAGTAATTATATATCCACAATCAAGACACAAGCATGGCATTCTCACAACAACACATAACATATTACCAACCATGCATAGCAAACAAGCATATGCACATCACCAATATCAGACATAACATGAATAGATAGATTTATAAGCCAGAATCATTAGCAAACTAAAGACCAATATATTTGGCCAAATTATAATAACACATGTTATAAAACTAGGTCCCTATATATTCCACTCACTTGATAATTCTAGCATATGTGTTTATACTCTCAAGGTGTTGGCTTGATAGTGTGATGCTGCCTCCGACGATCTCCAACCCCGAGCTAACCTGACAACACTAAAAGAAATGGAAAGGAGGGGGTAAGCTTTACGCTTAGTAAGCTCGCATGAAAATAATAAGCAATTTACTAACATGCTTTCCATAGTAAAACTATCCCAATTGTACATTTACACATGTTCTAGTTAAGCTGTTTTCTTGATTCATAGTCACTAAATCATTTATATCTGGAGTTACGGAACTCCAAATTAAGATCCGTAAATTTTCCCAGAAATTAGACTCATATATATTTCCACCATAAAATTTTTAGAATTTTTGGTTTAGCAAATAAGTAAAGTTTATTATTCAAAGTCTCCCCTATTTCGCTATTTGACATCTTCGACCTTTCTTCACTAAAATTTATTTATCTCATAGTAGAAACTCAGGTAATGTTTCTATCTATTTCTCTTGAAATTAAACTCATTAAGGATTCTATTCATATGATTTTTATCTCATAATTATTTTTTTACAATTTATAGGTATTTTCCCAAGTCAGAACAGGGGATTTCGAACTCATTCTCACTCTGTCTCACAAGAATTCAAATATCTCATAACACAAAATTATTTTGCTCACACTGTTTCCTTTGTGTGAAACTAGACTCATTAATATTTAATTTCATATGTAATTCAGTCTCTAATTCAACTTTCACCATTTATGGTGATTTTTCAAAGTCAGGCTACTGCTATTGTTCAACACTGTTTCGGTGCAAAAATCACAATAGCTATCATAATTCCATTGTCACATTGATCATGGACTCATTATTTCATAAATCTCATATTCAATTACATAATGTAGGTTAACATGATAGTGCAACACAATTCATAATTATAAGCATGATGATGATTCATCTTTCAAATCTTTTCACTTGTTCATCATGTATACACATATATATGCATGAATTCACTTACTCATCATTTATCACATTTCAATAAGGCATCACTTCTGAGTATAATCTACGTACCTGTACATATCCATAGCATCTCAATTCACTTTACCTTTATCACCACGCCCATCTTGGAACTTTCATCGTATTATTCATTATAATACCCGTTGAATTTTCGATGGATCTTTCCTTTTTTAGTTTTACAATCGAGGTGTACGTTTCTTTCCAAGTGATACACACAAAGTATACCTTTCATTTTCATATGGTATACACAAAGTATACCTTTCCTTTTCAAATTTGATAGCCGAAGCTATTCCTTTTTACATTTGATAGCTTAAGCTATCCCTTTTCACATTTGATAGCCGAAGCTATCACTATTCACTAATCAGGTAGCCGAAGCTACCACTTTTCACTGATCAGGTAGCCGAAGCTACCACTTTTCACTGATCAGGTAGCCGAAGTTACCACTTTTCACATTGTACACACAATGCGTACATTTTCTTTTCATAATGAGATCAAAAGATTATCCTCTAGGGACAACCTTTATTGTAACATATGCAAGATCTCATATTCTCGGTAATCACCAATTTCTTTTAAATATCATATCCTATCGAATTTCTATTAACATCAGATTCAATACAATTATAACAAATTATATTTCATGTATATCAATAATATCATGAATAATAGGCTTATTAAATCACGCGAACTTACCTCGGATCCAGAAATGGCAATTTACCATTCTAGTCCATAACCTTGTATTTTCCCGATTTAAGCCCAAATCTCGATTTCTTTGATCTATAATATCAAATTTAGCCTACTAATTAGTCACACTATTCATATGGGTCTAAAAATCATATTTTTACAAATTTGCATTTTGACCCCTAAACTTTTGCATATTTGCACTTTTTCCCCAGGGTTCGAAAATTAAACTTCTTCCTATTTTCTTATGTTTTATGACACGCTTATCATTTTTCCCTTCTATGACAGCATCAAATTCTCACTCTAACATGTACTTATGAGCATTAGGTATTTTTACCGATTATGTCGTTTTACTCGTTTTCACGTAAAATCACTTAGCAAAAGTTGTTTAACACAATTTTAAGCTTCATATTCTACCATTAAACATCAAAATACATGCATATCATTCATGGGTAAATTTTTAAACATAAATCCTAGCTCAAAATAATGGTAGAAATGAGCAGATCATGTTACCGGGATTTCAAAAATACATAGAACATTAAAAACGGGGCTCGGAATCACTTACTATTAAGCTTGGAAGCTTGGGCAAACCCTAACCATGGCTGCTCTTGATACATTCTGCTGTAGCAAGAAGAAAGGGACACATTTGGGGTTTAAATTGGTCTTCCCCTAAATGACCAAAATGCCCTTTTTACTATTCTTTCAAATTTTACCCAACCAAGGCCATTTTTGTCCAAAAACTTATACAATGGTTTAATTGTCATTTAAGGACCTCCCATTTAAAATTTCATGACAATTAGACACCTCTAACATGTAAAACTCAACTTTTACACTTTTTACAATTTAGTCATTTTTACTAAATTGAGTGCCCAAACGTCGAAATTTTTGAACGAAATTTTCACGAAATCATTTCGTGAAATCGTAGACCAGAAAAATAAAATGAAAATGAAATTTTCCTCATCGAATTTGTGGTCCCGAAACTATTGTTCCGACTAAATCCAAAATCGGGATGTTACACACATCCTGGCCAACCCATTGAAATTATGTGCTACTATTAGGGATAGTTTCATTTAAGTTTTATTTTGGAAAACGCAAATTTTTTTATCTTTAGTCGATGTCATCTCTACTTCCATTGCCCATGTCAAACAAGTCTTTAAGGGTGTTATGGAGTACAACGTACCAACCCTCGTTAGTTGGATCTTTCAAGTAAAAAACTTGTTTGACTTGATAAGAAAATACATATGGCTCGTCTATCAATTGTTGTCTAGTGTGAATTAATCGAGAGAAGTTCACCATTATAAAACCAAATTGATCTTTTTCTAGTTCCACGAGCAGTATTAACATTAGCCTAATCACATCGAAATAAGACGACCTTCTGTTTGCCATAGTAATCCAACTCAATAATGTTAGTAAGAAGTCCGTAATACTTCACATTTCCTTCAACAGGATTACTGTCCCTAGCACTAGTATAACTTGTAATTGAAGAATTAACAACTATTCCACAATTTTGAGTTCTTCTCAATCTTTCGCGAGATTTTGTATGAAACCTAAATCCATTAATGAGGAAGACAATATATTTTTTATTACTCTATTCAGACCTTGAGAAAGCCATTTAACTTTGTCATTGACGTCCTTTCCACTCCAAACCTATTGAATCAAAAGTAAATTGATTAATTATAAATATTATATGAAAACATTATTATTTGTCAATGAAAGCTTCAGTTGCATACCGTTTGCCCTAACCATTCATGAAAATATTCATTGAATAACTTATGAATCTCTCGATGTTGTAATCTTTGGGAGTGTGAACGAGATCTCAAGACTTGTTTATACTTACTACGTTAAAAAGTGGATTACTTGGTTAGAAGATAAACAAATTAAAAACATGAATATTTATCAAATTCTAAAACTTACTTGCGTAATGGTTCAATTATATCATGGTGAAAAAGAACACATCAATGTGCTTGTACCCAAGATCTATCATCTAAGTGTGCAATTTCAACTTTACTGATTGGTTCTCCATAACTTCGAAATAGATAAGTTTCGGCTAAGTTATGGTTAGTAAGCCCAGCATTTCTATTTGGTCAATGCAATCTTGTTTCAACATCTTCTAAATATCTAGAGCAAAAAGTCATACACTCCTCTGCCAAGTAACCTTCAACAATTGATCCTTCTAGATAACGCTTATTACGGAAATAAGACTTTAATTTGCATAGGAACCTAAACACGATATACGACATTACCAAAAGTTGTAACTGAATGTATATTCATGAATGAATGAAAACTTTACAAATAAATTAGCACCTTCCTATAGGATACATCCATCGATAGAAAACTGGTCCATCAAGTTTTGCTTCATGAGGGAGATGGATTAGCAAATGCACCATAATAGTGAAGAACGAAGGTGGAAAGATCTTATCCAAATTGAATAAAGTCAAGGTGGCTCAATCTTGTACTTTCTCAAGTTCTTCAACAATCAAAACTTTGCCACAAATAGTTTTCATTATATTGGATAGTTCAATTATACAAGACGTCACCTTTTTTGACAAACAACACTTTAAAACAACTGACAGTAAATCTTGCATCAATATGTGATAATCATGTGATTTTAGAGAATATAATCTTCGATCTTTAAGACTCACACATCGAGATATATTTGATGTATATGCATCTGAGACCTTTATATCCTTCAATACCGTACAAAACACTTCTTTTTCTTTCTTCGACATTGCAAAAATAGAAGGCGACAACCGAGATTTTCCATTCGGAAGTAATTGGGGATGAAGATCATGTCGAATTCCCATATCAACTAGATCAAGTCGGCTCTGAAGATTGTCTTTCAATTTTCTATCGACATTCAGAATTGTCCCAATGATGTTCTCGTAAACATTCTTTTTAATATGCATGACATCAAGATTGTGTCACAAAATGTGATGCTCCCAATAAGGCAACTCCAAAAAAAAATACTTCTTTTTTTTCCTCAAGTCCGCCTCATTAGGGTCATCCTTTTCATCAGATTCATCATCAATCTGCCGGTCAACATCGCTAAAAAATAAAGAAATTCATGATAATCTCCTAAGAAATCAACTGAGAATCTTCAATCTTGACAGAAATTTGTTTTCAAGTTGGCTTCAATGGTATTTTTTGAGTTGTTTTCTTGAATATTTTATGACGACTCTCTCATATCTTCTTAATTTTGTCATATATACGTCTTAGAATGCCCAAAAACTCTTAAAAATCATGATTTTACGCTGTTTTTGTGGCAATTCCACGAAATCGACATGGCTTACTACACACTAGTGTAGGCCACACGACTGTGTGGTTTGCTTGTGTGAAATTTAGAAAATGCAAAAGGTTCCCTATGCATTAGTTTTTGGGAGTCTAATGTATGCTCAAGTATGTATGCATCTAGATATTGTGTACATTATTGGGATGTTAGGCAAACATTTAAACAACCCTAGTATAGATCGTCGGATAACAATCAAAAGGGTTATGAGGTATCTTTAGAGAACAAAATGTTACATGCTCACATATTAGATGTTTGATAAGCTAGAGAACATCAAGTATACAAACTCCAATTTCGATAGAACATTGATGCAAAATTTTGCCACTAGAGTGTAAATTGTGACAATAATTAGTAGTCTTTTATTCTAATAACAATATAAGCACATCAAAATCAAAGCACATGGATTTTAAGTTCATGGTTGTTAAAATAAAAGTTCAGGGTGGTTAGATGTCTATAAAGTATATTGAGACAAACTCCATGATTGCGGATTTGCTTACTAAGGGACTACCACCTAAAGTTTTTTTCATGAGCACACTGTTGATACGAGTGTAATGTCATTTAAGGATATTTGACTTTAGTAGGAGTTTGTAATTTTGAATTTTTTTTTATGTTGTAGACATATTTCCGGGTATCTTAGTTTACGAATATTAAGTTTATTTTCTGTAGAAATAAAGTTTATTTGGTAAAGTTTGACCTCACTAAGGTTAAGGAGGACCAGTTAGAATAGGAATGTTTGAATCATATTGCATGTAATTTTCATGTTACACATCTATACTTGATCTATGTCATTTGGTTATGTTAATATATGTGATTAGAGATGGATTTAGTTATCATATATGTAACAAAAGTCACATTCATTCTATGCTAACATAATTAATGGACGAGATTATTCGGAATACCTTTTGGATATGATAGCAAAGTTTTGATCTCATAAGGTCATATAATGACATGTAATTATAAGGTAATCGATATATATATATATATATATATATATATATATATATATATATGTGGCCAAGTGGTATCGACATCACATATATAATAAGCCTAATTACTCCAAAATCCTTGCATACTTATACATTAAGGCCCTTTAATGACTTAAGTAATCTTATCCATTTTATTTACAGGTCGCTTGTATGAAAGAACTTTGTGGTCATGACCGGGAGATCCGAATTTAGCATATTTACAGAGAAGGAAATCTTGTTTCAGATTTCTTGGCCCATATGGGATCTGGTTCCGACTTTGATCTAAGTTAACTACGAGAGCAACCTGGAAATGCTCTCTCAACTTCAACTATACTATGTGATGATATTGCTGGTTCTTTGCCCTAGAGCCTGTGCTTGTTTGTGGGTAATTAGTTGTTAAGGCTTTTGCCTCTTTCTTTTATTAAAAACAAAACAGCTTGGCACGATGCATTGACCTTAGCTAGTAAAAAACTTCAATCACTGAATTGCACAAAATTCTAACTTAAATTCAAATGCAGCAAACAGAATTGTTCATCAATCCACAATATCAACAAATCTCAATTCAAACACAAAAATAACTGGTGAAAAAAATAGTTCAACCCATAAACATTGACCACAAAGGGAAATTTGAAACACTTACCACCATTCCCCTATCAGAAAGTCTTTCCCACATTCAACAACTAGAAATCAGAGCTCACCAAAATGCTTATTCTTTTCAATCTGAACCGACTCTACAATCACTTATTGCTCATGGTCATCTGCCTATAAACCCAGGAGCATTATGAACTTCTAAATCCAAAACACTAATATCAGCATCCAACCCTACAATGATAGTCTTATTGACTCAATTAAACAAGTTTCCTTTGTCAATCTATATTCCGTATTTCGTAAACTCCAATATGGATTCAGAATTTAGGATAGCTGGAACAAGAATAACAGCATAGATGCAAAGGGAAACGACTTGTAGGAGGAGGAAGAACCTTCTTTTGGGTACTAACCTGTATAGCATATAATAGCATGTCCTGTATAATGTCACGAGAGCTAGTACCGTTGCCAAGCAGTAATTAGTAATGCTGAGACTAGGATAGGAAACGGATCCAAGAGTCTTAAGATAGTATGGATACTGAAATGCGAGTGTCCGTATGGAAACAGCAACTAAAAGCATGTAACAGGTCCCAAACAAGGAAAGTGTTATGAGAATAAACAAGCAGATTGAACGGCTGGGTAGGAGATAGGCTGTTAAAACAGTTGCTGCCCAAAAGGTTAAAGTGTTGTATAACCAAAACATTGTGGACACGTCTAGTATATTTTTTAAATTTTTTTCTCCTGCGGGTGGAGGACTTGGTACGGGTCCAGTGCTGGTTGGACCTAAAGATGCGTCATACTTGAGCTGGAAATTCTGGGAAAATGAAATGGTATCAGGCTGCTTTGGAGGGTTCAAAGTGGCAGTGTATGTGGCTGTTATAATTAGCACTGTGACTACTAAAAATGTGTTACGCATCTCATGTGGGATTCCCTTCTTTCCACGAATTGCTATTGTTGCAAACTTGTTAAGAACTGACACCTTTCCTTTTAAAGATTCGATGTGGAATGAAGAGATGGAGGTTTTGGGAAGCGAGGAAGAGGAACCACTCAAACCTCCTGCTTTGCTTATCATGTCTTTAATGGACTCCTTATAGTCCACTCTCCCTTCATCCAATGGGTATTGTGATGGGATATCAAGTGCAGTCAATCCCTCCGCATTTTTGGCATTGATATGGTCACGACACAAGCGTTCCAGCACTACTTTTACCACCTGTTAATTAGAATATTCATACAAGTAACCTTTGAGTATATATATACATAAATAATTTCACTAGCAAAATTATCATACCTGAGGTTTGTTCCTGACAGCAGCAACATGTAAAACAGTGTTGCCATCAATGTCTGCCCAACTCAGTAGTTCTTTCTCCCAACGGTTGGCAGCTTTATGGCGGCTCCTTATAAGCCACCGCGCCAAGACTTGGAAAGCTTCAAACCTGTCATTTTTTACGGCAAGATGGAAAACCGTCTCATCTCGAACAGTCACATCTTCAATAGCCTCGGGGCAAACCTCGAGGAACTTGATCAAAAAATCAACATTTCCATTTTGAACCACATGATGCAAAGGAGTGAAGCCCTCCCGCCCTTTGACACGAACAAGGCCTTCATCAAACCTGAGGAGTTGAAGCACTGCTTGAGTTTTTTGATTTTGCAGCCCCAAGTGCATGGGGCTAAACCCAGCTTGGTTTAGCTTTCTTGCAAACGATGGCTTTAAGTTGATCATCTCCATCATAAAGTCAATATGCCCTGCAGAGGCTGCTACATGCAAAGGAGTATGGAAAAAAGGTACATCATCGATACGCTGTAAAACATATGGATCATTCAGAATTAACTCATACAAGATGTTTATGTCTCCTGTTTGTGCAGCCCCCATCATCCTCTCATCCATAGCAAGGTGCGGAAATTTGCTCAATATAGAAATGGAGTGAAGAAAAAAGGCTTTAGCAGACGATATGATTATGTTAAGGGTATAATGAAGTGTTTGATTATTTTTTCCCAGATGAAGTGTTTGACATTTTATAGCACTTAATTATAATTTTGGATTTATATGTGATGTCAGCCTCTACACGTATACACGTGAATGTCACCTATTAGAAAGAAATAGTAATTATATTTAGGAAGTAAATTCATATTTAATATATATTTTTAATCTAATTTTTTAATTCAATTTAATTTTAGTTAAAACATTTATTTAATCTAATTTCTTTAATATATTAAATAAATTGGATTAGAGATTATATTGGATGTGGATGAATACTATATCATACTAATTTTATGTCTCTAAAAATTAATAAGGTGTCATTATTTTATTGATCTTTAAAAGTTACAATTTTTAAAATTATCCTAATATAAGTTATTCCCTTAATAATAATAGTTGGTACTTCCACAATCAAGTTCAATGGTTGACAAATATCTTATAAAAGTACAGTAAAATATTTAAAAAATATATTATTTAGTGACTTAATTTTTTAAGAACATTTGATGATTCATAAGGAAAACAAAGAATATCCCCTAAAACATATTGATCATTCTGAACCAACTCATATAAGAGTTAATATGCCCTTGTTGTGCAGCATTTCTCATCGTCTCATCCATGGCAAGGGGTGTGTGTGTGTGTGTTGTGGGGAGGGGAGGAAATATGCAGGAACATAAGACAATATAGAAAAGGAAATAGAATCTTAATTTTTGAAAGGACTGATGAAATCTTAGACCACACAAAACGGAAGCTAAAGGATTGATGAAAGAACGCTTTAGCATAAGGATATATTGAAGTGTTCCATTTTTTTCTTCCTGTTGTAATGTTTGACGTTTTGTTTGATACCAAATCTCACTTGTTAAAAAATATACAATAATTATATTTATTTTTAATAATTTTTTAGATATTAAATAAATAATAACTCGTCATAATAAAACTCTAAAACTAGATTCATTTAATTTTAATATAAATATTCACAATCTTTTTTTTTGAAATTCAACTTTTTAGAAGTTAATTTTTAACCATCAACGTCAAACTGGAATTTTTTTTTTTTTTTCGCTCGATCAAGATTATACAAAGAACCAAAAAACTAAGAAAGAAACAAACAACGGAAGACATACCACCCCCACGAAGTGCTCACACCCAATACAAAAACCATGCTCAAAATCAAAATACAGTATAAAACAACAAATACTGTCACTCCCACCCAAAACAGTAACCTCCAAGACAGAGCCAAAAACACAAACTAGCAACAACAAACCATACCAGCTCCATAACCCAGCAATTCAAAAACCCCAATGAGAACTTACCACCAAGCCTTGAACAAACCAGGTTCTCTAATACCTACAACCGCCAAAGTAAACGCCAACTCGATACTCTTCTTATCAGCAGTCGCAAAACTGACATTGCCTAATCTAACCAACCTAGAATCGATTTCCTTTAAACAAGGGTACAACTCCCACGGTCTCAACCCTTTGTTCTCTATCCAGCAAAAAACCTCCTTAGAACCAAGTTCAATGAATAAAGAGCTTTTACTCAACCACTCCATCGCTGTAAAAATATCCAAAGCAATAATAATTGCTTCCACTTCTTCCGCACATGAGTCTTTAGCAATAATAATTGCTTCCACGTCAAACTGGCACTAATGTCTTCCACTTACACTTGTAAATAAATAAAAGGACTCCAATAATTAAGGGACTTGAGAATATAATCCAGTAATCGGGTGGCAATGAATCTCCGTCGCACACCTAGTATTTGCTGTCAATAGTGATGGATGAATACGGATTTTGTCCCATATACTACTTCGATTTATAACCCCAAGCAATGCAAGCGGTAATATTGTAGGGATTTTCAACATTATCATAAATTTTAGGGAGGAATGAAGTGAATTCAGAGACGAAATTAGATGTCCATTGAGTTTTGTTCAAATCTTGGGATTTCATCGTCATATAGGGTCGATTTTGATAGCTAGGACAGAAAGCTTCAGATCATTGATCTTCAAAAGGTTCGTTGGCCATGGGTATATGTTGATTTTGAGTTTATTATTGCCGCACTAGAAAAAATGGGTATTACAGAAGTTAAAAGTTGTTACTAAATATCGTATTATTGTTGCTAAAATTTTATTGTAATGATAAAATCAGGTTCTTATGTATATTTTCATTGTCTAAAGTATACACAACGATTTTACAAATTAAAAAAATTGTTTTTAAAATTGGTGGCTAGTATATACCCCTTAATAGACTTACAGAATGCGGAGAATTAATTACTGAACTCGCTCTAATAGATACTTTGAGATATAAAAAAAGAGTCTTTTTTAATTATATATATTTCAATGACTTTTTTTGTTTTCAAATAAATGTGTTTTAGCAACAACTTAATTTATTGGTGCAAAAGTTATTTTTGTAATGACTCAAAATTTAATAGTGTCAAAAAATAAGGTTTCAGAACCTCATTTTTGTAATTCAAGTCCGTAAATATTAAATATTAATTTTTACTAGATTGATATAATAATATATTAAATTTTGGTCTAATAGTTTTTTTGAATTGATGATTAATTAAGGTATAGGGTCTAAACAGTAAAAATTCAATCACTATAAATTTTAAATTTATTAAAGGACCAAAGTGACAAATAATCAATTTTAACTCATCATATGGAATTAGATGATGACAAAATCGTGGTTACTAAATATTGTATTATTGTTTCTAAAATTTTATTGTAACAATAAACGTCGTGGTGGGGTTGTTGTGTATATCTTCATTATTTAAAGTATATGCAACGATTTTACAAATTAAAAAGTCATTTTTAATTATATATATTGTAATAAATTTTGTCATTTTCAAATATAATGTGTTTTTAGCAACAATTTAATTTATTGGTGTAAAATTATTTTTGTAACGATAACGACTCGAAATTCAGTGGTGTCGAAAATATAATTTAGGATCTTTATTTTCATATTCCAAATCTATAAATATTAAATATTAATATTTATAAAGTTAATATAGTACTATATTAAATTTTGATTTAAAATTTTTGTTAAATTAATGATTAATTAAAATATAAAAATTAAATTATAAAATTCAATCGCTATAAAATTTAAATTTGCTAAACAACTACCATTTTAATTCATCATATGGACTATAGCTAATTAAGCTTAAAGTTTAATTAAATTAATTATGATTAGTTGAGTTTAATTAAAGTATAAAAGTTAAAATTAAAAAAAATTTCTCTCCATCTTCTTCTCCACCATTTCTAAACGAAAGAAATAGGGTTTTGGAGCTTTCAACTTTATCCCATCAATTGGTAAACAATTTTAAGTCTTTTTTTCTTATAAATTTTATATTTTTAAGATCGTGAGAGTTTAATTTAGTCAACTTATATACCATTTTTATAAAACTGTTAAAGTTTTCAAACGAAAAATGTTGATCTTTTCATCAAGTTACTTAAGGTTTGTCCTGAGGCTATTGCAGATATGTGACTGTTCGAGATGATACAATATTCCATCTTGCTGTGAAAAACGACATGTTTGAAGCTTTCCAAGTCTTGGTGGGGTGGCTTATGAGAAGCCGCCATGAGCCTGCCCATTGGAAGAAAAAACTGCTGAGTTGGCCAGACATCGATGACAACACTGTTTTACACATTGCAGCTATTAGAAACAGACCACGGGTATATGCTAATTATTGTCATTAAGCCAGTAATTGATGTGCATATATGCATGATAAAAGGGTTACTTATAGGAATATTCTAATTGATAGGTGGTAAAACTATTGCTGGAACACATGCCGATTGCCGAGACCAAATCAATGCCAAAAATTTGGAGGGATTGACAGCACCAGATTTCCAATCCCAATACCCATGGAATGAAAGGCAAGCGGATAGGACTATAGATATGCTAAGCAAAGCAGGAGGTTTGAGTGGTTCCTCTTCCTCGCTTCCCAATACCTCCATCTCTTCATTCCCCATCGAATTTTTAAAAGACAAGATGTCACGGTCTCAAAAATGGGCAACAAGACCAGGTCAAGATAAGAAGGGTATGGCACATGAGATGCGTAACACATTTCTAGTAGCGACAGTGCTAATTATAACAACCACTTACGAAGCCTCTCTAAACCCTCCAAAGAAGCCTGATGAAAGTCCATCCATGAAATTCCAAGTCTCTTTAACTCAAGATCAGCCTCTCACTTCCCACATATTTTTGCATAAAGCCGACATCAATACTGAATCCATACCCGGTCCCTCCACAGTGGACGTTTCCAAAAAAGATGATTGGACATTTGAATACTCCTCGTTTGGGTTTTGCAACACTTTGACCTTTTAGGCAGCACTGTTTTTAACAGCACTTCTCCTACCACCTCATTCATTCTCTTCGTTGGTTCTTCTGACACTTTCCTTCTTTGGGAGATCTTACATGAATTTATTTGATGTTTCCTCATGGTCATGGAAACATTCTTACGAGTTTTCCAATAAAAACGCACACTTATTATATGATGTAGCCCCCTTTTGTAATGTTTTCTTCTCAACGTTGCTAGTTGTCCTTGTATCATACCAGACAATGCTTTATGTTTGCAGGAGCGTAAACATTACGAAACAAAAATTCTGCTTCCTCTTACTAATCGTTAACATTGTCTACATGGTTTTATGTATGGTCCAGCTTAGTGGGTCCGTATGATCTAAACTCCGAAACCGTAACGAAGTTTTCGGGTTTGTATTGGTGATGGTCATCGACAAACATCGACAAATAAAATCAAGTTTATATTAAGTGGTTTATATATATATTTTTAAATTGAGTGTGTTAATGTTATTTTATAATTCTAATGAGTATAATATATATTATTAAAGGGAATAATATCCTAAAAGCTAAAGTTTTTATGCACCAATAAAATTTTATCACATCATCAAATTTTAAAGACATTAAATTATTATTATACACTTATCTATAGATAAATTATTTTATAGATCCTTTCCACCATATTATTCATGGTCTCTTTCAACAATTTTTTTATGTTATTGACACATAATTTTGATAGTTTTTTACTCTGAATCCTAAATCTAGAATCTTGAACCTTGAACCCCAAATCCAAATTTTAAACCCTAAATTCTTAAGCCTTGAACTCTAACCTAGAACCCTTAAATCTTAAACTTGAATCCTTAAACCATCAACCTAAACCTTGAACCTCAGGGTTCAAGGTTTAAGATAAAATAATTACCAAAATTATGTGCTAATGACATGAAAAAATTGCATAAAAAAATACTAATATTTTTAAAAATTGGTTGCACAAAAATAAAAAAAATATTAACTTATGAAAGAAAAAAACGATTAAAATTTGTAATAAAAATAAACGATGTTTGTTTATAATTTAAAAAACTAATTATTTTAAGTAATTTAATTAAATTTAAATTAAGTTGGAGAATATATTATATATACATGAGTGTATAATAGTAATAATTTATTATCTTTAAAATTTAATGACATGGCACTATTTTATTGGTACCTAAAAACTATACTTTTTAGGATCATCCTAATATAATTTATTCCCATTATTAAATACCTATTGTTTTATTTAAGTTTTGAGGAAAAAATAATAAAGTAAATATGGGAGGATTGAGCCTAGCCTAAATTCTTTTAATTTTATACGGGCTATATTTGGATAAGATGGGAAGCACATATCTCGAGTCGAGTCAGGCCTGGGCAAACATGCTGTTCATAAATACTTTGTTAGACGAGTGCATGTTTGATAAAAATTTTAACTATAATTTCATACAAATTAAATTAATATTTTTCAATTTTAGAGTTGGTATATATATTATAGAGAGATTATTAATATTGAATGATATTTTATCTATCTTTCTCTCTATATAAGTATCAAGTCCAAATGTGTTAAATACTTAAATGTGATTGATTAAAACATCATTTTAATATATTTAATTTAAAATATTTTGATATGAATAAAAGAAATGACTAATTAATATTTTCAAAGTATTATTTTTTAAAATTTCAAAATATCACATAAAAATTTTAATAGAAGAATGTTAATATTGTTGAACTTGAATTTTTAAATTCAAAAAATAGAAAGATTAATTCTTAAAAATAAAAAATAAAAAACTAAATTTTAAATATATAAAATATGTAAAGACTTAGAACATATTTTAACATTTAAATCTTTATTTTATAACTTTTCACAACTTGAAAAACATTCTATTTCAAGCCTTAAAAAGGAGAAGCAAAAACAACATAAATTTGACAGAATAGACCAACTTGAGGTTCCCGTCGACAATGGGAGAGTGGTCCAATTGAGTCGTCCTTGATAACCATGCGGCTGCCTAACATAATTACAAATAAGTCCCCATCTCCCCTATATTAACCTAATAACGTCTATTTTTAAGGCAAAATAATATAGAAAACACAAATGTGCCCATAATTTCATTAAAAAGAATTTTTCATAGATTTTCCAATAAATTTATCCTCAAACTTCCATGACATTTTTAGGTACTTTCCTAATGCTTTTCGGCTTCAATTGTAAATAACTTTCGCTAGATCTTTCGTTCCCTCTAAATCAGTATATTATGGCTAAAAATATATTTTAGTTATAGCTGAAAGATTGAAACTGGACTATATTAAAAGTCCAAACTGAAAAAACTTATCAAAAATATACTTTAAACTCATTTAATTCTAAATATTCCCCAAATTCGTAATAAATAAAATATAAGTATAAATAATATAATTAAGAACCAAAATAGCATAATTCAAGGGAAAAAATATCATAAATAATTGAAAATTTTCGCACTTACCAATTATTTACGCAATTTAGTTTCTAAATCTTGCCTAGCTAAAAAGAAAACCCCACTATATTTAATTTGGTAAAATAGTGATTTAAGTTGTATCACATATAGGTATAAAAATTGCACTTTTACACGTAAAATCAAGATCTATCCACTAAGTTCTCCTTCTAAAAACTTCATTTTAAAAATTGGTAAAACATTTTTTTAAACAATCTTATATCTACTTTTTTTTTATATAATGCTTAGAATTACTCATATCCCTTCCCGACTAATAAATAGGAAGATAATGCACTTCAGCGCACTTGAAGATACATTTTTCTACATTGACAACAATACCCAAATCAATTAAATTAAGGCTCAATTAATAAAATTGATTGTGCAAATAATTCAAATATCACAAATTTGAAGGTAAATATTTTAAAATCTTATTAAGCATTAATTGTATGGAATATCCTCGACAATTTTTTTACGATTATAGCATGAAAGACATATGTTTGTAATGAGAAATAAAAGAAAAAGAAAAAGAAGAAGAAGCTATAAAATGACATAAGAATATAATTCCAAAAGAAAATCTATTGAACATAATACAAAAATTTAAGCATATGTGATACTAACAAAACTGTAAATAAATAAAAGGACTCCAATAATTAAGGGACTTGAGAATATAATCCAATAATCGGGTGGCAATGAATCTCCGTCACACACCTAGTATTTGCTGTCAATAGTGATGGATGAATACGGATTTATTAGTGTAAAATTGTTTTTGTAACGATTCAAAATTCAATAGTATCGAAAAATATGGTTTCGCAACCTCATTTTTGTAATTCAAGTTCGTAAATATTAAATATTAATTTTTACTAGATTGATATAATAATATATTAAATTTTGGTCTAATAATTTTGTTGAATTGATGATTAATTAAGGTATAGGATCTAAATTGTAAAAATCCAATCACTATAAATTTTTAATTTACTAAAGGACCAAAACGACAAATAATCTATTTTTAACTCATCATATGGTATTAGATGATGACAAAATCGTGGTTACTAAATATTGTATTATTGTTTCTAAAATTTTATCGCTACAAGAAAAGTCGTGGTGGGGTTGTTGTGTATATCTTCATTATTTAAAGTATATGCAACGATTTTACAAATTAAAAAGTCATTTTTAATTATATATATTGTAATAAATTTTGTCATTTTTAAATATAATTTGTTTTTAGCAACAATTTAATTTATTGGTGTAAAATTATTTTTATAACGACACGAAATTTAGTGGTGTCGAAAATATAATTTAGGATCTTCATTTTTATTATTCGAATCTATAAATATTAAATATTAATATTTATGAGGTTAATATAGTATTATAGTACATTTTGATTTAATAATTTTGTTAAATTAATGATTAATTAAAATACAAAAATTAAATTGTAAAATTCCGTGGCTATAAATTTTTAATTTTCTAAAGAACTACCATTTTAATTTATCACATGGACTATAGCTAATTAAGCTTAAAGTTTTATTAATTAAAGTTTAATTAAATTAATTATGATTAGTTAAGTTCAATTAAAGTATAAAAGTTAAAATTAAAACATTTTTCTCTCCATCTTCTTCTCCACCATTTCTAAACGAAAGAAATAGGGTTTTGGAGCTTTCAACTTTATCCCATCAATTGGTAAACAATTTTAAGTCTTTTTTTCTTATAAATTTTATATTTTTAAGATGGTGAGAGTTTAACTTATATACCATTTTTATACAACTGTTAAAGTTTTCAAACGGGAAACGTTGATTTTTTGATCAAGTTATTGTCCTGAGGCTATTGCAGATGTGACTGTTCGAGATGAGATAATATTCCATCTTGCCGTGAAAAACGACATGTTTGAAGCTTTCCAAGTCTTGGTGGGATGGCTTATGAGAAGCCGCCATGAGCCTGCCCATTGGAAGAAAGAACTGCTGAGTTGGCCGGGCATCGATGGCAACACTGTTTTACACATTGCAGCTATTAGAAACAGACCACGGGTATATGCTAATTATTGTCATTAAGCCAGTAGTTGATGTGCATATATGCATGATAAAAGGGTTACTTATAGGAATATTCTAATTGATAGGTGGTAAAAGTATTGCTGGAACACATGCCGAGACCAAATCAATGCCACAAATTTGGAGGGATTGACAGCACTAGATTTCCAATCCCAATACCCATGGAATGAAAGGCAAGCGAATAGGATTATAGATATGCTAAGCAAAGCAGGAGGTTTGAGTGGTTCCTCTTCCTCGCTTCCCAAAACCTCCATCTCTTCATTCCACATCGAATCTTTAAAAGACAAGATGTCACGGTCTCAAAAATGGGCAACAGGACCAGGTCAAGATAAGAAGGGTTTGGTACATGAGATGCGTAACACATTTCTAGTAGCGACAGTGCTAATTATAACAACCACTTACGAAGCCTCTCTAAACCCTCCAAAGAAGCCTGATGAAAGTCCATCCATGAAATTCCAAGTCTCTTTAAGTCAAGATCAGCCTCTCACTTCCCACATATTTTTGCAAAAGCCGACATCAATACAAAACCCACACCCCGTCCCTCCACAGTGGACTTTTCCAAAAAAGATGATTGGACATTTGAATACACCTCGTTTTGGTTTTACAACACTGTGACCTTTTCGGGCAGCACTGTTTTTAACAGCACTTCTCCTACCCACCTCATTCATTCTCTTCGTTGGCTCTCCTAACACTTTCCTTCTTTGGGAGATCTTACATGAATTTATTTGATGTTTCCTCATGGTCATGGAAACATTCACATGGGTTTTCCAATAAAAACGCACACTTATTATATGATGTAGCCCCTTTTTAATGTTCTCTTCTCAACGTTGCTAGTTGTCCTTGTATCATACCAGACAATGCTTTATGTTTGCAGGAGGGTAAACATTACGAAACAAAAATTCTAATGAGTGTGTGAATATTATTTTATAATTCTAATGAGTATAATATATATTATTAAAGGGAATAATATCCTAGAAACTAAAGTTTTTAGGCACCAATAATATTTTGTCACATCATCAAATTTTAAGGACATTAAATTATTATTATACACTTATCTATAGATAAATAATTTTATGGATCCTTTCCACCATATTACTCATGGTCTCTTTCAATAATTTTTTTCATGTTATTGACACATAATTTTGATAATTTTTAATCAACCCCGAATCTAGAATCTTAAACCTTGAACCCCAAACCCAAATTTTAAACCCTAAATCCTTAAACCTTGGACTCAAACCTAGAACCCTTAAATCTTAAACTCGAATCCTTAAACCATCAACTTGATCCTTGAACCTCGGGGTTTGAAGTTTAAGGTAAAATAATTATCAAAATTATGTGCTAATGACATGAAAAAATTGCATAAAAAATACTAATATTTTAAAAAATTGGTTGCACAAAAAAAAATTAACTTATGAAAGAAAAAAATGATTAAAATTTGTAATAAAAAAATAAAAGATGTTTGTTTATAATTTAAAAAACTAATTATTTTAAGTAATTTAATTAAATTTAAATTAAGTTGGAGAATATATTAGATATACATGAGTGTATAATAATAATAATTTATTATCTTTAAAATTTAATGACATGGCACTATTTTATTGGTACCTAAAAACTATGCTTTTTAGGATTATATTAATATAATTTATTCCCATTATTAAATACCTATTGTTTTATTTAAGTTTTGAGGAAAAAATAATAAAGTAAATATGGGAGGATTGAGCCTAGCCTGAATTCTTTTAATTTTATACGGGCTATATTTGGATAAAATGGGATGCATATATCTCGAGTCGAGTCAGTCAGCCTGAGCAACATGTTGTTCATAAATATTTTGTTAGACGGGTGCATGTTTGATAAAAATTTTAACCATAATCTGCATACAAATTAAATTACTATTTTTCAATTTTAGAGTTGGTATATATATATATATATATATATATATATATATATATAGAGAGAGATTATTAATATTGATTGATATATCATCTTTCTCTCTATATAAGTATCAAGTCCAAATATGTTAAATACTTAAATGTGATTGATTAAAACATCATTTTAAGATATTTAATTTAAAATATTTAAAATATTTTGATATGAATAAAAGAAATGACCAATTCATATTTTCAAAGTATTATTTTTTAAAATTTCAAAATATCACATAAAAATTTTAATAGAAGAATGTTAATATTGTTGAACTTGAATTTTTAAATTCAAAAAATAGAAAGATTAATTCTTAAAAATAAAAAATAAAAAAACTAAATTTTAAATATATAAAATATGTAAAGACTTAGAACATATTTCAACAAATGTGCCCATAATTTCATTAAAAAGAATTTTTCATAGATTTTCCAATAAATTTATCCTCAAACTTCCATGACATTTTTAGGTACTTTCCTAATGCTTTTGGGCTTCAGTTGTAAATAACTTTGGCTAGATCTTTCGTTCCCTCTAAATCAGTACATTATGGCTAAAAATATATTTTAGTTACAGCTGAAAGATTGAAACTGGACTATATTAAAAGTCCAAACTGAAAAAACTTATCAAAAATATACTTTAAACTCATTTTATTCCAAATATTCCCCAAATTCATAATAAATAAAATATAAGTATAAATAATATAATTAAGAACCAAAATAGCATAATTTAAGGGAAAAAATATCATAAATAATTGAAAATTTACGCACTTACCAATTATTTGCGCAATTTAGTTTCTAAGCCTTGCCTAGCTAAAAAGAAAACCCCACTATATTTAATCTGGTAAAACAGTGATTTAAATCGTATCACATATCGGTATAAAAATTGCACTTTTACATGTAAAATCAAGATCTCTCCACTAAGTTCTCCCTCTAAAAACTTAATTTTAAAAATTGATAAAACTTTTTTTTAAAACAATTTCATGTCTGCTCTTTTTTATACAATGTTTAGAATTATTCATAGCCTCTCCCAAAATTTATAAATAGGAGGATAATGCACTTCAACATACTTGAACACATTCTTCTACATTGACAACAATACCCAAATCAATTAAATTAAGACTCAATCAATAAAATTGATCGTACAAATAATTCAAATATCACAAATTTGAAGGTAGGTATTTTAAAATTTTATTAAGCATTACTTGTATGGAATATCCTCGACAAAATTTTTACAATTATAGCATGAAAGACACATGTTTGTAATCAGAAATTAAGAAAAACATTAAATAAAAAAGCTATAAAATGACATAAGAATATAATTCAGAAAGAAAATCTATTGAACATAATACAAAAATTTAAGTATATGTGATACTAACAAAACCTACTTTCCAAGCATTGGTGCTTCGTGGCAACAAAAATCTTGGTCAGTAGAAAACTCCAATCTGCATCCTTTAGGAGAGGACTTTCTTTTTTCCAGATCTGAGATACAATGATTATGTAACTCAAGATTTTGAAATATAAAGCAGCAATTGGTTATCACAGTAGAAGAAAACAGAAGTTTCAAATTAGCAGTACTGGTGATGTGATTTTTTACGTTAGAATGACGTATTTGTAATGGTTTTCAATTTTTGGTTGACTCTCGACTGTCAAATAAAGTTGAAAAATTTTATTTATTAAGTTTCCATATTTGAGAATGTGAACATGACATGATTATGGGTCAATGGAATATCTTTAGGGTTTTTTTTAAGTTTAATGGTAAATTTGATCATTTAACATTTATATGTTTTGTTAAAATAGTTTTAATTATATATTTAAGTTTTTTTAATAGATTTGATGAAAGTATCATTAAAAAAGATAACAAAATTTCATATGTGAAATATTTTTAATGAGATATAGTTTATTATTTAGATAACCAAATAGGATAATTACATGTGACAAATAATAAAATAAATAAATAATTGATGAAGAAAAAAAATAACTCTTAATTTTAAAACAAATAAACATAATTATTTAAAAAAATTTTAAATTGAATGTATATTGAAGGTTTCAAAAGATAATTAATAAATTAAATAAAAATACTGGATGTGTGCGTAGGTAATATGGCTCATTGCAATAATTTAGTTAAATACCCTTTAAGATTAAAGGTAAGTTGATTTTGATTTGCACAAAAGATGTAATCTAATTACAATTATAATTTTAGGTATTGTAAAATAAATTGAATTTTTTAATTTATTCTGAAATGTTAAGCATTAAATTGCTAACAATTTTCAGATTATTAATTTTTCTTCATAAAATTTGTTTACATAATTAAGAGGAATTTATATTGGTGAATAAAATGTTGCCAATTACCATAAAATGAACTATGCCAATTTCTTATTGGTTAAAAATCTAGCTATAGAATATATGTTAGATTATAATCAACTTATAAATAAGCTAAATGTTTTGTGGATATTCTTTAATGAAGTTCACTTATATCAAATCATAGACATAATTATTATCAACTTATTTATATTTATTTAATTAAATAAATTATCCTTTTACAATTTAAAAATTAAAGACAAAAAGATTCCACTAACTCATTTTAAAATTTTCAATCCAAAGGTAAAGTTTGCCAAGTTTGGGATTCTAGGACACTTCACAATAAACAACTAATACTTACACTCCATAAATAATAATTAATTTTTACCATTCCTTCAACTGGCTTTTCTTTTTGGTCCAAGGTTTTATAGTTGGAAATTCCTTGGACCTTTAAAGATGTTTATTTTCTCAAATTAGTGCGTTTGTGTCATGTATAAAATCAACCTTTTTATTTAATGTGTATTTCATGTGGACTGGATACCTATTTTCTGTGGCTTTAGTACTTGGAAATTTCCTTCCACCTTGGAACAAATTTGTTTCCTCAAACTAGAGTGTTCAAATCATGTATTAATGGTGGTCAGATGCCTGTGCTTTTGCAGAATATAGGTTCTATTTCCTTTTCTACATTGTCCTCTGGTTCTTTCTTCTTTATGTTTTGTTGCACATTTCTTCAGCTTTCAGTAATCTGAAAATTTACTCCCTAATTCATTACCCCCCAAAAAAGCTATGGATGCAACAAAAAATTATACACTTTAACATCAACATAAAATCTAAAAAAGTAATCAAAAATTTCAAAAGAGTAGTTAAGAATATCATGTATAAAAGCACTCTCAACAAATTTAAAAATTTTATTTTATTATTTAATAAATTATTCTCATCAAATTTACATCAACATAAGATGTGAATTAGTTTATATTTTTTTAAATAGCTTTACTTTGGGTAAAATATATTTACTTTAATATTAAAATATAGGGCTTTTATGAGGAAAAACCATAAGTAAATGGCTTATTTAACTACAAAAATAGGTTAATGGTTTGTTTAAACACAATATAGTGAGTTGAAGGGGAATAAAAAGAAAATAATAAATAAGGAGGGCTTACAAGGAAATTATCCAAATTTAAAGTTTGATGCTGCAACACTGCTAGGCGGCACACTTTCCCTTCCTTTTCAGCAGCTTTACAAAAATGGAAAAATTGCATAACAGGTCGCTAAATTTTTTAAATCATTATTATTATTTTTTACTGTTTTGGGTCAGAAATTAAGGGTGGTGCCGCCTATGCACCACCCTCCACCAAGTCAAATGTATACTTAATCTTTGAAGCAACCTATTTTAGTATTTTATTTTATTTTTTATATTATTAGGGTAAAAAACCCCAATTCTACGTTGGATTGGACCCATTAAGTTCTGGTCCACAATGGGCAAAACGGTGAGAGTTGTCCAATTGTGTTGTCCTTGCTAACCAAGTGCCTGCCTAACATAATTACAAAATAGGAATACAATGCAATTGGTTTGTGGTGTCTGCGGGATGTGCAATGCATTTGAGGCAGAATTTTGGAGCATTCTGAATGGTCTTGACCAGGCTTGGAAGTTTGGATGTTGAGATGTTTTGTTAGAAATAGATTGTTTAGAAGTGCTACACCATATTTAGGGGAACTCGACGAGACATTAGCCAGAATCACATATTGTTAATGTGATTTGAGATTTGTTGAGCTGTGATTGGGATACCAACTTAAAACATGTGCATCGAGATTGTAATAGGTTGGCTGATTGTTTAGCAAAGGCTGTAGAAAGAATGGGCATTGGCATTCATTGTTGGTCTCAACCCCTTGATTTTGCTCTGAATGCATTGCATGAATATCTCAACGATTTATCTACTACTAGATTAATTGTTATGTTATTTCACCAAAGAATGATTCGATAACGTATTGACTTAGTAAAATTGAACATGAGTAAAATTAAATAACAACTTAAAAGTCGAAGCAACTCCAGAGTTTTGATCCCCTTTTGGTTCTTTAACCAACCATTCTCACACCTAATTATAATTCCAATACAGTAAAAGTATGTGATTGAGTTGAAGGGATAGTGGTTTATTGACATAACCTGTAGAAAGTTCAAAATGGTTAAAAATAAATCAAGTATTAAAATTTAAAATTTATGAAAGAAATTCTAGTATTATTGATTTTTCATGAGGCTTAAAGCTATTTGAAGCAAAGATAAAATTAATGTGCATAGGCTTAACAAAATACCTATCATCTTGCATTGTTATTTCATCCTAACCTCTTCCCTCGTAACTTCATCTATCTTCTGTTTGACTTTACCAAAAGGCTCAAGAATTTCCTCCTCACCCTTTTTAACTTCAATGAAACTTTTTAGGGAAGGAAGTTCTATCGTGAATGACTTTGGTTCTAGTCAAAGGAAAACATAGTTTTTTTTTTTTAAAGTATTTCAACTATTTATGCATCAAACTTTTAGGCTATTTTGGACATCTTCCTAATGTTTTTGAGCTTCAATTTGTAAAATAAATTTAGATAGATCCGTCAAGTCACATCAATATTTCATTAATGATTTAATAAATGAGTAATAAAATAATTTAGGATTAATGTGCAAATTTATCATTATACTTCACTTTGACTAATATTTGATTGATATTTAATATTAAATTTTATTGTTTTAGTTAAATTTAATTGAATTTTTCCACTAAAGTTAGATTTTTTGTTTAATTTTCTATTCATTTTAAATTTAAAATAACTTGAAGGGTAAATTCAATAAAAAATAGTTTTATTTTTACTTTAATATTTAATAATAATTTAATTAATATAATATTAAATTTAAATAAAATGGTTATTTTATAAAATAAATTTATTTTCTCTTTTATGAGATATGGACTCATTAAAAAATAGAAATTCTAATTTAATTTATTAATTTTTAATATTTATAAGTTAAATTATTGTTAACTATTAAAATAAAATATTTGAAAGATTTTTTCTTATTATATTATGTTTTAAAATCATCAAATTAATATTAAGTGGTAAAAATTAATTAAAAAAATTTAATTTGGTGAAAAATTTTAGTAAAATAGAAAATTTATAGTAAAATTCAATTACATAATAGTTGATTGATAAATTTACATAAGATTTGAAAATATAGCTCTGAATATCAATGAAAAAAAAGTATAGTGACAAATTTCAATATTCATTTATAGTATGATGGTAAATTTACGCTTTAACCCAAAAATTTAATGTTGATAACATTGTTGATGAAATTGAAAATTCTTAAAGTTGGATTACAAAGTCAGAAACATATTAATACTTAGATGACCAAGTATAAAGTTTTCCCTAAAGAAAAAAGAGTTAATCCTTTTTTTTGGGGCCTCAACTCGGCAATGGTTCACATATGGAATGAATTTTTTTTCCAAGTTAATTTATGAATTTAGCAATTGTTGTCATATTAGGGGTTGAATACTTTTTAAGTACAAGTTAATCCCTAAACTTGGAAATTATTTAGTCTTTAAACTTGACAATTATTTTCATATTGGAGCCTAAACTGTTTTTGAAGTGTAACTTATTTTTTCAAGAAAATATTAGGAAGTAACTTGAATAAAAAAAAGTTCAAGCTCCTAATACGAGAACAATTATCAAATCTAAGAGCTATCATATACTAAATAAACTTTTCTTTCATCATTCCTTTTAGTACCACTCCGGTTTGCTTTTTGTATGGTCCAAGATTTTGTACTTTGAAACTCCCTCCGACCTTTAAAGATGTGTATTTTCTCAAATTAGTGCGTTTATATCATTTAAAAAATCAACCTTTACATTTAATGTGTATTTTATATGGAGTGGATACCTTCTTTCTATGGCTTTGGTACTTGGAAATTTCCTTGGACATTGGAAGAAATTTGTTTCCTCAAACTAGAGTTTTCAATTCATGTATAAATTGTGGTTAGCGACCTGTGTTTTTGCAAAATGTAGGTTCTAATTCCTTTTCTATGTTGTCTTCCGGTTCTTTCTTCTTTGTGTTGTGTTGCAAATTTCATCAGCTTTCAGTAATCTGAAACTTTACTGCATAATTTATTACCCCCCACAAAAAAGGTACGGATGAGAGGATGATAGAGGCTGCACAAACAGGAGATATTAATGTCTTGTATGAGTTAATTAAGAATGATCCATATGTTTTACAGCGTATTGATTGTGTGCCTTTTCTTCATACTCCAGTGCAAGCTGCAGCCTCTGCAGGGAAAATTGAGTTTCTGATGGAGATGATCAACTGAAAGCCGTGGTTTGCAAGAAAGCTAAACCAAGATGGGTTTAGCCCCATGCACTTGGCTTTGCAAAATGATAGAACTCAAGCAGTAGTTCGACTCCTCAGGTTTGACAAAGGCCTTGTTTGTGTCAGAGGGAGGGAGGGCCTCACTCCTGTGCACCATGTGATTCAAACTGGAAACCTCATTCTTTTTTGGTAGTTTCCAGTCCCCCCGCAATGGGCGTTTTGGAACAAGATGATTGGACATTTGAACCCTCCTCGTTTTGGTTTTACAACACTTTGACCTTTTGGGCAGCACGTGTTAATCATAGTCCACTAAATTATTCTGTCATCACTCCCTTCACCACTCATTTAGCCTTTTTTTGTTTGGTCTAAGATTTCCTACTTCGAAATTTCCCTAGACCTTTCTCAAATTAGTGTGTTTTACTCACCTATAAAATCAAAATATTTAATCCACTTGAGTTGCATTTGATTTGGACTGGATGTGTATTTTCTATGGCTTTGGAGTACTTAGAAGTTTCCTTCGACTTTGGATGAAATTTGTTTTTCGAGACAAGAGTGTTCGAATCATGTATAAATTTTGGTCAGATTCCTGTGTTTTTGCAAAATATAAGTTCTATTTCCTTTCCTACATTCTCTTCTGGTTCTTTTTTCTGTGTTTTGTTGCAAATTTCCTTGGTTTCCAATTTTCAATTATCTGAAAACTTACTGCTCAATTTATTACCCCCAAAAGAAAAGCTATGGATGAGAGGATGATAGAGGCTGCCCAAACAGGAGATGTTAACCTCTTGTATGAGTTGATTCTGAATGATCCATATGTTTTAGAGCGTATTGATGATGTGCCATTTTTTCATACTCCATTGCATGTAGCTGCCTCTGCTGGACATATTGAGTTTATGATGGAGATGATCAAATTAAAGCCAACGTTTGCAAGAAAGCTAAACCAAGCTGGGTTTAGCCCCATGCACTTGGCTCTGCAAAATCACAGAACTCATGCAGTGCTTCGGCTCCTCAGGTTTGATGAAGGTCTTGTCCGTGTCAAAGGTAGGGAGGACCTCACTCCTCTGCATCATGTGGTTCAAAATGAAAACTTGAATCTTTTGAAAAAGTTTCTTGAGGTCTGTCCTGAGGCTATTCAAGATATGACAGTTCGAGATGAGACGGTTTTCCATCTTGCTGTGAAAAACGACATGTTCGAAGCTTTCCAAGTCTTGGTGGGGTGGCTTATGAGAAGCTGGTATGAGTCTCCCCGATGGGAGAAAGAACTACTGAGTTGGCCAGACATTGATGGCAACACTGTTTTACACATTGCAGCAATCAGAAACAGACCACGGGTATATGCTAATTTTTGTATTAAGTCAGTTATTGATGAGTATATATGTATGATAAAAGGGTTACTTATATGAATATTTTATTAACAGGTGGTAAAAGTATTGCTGGAACACATGCGGCAAGACCAAATCAATTCCAAAAATTTGGAGGGATTGACAGCACTAGATATCCAATCACAATACCCATGGAATGAAAGGCAACCGGATAGGATTATAGATATGCTAAGCAAAGCTGGAGGTTTGAGTGGTTCTTCTTCCTCGCTTCCTAATACCTCCATCTCTTCATTCCACATCGAATCTTTAAAAGAAAAGATTTCACGGTCTCAAATACGGGCAACAAGAGCAGGTCGAGGAAAGAAGGGTATGGCACATGAGATGCGCAACACATTTCTAGTAGTGACGGTGCTAATTATAACAACCACTTACGAAGCCTCTTTAAGCCCTCCAAAGAAGCATGATGACAGTCCATCCACGAAATACCAATTCTCTTCAAGTCAAGATGAGCCTCTCAATTCCCACACATTTTTGCATAAAACCGACATCAATTCTGCACCCATACCCAGTCCGTCCGCATTGGACGCTTCCAAAGAAGATGATTGGACATTTGAAACATCCTCGTTTTGGTTTTACAACACTTTGACATTTTGGGCAGCAGTGTTTTTAACAGCACTTCTCCTACCACCTCATTCATTCTCTTCCTTGATTCTTCTAACACTTGCCTTATTTGGGAGATCTTACATGAATTTATTTGATGTTTCCTCATGGTCATGGGAACATTCATTCGACTTTTCCAACAAAAACACACACTTATTATATGATGTAGCCTCCGTTTGTAATATTAGTTTCTCAATATTGCTGGTTTTCCTTGTAGAATACCAGACCATGTTTTATGTTTGCAGGAGAGTAAACATTCCCAAACCAAAATTCTTCTTCCTCGTACTAATCGTCGACATTGGCTACATGGTTTTTATGTATGGCCCAGTCTAGTGGGTCCGTCTAATGTAGACCCCGAAACCGTAACGAAGTTTTCAGGTTTGTATTGGTGATGGTCATCGACAAATAAAATCCAGTTTATTCCATTGGTAAGGAAGTTCATCTTCAGTTTAGATTAAGTGGTTTATGTTATTTTTTTAAAAAAAGGTGTGTTAATATTATTTTATAATTCTAATTAGTATAACATTTATTATTAATGGTTAAATTTTTTTAATACTTATTGTCATATTTAAGTTTTGAGAAAAAAAATTAATAAAGTAATTAAGGGAGGATTGAGTTGAGTAGGAATTCTTTTAAATTTATACAGACTAAATTTGGATGGGATAAAATAGAAATTACATATTTTGGGTTGAGTTGAGCCTAGGCAAAGAGGTTGTCGACAAATACTTTGTTAAATGGATGTGACAAGAATTTTAACTATCATTTTAAATAGGAGGATGTCAATCAAACTCATGTCCTCTTACATTTGTAACAATATCAAAGACTCGACCAACACAGTATTTTTTAATTTTAAAACTTGTATTTATATATATTATTTATATATAGAGAAAGAGTATTAATCAACTGAATATGGTCAATTTAATTTTTTTTAAATTAAAATTTATCATTAATCTTTTAAAAACCGATTACAATAGTTGAAAAAACTCTACCTCATCAACGCGGACTCAAAATATTTCCATCACTTCAGATTAATCTATACAATTTCACTACCCTTTCCTGTACCAGCAGCTGCGAGGAAGGGACCGATTGACAGTAGGAGACAAAATGGCAGGGAGAACTGCTTTATAAAGACCGGTATGGTCCGTCAAAGCAGTCGACAAGGAAACAATATAAAGTAAGAACAGGCAGGCAAATTAAGTATATATTCTTGGTAGTGGACCTAGTGGTGAAGGTTAAAAGAATTGCTCCTTCCATGGATTTTAGTTTTTAATCATTTAGTACTAATTGGATTATGCTATTGATAGTCAAAAGTTTAAAGGAGGAAGCCACCTTGATATCATGAAAAGAAACCATTATTATTTCATTGAAAAGGCTAATAGATAAAGAATGATTAATACTGAAGTTCATTGACCCAACTAGACAATTAGATAAAGCTCTTAGGCATGTCATATGTGAAGAAAATTTGAAGAATAAATTAAAGAACAGAAGAAGAAGAAGAAAGAACTTCATGATTATAAAGGTAAAGTGAAAAAGCAAAGGGAATGTTTACTTGGATTATTATATTTCATGAAATTATATTTAATAATATTTTTATAATGAAGGTTTAAAAATTGGAAGGGTGTGATTGATTCAAAAATTAAAGACTGGTATGGTCCGTCAATGGTGGTCCACAAACAAGCAATATAAAGTTAGAAAAGGCAGGTAATTTAGTTATATATTTTTGCTTCTTCCATGGATTTTAGTTTTTAATCATTTAGGACTAATTCGATTATGCCTTTGATACTCAAAAGTTAAAAAAAATGGTGCCCCTTGGTGTGACCGAGGAAGCCACCTTCACATCATGAAAAGAAAAGAAATCATTATTTATTTTATTGAAAAGGCTAATAGTTAAACTAAAAATCAAAATTATGATGGAAATTTTATAAATATACTTTATTTAATTTTAATTAAAAATATATTTTGTTTAATAACTTTAATAACGATTAAATCCCACAAGTACACAAAAATTCAATTCAACGTGCAATGAGTAATGACCAAAAATATGATATAAATATTAATAAATTAGTATCTGTTATGTCATATTTAATAGTGTTATATTTCAGAAATATGAGTTCAAACTTTTTGTATTTAATCGTTGTCCCTCAAAATTAAAATGGATACAAATTTATTTAATTGAGTAAATTTAAATTTAAAATTTGAAAAATTATCAAATTTGCCATTTTTATTTACTGTAAAAGAACTTTTTTTTACATTCGAGTTTGAAAAGATACAATCAACGAATTTGATAAAAAAAATATTTGCATATATGGGATATTTTTATGGTGTATGTCATGACAGTTATTATATAACAAGAAATTGGGAATGTAAAAAGTTTGAATAGACATGGAATCACACCATATATACATTTAAACCACAATTAAAATTTCATGTATATGATGATACCAAATCAAAGTTTGTGTAGTAGTTTGTATATCCGATCAATGTTCATGTACAATTTTAATATTTGTCCCTTTAAATAATTTTGAAATGCGTATTTAATAATTTAATTTTTTTAATTCTAAAAATATACTTTAAGAAAATATTAGTTAAATACACTTGTCAAAAGACTTCTATTTAAAAGTAATAGCTTTCTGCAAATTAGTTTGGGTTTTGATTTTGTGTATCAATTTTTCGTGGCTCGCTTTGTGTATTTTGCAGAAACTTTTCGAGGTTTTCTTGTGTTAAATAAAGGGTTGGAAAGGAATAAATGAGAATTCCTATTATTATTTTCGTGATCATCTACCTTTATGATTTTCCGATTAAAATAAATAGAGGGGGTTGGGAAAGGAATAAATATTTTTTAATACAATATATAAAAATAATATAATATAATATAATATATAAATAATATAAACTATTACAAACTTAAAAAATTGAGTCGAGTTTGGTCGGGCTTAGGCCTTGAATGTTTATGCCCATTTTTCATATCTCATATTTTTATTCAAATCCTCTCAAATTTTGAGCGAGCCTTTAGGTTTGGATGGATAACTTAACCCATAAATAAGTTTAGTTAGAATCTTAATCCCATCAAAGTAGCAATAAAATCAACATTGAGAGTATCTTAACAAAGTCCAAGATCTTCAAGATAAGATTTTAGACATTCGATTCCATCTCCTTAAAATAGGGGATTCGATCCAATATTCAAGATAATTTCTTCTTATGGATTGACTTTCAATATGGAACAACACACCTCTAGACCTGTCCATGGGTTGAGTCACTCGGCCGAAAAATGAAAGCGTTTGGGTAAAAATTGTAGCGATGTAAAAATTTGTGCTTTCGGGTCGCTAAATTGTGGCGATTTATTAGAAAACTGGAAATTGGAATTTGGTTTTTTAAAAAATAAACCGGGAGTCGCCACCGATCTTTTTTTCTAGGTGTGATCGGACACCTATTAAATTTTTCTTTAAAAACAAATGAAAGGCTAGGTTTAGATTTACGTTAAAATCCAGAGAAAAATTAGGGTTCGGGAGTCGGTTACGCGCGAGGAAGGTATTCGCACCCTCGCGACGCCCAAAATTGGTATCTTATAAACACGTGTTGTCTTGGTTTTCAAAAATACGAGTTCAATGTAAAGCTTAGTTGTGATTCGATTAAAAAGACGAGAAATTTTAGTTTATTTCGATTTTTGAGAAGGGTATATCGCTTTAACACGAGTCAATTGACATTCACCCAACATAGCGATGAACTCGATGACTTAATGTTAAATCGATATGTTGCCTTGATTATTGAAATTAATTAGAAACAAGAATGTGGTTTTTGAAGCAATGTAAAACAAAATTGATATAAAATAAAAGGGTAAAATGCATTAAATAATAAATATAACGATAATACTAAAAACACTAACAATACATGCGATATTAAATGTGAAAATAATAGTATTAAACACGAAATAAAACGAATGTATGTAAACATATAATAATAGTAAGTAAGGTGATGATGACGTTAAAGATACTAATAATGCTATATGTATATATATATTAAAATATACACACAATACGATAAAAATATATATATATGTACATAATAGTTATTAAAACATATACATGAGATAATAAAATATATAAATAATAGGATATTAAAATATATATATATATATATAATACGTAAAAATATAATGTTTCTTAAAAATAAACATAATACAAGAGTATATATAAAAAACAATGAAGAAACGAGTGAAAATAATAATAATGTAATAAGAAAATAATGTATTTAATAAGCATCAAAAAATCTATACACATATATATATAATAAATATAAATTGATATCAATAATAAATATAATATTATAGGTATACATATAGTAGTATATATACATATACATATAAATGACTAACAATGAAAATATATGTATAAAGTATGATATTAAAAACTCATATACATAATATATATATAAAATAAAAAATAAGTAATATAAAATTAGGACATTTACATAATATATACATATTAGAAGTAAATAACATCTAATAATATTAATAATAATGTTAGGAATAATAATGAAATATATATAAAAATATATGATATAATAGTAAAAAAAAATAAAGGAATTAAAATAGTATTATATACAAATGTATGAATATACACATATATAATATACATATATTAATATTATTAACAATGCTAAGACTAGGAATAATAATCATTAATAATAATAATACTTTTAAAAATAATTAATATATCAATAAAAATAATAATAACATATTAGTAATATAAAAAAAAGAAAATAAACGAAAAAGGACTAAATCGGAATGAGAACAGAACCTCAGGGCGAATTTAAAAAGAAATAAAGGAATAAGGGACTAAAATGGACACGCGTGAAAACAACGAGGGCCAAATACGCAATATCCCCGTTTGTTAAAACACTGCGTAGTAAGGAGGGACCAAATCGAACGCGGAGCAAAACGACGGGGCCAAATTGGGATTAAAACATAACTTGATTTAAAATACTGAAAATACGGAAGGGCTGATTGCGCAAATAGCCCTTCCACATTTAAAAACACGCGGATCCTTGCGGGGCGGGTCGGGTCGACCCGACCCACCCCTAAAACGGCGTCGTTTTATTCATTAGCAGGGGGGTCCAAAACGGTGCGTTTTGGACCCCTATATAAGTCAAAATTTTTTTAAAAAATTCATTTGGCATCAGCAGAAGAAAAAAAAAGGAAAGAGAAAAGGGGGAAAAGGGAGAAGAGGGAAGAAGAGGGGGGAGCTCTGGTCACTGACCACCGTCCATGCCACTGACACCGCACGTGCACACCACAATGAGAGAGGTAAAATTTCTTTTTTTTTTCCTCTTTTTTTTATACTGTTTATCTTGTTATTTTATTCTATTTTTTAAATACATATATGTGCAAAAATCGTCCTAAAACGAAACTGAAATAAATGGGAAAAGATCACCTTAAGTTGATTCTGATTTTAGTTTCAGATTTGTTGACCTTTGATATTTTCTTGTTTTGATGAGACCTTCGTATTTGGATGTCGATGGAGTTGATGTTGTTGCTAAAAATTTGAATCTGTTTTTATTTTCTTTTAACTGTCTTCCAAAAAACCAACCCCTCTTACATTTGCTTTTGATAGCTTTATAGCTGAATGAATTACAACTTTTTTCTCTTTCGTGTTGTCCACTATTTTTTCTGCTTTCTGTCTTGTCTGGTTTTAATTTCTTGCAGGTGCAGGGGCGGTGGAGCAGAGGCGGTGCTTGCAGGAGATGTGACTGGGGGCGGTGGGATTAGGTGATTTAGGCTAGGGTTTTAGGGTTTGTATTGGGTCTTAATTGGGTTAGGTTAATTGGGTTTCTGTTTGGGTGTAGGATTTGGGGTTTTGGGCTGTGAGTGGATGGTAATTGGGTTTAGAGGTAAGTTTAATTTAAATGGGCCCTTGTAGTTGGCCAAAATTGGCCTGTAACAAAAATATAGACCCGAAAAATGAGTTTGGGCAAAAAAAATAAGACTCGCTTAGAAAATGAGCCGAGCTGAGCCTCGGGTAAGGCTTTTTTGACCCAAGCTTGACTCAGCTCGAATATGAAAAAAAAAACTATTGTTTTCTTTTTATTTTTTTCTTGCTATTTTCTTATTGAGTTTTTTACTACTTTGCTACTATTTCATAATTATGTTACCACTATTTTGTTGTTATTATTTGGATATTGTATAACTCATATTTTATTGTTAATTTTGTTGCTATTTTTCACATTTGCTTGTTAAGTTACATCTATTTTAGTGTTATTTAAGTATAAATATTTTTTTCAATTTGTTGGTAAACATTTATTTTATTGTTTTTAATATTTTTGATGTATTATATTTTTTAAAATATAATATAAAAAATACGGGTGGGCCGAATTGGGTCAAAATTTTAGTATTTTTATCCGGATTAGGCTTGGGCAAAATTTTAGGCCCATTCAGATCGAGTTGGGCCTGAGCTTAACAAGTGAGCATAAATTTTTGTTAGAGACGACCCGACCCATAAACACCTTTACACACCTCCAAAACAACAACAAAGATCATGAGCTAAATGTTTAATTTTAAAATTTACCAATCGAAGTTATGTAACGTAAACGTTATTGGATACAGTTGTAACTTCCATTCTCATTATTGCTTCGACAATTTTCTCTTGAGTTTAACATCTTTGTACATAACACTAACAAAAGGAATCCCACATTATGCAGTTTCATCAATGATGATTTCTCCTTGTTTTGATTTAAAACTAGGTCATTTCTAATGTTTTCCATATATGTCTTATCAATATCATCTTTCTTTTCTATTGTTCTTTACATGAATGAGGTTCTAACATAAAAAATACACATTTCGAGTCAGATCTCAGGTTGCGTCAAAATGACGTCATTTTGAGCGTCTGAGGCCAGTCCCCAAATGGCGCCATTTTGGAAGCCTATATAAATAAAAAAATTTCAAAAAAATTCATTTCATATTCTAGCTAAAAAAAAAAAACTTGAAATCCCTTTTATTTTCTCTAAAATAGTCTTCAAGCCGGCCTTCAAGTTCGACAAACCTCCCACGACGACCGCCGATTGCCGATGACAGGCTTCGTCGTTCAGGTGGTTGGGAAACATAAACAACACTTTTTTGAGTGTTTCAACACCTAAAATCCAGATCTGGGGTCGGTGCTCACTGGAAAGCCATCGAAGGTTGTAAAAATTGTGGAGGACCCTTTGATTTTTGGGTTTTGAAAACCCTTTCATCAGAAAGTGTATCGCCCTTCATCAGAGGTGATGACCTCGGCCACTCACGGTGGTGGAACGCGAGCCGTCAGGTATGTTTTCAACCTTTTCTTTTTATTTTATGTTTTTTTATATATAAAAATTATAGATTCAAAAAAAAAAAAAAAGAAAAATCACCTTCAAAATTTGTATTTTGTTTTTTTTTTTTTGATTTCTTCGTGTCTGTCCAAAAATACATTGTGGTAATGGCTTTTATAGCCGAATTACACTGTTGTTTTTCACTGTTTTTCTATTGTTTGTGTAGCGACGTGAAAAAATTTTTGCTCGGTCGCTAATTGTGGTGATTTATTAAAAACTTGAAAATTGACGTTTGATTTTTGAAATAAACAGGGAGTCGCCACCGATCTTTTTTTATTAGGTGTGATCGGACACCTATTAGATTTCTTTTTTTTTTAAAACGAGAAAAAGGCCGAGTTTAGGTCTACGTTAAAAGCCAGAGAAAAATTAGGGTTCGGGAGTCGGTTATGCACGAGGAAGGTATTAGCACCCTCGCGACGCCCAAAAATTGGTATCTCATAAACACGTGTTATCTGGATTTTCAAAAATACGAGTTCAATGTAATATTTAGTCGTGTTCCGATTGGAAAGACAAGAAATTTTAGTTTTTCGATTTTTAGAAAGGTTGTTCCGTCTTTAACACGAGCCGTCAAATTTCATCCAACATAGCAATGAAATCTACGGTTTAATGCTAAACCGATACATTGCCTTATGTATTGAAATTAATTAAAAGGATTTTCGTTTAAATGTAAAGCAAATTGATATAAAATAATAAACAAAAGACAGATCTAGAAGTGCATTTGAAACAAATATAAGTGTGACAATAATATTATAAACAATAAAGATATAATATAATACTAGAATATGAAATGGAAACAATGAATGTATATACATAATAATGATATTAAGAATATGTACGTAATATATATATATATATATATATATATATATATATATATATGAATAGCAATAGTATTAGAAATATACTATATATAATATTCGCAATATATACATGATATATATAAAAAAACGCTATTAAAAATGCAAATACATAATAGATAAAAATGCATATACGATATAATGTTAAAATATTTACATAACATATACATACATAATAATAATGTTGAAAGAAAACATAATAATATTAATAACAATACTAATATAAAGATATACCTATATATATATTAAAGATACATACATGTATAATATGGTTATATATAAAAAAAATACATACAACATATAGTATTAAGAATAAACACAATATATATGGTATTAAAAAATAGGGTTAAAAAGCATAACATAATATACACGAAATAATAGAAAAAAAATAGTATTCATAATATATACATGGTATATATAAAGTACAATATTAAAGATATATACGTAATATATAAAAAAATGTATACATAATATATAGAAAATATAATATTTAAAAAAAGGATAATATACATAATAAAATATACACTAATATTGATAATGAATATAATACTATAATACTAATAATGACAATATGAAATTAAAGTAACTAAATAATACAATATGTATATACGTATGCATGTATAATGCAAACATACACTAAAAATAATAGATTATTGATAATATTAATAATATTAGAATAATAATAACAATATTTAATAAAGAAACAAAAATGAATAAGAAAGGACTAAAATTGGAATGCTAACAAAGTTTTGGGGCAAATTTAAAAGGAAATAAAGGAAGAAGGGCCCATTTGCATATGCGCTGAAAATAGCAGGGGGTGAAAGAGCAAATTCCCCCGGCATTTAAAACACACAGCATTGTACGGGGTTAAATTGCGAAACGCTACAAACTTTAGGGCCAATTTATAAATACATATAAACTAAATTGTAGAACGTTTAAAAAGCGGAAGGGTCATTCGTGCAATTAGACCCTTCCGCAAAAACATGCTGATCCTAGCCCCAATGGGTTAGGTGATCGGGTTACCCCCAAAACGACGCCGTTTTCTTGTATTATAAAAGTAAAAAATTTTCTAAAAATTTCATTTTTCTTCTTGTTTCAGAAAAAAAAGAAAAGGAATTCTCTCTCTTTTCTCTCTTGGTCCAAGACCTCCGGTCGCCAGGCCCATCACTGTCCGCCGTGCCGTCCACCGCGTAAGGTAAAATTTTTTTTTTTTTAGTTTTAAAATATATATATTTTTATGTTTATATTAATAGAAAAAAAATAAAGAAATATGGGTAAATATGTATGCGAAAAAAATAAAAGAAAATTAAAGAAGTAACCTTTATCCCGTTTGCCTTTGTTTTCTCCCTCGAATACTTGCTATTTTTTTTGTATGTTTTGGGACTGTTGTCGTTGTTTTAGTATATGATGATTTATTTCATGAATTTTTGCCAACCCCGTTTACAACAATCGATTTGGCTTTTATAGCCATATTACAAACTATTTTTATTGTTTTTGTCATTTCCTTTCTTTTATTTGCAGGTGCCACTTGCTGATGGGACAAGGGCGGTGGAGACGTGACCGGTAGAGCGGCGCTGGTCAGATGGCGGTGTCATGGGCAGGTGGGGGTTAGGTCGGCGGCAGAGGCAAGTGGGTAGGCACACTTAGGGGGCTAGGGTTTCTGACTTGTTTTGTGTAACTTGGGCTATTAGGGTTAGGTTGGGCTTGGGTTAGAAATTAGGTCAATATTGGGCTGAGGGTGTTTGGGTAATTGGGTTGTATTGGGCCAACCGGGTTTAAGTTTATAAATGGGTCTTGTGGGTAATGTATTTGGGTTTAGGGGTAGTTAGGTTTAATTGAAATGTATTTGGGCGCGAGTAATTTATAAATGGCCCAAAATTGGCCTATAACAGTTTGTTTCCTATTTCAGCCATTTCCACTATTTTTCCCTTCTGTCTTCCTTCATTTTCTCTTTGCAAGTACCATGGCGGTCACGACGACGATGGAAAGCTCACCCTTGCCATTTTGGTGCAATGGTGGTAGGGGTGCCTCAAACCTCAGGCGATGAGCACGCCAACGCGACACGAGGAGCGGCGCCAAATGGGCTAGGTTTGTTTTGTTTTACTAAAAAAATGTTTAGGATATTGGGCCACTGGACCATTACGATTTTTTTTTATTTGGCCTTTGTTTTTTTTTAGCTAGTTTGTAAATGGACTGTTGTTATTATTTTTTGGTTTTGTGTTATTATTGGGCCCGGACAAAATTGAGCTATTACACATAGTATCTAGGGACACTATTATGGCCATGTGTCTATGTCCTCTTTTCATGAGTGCTGTCAAAGCCAAACCCTTGAGCTCCTAGAAGCGGCCATACTTCCATTCACATAGGTAGATCCCATCAAGAGTGTTCCCGTAATTATAACACTCTGACATATTTATGTTATGGGTCCATTAAGAGTACATTACTCATCATTCCCTTATCATTACGGGTACGTAGCACTTTAATCTTAGGATGGAGTTATTTATAGTGCTAACAGTCACATACTAATGATGTACTTTATCTCATTGAACTCAAGACTTGACGTTATACCAAGTGTTGAGTCGAGTTTCTATCATGGGTGACTCTAATTAATGGGCTTGACTCTAATTAATAGTGATCACTCCATTATAGATTAATTGTCGGACATAACTATGTCTTAATCCAATGTGTCTAGACTTTCCATTGTATATTTGGCTATATGCCTTTGCTAGAGTAGCCTTACTATCACAATGGATAAAAATAGGTGAAATTGGCTTATACAATAAAGGTACATCATAAAGCAAATTAAGGCTAATTAATATAAATTTAAATTTGAAATTATAAGGATGAGTAAATATTTTTGTACAAAAAATAATACCTCTTTAAAATAAGTAATAAATTTTCTTTCTCTTTACTACAAATAAGTAATGTGAATCACTAAAAATTGCTAATTGTAATTAGTTTATTGCAAACCCATTAACTAAAACATGCGTTATAATACTCCTATAAAATGTATTATTAATGTTATTAATTTAAGGGTTTTTTTTTTTTTTTGCCATTAAGTTTTTGGCTATGCTAGTAAGGTTCAAACTTGAGAATTTGAATGTTCAAGATCGAAATTCACTCTTTGTAAACCATGTATGAGCTTTATTAGAGGAATAATTGGTCGGGCTCTGTTATGGGTTGAATTTAAGCATTATGTTAATACATTTTATGTTTGTCCAAGTTCAGGCTAACCCTAAATATAAGCTTAAAATTTTGTCTAAGTTTATACATACTTGTAAATAGCTAACCGAAGCCCATTTTAGGCCACCCATATTATTATTTTTTAAATCTGTTTGAAATATTTATATTATTTTTAGTTTAATATTTAATAATTTTATATAGTTTTTCATTTATTAAAATTTTATATGCATCCAACTAACAATTTTTAATGTTTACATTTAATATGATATATTACCATAGATTGATTTTTAATGTGTTATAAATTATATATTATATAAAAATAACATAATATAATATATTAAAAATTATAGGAAATGAATTGGACTAGTCGGGGTTAGAATGTCAGGCCTTGAATGTTTAAGCTCAACCCCGACACATTTTAAACATGTTTATTTTTTTTTATTTTTTTGTTCAAACATATTTTTTTACCATTCAAAATTTTGAGTGAGTCTTTTAACTTGAACATGCAATTCAATCTTTGAACAAGTCTATATTTTATATAAACTTATTTTTACTTAAATATGGTTACGTGTGAATTATGTCTAGAATTATTCAAATCTAGATTATATTTCATCTGTAGTTTATGATTTGAATATATTGTCTATTCTTTTAATTATCAGTGAGTACGATAGTATTTGTACCGTTTTTAATTTTTTTTTGAATTTTATAATAATTTATCTATACAAAAATTTATAAAAAGCTAAACTATTTTTTTTAATAAATATAAAATTGAAGGTAATTTTCTTTCACTTAAAATAAGAAGCAATTATATATTTTTTAAAATATTTATCCTTAACACATTGTAAGTATATAAATTTGTAAATTAATAATTAACCACACAATCACATCTCATAAAAAAAACCCTTAAAATTAATATAAACAATAAAACTTTTAACTTATAACATCACATAATTAATTTCGTACGAAGTGTTCATAAGCCTATCAGAAAGGGAAATTTGAAACACTTACCACCATTCCCCTATCAGTAAATATTTCCCACAATCAACAGCTAGAAATCAGAGCTCACCAAAATGTCTATTCTTTTCAATCTGAACTGACTCTACAATCACTTATTGCTCATGGTCATCAGCCTATAAACCCAGGAGCATTATTAACTTCTAAATCCAAAACACTAATATCAGCATACAACCCTACAATGATAGTCGTATTGACTCATTTAAACAAGTTCCCTTTGTCAATCTATATGCCGTATCTGGTAATCTCCAATATGAATTCAGAATTTAGGATAGCTGGAACCAGAATAACAGCAAAGATGCAAAGGGAAACGACATGTAGGAGGAGGAAGATCCTTCTTTTGGGTACAAACCTGCATAGCATATAATAGGATGTCCTGTAAAATGTCACGAGAGCTACTACCGTTGCCAAGCAGTAATTAGTAATGCTGAGACTAGAATAGTAAACGGATCCAAGAGTCGAAAGATAGAAAATATACTGAAGTGCGAGTGTCCGTATGGAAACAGCAACTAAAAGCATGTAACAGGTCCCAAACAAGGAAAGTGTTATGAGAATAAACAAGCAGATTGAACGGCTGGGTAGGAGATAGGCTGTTAAAACAGTTGCTGCCCAAAAGGTTAAAGTGTTGTACAACCAAAACATTGTGGACACGTCTAGTAAATTTTTTAAATTTTCTTCTTCAGCGGGTGGAGGACTTTGTACGGGTCCAGTGCTGGTTGAACCTAAAGATGCGTCATACTTGAGTTGGAAATTCAGGAAATTTGAAATGGTATCAGGCTGCTTTGGAGGGCTCAAAGTGGCAGTGTATGTGGCTGTTATAATTAGCACAGTGACTACTAAATATGTGTTGCGCATCTCATGTGGGATTCCCTTCTTTCCACGGCTTGCTATTGTTGCAATTTTTTAAAGAACTGGCACCTTTCCTTTAAAGATTCGATGTGGAATGAAGAGATGGAGGTTTTGGGAAGCAAGGAAGAGGAACCACTCAAACCTTCTGCTTTGCTTATCATGTCTTTAGAACTCCTTATAGTCCACTTTCCCTTCATCCAATGGGTATTGTGATGGGATATCAAGTGCAGTCAATCCCTCCGCATTTTTGGCATTGATATGGTCACGACACAAGCGTTCCAGCAGTACTTTTACCACCTGTTAATTAGAATATTCATACATGTAACCTTTGAGTATATATATACATAAATAAATTCACTAGCAAAATTATCATACCCGAGGTCTGTTTCTGATAGCAGCAACATGTAAAACAGTGTTGCCATCAATGTCTGCCCAACTCAGTAGTTCTTTCTCCCAACGTTTGGCGGCTTTATGGCGGCTCCTTATAAGCCACCCCACCAAGACTTGGAAAGCTTCAAACCTGTCATTTTTTACGGCAAGATGGAAAACCGTCTCATCTCGAACAGTCACACATCTTCTATAGCCTCGGGGCAAACCTCAAGGAACTTGATCAAAAAATCAACATTTCCATTTTCAACCACATGATGCAAAAGAGTGAAGCCCTCCCGCCCTTTGACACGAACAAGGCCTTCATCAAACCTGAGGAGTCGAAGCACGGCTTGAGTTTTTTGATTTTGCAGAGCCAAGTGCATGGGGCTAAACCCAGCTTGGTTTAGCTTTCTTGCAAACGATGGCTTTAAGTTGATCATCTCCATCATAAAATCAATATGCCCTGCAGAGGCTGCTACATGCAAAGGAGTACGGAAAAAAGGTACATCATCGATACGCTGTAAAACATATGGATCATTCAGAATTAAGTCATACAAGATGTTTATGTCTCCTGTTTGTGCAGCACCTATCATCCTCTCATCCATAGCAAGGTGCGGAAATTTGCACAATATAGAAATGGAGTGAAGAAAAAAGGCTTTAGCAGATGTTTATAGCACTTAATTATTATTTTGGATTTATATTTGATGTCAGCCTCTACACGTATACATGTGAATGTCACCTATTAGAAAGAAATAGTAATTATATTTAGTAAGTAAATTCATATTTAATATATATTTTTAATCTAATTTTTTTAATTCAATTCAATTTTAGTTAAAACGTTTAAAAACATTTATTTAATCTAATTTCTTTAATATATTAAATAAATTGGATTAGAGAATATATTGAATATGGATCAATACTATATCATACTAATTTTATGTCTCTAAAAATTAATAAGGTGTCATTATTTTATTGATCTTAAAAAATTTAAATTTTTAGAATCATCCTAATATAAGTTATTCCCTTAATAATAATATTTGGTACTTTCACGAGCAAGTTCAATTGTTGACAAATATCTTATAAAAGTAAAGTAAAATATTTAAACAAATATTATTTAGTGACTTAATTTTTTAAGAACATTTGATAATTCATAAAGATAACAAATAATATTTTTTTTCATTAAAAAATGTGTGAAAATGATAAGTAGATAATAACTACTTATCACTTATACCATATTTGGATTAAAAAGAAGAAAAAACGAGGGAAAATTAAGTAAAATGAGGGAAAGAAAAATCGGTTTCTTTGTTTAAGTTAAGTAAAGTTTGTTAATTTTTTGTCATATCATTAGATTTTATATTTAGATTATTATCTCTTATTCTTTTTTTAACTTGTAACAATCTTATTTTTATTTTCTATTTTTAGGTTACTAGAAATATGTAATTTTAAATTTGTTTGATATATATTTTTTGAATTATTAGATCTCAATATTTATTTTTAAAATTATTAACAATATTTTTTTATTCACTATTTTGTTAAATTATTAGGAATCCTTCCATTGTAATTTGGTTAAGATATATATATATATATATATATATATATATATATATATATATATATATTATTACTTTCATCAAATAAGCTTATTAAATAAAAAAGAATATACGAATATATTATTGGTTAACATTTTAATTATTAAAAATTGGCTACAATAATGAAGGAAAGAGAAGAACACTAAGGAATATCCAATGATGGGCAGGCAATGTCAATGAGCATACCCCACACATACTATTTACTTTCAATGGTGATGGCTTATGAAACTTTCCAAGTCTTGGTGGGGTGGCTTATGAGAAGCTGCCATGAGCCTGCCCAATGGAAGAAAGAACTGCTGAGTTGGCCAGACATCGATGGCAACACTGTTTTACACATTGGAGGGACCGGGTATGGGTTCAGTATTGATGTCGGCTCTATGCAAAAATACGTGGAAAGTGAGAGGCTGATCTTGACTTAAAGAGACTTGCAAATATATATAATTAAAAATGACTTTTTAATTTGTAAGTCATTGCATATACTTTAAATAATGAAGATATACACAACAACCCCATTATTGCAAATATATATATAATTAAGAATGACTTAAAGAGGCTGATCAATTGTTGTGGTTATAATTGTCTTGATATAGAATTAAAACTATTTTATTCAAAAATAGCATCTCTTGATTCAATAACAGTATTAATTAAAATTGAATCATTTGGTTCAATTACCATGAACCTATATGCCTTGTTATTATGTGCATATCCTATAAATACACATTCAATTCCTCTTTCACCTACGTTTAGGTGTTGGAATTTTGACAATAGCTCTGCAACCCCAAACCTTCAAATAATTAAGATTTGGTTTCTTTTTCTTCCATTGTTCATCAGGGGTTATTGTAGTTCTTTTATTAGGAAGTCTATTCAATATATGACAAGCTGTTAGAACAGCTCCTCCCTAAAAATCTTGTACAAGACCTGAATATGATAATATTGAATTTACCATTTCAGTCAAGACTCTATTTTTCCTTTCAGCTACACCATTTTGTTGTGGTGTGTAAGGGGCTGAAACTTGATGGACAATTCCAGTGGATTCAAAATAACTTGGATTATAGTATTCTCCAACTCTATCCGATCTTAAGCGTTTGATAAATGATTCACACTGAAGTTCAACTTCAAATTTATAAATTTTAAATTTATCAATCGCTTCATCTTTTTAATGCAATAAATATACATAACAATATCCAGAACAATCATCAATAAAAGTTACAAAATATTCCTTTCCACCGAATGTAGGAGTATTATGCATGTCACATAAATCATTATGTATCAAATCAAGCAATTTTGTTTTCCTTTTAACCTTAGGGAAATGGTTTCTTATAATTTTAGTCAACATACATGTATTTCATTTTTCAATATTATTATTAAAAACAGGAATTAAATCTAACTTATACATGACATTCAATTTTCTATAATTCAAATGACCTAATCTATAATGCCATAAACAAAAAAGATTCAACCATATAAGTAGAAATAGTATTTTTATTTTTATTAATAATATTGAGTTTGAACATACTCTCATACATATACCCTTTCCCTACAAAATTCCTCCCTTAGACAAAATAAACTTATTTGCCTCAAAAACAAGTTTGAAACCAAACTTATTCAACAGACTTCCAGACACTAAATTCTTCCAAATTTCTAGTCCATAATATACATCATTTAAGGTTAAAACCTTTCAAGAAATGAATTGTAGTTCAACAAACCCTTTACCTTTGATTGCTTCAGTCGAAGAATTTCTCATGTACAAGACATTGTCATTTTCACATTGTGTGAACTTTGTGAACATGCTTTTGTCTTTGCACATATGTTTTTAAGGTTATATTTGCCCCCACCTATCTTCGGTATGCAAATGAGTTCCAAGCAAATTAACTTCGATGATACAATAAAGCCAATGACTATTTGCATTTTGCACTGACAAGAATAGTCCACTACGCACTGAGCAATGTATAACAAGAAACTCAATTTCTACAAAGGATTATGTAGTGATACTTTATAGAATAATCTAATAATATTAGAAAATGAAGGAAGGAAAGAAAGAATATTAGAATTTGTTGGTGTGTTTTCCAAATAAAATCTCATTCCTATTTATAGGAATTTTCATGTCTCTTCATAGAGACATATTTCAATAAGTGCCTTTTTGAATAATAATATGATCTTTAAAATAAACACATAATTATTCATTTAATATTATAACTATTTTAATAGTATTATTTAAATAGCAATAATTCTTTTTCAAAAAATCAAAAAATATAAATTTTCATTAATTACGCCCATTCATTTATAATTATTGGAACAATATAAATATTTATAAATATTTGAAAATGTTCCAACAATCTGCCCCCATTTTCAAAATATTTTAAAATTTTGGAAATCAATTTTCATAAATGAAGGTATCTTACGATTAAACCTTTACCTAGTGAAAACATGTTAATACCCAAGCAATGCAAGTGGTAATACTGTAAGGATTTTCAACATTATCATAAATTTTAGGGAGGAATGAAGGGAATTCAGAGACAAAATTAGATGTCCATTGAGTTTTGTTCAAATCTAGGGATTTTATCGCCATATGGGGTCGATTTTCATAGCTAAGATAGAAAGCTTCAGATCATTGATCTTCAAAAGGTTCGGTGGCCATGGGTATATGTTGATTTTGATTTTATTATCGCCACATTAAAAAAATTGGGTATTACCAATGCTAAAAGTTGTTACTAAAAATTGTATTATTGTTGCTAAAATTTTATTGTAATGATAAAAGTTGGGCTGCTATGTATATTTTCGTTATCTAAAATATACGTAACGATTTTACAAATTAAAAAATTTGTTTTTAAAATTCGTGGCTAGCATCTATCTTTTAATGGGCTTACAGAATGCGGAGGATTAATTACTGGACTCACTTTAATAGATACTTTAGGAAATAAAAAAAATGATATTACTCTAGAATGACATATTTTTATGTATTAATTACATATTTATTTTGAGTATGATCCTACTAATTTGAGCTATTTATGGTTTTTTATCTTGTAGGGACTAAATTGAAGGCAAAAGGAAATTTAGGGGCAAAAAACATGAATTTGAAGATAATACGGGCCAACATGCAAAATAGGAAAGAAGTGGTGTCGAAAATGTAAAGTGCGGAAGACTTGGGGGCAACAGTTCAAAGAAGAGATTTTATAAACACAGGACTCTATTTAAATTTTAATTATATTACGATTATTGTTAAGATTATTATTTAGATTTAATTTTAGCTTTTATCTTTATTTATCTTTTAGAATTTAGATAGGAATAAACTAGGTTTTCTGAGTACTATAAATAGGGGATTGAGTGACACAAATTGCACTCATCTTTTCTGTGAAAAGCTCCCTCTCCTAGAAAGCTTTGGCTTTTGTTCCTTTCATTTATTTAATAAAATTTCATTTTTATTAAGTTTATTTCTTTTTCCTCAAAAAGCATGAGCCACTAAATTCATCTAGCCAAAGGTTGTCGAGACTCCCAAAAAAAGGTTCATGAGGCTTAGAATCTGCTCTTAGCCTTCTCAACGAGTATTCATCGTTTCTTCACATTACGAGACTGACGCTTTCGTCCATGTCCTTCCAAAAGTGATCTTTTCATCTTGTGCAAAGGCAACCCCTTTGTATGTTTTGGGAAGGTTGCACAGTTAGTTCATTAGCCTACTGCATCAGTGGTTGTCGAGCTAAAGAGACAAAATGTGTAACAGCCCGTTTTTAGTCAAATCGTAATAGTGGTTTTGGGACCACAAATCTGAGCTCAAAAAATTTATATTATTATTATTTTAATGTATATAGTGTGATTATATGATTGTGTGAAAATTTCGTAAAGAAATTTTATCGTTTGAGTGCTCAATTCGATAAAAAGGACTAAATCGCATAAAGTGTAAAAATTATGTTCTATTAGCTAAAGGTGTCTAATAGCTATAGAACCTTAAATTAAAGCCCCTTTTGTGGTAATTATACCATTAGAATAGTAAGTAGACAATGTTGGACATGGGTAGGTAATTTTCATGATTTATAACAAAGGTTAAAAAGGTAAAATTGTAATTAAGTTAAAATAACATAAGCAAAATATATCCATCTTCCTCATTTCTTCATATTCAACTGAAATCACTGAGGAAGCCATAGATAGGGTTCGACCAAGCTACTTTCTATGCATGTAAGTGATTTTTTGTCCCGTTTTTAATAATTTCTATGTTTTTGAGATCGTTGCAGCTAGGTTTAGCTAGCCCAGGGACTATTTTACCAAACTGTTAAAGGTTTAAGGTCTTTCCATTGATGAATACATGTGTTTTTTGATGTTTGATAATAGATTATGAATGTTTGATGCTAGTTATACAAGTTTTGTTAAGTGATTTTTAGTGAAAATGCAAACTAGAGATTAAATTGTGAAAAGTGGCAACTTTGTGGTTAAAATATGAAATAAATGAAAAATATGGGTTGCTAAGGACTCATTTGAAATTCGGCTAGCATGGGTATAGTTTGAATTTCATGAATTTGTGATTTTATGAGAAAAAGGGCTAAATTGTAAATATGTGAAACATTAGGGGCAAAAATGTAATTTTTCCATAATATGATTTTTGGACTAAATTGAATAGAATGATGATTAAATAATTTAATTTTGATTACATATAGATCAAGAAAAGCGAAATACAGATTTAGATCGGGGAAAGAACAAAGTTTCGGATTAATCGATTGAATTCATCGTTTTTGCATTCGAGGTAAGTTCGTATGTTCTAATTATTGTTATATTTGTGTTTTAAATGCTTTGATATTGCATAAATTGTGAAAATGACCTTACGGACATATTCAACAATGATTCGACAAATGTGAAATCCCTGTTGAACCTTAGGAATATATTAGGATACGAATGACATGTCATTAGAGGTTACTGAGATATGATGTGAATGGGTGCTAGTCCTGTACGTCCTACCGGTGGCTGAGTATACCGGCATGTGTTACGGTTACTTGACAGCTTGTATGAGCAACACTGGTAGCTATATCTTGATTGACAACTTGTGTGAGCAGACCCAGTGATGGCTCAAGAGTGAGCATACATGTGATATGAGATAGAGATAGCTTCGGCTATGTATGTGGCAGTTAGGTGCGAGGTTTCTGAGTATCCGATAGTATTCCGAATGGTTCAATGAGTATATCAGAGAAATAGATGAATACCAGATTGATATCAGATGGTACAGGTATGTTCATGGACTATACAAGCATGAAAGTGAAGAGACTTATGAGTTTCTTATTTTAATCTTGTGTATGATTAAGTGAAAGGTTGTGAATCAATATGAATTATATGATGAATTGATTAATGTTTGAATTTTATATTTATGATTAATTGAATACTACATACGAGCTTACTAAGCTTTAAAGTTTACTCTGTTTATTTTTTTTTTCGTGTTTTATAGAGAGAAATCAAAGCTAGCTCAGATTCAGAATCGTCGGAGACTTCATCACACTATCAAGCTATCACTTCAGTACTTTTGAGTTTATGTATATGGTTATATGGCATGTATAGGAATTTAGTCATTTGGGTACATGTTGGTAATGAATTTAGCCATTTGGATTGGCTTGTAAATGTTAAATGTTTTGGTGTTGCTTATAGCCATGATAATTGGCTTATTTTGGTATATTTGATAATATGTATATATGTGCATATGGCTTAGTTATGTGTTTTATGATGGTCATGTAATACTTGTTGGGAATTGGCTATTATGGATATTATGTGGTTGAAAGATTGAAGTTGATATGTTTGTGAGATTAGGCTAAATGATTTCATATTGGAAGTGTTCTTATTAATGAATTGATAAAGTAGTTTTGGTATGTAATTGAATGGTTTATTGAAATACTAGTGTGACTTGTGATTGATGGTGTAGAATTAGTATGAATTAAGCTTGGTTGAGGTTAGTTTAGATGCCTATTTATGCCATGTTATGTGCTATTTAGTATGCTTGAATTGATGTAGGTTTGGGGTAAGCAAAATGGCTTGAAAACTAGCCTATTTTCCTCCACACAGGCAGAGACACGGGCGTGTGACACGGCCATGTGTGACACACGGCCAGGTGACATGGTCGTGTGTCCCCTGTAGTATTTAATAGAAGCAAGTCAGTGAGTTACACGGCTTAGGCACACGGGCGTGTGGTTGGCCGTGTGACCCAAGTTAAGGAGTTACACGAGGTCAGACACAAGCTGGGACACGGCCATGTGCTCCTAATTCGAATATCCACACGGCCTATTACACAGGTGTTTCTTTAGCCGTGTGAGACACACGGCCTAGTCACACGGGCGTGTGTCCCCTATTTTGAAAAAATTTTCAAAGTTTCCCAAAAGTTTCCTGAGATATCGGTTTAGTCCCGAACCATTTCTAATGCATGATTTGAGCCTCGTAAGCTTGTATTAGGGACATTATGATTGTTTATGAATAACTTTGATATGGGATTGGAAAATGTATGTAATTTGTAAGATTAATTGAGTAATAAGTCTGGTAATGATCTGCAACCCTATTCCGACGACTGATATGGGTGAGGGGTGTTACATTTGTTGGTATTAGAGCTACGATTTAGTCAATTCTCAGACTAACGTAGCGGGTGTGAGTCTAGCTATTCATGCCATATATAACCTGTGATAGTGCGATATCTCCTGACAGTTTTAAATTGTGCTTTTATATAGTAATAGATCCTAATCGAGCTGTAGCAGATGATGTTAAAAGTAATCCGCCAACCTCCATTCATAGAGTAGCGCAATTTGATTTGAGACCCGTGTCTGAAGGTCGTAGAAGAGAGGCCAAAGAAGCATTCTTCCAAATGATGAATGAATGGTTTACAGAATTTGTTCAGACAAATTCGGCTGCTTAACAACCTCTATCCCCACCTAATCCCCAACCAGTTCTCGTAGCTCCTTAAGGTGTGGAACTTTTAATATTGAAGAAGCCGCCAGCTGATAAGATCCAAAAATACGGGGTTGAATAGTTCAGAACCACTGTTGACGATGATCTTGAGAGAGCAAAGTTCTGGCTTGAAAACACTATTAAATTATTTGATGAACAATCCTACACACCAAATGAATGTTTAAAATGTGTCATATCACTTCTAAAAGACACAATGTATCAATGGTAGAATACTTTGGTATCTGTAGTACTAAGAGAAAGAATTACCTGGGAATTCTTTCAAGCCGAGTTCAGAAAGAAATACATCAGTCAACGGTTTAATGATCAAAAGCGAAAAGAGTTTCTAAAGCTAAAACAGGGTCGTATGTCTGTGGCTGAGTACGAGCAAGAGTTTGTGAGACTTAGTAAGTATGCTCAAGAATCCACTAAGGCAATCATGTGTAAAAGATTCGAAGACGGGTTAAACGAAGACATCAGACTGTTAGTCGGAATTTAAGAGTTGAAATAATTTGTGGTACTAGTTGGCAGAGCTTGCAAAGCCAAAGAACTTAGTAAAGAAAAGAGAAAAACTGATTTCAAGGCTAGAGATTCGAGAAAAAGATCTATAAATAAACCACCTTACTCCTCTTCAAAGAAATCACGGGATTCGTATAACTGTCCAAATGCTTCAGTGGGATATTCCAATAAAGATCGTGGGCAGCACCACTCGAGTTATAGAGCTCAAGCTACATTAATAGCGAGCATTGGTATTGCTAGGTCCAAAATACCTGAATGTTAACGATGCGAAAGACGACATCCTGGTGAATGTAGAATGAATGACCGGGCTTGTTTTAAATGTGGTTCGTTAGATCACGTTATTAGAGATTGTCCTGAGTTAGTTGAGAAAGATAAATTTCAGAATGCAATACTGAGTAACACATATGTTAGATAAATTTAGATAGATCCTTCAAGTCACATCAACATTTCATTAATGATTTAATAAATGAGTAATAAAATAATTTAGGGTTAATGTGCAAATTTGTCATTATACTTTAGTTTGACTGATATTTGATTGATATTTAATATTGAATTTTATTGTTTTACTTTAATTTAATTGAATTTTTCTACTAAAGTTAGATTTTTTATATAATTTTCTATTCATTTTAAATTTAAAATAACTTGAAGGGTAAATTCAATAAAAAATAGTTTTATTTTTTACTTTAATATTTAATAATAAGTTAATTAATATAATATTAAATTTAAATAAAATGGTTATTTTATAAAATAATTTTTTTTCTCTTTTATGAGATATGGACTCATTAAAAAATAGAAATTCTAATTTAATTTAATAATTTTTAATATTTATAAGTTAATTTATTTGAAATATTTGAAAGAATTTTCTTATTATATTATGTTTTAAAATCATCAAATTAATATTAAGTGGTAAAAATTAATTAAAAAAATTCAATTTGGTGAATAATTATCAAATCTAAGAGCTAACATATACTAAATAAAAATTTCTTTCATCATTCCTTTTAGTACCGCTCCGGCTTGCTTTTTGTATGGTCCAAGATTTTGTACTTTGAAATTCCCTCCGACTGTGTGTTTATATCATTTATAAAATCAACCTTTACATTTAATGTGTATTTTAGATGGAGTGGATGCCTTCTTTCTAAGGCTTTGGTACTTGGAAATTTCCTTGGACATTGGAAGAAATTTGTTTCCTCAAACTAGAATTTTCAATTCACGTATAAATTGTTGTTAGCTACCTGTGCTTTTGCAAAATGTAGGTTCTAATTCCTTTTCTATGTTGTCTTCTGGTTCTTTCTTCTTTGTGTTGTGTTGCAAATTTCATCAGCTTTCAGTAATCTGAAACTTTACTGCATAATTTATTACCCCCCACAAAAAATGTACGGATGAGAGGATGATAGAGACTGCAAAAACAGGAGACATTTAATGTCTTGTATGAGTTAATAAAGAATGATCCATATGTTTTACAGCGTATTGATTGTGTGCCTTTTCTTCATACTCCAGTGCATGTTGCAGCCTCTGCAGGGCAAATTGAGTTTCTGATGGAGATGATCAACTGAAAGCCGTGGTTTGCAAGAAAGCTAAACCAAGATGGGTTTAGCCCCATGCACTTGGCTTTGCAAAATGATAGAACTCAAGCAGTGGTTCGACTCCTCAGGTTTGACAAAGGCCTTGTTTGTGTATGAGGGAGGGAGGGCCTCACTCCTGTGCACCATGTTGGAAACCTCATTCTTTTTTGGTAGTTTCCAGTCCCCCCGCAATGGACGTTTTGGAACAAGATGATTGGACATTTGAACCCTCCACGTTTTGGTTTTACAACACTTTGACCTTTTGGGCAGCACGTGTTAATCATAGTCCACTAAATTATTCTGTCATCACTCGCTTCACCACTCATTTAGCTTGTTTTTTGTTTGGTCTAAGATTCCTACTTCGAAATTTCCCTAGACCTTTCAAGACGTTTTATTTTCTCAAATTAGTTAATCCACTTGAGCTGCATTTGATTTGGACTGGATGTGTATTTTCTATGGCTTTGGAGTTCTTAGAAGTTTCCTTCGACTTTGGATGAAATTTGTTTTTTGAGACAAGAATGTTCGAATCATGTATAAATTTTGGTCAGATTCCTGTGTTTTTGCAAAATATAAGTTCTATTTCCTTTCCTACATTCTCTTCTGGTTCTTTTTTCTGTGTTTTGTTGCAAATTTCCTTAGTTTTCAATTTTCAATTATCTGAAAATTTACAGCTCAATTTATTACCCCCAAAAGAAAAGCTATGGATGAGAGGATGATAGAGGCTGCCCAAACAGGAGATGTTAACCTCTTGTATGAGTTGTCTGAATGATCCATATGTTTTAGAGCGTATTGATGATGTGCCTTTTTTTCATACTCCATTGCATGTAGCTGTCTCTGCTGGGCATATTGAGTTCATGATGGAGATGATCAAATTAAAGCCAACGTTTGCAAGAAAGCTAAACCAAGCTGGGTTTAGCCCCACGCACTTGGCTCTGCAAAATCACAGAACTCATGCAGTGCTTCGACTCCTCAGGTTTGATGAAGGCCTTGTCCGTGTCAAAGGTAGGGAGGACCTCACTCCTCTGCATCATGTGGTTCAAAATGAAAACTTGAATCTTTTGAAAAAGTTTCTTGAGGTTTGTCATCCGGCTATTCAAGATATGACAGTTCGAGATGAGACGGTTTTCCATCTTGCTGTGAAAAACGACATGTTCGAAGCTTTCCAAGTCTCGGTGGGATCGCTTATGAGAAGCTGGTATGAGTCTCCCCGATGGGAGAAAGAACTACTGAGTTGGCCAGACATTGATGGCAACACTGTTTTACACATTGCAGCTATCAGAAACAGACCTCGGGTATATGCTAATTTTTGTCATTAAGTCAGTTATTGATGAGTATCTATGTGTGATAAAAGGGTTACTTATATGAATATTTTATTAACAGGTGGTAAAAGTATTGTTGGAACACATGCGGTAAGACCAAATCAATGCCAAAAATTTGGAGGGATTGACAGCACTAGATATCCAATCACAATACCCATGGAATGAAAGGCAAGCGGATAGGATTATAGATATGCTAAGCAAAGCTGGAGGTTTGAGTGGTTCCTCTTCCTCGCTTCCCAATACCTCCATCTCTTCATTCCACATCGAATCTTTAAAAGACAAGATTTCACGGTCTCAAAAATGGGCAACAAGTGGAGGTCGAGGAAAGAAGGGTATGGCACATGAGATGCGCAACACATTTCTTGCAGTGACGGTGCTAATTAAAACAACCACTTACGAAGCCTCTTTAAACACTACAAAGAAGCCTGATGACAGTCCATCTACGAAATACCAAGTCTCTTCAAGTCAAGATGAGCCTCTCAATTCCCACACATTTTTGCATAAAACCGACATAAATTCTGCACCCATACCTAGTCCCTCCGCAATGGACTTTTCCGAAGAAGATGATTGGACATTTGAAACCTCCTCGTTTTGGTTTTACAACACTTTGACATTTTGGATAGCAGTGTTTTTAACAGCACTTCTCCTACCACCTCATCCAATATTCTCTTCCTTGATTCTTCTAACAGTTGCCTTCTTTGGGAAATCTTACATGCATTTATTTGATGTTTCCTCATGCATTTATTTGATTCTTCTAACAGTTGGATAGCAGTGTTTTTAAAGCATTTATTTGATGTTTCCACAAATATGTTTCCTCATCAACGTGGCCTCAAAATATTTCAATCACTTCAGATTAATCTATACAACTTCACTACCCTTTCCTGTACTAGCAGCTGTGAGGAAGGGACAAAATGGCTAGGAGAACTGCTTTATAAAGTCCGGAATGGTCCGTCAAACCGGTCGACAAGGAAACAACATAAAGCAAGAAAAGGCGGGCAAATTAAGTATATATTATTGGTAGTGGTGAAGGTTGAAGGAAATGCTTCTTCCATGGATTTTAGTTTTTAATCGTTTGGTATTAATTCGATTATACCTTTGATATGTTGATAGTCAAAAGTTTAAAGAAAATGGCGCCCCGTGGTGTGAACGAGGAAGCCGGCTTGATATCATGAAAAGAAATCATTATTATTTTATTGAAAAGGCTAATAGTTAAAAAATGATTGACCCAACTAGACAATTAGATAAAGTTCTTAGGCATGTCATATGTGAAGAAAATTTGAAGAAGAAGAAGAAGAAAGAACCTTCATCGTTATAAAGGTAACGTGAAAAAGCAAAGGGAATGTTGGGTTATCATTTGATATAGCACCATTTTTATTCAAGAGAGGCACGGGTTAGAAACACTTTTTAATTTAGAAAAAAATTATATATAAAATTTATATATTTGCTCTTTTACAATTACATAAAAACTTAATTTCCAAGTTTTAAAAATTATCTCTTTAATATATAAACTAAAAGATGCTTTCTTTTACTATTTAATTTGTTATGGAAACTTAGCAATTATATTAAAAGTTAACTATTATCTCTTCAATAATTTAAATTATAATGATAATTTTTTAAAAAATAATAATAAATTATTTATCTATAGAAATGTCATGCCAGCAGTGATAATTTGATAAATTTAAATTTGATAAACATATATTATACATCAACAAGAAGAAAGAAAGAAAAAAGGCAATCGATTTAAATGCAAGAAAGTAAAAAAAAAAAAAAAAAAGGAATTACAGCAATATATCAACCTTATAAAAATAATAAATTTTATTACTATATTTATTTAAATCTCAACTGTGGAGTTAAAAAATTCTATTATATCTTTGGAATAAAATGTATTTATATGAATTTTTTTAGAGACCATAGTGTATTTTAGGGTCTTTTAGAAAATTTTAGAATTTTATGAAAAAAATTTACAACTTTTTGGTATTTTAAAGAATTTTTTTGTAATTTTTTTAATGATTTTTACTATTTTTCACATGGGAGAGATTTTAATCCATTTATATATCTAATTTAATTATAAATGAAATAAACCCATTCAAAAAAACTAACAACAAAAAACTAGAATAAAATAAAGGAGATGTTACATTGACATATTATAAATGGGTGTTACAAAATTGAGAGAACCGCATTATGCATAATCGACCTAGACTAAGGAATATCCAACATCCTATGAATGCAGCAAAGTACATAAAGTTAATACCATTATCGAAAACATCAACACTTACAAATAAACAATAGCAGACAACTAAAATGGTTCCTTTCCAGAATTCATCATATAAAATAGGGAATAACAATAATCCTTGTACTACACCCATGCTTATTCCATTTCCTAAATAATATAAGATTGAAGGGAATATCCAACATCCCACTATTGAAACACTAATTTTTGACACCCGACATACGATACACATGGACAACATTAGAAGGAAAAGGATTCCTGAAAATATATTAAGAATTGCATATGTTAAATGGGTGGGGGCTATGAAAGATATTGATTCATCGAAGGACACTGCAAGAAACGCTAATAGTCCTTGAAGTGCAGTCCTAAACTCATGGGGAAAAGTTTTGAGTAGAGCTAGTGTCAGGAATAATGTAACGAGGAACACTAGATAGGTTGGAATATAGAAGAGAAGAAACTCCGATTCATCCATGACTGATGTCCCTAGTACCCATTCATCAAATGATCCTTTGGATCTTGAGGTATTTTCACCTTGCCAAACGCCACCAGGTGGGCTTAGAGTGGCTTGGTAGGTTGCAGTTAGAAGCAGTCCTAAAATTACTAGCAAGGCATTGCGGTCATCGGCTGATATATCGTCCATATTTTGAAAAATTAGTAGTGATGCTTTTGTCACATACATGACAATTTGTTTCTCCAACTTACGTTTAAAGTTTGAAACTACTGGAATAAAGCAACCTTGCAGAATAGCAATGTTTTCTCTGTTATTCTGTTGTTGTGCAACACCCAGTGCGGTCAAACCAACTTGATTGGTAGCATGCTTATCAGCCTTGCAATTTAATAGTATTTTAAGCATCTGTTCAATTGATAGTTTCGGATATAAAAAGGCTAGAATCAATTAATCATGTCTGTGAAGTAAAAAAAAAGAATCTATGTAATATTAATTACCATCGAAGCAGTTGAGTCGAACCTTGGGTTGGTTATGGATAGTGGCTATGTGTAGTGCAGTGTTGCCATCTTTGTCTTTCCGGTTCACCACTTCCCAATAATAGTCTTTCCTCTTAAGCGTTCGAATTAGGAGTTGGAGAACGTCCAGTCTATTGTTTTGGATTGCAATATGCAAAGCAGTGCGATTCTCAATCGTAACATCTTGGATACAATCAGGAGAAGCTTCCAGAAATGTATCCAACAGATCAAGCTGGTTTCCAACTTTACATAAGTAGTGCAAAGGAGTCTTACCTTTCTTTCCTCTGACACGAACAAGATGTTTATCGATCTCCAAGAAGCGGAGTGCCATCTCTTTGTGCCCTTTTCTAACAGCAATGTGAAGTGGGCTCAAACCTTGGTGGTTTAGCTTTCGAGCAAATGATGGCTTTAAGTTCATCATCTCCATTGCAAACTGTTAGAATTAAGTGACCCTAATTCTTATTTAAATAAAATACGATGGAAAATAAAATAAAAGTAAAATCCATATAGAACTAGACTTCTTTTATTTTATTTTAGAATAAGGTTTTTTAAACCTTATTAAACTCCATCTATTTTATATTTACTAGGATAAGGTGTTTCAATCCTACTAGAATATGGCTTTACAAGCCTATAAATAGACATAGTCTATTCCTTTTGTATTGATTCAAATTTTCGACATAGTGAATTTTCTTCTCCTCTCCTGGTGGTTTTTTCCCAAAGGGTTTCCACGTAAAATTTTGTGTTCTTTATTTTTTATTTTATTTTATTTTTTTCACAATTGGTATCCGAGCTTAGGGTTGTTCATCTCGATCACGGTAATGGCGTCTTTGAAATATGAAATTCCGTTGTTGGATCGCAACACCGATTTGCGTTGTGGCGATTAAGATGCAAGCGGTTCTTGCCTTGCAGATGGATCTAGAGGATGCCCCGCTAGGGATAGATAAGATGCCTTCGACATTAACAGATGAAGAGAAGAAGCGTAAGGATCGAAAGACATTAACACAATTGCATCCGCATTTGTCCAATGAAATTTTGCGAGGATGTGATGAAAGAGAAGATCGCCACGATTATGGAAGAGGCTAGAACAAATATGTATGTCGAAAACTCTAACAAGCAAGTTGCATATGAAGCGGCGTCTTTATGCTCATCGTTTGGAGGAAGGTGCGTCAGACACGAACACTTAACAGTTGTTTAAAGAAATTCTCTCAAACTTGGAGGCCATGGAGGTTCAAAGATGATAAGGAAGATCTAGGGTTGATTCTACTTTGTTCGTTGCCTCCGTCTTATTCAACCTTTAGAGACACGATTTTATATAGCCGCGTAGTCTCTCACGCTTGATGAGGTTTATGATTCTTTAACCTCGTATGATAAGATGAAACATCTTGTGGTTAAACCCGACTCTCAGGGAGAGGGTCTCATTGTTCGTGGGAGACAAGATCGGAATACTGATGATGATCGTGGTAGGACACAGGAAAGAAATCATCGTGGTAAATCTAAGGGTAGATCGAAGTCTTCAAATAGAGGTAAAACTTGTAACTTCAGCCAGAAGAAAAAGGGCACATTAAATCTGAGTGCTATAAGCTACAAAATAAGATTAAAGGGGAGGTCATGAATCAAAGGGGAAAACAACCAGAAAATTCTGGTGAAGCTGATGTTGTAGAAGACTACAGCGATGGTGAACTTCTAGTCGCTTCTGTCAATGATTCTAAAGTAAGTGAGGAGTGGATACTTGATTCAGGCTGCACCTTCCATATGAGTCCCAATCGGGATTGGTTTACAACTTACGAAACGATTAATCCAAGGTGTTGTTTTGATGGGAAATAATGCTTCGTGTAAGATCGCAGTGTTGGAACAATTAAAGTTAAGATGTTTGATGGAGTTGTCGTAACACTTAGTGACGCATTTGGTATGTTCCAGAATTGAAAAGAAATTTAATTTCGTTGAGTACTCTTGATTCAAAAGTGCACGATACACAAATGAAAGTGGGGTTTTAAAGATTTCCAAGGGTCCCTTGTTGTTGTGATGAAAGGGCAAAGAAAAACTGCCAAGTTATATGTTTTGCGTGGTTCTATCATTCTTCGTGATGCAAATTGTCGCTTCCTCTTCCTTGTCGATGATGATATTACTAAACTTTGGCATATGCGCCTAGGGCATATGAGTGAGAATGGCATGGTAGAATTGAGCAAAAGAGGACTTCTTGATGGGCAAGGAATTTGCAAACCGAATTTACTGTGAGCACTTTGTGTTTTTGGGAAGCAAAAGAGAGTTCGATTCACTAGAGGAATCCATAACACGAAGGAAACGTTGGAGTATATTCATTCGATCTATGGGGACCATCCAGAGTGCCTTCGAGAGGTGGAGCTAATTATATGCTAACCTTTATTGATGATTTTTCTAGAAAAGTTTGGGCGTTCTTCCAAGGTAGAAAGCGATGTGTTTTCCGCATTTAAGTCTTGGAAAATTATGATTGAAAAAGCAGACGGAAAAGCAGATAAAATACCTCATACATGCACAATGGCTTAGAGTTCGTTACGATGAGTTTAATAGATTGTGCAAGTCGAAGGATCGTGAGACACTTGACGATTCGTCATACTCCACAAAGAAAACGGCGTTGCGAACGAATGAACGTAACGATCATGGAGAAGGTTCGATGTATGTTGTCAAATGCCAACTTACCAAGTCATTTTGGGCGACGGCCTCATCGCATGTTTTTGATCAACCGATCTCCATCCGTTGCCATTGAGAAAAAGACTCCACAAGAGGTATGGTCCGTAATCCCGCTAATTATTCTCGATTTAAAGATCTTTGGGTGTCTGCGTATGCTCATGTTAATAATGGAAAATTGGAACCGAGATCCATTAAATGTGTTTTTCTTGGTTATAAAGCTGGTGTAAAAGGGTATAAGTTATGGTGTCTGAAAATAGGAAAGTTGTGATTAGCAGAGATGTTGTTTTTGATGAAACCGCTGCTATGCTTCCTAACTTATCTCTTAAAGACTGCTCCAATAAAGAAAATCAAAAGCGGTGGAGCATCAGATTAATACAGAGTCGACTCCTCAAGTCGAGACAAAAATTGAGAATAGAGTTGCTTCTTCGCCTCAATACTCTATCGCCAAAAACAGAACTAAAAGAGAAATTAAACCTCCAAAGAAGTATCTTGAGGTGATCTAGTTGCTTATGCTTTAAATGTGGTGAAGATATAGATGCGAATCAAGAGCCATCAAATTATTCTGAGGCGATTAGTCATGAAGACTCGTAAAAATGGATGTTTGCTATGCAAGAGGAGATGGAATCACTCCACAAAAACAAAACATGGGATCTTGTGAAACTTCCTAAAGGTAAGAAGACTGCTCGTTGTAAATGGGTGTTTAAAAGAAAGAAGGGACTCCAGGAGTTGAAGAACCTAAATATAAAGCAAGGCTTGTTGCAAAGGGTTACAGTCAAGTTCCAGGAGTGGACTTCACAGATGTGTTCTCCCCAGTTATTGTGAAGCATAGTTCGATTCGAGCTTTGCTTGGTATTGTGGCCATGCATGATTTAGAGCTTGAGCGATTAGATGTAAAAACGCATTTTTGCATGGAGAACTTGAGGAAGATATTTACATGCAACAACCAGAGGGTTTTACAGTTTCAGAAAAAGAGGATTATGTTTGCTTGCTAGAAAAAGTCCCTTTACGGTTTGAAACACTCACCAAGGCAGTGGTACAAGAGGTTTGATTCCTTTATGACTTCTCACGATTTCAAAAGAAGTAGTTTTGACAGATTGTGTTTACTTTAAGAAAAACAATGATGGTTCTTTTGTGTATCTACTTCTTTACGTTGATGACATGTTGATAGCGACAAAAGACAAAGGAGAGATAAGAAAGGTCAAAGCCCAACTAAGTGAAGAATTTGAGATGAAAGATTTGGGACCAACAAAGAAGTTACTTGGTATGGAGATTCTTTGAGATAGAAAAACAAGTAAATTGTACCTAAGTCAGAATGGGGTACATTGAGATACTTCTTTGCAGGTTCAATATGCGGAGTGCTAAGCCTGTTAGTACTCCTTTAGCAAATTTCATTTTAGACTTTCATCGGCTTTGTCTCCACAATCGGATGATGAGATTGAGTACATGTCACATGTTCCATACTCTAGTGCGATGGGATCTCTCATGTATGCTATGGTTTGTTCACGTCCCAGTTTATCATATGCGGTCGGTCTGATTTAGCGATATATATGGCGAATCCCGTAAAGAACAACACCGGAAAGCGATTCGGATGGATTTTAAGATACTTACGAGGTACTCATCGATGTTTGCTTACGCTTGGAAGAATCAAGATGGAGTTATTGGGTATGTTGATGCTGATTTTGCTTTGGAGACCTTGATAGAAGAAGATCTCTCACGAGTTACGCTTCTTTACAATCGGAGGTTGTGCAATAAGTTGGAAAGCCACTTTGCAAACTACACGCTTTGTCTACCACTCGGGCCGAGTACATGGCGATTCATCGAGGCTTGTAAAGAAGCTATTTGGTTGAAGGGACTCTTTAGTGAACTAAATGAAGACCTTCAAATCAAAGACAAGATTTTGTGACAATCAGAGTGCCATCTTTCTTACAAAAGATCAAATGTTTCATGAGAGAACAAAACACATTGATGTTCGGTATCATTTTGTTCGTGATATTATTGCTCGTGGTGATATTGTTGTGAGCAAAATTAGTACTCATGAAAATCCTGCAGATATGATGACCAAGTCACTTCCTATAACCAAGTTTGAGCATTGCTTAGACTTGGTTGGTGTTCATTGTTGAAGTTAAACCCTTAAGGGGTTTTATGGAAGAGGTGGAGAACTTGTTCGCAATTAAGAACTTGTTCATTGAGAATTTGTGTCAAGGTGGAGATTGTTAGAATTAAGTGACCCTAATTCTTATTTAAATAAAATACGATGGAAAATAAAATAAAAGTAAAATCCATATAGAACTAGACTTCTTTTATTTTATTTTAGAATAAGGTTTTTTAAACCTTATTAAACTCCATCTATTTTATATTTACTAGGATAAGGTGTTTCAATCCTACTAGAATATGGCTTTACAAGCCTATAAATAGACATAGTCTATTCCTTTTGTATTGATTCAAATTTTCGACATAGTGAATTTTCTTCTCCTCTGCCCGTGGTTTTTTCCCGAAAGGGTTTCCACGTAAAATTTTGTGTTCTTTATTTTTTATTTTATTTTATTTTTTTCACACAAACTCGATGCACCCTTCTTCTGCAGCTATATGTAATGGAGTCTCGATAAACTCCACCTCACCAAAATGCCTCAAAACATTTCCATTTCTTTGAATTACTCTATATAATTCGTTAACCATTCCTGTACGAGCAGCCTTTCTTAAATTTTCATCCATGTCGGGAGGAAAGATCAATGAACAATAGGAAGAGAGAAAATGAAAGGAAACAATTGCTATTGTATGGTCTGTCAACTGCAGCCAACAAGTAAACAATACAAAGATAGAAAAAGGAAGACGAATTATGTATGTCTTTCCGGCTTTGGCATTTAGTAGAGGATTATTATAAAATTTTGATAGTGTACGTTTAAAGTTTAAACAAATGAAAGAAACTAGTGCGAATAAAAAGCCACTTTGAAAAGAAAAGAAGGGATCTGTTCTCTTTGAAAGGGTTTATGGTCACTTAGAGAAATTTATTCAAAGTGAAAGAGAGAACTAAAGGCAGAAAAATGTGTGTATATTTATGGCTTGATTTTTGAGGTTTCGCCTTTAGTAGAGGATTATTGTAAATATTTTTGTTATTAATGGCTTTTTATTTCAAGGTTAAAAACTGCTTTCTTCCATTGACTTCACTTCCAAATTTATTTTTTGCTTTGTTTATATGTTCATACTCAAGATTCTAACAACATATCATTAATTTCATGAAACGAGAAGTGATTATATGAAACTGTGATTTCATATTATTCTTTATCTTTTTTTCAATAGTAGATTTTTTACATTTTTACTTAAAAATTAAGAGAAAAAAACTGGTTTGTTACTCTACTATTAGAAAGGAATAAAAATAACGTGGAATCACAGTCTCAAGAGAAGAAACTTAAAATTAATTTCATCTTCCTATCCTTTTATATTTCATGAAATAATATTTTTATAATGAAGGTTTAAAAATTGGAAGGGTGTGATTGATTCAAAAATTAAAGACTGGTATGGTCCGTCAATGGTAGTCGACAAGGAAGCAATATAAAGTTAGAAAAGGCAGGTAATTTAAGTATATATTTTTGCTCCTTCCATGGATTTTAGTTTTTAATCATTTAGTACTAATTGGATTATGGCATTGATAGTCAAAAGTTTAAAGAAAATGGCGCCCCGTGGTGTGAACGAGGAAGCCACATTGATATCATGAAAACAAATCATTATTATTTTATTGAAAAGGCTAATGGTTAAAGAATGACCCAACTAGACAATTAGATAAAGTTCTTAGGCATGGCATATGTGAAGAGAATTTTAAGAATAAATTAAAGAAAAGAAGAAGAAGAAGAAGGAACCTTCATCGTTATAAAAGTACTTTATAAATGTACTTTATTTTATTTTAATTAAAAATATATTGTGTTAATATTAAAATATTTTGTTTAATAATTTTAATAACGGTTAAATCTCAAAATTACAAAAAATTTTAATTCAATGTGCAATGTGTTATAACCAGAAATATGATATAAATGTTAATAAATCAAGATCTATTACATCATATTTAATGGTATTATATTTTAGAAATATGAGTTCAAACTTTCCGTATTTAGTTGTGGTCCTTTAAAATTAAAATGGGTACAAATTTGAAAAATTGTCAACTTTGGCATTTTTATTTATTGTAATAAAAAAAAATTTTATTCGAGTTTGAAAAAAATACAATATGTAGGATATTTTTATGGTGTGCAACACCCTAATCCCGAATACGGAGTACTCGAATACTAAGGCGCTACATTAGGTCATCAGACTAGCCCAACGAAACTAGACTTCTGTACAGTTATAGAGATATAAGACTCACTTCCTATTTTATCTTATGAATTTTTTGGTGATTTTTCAAAGTCACTGCTAAATCTATTTTAGAAGAATTCTGCCGCTAGATTTTTATGACCTTTCAACACTCAAAAATTTGTATCTTTTAAAATACAAATCAAAATCGATCTTTGTTTTTCTAAACAAAACTAGACTAACTCGCGTTACAATGATGTATAGATCACTTCTTAATTATTTTTACAGAATTTATGGTGAATTTTAAAACTTACTGTTCATGTAATAATTTGTTTCTAGCATATTTCACAACTAAGTTTTTAGCTTCATTTTAAATCATCCAAACAAGATTTCCACCCAAAGACATATAACATGCATTATGACTTATCAAGAAGTATAGGAGAGTTAGAGGGTACCACCTTGATGGAAGAACACCAACAAAGTTTCTTCCCTAGCTCTCCACCGCTTTGCCTTTACCCTTAGCTTTAGAAGATTCACCACCTTCTTTAACTAATAACCATGTAACACACAAGATTTCCCACAAAAAAAATAAGAGTTGGTAGGATGTAAAAATACATACTTTAAATAAATAAAATATGAGAAGATGGGTAGAGACTTTCTCAAACCCAAACCCTTCCAAACACCCAAAAACCTTCACCTTTATCCTTGATGAACATAGATATTTTTTTTCTTCCTTGGAACTTTTTAAAAAAAATAGATCAAGACCCTTACCTTCTTTGAGATTTGGAGGATGAAAAAAAAATGGTGAGAATTCACTCAAATCTCTCTCCCTCTACATGACTTGCTAAGGAAAAATAAATGGAAAAGAAGAAAAAAAATGAAGAAAAATAGAGACAAATCCACTTTATCTCATACCTCAATCTACCAAACCATCTTTTCTCATTAATTGGGAGAAGACTTTTATTCAAAAATGGTAAAATCACCATTTTACCAATCCATCTTCCCCCTACTTCACACAAGCTTCTCAACATCCTTAATTTCTTATAAAAAGGTCCAAAATTAACCCAAATTAATTCCAACAAAACCCAGTTCCAAAATAAATTTATCCATCACCAACCCAGGTCAACACTCGAACGTTGATTCAAGAATTTGAGGCCGTTACATGGTGTATATCATGACAGTTATTATATAACAAGAAATTGGGAATGTAAAAAGTTTGAAGAGACATGGAATCACACCATAAAAGGAGTTGCAAAAGGGAACTATACTCAACAGCCAAGAATTGTGATGTTGTGAGTGCTTAAGAATATGGATACATAACTTCTTTTTTATATCAATATTTTTATAATTTTTTTCTATATTTTATACTTAATTTTCTATTCAAGTAATATATCTATTTCAAAATTAGCAAAACTTTTTAACTAATAATTGTAAATTGTTATAAAATAAAGAGAGATGTGGAGAATAAAGAACAAAAAAAATATGAAAGCAACAGAGAATGTACTTTATTGATCAAAAGGGGTAATTATAATACTTCATTAGAGTCTCTATTTATAAACATAAGAAGTATAAAAGAATTAGATATATAATTCTAATAACTATTAGAATTTAAAGTACATTAAAACTTTATCTTGATCATGATGGACATCCACTTAATAAGATATTCATAACACTCTCATTGGATGTCTATTGATAGATAATGTGCCTCATTAAAACCTTATTAGGAAAAACCCTGTGGGATAAAAACCTAATGAAGGAAAAAGAGCACACAATCTATAATAAGCATAATATGTTGCCTCATTAAAAACCTTATCAGGAAAATCTAATGGGACAGAACCTCGGTTAAGGGAAAAAGAGTACAACGCGTATTTACTCCCCCTGATGAAAACATCACATATTTTCTTGTATTCTATGTATTCAATCTTGAATACTAGTTTTTCAAATGACTCTTTGAATGTATTTGCTAAGTATTTATATTACCATTCTTTTAATTTTAAAAGTCACGAATGAGGGAAATTTGGGGCAATATATTTTGATCTCTTCAGGAGATTCAACAATAATCATAACAAACTTTAATCATGATTCTTTTATTAAAACACAAATAGGTATTTTGGATCATTTTGTAATCCTCCTTCAACTACTCAAATTTACCACATATGTTCGAATTATTTCAATTCATATAAATGAATAATTTCCCAAGAATTTCAATATGCTTCTAGCATTCTAAATCCTTCAAGGGTTTTAAAATAAACTTTAATATACAGTGATTTATAAAGGTTGTAACAACAACCATTAGACGCAAGTTAAATCTTTTATGAATTGTCAATTTAATAATATATCTAAAGGTTATTGCATCCACCACAGAAGAATATTATATCTTTTCATAATCAATATCAGAACATAGCGAAAAACTTTATATTTTTATTCCGCTTTTGCAAAACTACTTCATTTGCACCCTTATTGGCTTTATACCTTTAGATATTTGGACTACTGGTCCAAAAACTCCACGAATTTAATTGTACTTGAGTTGCGTCTATCTATTTTGGTCAATTTATTCCATATCTACATTTCTCAATAGATTTATTCAAGATCCTCCTTTTATTTCATTATTTCAATAACAATATCGCATGCAAAATCATTGTCGACCACTTTTATTATTCGGTTCCACATTTTTTCGAATTGACATAACTTATCAAGATCTGTTATTTTCATTATTTTAAAATTCAGTTTCAGGTACCTGAATCCCTTCTGAAGTTTTACTTGTTGGTTATGTCTTGGGTCTCTTCTGGAGCACCCGCCTCCACTATATGACCATCTAAAATAATTTTTATTTTTGGAACCAATCAATCTATTATTTATTCTAATTGATTGTGCTACTGGGACTTTGATTCAAATTAAAATATTAGATGAAATATAACACTTGGTTATTCTCATTAAGGTTGTAAATACATCTAATAGCTAACTTGTAATGAGTTATCCTTATTAAACTTCTGGTTCAATTACTCTCCCCTAACTCATTATAAGTTATTGTTTCTCTCCCCCTAATGTTAGGAAAACTGACAACTCATGTCACAATTAAATCTCGAATTAATTGCTCAAAAATATTATAAGGAGACTCATATAAATATACATTCCAATATTGTGGTGGAGCAATTGGAACATATACCGCACATCCAAAAATTGTAAGATGGGAAATATTTGGCTCTTGACCAAAAATCAATTGTAATGGGGAGTATTTATAATTTATTGGCTTGATGCATACAACATGTAAATTAATACAAGCATGAATCTCATGCTAAAATAGAAAGTTTTGTTCTCATAAGTATTGGTTTAGCTATTAGTTGGAGTCATTTGATAAACAATTCAGCTAAATCATTTTATGTGTGAACATGAGTTACAGGATGTTCATCTTTTATCCCAATTGACAAGCAATAATCATTGAAAAATTGGGATGTAAACTCATCAACATTAACAAGATGAATTGTTTTAATTGCATAATCTGAAATTAATCATTTAAACAAGCAATCTTGCAAACGATAGGTTGCAAATTAATAACACATATGTAATTATTTTGTAGATGTATTTACCAAAATCATATAATATCAAAATCATCCACATGGTGGATGAATGAGCCCATATTCATTTCGTAAATGCAAGACATTAAATTTTAACTTTAGCTAGTGAGTTTCTAATAATCAATTTTCATTGAGAACAAGCAACAAATGAGAATTCTTTAAATTAAAGAATCTTTTGGTTCTTTAATGAATGTCCATATGAATTCTCAATTAATTTTCGCACACTACAAAGAAAAGCAGACTTTTAGCGGCGCTTTTTTTAGCCTTTAGCGGCGCTTCTAAGTGCCACTAAAACATTTTGCGGCGCTTTTGAAAACGCCGCAAAAAACGCCGCTACAGCCGGCGCCGCAAAAATTGGTGGCGTTCATTGGAAAAAAGCGCTGCTAAAAGTCATGGCCTTTAGCGGCGCTTTTATTTCAAACGCCGCTAAAAGTCATGGCCTTTAGCGGCGTTTCAAATAAAAGCGCCGCTAAAAGTCATGGCCTTTAGCGGCGTTTGAAATAAAAGCGCATGGCCTTTAGCGGCGTTTTAAATGAAAGCGCCGCTAAAAGTCATGGCCTTTAGCGGCGTTTATTAAAAAGCGCCGCTAAAAGTCATGGCCTTTAGCGGCGTTTGAAATGAAAGCGCCGCTAAAGGCCTTGACTTTTAGCGGCGTTTATTAAAAAGCGCCGCTAAAAGTCATGTCCTTTAGCGGCGTTTTTCCCACAAACGTCGCTAATTTTGGCAGATTTGCAATACATTTTTTACACCTATATTCAGCCTTTCCTGCATTAAAATCCAACCAAATACAACAAATATAGCATAAAATGCAGCCAAAATAGCAAATTTAGCATAAGAAAATACAACCAAAAAATATTAAATCTAAATAATACTTCAAATTTAACGAAAAATATATGATGCAATTAATAAAGTATGATTTAAAATATTCTTAGAATAATGTTAAACGTGACAAAGTTAAAAATATTCTTACAACGAGAAAACTAATGTCTAAGATGGCGGCTTTTGCGACTGTTGAAACATTTGCATCATCTGCTGAAGGTCATGAATCGAGGTCATCGTACTTTTCCTATGCTCTGCCTCCCTCATTCTTCTTGCCATTGCCTCCCTCATTCTTTGCCGCCTCCCTCTCTCTCTGCCCTCTGCTCTAAGTTGTTGCTGGAGTTCTTCATATTTTCGTTGAACCTCGGCAATTTGCTCAACTGTGTTCGCTTGCATCTGAGCCATCTGATCTCTTAACCTCTGAACTTCAGCTTTAGCTTGACTTCCGGAAGGCATGTATTGCTGGGAGCCGGATCCAAAATATTGAGTCGGGGTAATACCAGATCCTTGAAATCGAACCCGACCGTACCTTTCAGGACCCACTTTTATTTCATTATTTCAATAACAATATCGCATGCAAAATCATTGTCGACCACTTTTATTATTCGGTTCCACATTTTTTCGAATTGACATAACTTATCGAGATCTGTTATTTTCATTATTTTAAAATTCAGCCAATTACAGAATCCCTTCTGAAGTTTTACTTGTTGGTTATGTCTTGGGTCTCTTCTGGAGCACCCGCCTCCACTATATGACCATCTAAAATAATTTTTATTTTTGGAACCAATCAATCTATTATTTATTCTAATTGATTGTGCTACTGGGACTTTGATTCAAATTAAAATATTAGATGAAATATAACACTTGGTTATTCTCATTAAGGTTGTAAATACATCTAATAGCTAACTTGTAATGAGTTATCCTTATTAAACTTCTGGTTCAATTACTCTCCCCTAACTCATTATAAGTTATTGTTTCTCTCCCCCTAATGTTAGGAAAACTGACAACTCATGTCACAATTAAATCTCGAATTAATTGCTCAAAAATATTATAAGGAGACTCATATAAATATACATTCCAATATTGTGGTGGAGCAATTGGAACATATACCGCACATCCAAAAATTGTAAGATGGGAAATATTTGGCTCTTGACCAAAAATCAATTGTAATGGGGAGTATTTATAATTTATTGGCTTGATGCGTACAACATGTAAATTAATACAAGCATGAATCTCATGCTAAAATAGAAAGTTTTGTTCTCATAAGTATTGGTTTAGCTATTAGTTGGAGTCATTTGATAAACAATTCAGCTAAATCATTTTATGTGTGAACATGAGTTACAGGATGTTCATCTTTTATCCCAATTGACAAGCAATAATCATTGAAAAATTGGGATGTAAACTCATCAACATTAACAAGATGAATTGTTTTAATTGCATAATCTGAAATTAATCATTTAAACAAGCAATCTTGCAAACGATAGGTTGCAAATTAATAACACATATGTAATTATTTTGTAGATGTATTTACCAAAATCATATAATATCAAAATCATCCACATGGTGGATGAATGAGCCCATATTCATTTCAGAAATGCAAGACATTAAATTTTAACTTTAGCTAGTGAGTTTCTAATAATCAATTTTCATTGAGAACAAGCAACAAATGAGAATTCTTTAAATTAAAGAATCTTTTGGTTCTTTAATGAATGTCCATATGAATTCTCAATTAATTTTCGCACACTACAGCAAAACAGACTTTTAGCGGCGCTTTTTTTAGCCTTTAGCGGCGCTTCTAAGTGCCACTAAAACATTTTGCGGCGCTTTTGAAAACGCCGCAAAAAACGCCGCTACAGGCGGCGCCGCAAAAATTGGTGGCGTTCATTGGAAAAAAGCGCCGCTAAAAGTCAAGGCCTTTAGCGGCGCTTTTATTTCAAACGCCGCTAAAAGTCATGGCCTTTAGCGGCGTTTCAAATAAAAGCGCCGCTAAAAGTCATGGCCTTTAGCGGCGTTTGAAATAAAAGCGCATGGCCTTTAGCGGCGTTTTAAATGAAAGCGCCGCTAAAAGTCATGGCCTTTAGCGGCGTTTGAAATGAAAGCGCCGCTAAAAGTCAGGGCCTTTAGCGGCGTTTGAAATGAAAGCGCCGCTAAAGGCCTTGACTTTAGCGGCGTTTATTAAAAAGCGCCGCTAAAAGTCATGTCCTTTAGCGGCGTTTTTCCGACAAACGTCGCTAATTTTGGCAGATTTGCAATACATTTTTTACACCTATATTCAGCCTTTCCTGCATTAAAATCCAACCAAATACAACAAATATAGCATAAAATGCAGCCAAAATAGCAAATTTAGCATAAGAAAATACAACCAAAAATATTAAATCTAAATAATACTTCAAATTTAACGAAAAATATATGATGCAATTAATAAAGTATGATTTAAAATATTCTTAGAATAATGTTAAACGTGACAAAGTTAAAAATATTCTTACAACGAGAAAACTAATGTCTAAGATGGCGGCTTTGGCGACTGTTGAAACATTTGCATCATCTGCTGAAGCTGTAACTGGAGGTCATCGTACTTTTTCCTATGCTCTGCCTCCCTCGCTGCTGCCGCTGCCTCCCTCGCTGCTGCCGCTGCCTCCCTCTCTGCTGCCTCTGCTCTAAGTTGTTGCTGGAGTTCTTCATATTTTCGTTGAACCTCGGCAATTTGCTCAACTGTGTTCGCTTGCATCTGAGCCATCTGATCTCTTAACCTCTGACCTTAGCTTTAGCTTGACTTCCTAAGGCATGTATTGCTTTGGGCCGGATCAAAATATTGAGTCGGGGTAATACGGATCCTTGAAATCGAACCCGACCGTACCTTTCAGACCCAAAACTTCGGTGATAATTCATTATCAATGTTCTCAAGATTAACAGAACTATCGATCGAAGCGATCGCTTCATATTCCGCCTTCTTATCCTTTAGTTTCTCCTAAAAATCAATTAAAAGTTAGAAACGAAATATATAATAAAAAGGAATGCAACATAGCATTATTTAAAACTACTAACGATGAATTGAATTAAACAATTATAATTAAACATTATAAATATTTAGAATAAATCAAATAGTATTAAGTAAATATACCATAATTTCTCCAACTTTCGGATGTCATAGGAGATCCATCTTTCTTCCTATATGTAATCTCAAAAAGTCAAGGCGCCCAACTTTTTGTCCAGTTTAACTTCCTACAATATAGTAGTAAAAATATTATTTAATATTAGAAAGTTATTAATATTTGAAAGAATTAATAAAATTTTGATACCTCGGCCTCATTTCTGAAGCAAAACTTCTACCACCTGCGCTGTGTGCGTGAATTTTTGTTTTTGCCTGCTGCTTATTCCAACTCGCTCACGGTCCTACATAATGAAATTATTATTACGTATATAGTAAACACTATATATAAGAGTTTGGAAATACGTAATACCTCTCCTTTCTTTGAATTCCGAATCTAACCGCATCTTCCCATTGGTACCTCAAAGATTCCGTGGGACATTTCTTAATTTTTCCTCGAGGCTTATGTCTTTCTTAAAATATTGTTTTTTTAAAGTGCTTTTATTGTCTCTCCATTTTTTACCCAATGTCTTCTTGATATAATCATCGGAGACCTCTAAAGCAAATCTATCCTAAAAACACAAGTTTAGAATGTAAATATGAATGAAACTTAAACCAAAATATTATAAATTACATTCACATTTTGTTACCTTAATATTAGCGAGAGCTGATTTTTGTTGCTATCGGGCATGTGATGCCATGATTCATAGTTGATGGGCAACATATTGGCATTTCGTGCTAAAATGCCAATATAGCCTGCTAAAAGTCGAGCTTGATCCAACGGTGGCCATAAGTATTTCTACTTACTTTGACACGGTTGGCGGGGATCTAAGTCGTATAAATCACTAAGCGATTATACGTCCTCGAACTCTGCGCGTCCACCATTTTCAATTTGAAAAATGATATACTATTATTATATTAAAATTTACAAATAAATTAATAATAAAAGTCAACACATGTAAAATAAACGTAACATTACTTTGAAATTCTTCAGCTCGCTCAAGTGTCTCTCGGCACATTCAAGATCCAACGGTATTGTCTCGCTGTTCACTATTTCCTTCTTCCGAATTTGGAGTATTCTGGACAATATTTAAACCACGTAATCTTCTTCTACGCATTTTTCCCGCAATACACATAAAATAGTTAAAGTTTAGTAACAAATTACAACAATAATAGTACATATAAAATAGTCAAATTATATAACATGACCAAGATTAAAATTATAATATTACATATAATTAAAAAAGCGTAAAATCTTACTACATCATTATTCGTAAATATCTTCATTCACATCATCTCGAACCCATTGATATTGTGTACTAGTACTAGGATATTTTCATCTAAGTTTTGTTCGGAAAAGGTAATGTTTCGATCTTTCGACAATGTCATCTCTACTTCCATTACCCATGTCAAACAAGTCTCTAGGGGTGTTCCGAGTACAACATACCAACCCTCATCGATTGGATCTTTTGAATAAAAAACTTGTTTCACTTGAGAGGAAAAATACATATGGCTCGTCCATCAATTGTTGTCCAGTGTGAATCAAGCGAGAGAAATTCACCATCGTAAAACCAAATTGATCTTTTTTAATTCCTCGAGCAGTATTAACATCAGCCCAATCACACCGAAATAAGATAACTTTCCATCTGCCATAGTAATCCAACTCAATAATATCGGTAAGAAGTCCGTAATACTCCACATTACCCTCAACCGGATTACTATCCCTAGCACTAGCATAACTTGTACATAACACAATTAGCAAATCCAGTCAGCTGTTTCTTCAAACATTGACTTTCCTAAAGTGCCCAAATCGAACACATTATCCAAAACAGGTTTCAGAATAAGTACAAGCAAATACTAGCATGCTCATTCCCACTCGCACATGAATTTTGCAGCATATTCTCTAAGCTCTCAGCTTCCTATTATATTATTACATAAAACATCTTTCTGCATTCCATTCAGATCCACATGATCTCCCCACAACTTGTCAATTACTAAACCGGGAATGTTCCAGAGCAATGGCTCCACGTTGGAATCTGTACTCTTTTCAACATGGCCACGTTGCTCTATTATTGGATTCCTTGAAAGATAAACGTGCAGCAGTTAAACATTATTGTGCATGAAAGATGAAGCAGTCTGGCTTTGATGATTGAAGGAAAAAAGAAGACTTCTTTTCCCCGCACACTACTATGACTGGGGACAGTACGCACTAGCTTTACATAACCATTACATGCATCAGTGAAGAAATGCATGATATGATATATATGTGCTCGTCCAATTTTAGTTGCAGGAATCTGAGTTTCCTAAAAGTCTACTACTATAATTTCCATTTGAAGTTTGGTTTTCAGTTCTCCTAAAGATTCCAGTCAAACCTAGAATGTCTTGAGATGAAACATAAAGATTTAATAGTTACTTAAAATCTTAAAAAACAGGTTTATCTCAATGGCCTTCGGCATTGAGAGACAACAATCACAATTTCAGCGTTCGACATGGGAAAGAGAATGACACAGGCACTGGCAATAGGAGCTTGGAATATTCCATGATATATGTTGATGCTGATGGCCGATGATTTTATGCAAAGACAGGGAAAGACAGCACAATGTACAAGTGCACTACTCACTTTCTGTTTTTCTTAAGAATACAAATCAAATTACCAGTATTGGAAGATGCTAAGCCTTTAATCAAAAGATCATATGGATCCGAAAGCGAGCACGATTATAATAATAAAGCAGTGCTTCCATCATCTACGCACCATTCATTCATTGCGATATTGGCATGAAGTCCATTTGCATCTTCCAGTGTCTTGCCATTAACTTCACTTCTCCGCCTCTAAACAAATAATAGAAAGCATAAATGCCAATCTAAATTGGATATCACCATGAAGATATTGGTGAACAAAAACTTTGTAATGAAAAAAATATCTTAGAACTTTTGACTTTGTCTCACAGAGCACTTAGAACAAGTGAGGATAAAATGCTTCACACAGAACTAGACATGAACAGGTTAATAACCCAATGTGTAGGTTCCCAAAAGACCATGAAAAATTACTCTCGCAAGCAAGTAAAGTGTCTTTTTCTTGCATGCTAAAATTATTTTATTTGATTCAAAATGCATGAAAAGAAAAAATCAATATTAGGCTAGACTCTAGAGACAGCCGAGGAGAAAATTAGAAAGACTCTTCACATAATTTCAATAATGGTGAAAGAGAACATAATGTCAATAAAACTGTAAATTCATCTAAACCTGGTTTTACTGCAGAGATTGAAAAACCGAACAACAACCCAGTAAGCTCAAAACTCAAAAGGTCCCTTTCCAGGATGCAGAATAGTAAATGCAGTTTTTAACATTCAGTACCAGGCAAATAAATGCAGAACTACCCCAGGACAACTCCAGATCAAACAAAAAAAATAATAAACAAATGGATAAGAAAGCAGTCAAAGCACAGCCAATTTCTTTACATAACTGAAAGAAAATGAATAGAGGAATTCAACAACAGAGTTACAAGTAGGACATACGTAGGACATACGAATCATATAACAAACCATTTCAAACAAAAAAAAGGCAACCAATACAGTAACTATACATTAATCTGAAGGGGACTCAAAAACTAACCATTCCAAACCCATTGAGCGTATGACCGTCGACGAGAGGAAAGGGAAAATAGTTAGGGATTTTGGGGATGGGGGAACAGAATAAGGGAAAAAAAGGGGAATTTGGGAAAATATTAGGTATTTCGGGTTTGGGGAATTAGGGGATGATTTGGGGGAAAAAGAGAAGAGAGGTTTTAGGGATTTAGGGAAAGAAGAGCCGAAATGGGGGAAAATGACTTAGAAAAAAATGAAACTGATTTCGGGTAAAGGGGGAGAGAAAGAAACGACGCCGTTTGAAATATGGAAATTTTGTGGCGTTTTCAACAACGCGCCGGTAATGAGACCTTTTGCGGCGTTTTCAGCAAAGCGCCACTAACTCCTCTTTTATCTACACTACAAAACGACGCCGTTCTAACATGAGTTGTGGCGTTTATTACAGAAACGCCGCTAAAGCCATTACTATTAAGAGGAAACGACGCTGTTTTACTGTAATGTATAATGAAATTTTATGGCGTTTTATTTAAAAACGCCGCTATTTCCGATCTTTAGCGGCGTTTTATGTAAAAACGCCACTAATACCTTAATATTTTATAAATATTGATCAAATTTTAAAACTATATATTTAGAATTTCTTTTCAATTATATCTAAATAATGTTACTCTTATGAATGTTAGTATAGTACAATATCTATATTTCATATATTTATATTAGGTTTAGTACAAATTCCCAAGAATCTCATAAAATTCTAAATATTAAATATTCAATAATAATATTATACCTTAAACTTTAAACCTCAAACAATAAACTTACACGATCTAAACCCTAGCTATATATAGTTGAAACTTTAATTTTGATTTAATACACATTTTAAAATACATATTATGTATGCATATGATTTAATTTAAAAAATACATGATGCTATTTATTATATCAATAACGCGTAAATATTTTACAAGATCGATCTACATCAAATTACAGAAATGTACACAATTGCACACTAAACCACTTTTCATATATATATTTATATATATTTTTCAAATAATAATATATATATTTAACTTCTATACATTTATCTTCTAAATTAAAATCTAAAATTATACTCGATCTAATAAAACCCTAAACCTGAGACTCTAAACCCCTAAACCTTATACCACAAACACAAAATCCCTAACCCCAAACTTTTAACCCCAAAACCATTCGGTAACCTTAAACCAACCATAACTCCTAGACCATTAAGCCCAAACTATAAAGTACTTTAAAAACTGCTAACTTTAAACCATAATCGTATACATATTATTGGGAATTTGCTGTGTGGCCAATAATGTTAGTGTAGTACAAATTAAAACACACATATATATATGTTTATATTCTTATATTAAATAATATGAGTATATACATAAAATAGCATGAATCTTAAATGTTCTTCAGTTAATTTCTAGCTAATAGTTCAACAAATGCTAATTCCACATAGTTCAACAAATGCTAATTCCACATTCATTTTCACCCTTTCTTAATAGCATCCCATGCATGCATGTAAGATTAATCTGGAAATTAAAAAAATTATCTCTTAAGAAGTTAATAATTGTCCCATTGTAAACTTCAAATTAACCTAAACCTTTAAACCCTAAATCATAATCCTCAACCCATAATTCATCATAAACCTTCAAATACTAGTTAACTTCTAAACCGTAAATCTTAAACCATATATAGTTAACTTATAAACCTGTTAATTTAAACCCTAAACCATATATCTTAAACTATAATGATAATTAAATATTTAATTAATATTTTAAATTTAATACTATATATCTCTTTTACGATTATATAAGACAATACTTAATATATTGTATAACCATAAATTTTAATAATTATTATTTTAGGGGTTATAAGATTAGTGTTTATGATTTTTGTGGGTTATATGACTTTTAGCGGCGTTTTACCAAAAGCGCCGCTAATACCCCGGTTTTTAGCGGCGTTTTACCAAAAAGCGCCGCTAATGCCCCGGTTTTTAGCGGCGTTTTAACAAAGCGCCGCTAATGCCCTTGTTTTTAGCGGCGCTTTACGTAAAACGACGCTAATGCCCTGGTTTTTAGCGGCGTTTTACTCAAAGCGCCGCTAATGCTCCCTTTTTAGCGGCGTTTTTGTTAAAAGCGCCGCTAATGCTATGTTTTTAGCGGCGTTTTTATTGAAACGCCGCTATTTTAAAGTTTATGCGGCGTTTGTTGTTAAAACGCCGCTAAAAACGCCGGTAAATCCCTATTTTCCTGTAGTGGCATCATATACGATCCAGGATAGTCTAACTGGTAATGCCAAGTATTAAACGCATTTGTATTAGTAAACTTCTGGTTTACTTTAACACGTGTTTCAATTGTACTAAATTGTAACAAACTGATAATTTTATTATTATTCCTTTCAATTTGTATCTACATATAAGTACTATTGTGACATTTACTACTGAAAATGTCTAAATCAATGTAAAGTCTATAATGCACCAAGTCAATAAATATAATTTTTAAATAATTATATGCAGTATTCGCTTCAAGGAATATGCCAAAATCATCAAATGCCCAAAAATCTATTAACAACAAACTTTAAGAGTGGTTTTTATTTTCCATATGTATAACATGTACATAACCAATGACTTTTCATACATAAGTTTTCTCTCCTGCAAGTTCTCATCAGTAATATTTTACCACATAATTTTAATTGAGAACTTGTTCTAAATATTGTAGAGTTATACTCATAGTTTTTTTTTTAAAAAAATTGCAACTTTAGGTGCATCCAACCATAATAAGCTTTAGATAGAATTATCATATTCTATCGCTCATAAGTAGATCTTTCACGGTCAAATATTTTGCTTTCAACTCTTTATAGGGATGATGACAAAAGAATATCAAAAAGATTATAAATTAATAACTCAATCCCCTTTTCTTATTCATATGACATATAATATTTTCCTCATTCACAATCTCAATATGAGATCCATTACAAATAACTTTTAAAAGTAATGCATTAACCATCACAAATTTTGTGTTTGTTAGATAATGATATATTAGCTCTTATAGAGTTTTCAACTAATTTTATATTATCAAATATTGGAATAATATTTGTTTGTTTCAGTACAAAATAAGATAAATATATATTTTCTATCTGTAATGATAGAATTCATTACTACATTTTTATATCATTCCTCAAAGAATATTAACAGAAACAAAATATTTGGGCATACGCCATGTAATGGGCCAAATTTGCCCGGCCCAAATAAACCAAAAAAAGCAAACATAAAATAATTATAACAGTCCATTAATATTTTTTACAAACCAAATCAATACATGGCCCAAACCCATTACATAACCTAGACTAAAATTAAAACCAAATCACAAACCCAATACAGTGGCCCAATACCCTAAATGACCCAATATCTAAAACGGGCCCAGTGTCAGCAAACCCTAGGGCAAAGGTTCCCTTGCGCCGCAGCCCTCACTAGCAGCCGAGCCACTCCAGGCCTCCGTACGCCTCAACGCTCAGCAACCACGTCGACAGCCCCGTACACATTGCCCCATTCATTGTTTTCCTTTTGATTTTTGAAATATGGTTTTAAAACCCAATTTTTTATAATTAATCTCATCTTATTTCAAATCGAGTTAATACGTTTTAAGCTAGCTTCACGATCACTCAAAAATTCTTTAAAACGAAGGCGAGATTTGGTATTTGGCAATTCGTGAGATCGTGCCCTAACGTGCTGGGTTGCAATTTCGCGTTTGCTCAAAATAATCAAATATCCCTTCAAAATTTCACTCAGGTCTACTAAAAGTCCTTTAAAACGAAGGTAATACTCAGTGTTTAATAATTTGGGAATCATGCCCTATCGTGCTGGGTTGTGATTTCTCGTTTGTTCAAAACAATCGAATATTCCTTTAGGTTTTCATTCATGTTTATTAAAAATCTTTCAAAAACGAAGACGATGTTCAATGTTTGGCGATTTGAGAATCGTGCCCTATCGTGCTGGGTTGCGCTTTTTCATTAATCCAGAACAATTGAACATCCCTTCGGGATTTCACTCACATTTTCTAAAATCCTTCAGAATAAAGGTAATGGTCAATGTTAGGAAATTCGAGGAATCGTGCCCTACTGTGCTGGGTTTCGGTTTCCCGTCAAACTAAACAGTGAGCATCTTTTGGGATTTTCAAATTATAAATTTTTGGACGTCGGAACAAGAAGATTTTTGACAACCAACTCAGGTTATCCGAATTTTATTAAAAAGAACCACATTTGGAAAATATTTTTAATTTTAGACATAAGGACGGTATTTAATCGATTTGGTGCCAATTTTGGGCGTAGTGAGGGTGCTAATCCTTCCTCATACGTAACCGACTCCCGAACCTGTTTTCTCATATTTTCGTAGACCAGAATCGTTGTTTTAGTAAACCAACAGTGTTTTATTAAAATAACCAAATTCTTAGGTGATCCGATCACATCAAAACAAAAAGATCGGTGGCGACTTCCATTTCCATTTTTCAAAAAGTCGATTCCCCTATTTTTTTAAAAACTTAAAATTTTTAATTTTGTAGAAAAGGGTGGTTTCGACACGCCACATATGTGGCTAATAATCTTTCATATAACATTGATAATATAAGTTATCTTTACCCTTTGAAAAGTTATATTGAGAACTCTCATTATTCTCTTATTTATTACTATGTTCCCACTTTTAGTGGTCCATAAGTATATCTTTTATTTTCTTTATGTTTACATTCACTTCGGGGAATGCAACAAATCTTGTAGGACGGACTTATAAACATCCCAATAGATTCTTTATTTCATAATCACCACCGTAAACATGTATGAGATTTCAAATCAAAATCTATCTATGCATGTTATCATGATTAGTCTCCAATTATAATAAACAATAAATAAAACATAGTAAAATATACCTGAAGATCTTTAACATCATTGTCATCACTAGAAGGTATGAGGTAGTTCAAAAATATTCTTGATTTCATATAGATAACGGTATCAAATCCTTCACCATCCTTAAGAACAAAAAGTAAAATAAGTTAATCAAAATAATGATCACATATAATGAAAGAAGAATGAAAAATAATAATCAGATATGAAACATTAAATAAAATAAACTTACTGTAAAAACTTTGCATCTTGCCTTCAAAGAAATTGAAAATCATGGAGGATAAATTTAACCATCGATAAAAGGAACTATCACTTTGGGCAAGATTATGCTGATAACGTGTTATAAAATAGAGAGAGATAGGGAGAATAAAGAACAAAAAAATATAAAAGCAACAGGGAATGTACTTTATTGATCAAAAGGGGGTCATTAGAGTCTCTATTTACAGATATAAGAAGTATAATAGAAATAGAGATCTAATTCTAACAACTATTTAGAATTTAAACTACATTAAAACTTTATCTTGATCATAATGGACATCCACTTAATAAGATATTCGTAAAATAATTAAATTATAATTATTTTTAAAAGTGCAATTATCATAATTTCTATTAAATGATAATTATTTTTAAAATGTAAAAATTATTACAATTTCTATTTTACTCAAAATTCTTTTATTTTTAAATGAAAATCTAATAATATGATAGAAAATAAAAATTATTTTGATATGAAAAAAGTAAAATTTAAAATTGAACATACATATATCATATATTTCCCTAATTCACCAACGAATTGACCTTGATTTTGATATGGATATAGTTGGTTGTGATTCACATATACTATTTATTTTTTTGAAGTTTTAATATATTTTTATGGGTAAAATATGTCATAAGTTATTGTACTATTTAAAAATTTAGAATTTAGTCTATCTACTTTTTAAATTTCAAATTTTAAATCCAACTATTAACACTATTAAATTTTTTTGTTAAATTTAAGTTCATTACAACATAATCTCTTTTAGTTACATGGCTACGAAGTGAGTTTTTTTTTTTTCAAAATGTAACACCAACAAATTTAACAAAAAAATATTTAACATTGTTAACAATTAGACTTGAATTTTGAAATATGAAAAGTAGATGGACTAAATTTCAAATTTTTGAAGAGTATAAAGACTTATGACATATTTTAACCTATTTTTAAATTGTTTTGAATATATATATATATATATATATATATATCTCTATATCTACTTGTTTAATCTATTTATTTCGACTTAATCAAGAAGAAGGACTATGCCCGGTGAGTTAGGACACGATGCCTCTAATTCTCGAAAACCAAAATAATCATTATTTGATCATTACCTAAATCTTGCTTCTCGTTATTATATATAGGATATTCAATTACTTTGGTTTTGAGAAGATGCCATACTCCGTAAGTTAGAAGTACAAGTCCTTGGATTCCAAAAATAATGAACATTGCCTCAGTTTTAGGTATTTTCTATACATTAGACAAAACAAAGGTAACTTTTTAAAACGATATACATTTAATTTATTTAGGCATAGTGTAAAAATGAATAAATATATTTTAACATGATGACATGGTAATTAATCAAAATGGAGCAAAATAGTGATGGGTAAAATAACATGATATTAGGATAATAAAAAAATGAATAAAGAGAAAAACAAATAAAAGGTAAAATAAAAGTGTCATGCTAGTGAGTAATAATAATGCAAATATAATGAAAGTAAAAACATCAATTTATGGTAATAACAATGATATCATGTCATGATTACTATCATAATATTAATGTGAATAATGAAAAATAATAATAAGAATAAGAATAATAAGGGCAAAAATGCACAATAAAAAAGGAAATATAAATAACATAAATTTTAAGTATTAAAATAGGTAAAGAAATAATAAACAAATAAATAAAACAGTTCATAAAAGGGTGAAATTAAATAAATGAAGGATTGAATTGGAATTTAAATGAAATTAAAAGCATAAATTATAATAAAATAAATTAATTAATTAATAAGGCAGAGTAAAGGACCAAAATAGAACCCTCGAAAAAGAATAGGGACCAAATGGGAAATTATTCCCAACGCCCGATAAACACACCGTTCCTTTGGCAAGTCAATGCTAGGTCGGGGGACTAAATAATAAGAAAAGAAAATAAATGGGTAAAAATAAAAGAAAATGAAAATAACATAGGGCGAAATTGCAAGAAAACTTAAAAGCAGAAGGACCAGGGTAGCAATTAGACCCTTCCCACGAAAACACGTGGATTCTAGGGGACCCAGGTCGGGTCGGCGGGTCAAGTTTTAAAATGACACAGTTTTGGCGTCTGAAAGTTAAGCCCAAAAAGATGTCATTTTATAGGGTTATATAAACCAAAAAAAAAAAATCATTTGTATCCACCCTAAAAAAAGAATTTCCTTCTTTTTTTTTTTCTCTAAAGTCCTCTCATTGTTCGGCCATGGGGTCCGGCGAACCTATGCCGCAGCCATCGGTCGCCGACGATGGGGACCGCTGCCTTAGGTGGCCGGAGTTTTTTTTCTTATAAATTTTATATTTTTGAGATCATGAGAGCTTGATTTAGCTAAACTATGTACCATTTATGCAAAACTGTTAAGTTTTCAAACTGGAAATGTTGATCTTTTGATCAAGTTACTTAAGGTTTGTCCTGAGGCTATTGCAGATGTGACTGTTTGAGATGAGACAATATTCCATCTTGATGTGAAAAACGACATGTTTGAAGCTTTCCAAGTCTTGGTGGGGTGGCTTATGAGAAGCTGCCATGAGCCTGCCCAACGTTGGGAGAATGAAATACTGAGTTGGGCAGACATTGATAGCAACACCGTGCTACACATTGCAACTATTAGAAGTAGAGCTCAGGTATATGTTAATTTTCCTAATCAAGTCAATTATTGATATGTATGTAAGTATGATAAAGGGTTATTTATATATGAATATTCTAATTAATAGGTGGTAGAAGTCTTGTTGGAACACATGCGGCTAGACCAAATCAATGCCAAAAATTTGGAGGGATTGACAGCACTTGATATCCAATCACAATACCCATGGAATGAAAGGCAAGCGGATAAGATTATAGATATGCTAAGCAAAGCAGGATGTCACGGTCTCAAAAATGGGCAACAAAAGCAGATCGAGGAAAGAAGGGTATCCCATATGAGATGCGTAACACATTTCTAGTAGTGACAGTCAGACAGTGCTAATTATAACAACCACTTACGAAGCATGCCCGATGACAATCCATGTCCATCCCTGAAATACCGAAGTCTCTTTAAGTCAAGATCAGCCTCTCAATTTCCACACAGTTTCGCATAAAACCGACATCAATACTACACCCATACCCAGTCCCATGGATTTAAATAGCGGTCCGAAACCGCTATAGCGACCGTTATATAGCAGTTGCGGTACCGTCCGAAACCGCTACGGCTGAAAATAACGGTGTGAAGCGGAGTCACACTGATAGTGGTGGGTCGTGGCCGTAATTTAACGGGTAACGGCTGGTCGCGGTAATAATGGGCTACTATTCCCGTTATATCCCGTTATAGTAAATTATAAAAAATTCCATCTCCCTCATCTAAATAAAAATCAGCAGAAACAGTGAAACACAATAAAACAAAAGGGAATATATTCCCCTACAAAATTAGTGTTTTCAATAAAAAAAAAAGTAAAAAGAAAAACGACCAAATAAACAGCAAAAAGGCAATCAAAATTCAAAACTCATTTCTCATATTTCGGTCCCTAAACTGAAATCCGAACGACAAACAAAGCAAACTGATCACTTGCACATTCAGAGACTGATAATCTTCAAGTAAGTACCTGAAACTTTGTCTTATTGATTCTTGCTTGTTTTGGCAGCATATTCCAAGAATTTGATAGAGTTTTGAAAGGATATGAGTTTTGAGAGGATGATAGAGTTTAGATCACAAAGTGAATCAATTCCTTACTAATCGTTGTAAGATCGAAAAAAATAAAATTATTCCAGCAACGGAGATGAAAACAAGCAAGAGAAGCGAGATCTTGGAAGCTAGAACTTTAGGGCCTCTTCAGTTTTTCTTTCTTAGTTTTCTGCCGTTTGATTTCCTTTTTTCTTTATTTTTTTCATTTTTATTTTCCTTTACTCCTAGCCAAAACCAAGGCACCGTTTAGGCTACCAATGTTTTCTTGACAGGTCACTCTTTAATAGGAGTAATATTTGACACTTTGACTTAAAGTTAATATGTTGTAATACTTGAAATTAAAGCTCATAAATGGAATTCATTATAACTGTTAAACACACACACATATATATATAATCATTTTTAAAATAAAACCACTATAAAAACTTTCAAGCTTATTAAATATGATAAATGTTTAATATTTCCTTCTTCTTTTTTACTTTGTTATTAGTTAATATAACATTCTTAGAAAATTCATAAATAAATATAAGAATAATTAAAAATTATAAAAGTTGTGTTCTCATATCATATTAATAAAAGTTCATAAGTGTTAGAAAACACTTTAAAAAATCATTAAAAGTGACTTTTTATAATTATAATTATAATTATTATGTTTTACAATAGGTTGTGCGAATTTTAAAAAAAATTCACGACCGCGATACCCGCAGTGACCGCAATAGCATCCGTTATGTCCATAACCGCGATAACTGTAATGCGACCCAAAACGCGGCCGCAACCGCAATTTAAATCCCTGCACAGTCCCTCTGCAACGTACTTTTCCAAAAAATATGATTGGACATTTGAATACTCCTCGTTTTGGTTTTGGAACACGTTCACCTTTGGGGTAGCAGTTTTTTTAACAGCACTTCTCCTACCATCTCATTCATTCTCTTCGTTGATTCTCCTAACACTTACCTTCTTTGGGTGTTCATAGAGGGATTTATTTGATCTTTCCTCATATGAGTTTTCCAGAAAAAAGGCACACTTATTTTATGATGTAGCCTCCTTTTTTAAGGATTTATTCTCACTGTTGCTAGCTTTCCTTGGAGCACATCTGACAACGTTTTATGTTTCCAGGTGGCTAAACATTACCAAGCCAAAATTCTTCTTTCTCCTAGTAATCTTTTATATTGGCTTCCTCCTTTTTACATTGTGTCCAGTTTAGTGGGTCCGTCTAATCTCAATGCCGAAATCGTAATGAAGTTTTGGGGTTTGTATTAGTGATGGTGATGGAGTAGTTATTGGGTTCAGCTGGTTAATTAGTTCCCTTCACCTCTTGTACAGGAGTCTTGTTCCTTTTTTTGGTATCAAGGGTGAAGGTCTGTACAAACTTTTGTTTAAGCCTAATCATTTCTTGAGGAAGAGCTATTTTGTAATGATAAAAGAAGTGTGAATTTGTTTTTGAAGTAGTGGTTGAATAAGGTTCATAACCGGCTGTGCTTTTAGTCTATTTTGTTTATTTCTAACTTAATTAGACGGCAATGTATTTCTTCTGTGCCAAAATAATCATAAGTTTTTGTTTATTTGTTGAAAATAAGTTTTTTAAATTTCAAAATTTCACACAAAATTTAATAGAAAAATTTTAATGATCTTAAGAACTGAAATTGAATTTTTAAATTTAAAAAGTAATAAAATTAATTCCTAAAATTAAAAATAAGGAACTAAGAAAATATATAAAGATTTAGAACATATTTTTTATTTTATAATTTTACACAAATAAATTATTAACCAGCTGGAGGAAACATTTTATTTCTTTTAAAAGAGTGTTGAATTTATTTCAAGCCTTAGAAAAAACAAGCAAAAACAAAATAAATTGGAAAGAAGGGACCAACTTGTCACTAGATAACAATTCTACGTTGGATTTGACCCATGAGGTTCCGGTCTACAATGGGCAAAACGGTGAGAGTTGTCCAATTGTGTCGTCCTTGCTAGCCAAGCGCCTGCCTAACATAATTACAAAATAGGAATACAATGCAACTGGTTTGTGGTGTCTGGGATTTACAAAAAATATAGGGATGTGCAATGCATATGAGGCAGAATTTTGGAGAATTCTGGATGGTATTGATCAGGCTTGGAAGTTTGGATGTCGAGATGTTTTGTTAGAAATAGATTGTTTGGAAGTGCTACACCATATTTAGGGGAACTCGATGAGACATCAGCCAGAATTATATGTTGTTAATGCGATTCGAGATTTGTTGAGCCGTGATTGGGATACCAACTTAAAACATGTGCATCGAGATTGCAATAGGCTGGCTGATTGTTTAGCAAATGCTGCAGAAAGAATGGACATTGGCATTCATTGTTGGTCTCAACCCCTTGATTTTGCTCTCAATGCACTGCATGAAGATCTTAACGATTTATCTACTACTAGACTAATTGTTATGTTATTTCACCAAAGAATGATTCGAATAACGTCTTGACTTAGTAAAATTAAACATGAGTAAAATCGAATAACAATTAAAAGTCGAAGCAACTCTAGAGTTTTGATCCCCTTTTGGTTCTTTAACCAACCATTCTCACACCTATTTATAATTTCAATACAGTAAGAGTACGTGATTGAGTTGAAGGGATGGTGGTTAATTGACATTACCTGTAGAAAGTGCAAATTGGTTAAAAGTAAATCAAGTATTAAAATTAAAAATTTATGGAAGAAATTCTAGTATTATTGATTTTTCATGAGGCTTAAAGCTATTTGAAGCAAAGATAAAATTAATGTGCATAGGCTTAACGAAATAGCTATCATCCTACATTGTTATTTGATCCTAACCTCTTCCCTTATAACTTCTTCTTCTATTTTTTGTTCGACTTTATCAAAAATCTCAAGAATTTCCTCCTCATTCTTTTTAACTTCAATGAAACTTTCTAGGGAAGGAAGCCCTATTGTGAATGACTTCGGTTCTAGTAAAAGTAAAACATACTCTTTTTTTTTTTAGGTTTTTCAACTATTTATGCATCAAACTTTTAGACTATTTTGGACATCTTCCTAATGTTTTTGAGCTTCAATTTGTGAAATAAATTTATATAGAACTTTCAATTCACATCAACAACTCATTAATGATTTAATAAATGAGTAATAAATGATATAGAGTTAATGTGCAAATTTATCATTATACTTCACTTTAATTGATATTTGATATTTAATTGATTTTTTTTTTTGAAATAAATATTGGATCTGTATTACCTCAGGCTCAAGGCCAAACAATCAAAACAAACTAAGTCCAAAACAAAAACCCAAAACAGAGAAATAAAGAAGCAGAAAAAAAAAACAAACAAAACAAAACACAGCCCACAAACAATAAAGACCCAGCAAGATAAGCAGCAGTGGAAAACTCTAGAGATAACCACGTCCCAGCTGGCTTCAACAACACCTTTTCTGAAAATAACTCCACCTCCTGGGAAAAGCAAACTTCATCCATATCAAACATTTCTTCCATCAATCAACATCAATCAAAATTCACTAAACACCCACCCACTTTCCTTCTTGTTCAAAACCAAAAGGAAACTTACTGAATTTTATATTGATATTTGATATTTGATATTTGATTGATATTTGATATTGAATTTTATTGTTTTACTTTAATTTAATTGAATTTTTCCACTAAGTTAGATTTTTTATTTAATTTTCTATTCAATTTAAATTTAAAATAACTTGAAGGGTAAATTCAATAAAAAAATAGTTTTATATTTTACTTTAATATTTAATAATAATAAGTTAATTAATATAATATTAAATTTAAATAAAATTGTTATTTTATAGAATAAATTTATTTTTTCTCTTTTATGAGATATAGACTCATTAAAAGTAGAAATTCTAATTTAATTTATTAATTTTTAATATTTATAAGTTAAACTATCAAAATAAAATATTTGAAAGAATTTTTCTTATTATATTATGTTTTAAAATCATCAAATTAGTATTGAGTGGTAAAAATTAATTTGGTTAAAAATTTTAGTAAAATTGAAAATTTATAGTAAAATTCAATTACATAATAGTTGATTGATAAATTTACACAAAATTTGAAAATATAGCTCTGAATATCAATGAAAACAAAGTATAGTGGAAAAATTCAATATTCATTTATAGTATGATGACAAATTTACACTTTAACCTAAAAATTTAATGTTGATAACATTGTTGATCAAATTGAAAAATTTTGAAGTTGGATTACAAAATCAGAAACACACTAATACTTAGATGACCAAGTATAAAGTTTACCCTAAAGAAAAAAGTGTTAATCCATTTTTTTGGGGCCTCAACTCGGCAGTGGTTCACATATGGACTGAACTTTTTTTGCAAGTTAATTTATAAATTTAGCAATTGTTGTTATATTAGGGCTTAAATATTTTTTAAGTACAAATTAGTCCCTAAATTTGATAATTATTTCTATATTGAAGCCTAAACTGTTTCTGAGTTGTACCTTATTTTTTTCAAGAAAATATTAAGAAATAACTTGAATAAAAAAAAGTTTAAACTCTTAATATAAGAACAGTTATCAAATCTAAGAGCTAACATATACTAAATAAAAATTTCTTTCATCATTCCTTTTAGTACCGCTCCGGCTTGCTTTTTGTATGGTCCAAGATTTTGTACTTTGAAATTCCCTCCGACTGTGTGTTTATATCATTTATAAAATCAACCTTTACATTTAATGTGTATTTTATATGGAGTGGATGCCTTCTTTCTATGGCTTTGGTACTTGGAAATTTCCTTGGACATTGGAAGAAATTTGTTTCCTCAAACTAGAGTTTTCAATTCACGTATAAATTGTTGTTAGCTACCTGTGTTTTTGCAAAATGTAGGTTCTAATTCCTTTTCTATGTTGTCTTCTGGTTCTTTCTTCTTTGTGTTGTGTTGCAAATTTCATCAGCTTTCAGTAATCTGAAACTTTACTGCATAATTTATTACCCCCCACAAAAAAGGTACGGATGAGAGGATGATAGAGACTGCACAAACAGGAGACATTTAATCTCTTGTATGAGCTAATAAAGAATGATCCATATGTTTTACAGCGTATTGATTGTGTGCCTTTTCTTCATACTCCAGTGCATGTTGCAGCCTCTGCAGGGCAAATTGAGTTTCTGATGGAGATGATCAACTGAAAGCCGTGGTTTGCAAGAAAGCTAAACCAAGATGGGTTTAGCCCATGCACTTGGCTTTGCAAAATGATAGAACTCAAGCAGTGGTTCGACTCCTCAGGTTTGACAAAGGCCTTGTTTGTGTACGAGGGAGGGAGGGCCTCACTCCTGTGCACCATGTTGGAAACCTCATTCTTTTTTGGTAGTTTCCACTCCCCCCGCAATGGACGTTTTGGAACAAGATGATTGGACATTTGAACCCTCCTCGTTTTGGTTTTACAACACTTTGACCTTTTGGGCAGCACGTGTTAATCATAGTCCACTAAATTATTCTGTCATCACTCGCTTCACCACTCATTTAGCTTGTTTTTTGTTTGGTCTAAAATTCCTACTTCGAAATTTCCCTAGACCTTTCAAGACGTTTTATTTTCTCAAATTAGTGTGTTTTACTCACCTATAAAATCAAAATATTTAGTCCACTTGAGTTGCATTTGATTTGGACTGGATGTGTATTTTCTATGGCTTTGGAGTACTTAGAAGTTTCCTTCAACTTTGGATGAAATTTGTTTTTTGAGACAAGAGTGATAGAATCATGTATAAATTTTGGTCAGATTCCTGTGTTTTTGCAAAATATAGGTTCTATTTCCTTTCCTACATTCTCTTCTGGTTCTTTTTTCTGTGTTTTGTTGGAAATTTCCTTAGTTTTCAATTTTCAATTATCTGAAAATTTACTGCTCAATTTATTACCCCCAAAAGAAAAGCTATGGATGAGAGGATGATAGAGGCTGCCCAAACAGGAGATGTTAACCTCTTGTATGAGTTGATTCTGAATGATCCATATGTTTTAGAGCGTATTGATGATGTGCCTTTTTTTCATACTCCATTGCATGTAGCTGCCTCTGCTGGGCATATTGAGTTTATGATGGAGATGATCAAATTAAAGCCAACGTTTGCAAGAAAGCTAAACCAAGCTGGGTTTAGCCCCATGCACTTGGCTCTGCAAAATCACAGAACTCATGCAGTGCTTCGACTCCTCAGGTTTGATGAAGGCCTTGTCCGCGTCAAAGGTAGGGAGGACCTCACTCCTCTGCATCATGTGGTTCAAAATGAAAACTTGAATCTTTTGAAAAAGTTTCTTGAGGTTTGTCCTGAGGCTATTCAAGATATGACAGTTCGAGATGAGACGGTTTTCCATCTTGCTGTGAAAAACGACATGTTCGAAGCTTTCCAAGTCTTGGTGGGGTGGCTTATGAGAAGATGGTTTGAGTCTCCCCGATGGGAGAAAGAACTACTGAGTTGGCCAGACATTGATGGCAACACTGTTTTACACATTGCAGCTATCAGAAACAGACCACGGGTATATGCTAATTTTTGTCATTAAGTCAGTTATTGATGAGTATATATGTATGATAAAAGGGTTACTTATATGAATATTTTATTAACAGGTGGTAAAAGTATTGCTGGAACACATGCGGCAAGACCAAATCAATGCCAAAAATTTGGAGGGATTGACAGCACTAGATATCCAATCACAATACCCAGGGAATGAAAGGCAACCGGATAGGATTATAGATATGCTAAGCAAAGCTGGAGGTTTGAGTGGTTCCTCTTCCTCGCTTCCCAATACCTCCATCTCTTCATTACACATCGAATCTTTAAAAGACAATATGTCACGGTCTCAAAAATGGGCAACAAGAGCAGGTCGAGGAAAGAAGGGTATGGCACATGAGATGCGGAACACATTTCTAGTAGTGACAGTGCTAATTATAACAACCACTTACGAAGCCTCTTTAAACCCTCCAATGAAGCCTGATGACAGTCCATCCATAAAATACCAAGTCTCTTCAAGTCAAGATGAGCCTCTCAATTCCCACACATTTTTGCATAAAACCGACATCAATTCTGCACCCATACCCAGTCCCTCCGCAATGGACGTTTCCAAAGAAGATGATTGGACATTTGAAACCTCCTCGTTTTGGTTTTACAACACTTTGACATTTTGGATAGCAGTGTTTTTAACAGCACTTCTCCTACCACCTCATCCAATATTCTCTTCCTTGATTCTTCTAACACTTGCCTTCTTTGGGAAATCTTACATGCATTTATTTGATGTTTCCTCATGGTCATGGGAACATTCATTCGAGTTTTCCAATAAAGACACACACTTATTATATGATGTAGCCTCCGTTTGTAATGTTAGTTTCTCAATATTGCTGGTTTTCCTTGTAGAATACCAGATCATGTTTTATGTTTGCAGGAGCGTAAACATTACCAAACCAAAATTCTTCTTCCTCGTACTGATCGTAGACATTGGCTACATGGTTTTTATGTATGGCCCAGTTTAGTGGGTCCGTCTAATCTAGACCCCGAAACCGTAACGAAGTTTTCGGGTTTGTATTAGTGATGGTCATCAACAAATAAAATCAAGTTTATTCCATTGGTAAAGAAGTTCATCTTAAGTTTAGATTAAGTGGTTTATGTTTTTTTTTTTTTAAATGGTGTGCTAATATTATTTTATAATTCTAATTAGTATAACATGTATTATTAATGGTTAAATTTTTAATACATATTGTAATAGCCCAAATTTGACCGGGCTGAAAACTAAATAAATAAATAAACAATTGTTTATTTAACAGTCCAAGTCCATATTAGAAAGCCCAAACAGGGGGCCCAAAGTCAAAAATTTCAAGACCCGCTACTCAGCAAACCCATTTACACTCCAAACCCAAATTAGAAATGGCCCAAAAGCCCAAGTAACTTTAAAGAAACAAGAAACCCTAGGGTTTCCTGAGGACTACAGCACCGCAAGTAGCTTCTGGAAGCCTTGGGAAGTGTCCGTTGAATTTCCCAAAAAAATCGAGGCCATTAACGAGTCTTCTCAGCACAGCCTGGACGACTCCTCAGCTACCAATCAGCGCCTCACCGACGCCACCGCCAAACTTCAGGCCTCCATCAACGCCAGTGACCCCTCCATTACCGGATCTTTCGTGAGCGCCTGCAAAGAAAGGAAAGAAACACAGCAGATACGAAAAACAAAAAAGGAAACTAAAGAGATTTAATAGATCACAATTAAGGATATGATACAATAGTTCTTTCCAATTTATGTAACACAGTAGTGGCTATAAAAGCCCGAATCAAACATTGTAACAGGGACCTTTTTTTTGGGGGGACGAAATAAAAATATATTCACAGATATTCATTCAAAATACCAGCAGTCTCTCAAAAGGTGATTTACATCGCATATATCGTGCTTTATTTTGAATATATATGAACTGTTCTAACCTGCATGAGTAAGGATTTAAGGGAAAGGAGATTACCTGTGGGAGGACGAAGGTTTTGAGCCTTCAGACCACCGTGTATGACGGCGCATGAGGCGCATGTGCAAACACTGCACCGTGGCCGAAGGCCAGAGCGGGAATTTCTCTCTTCCCTTCTGCAGAGCTTTTTTCTTTGTTTTTTTTTTTAGACCAACGTTAAAATGATTTTTTAAGCTGCGAAGTTGGCTTATATAGCTTCCTCGAAACGACATTGTTTCTGCTTAACTCAATAAGCTCAAAACGGTGTCGTATTAAGCCATAGGATCCGCGCATTGACCCGATTACCCGAAGAGGATCCGCGCGTTTATTAGAATGGGGTTAATTACTTAATTGGTCGTTTCGCCTCTTTTAATTTATAATTACGTATTATTTATTTCTTAATTTGGCCCTAATACTTTACAATGGTTTCAATATAATCACGATAGTTGTTAAACTACATTCTAGGAAACGTGGCCGTTTTGAGGAATAGGGCAATTTGCCCAATGGGTCCCTCTTGATTTACGCGCGTTTTAATTAAGGCCTTAATCCATTTTTATTTCTTTTAAATTCGTCCCATAATTTTACTGAATTTTTAATTTAGTCCTATATTTATTTTTATATATGTTTTTTTTACCTTATTTTTTTAATTTGTACATTATAAAATTATTTTACTATATATATATATATATTATTTATTGTTAGTAAATTATTATTATTATTTTACAGTATTATTTTATATCTTACTCATATTATATATTTATTAATTATCCCTATACATTATTCCCACATATAACTTTTATTATTTTATATTATATCTATTATATAAATTATTTCCTATGTATTTGAAATATATTGTATAATATTTATTATACTTTATTTTTATTCTATAATACTTATTTTCTATATATGTTATGTGTATCATATATTATCTATTATATTATCATAAGATTTGTAAATTAAATTATATTTTAAACTCATATTATAAATTAGTAATTATGTATTGTTTTATTTTAAAATGATGTTTTATGTTATGTATTATTTTATAAATCCTTTTACCTACTTTTATTTTATATATTTTTATAATTATTATTCTCTTGTAAATATTTTGTTATTATATTTCAGATATTATATAGCAAATACTATCTTAAAATTATTATTAAAATTCAGTCTTTATTTATGTTATGTGTATACTTCATTGACAATAATTTATTTCATTTTTTTATGCGTTATTTTATGTTTATTATTTGATATTATATTTCATGAACTTATATAACGATATTATATTACTCTTTTGTATGCCATACATCATTTAATTATTGCTTTCTTATATATCACGCATCATTTAATTATCACTTTGTATGTTTGTACATTTTGTTTATTCATTCTCAACACATGCTATATATATCTGTATATGCATGTTGCTAATATTTGCTTTATATGTATTATTTTATATGTATATATCTAATGCACGATCTTATATCATAGTATTCATTTTTAAATGCATGTATTATTTACCTATTTCAATAATATGTTATTATGTATGATTTATAATGTAATATAATTCCTCACACATCATTTTATTTTAAAAAAAGGGGCTCTAAAGTTTTTTTTTTTTTTTAAAATAAAGGCAATGCTTGATGTTTGGAAATTTCGAGAAAGTAGTGCCCTAACTTATTGGGTTGCGACTTTTCTCATTGAGTTTGAATAATCAAGTACCCTTTTACGTTTTAAAGGTTCTCAAAATATAAGCAACTACCTTGGAATTTCAAAGCAACATGTCCTAACTTACTGGATGTGGCGTTTTGTTGTTTCGAGATAGGGATTTCCAAAGGACTAACTCAATATCAATATTTTGATACGAGTGAGCTCCAATTTTCAAAATCAAAGATATTTTAAAAGACGATTGCATTTTAAAATTTCTAATTTCTGACCTTAAAGACATTTGATAAAAAAATTTGGTACCAATTTTTGGGCGTTACGAGGGTGCTAACCCTTCCTCGTGCGTAACTGACTCCCGAACTCGTTCTTTTGATTTCGTAGACCAAAACTGATGATTTTAAAACAAAACGTTTTAAAGGTGATCCAATCACACCTAAAAAGATTGGTGGCGACTCCCGTTTTCGTTTTTAAAGTCGATTCCCATTTTCCAAAACCCGATTTTAAAATGGTTTCGACAGCTTGGCGACTCCACTGGGGACGTTTAAGAGAGTCAAGCCGTGTAATTGATTATCTCTTGTCTTAATGTCGGAAATTAAAAATTTTAAAATTTAATCCTTTTTGCATTACATGTGTTTGTATTATTGCATGTGTTGCTATATTCTAATACGCATTGCATTTGCATGACCGTTGTGGTCACACCCTTAAGTGGGAGTGAGAAGCTACGCCTTCGTGAGGTTTTCACCTCCGTGCAGGATAGTGGATCACTTTCGAGATACATCCGTACCTATGGTTTCGTGATATTTTCATCTCCGTGTAGCCATAGGGAAATGTATTCCCCTGAACTGAACTCGATTCAAATGAGCCTATAATGGGTGAGGATTGAGGAATCTGCTGGTTTAGGTACCTCAAACTTTAGAACCAACCTCATATAGAAAAAACCGTAAGAGCCCAACTTAGATAGAGTTAAACTTTAGATATTACCCTTATAAATTATTGTTGAGATTTATTGATATCATGTGATACTGACTATTTCTTTTCTTTTGTTTGCATGACATTTTGCATTTACAAAGGTATCGATTCACGGTCAGTTTCTAAGTTAGAGAGATTTATTATGGAGAACGGACTTCTTGATAGAGTGGAGGGCAACGCCAATGTCCATAGATGGTCTGAGCAAACTCAATTAGAAAAAGGAAATAGTCTAACTATGGGATATATGTTGGAGCTATCGAAGTACACTCGCATCAGTGTCACACAGAATAATATCCAAGAGCTTAAGGAGATTTGGGATCAGTAGGGCAACGAGACCAAACAGTTATTCTACGGTAGTTATAGAGACTTACCTTACTTGCTCGATGTTCAAGTAGATGAGCACTTGTTCTGAGCCCTCGCTCAGTTTTGGAACCCAGCGTACAGTTGTTTCACTTTTGGGGAGGTAGACTTGGTGCCCACCGTAGAAGTGGAGAGCTCCGTGGATGATTCCTGGTGAGATTCTTTACCGATACGGCGGTTTCGATTGGGTCCCTCTATTGGGAATTTGGGGTGCCATTGGTTATGCCCCATTGCTCGTGTTGAGGCAATTTGGTTTGAGGTAGTTCGTGCCAGCAACTCATGGGCTGGCTCAAAGTGAGTTTGTGTATAGGGGAGCCGACTACAAGAAGAAGGTCGATGAGATCTCTAGTGCTTGGAACAAGACCTGTCGGTTGAAAGGAATAGCTATTAGCCCTGCTACGACTCCAGAGTATGTCGAATGGAGAGGCAGAAGGATCAATGATAACATCCCTAAGCCAAACGTGGAAGGAGCTCGATCGATGGAGGAATACCTGCAAGTGATGCCCTCAGAGTTAGAAATTATTAAGCAAGAATTTGAGAGAAAGAATTTGGAGCACGAGAAGAGGATAGCAAAGCTTGAAGAAGAAAAAATGTACTTGAGTCTAGACATTGATGTCTAGAAGAGGGAGGTGGAAAAAGAAAGAAAGGAAAAAAGGAAAATCGAGGAAGACTAGATGATTTGAAGGAACACTATAAAAAGGCACAAGTATCCTTGAGAAGAGCGAGAGTAGGAGGGTCTTCAGATCAGTTGCACAAAGAGGTCCAAGAGGGAAAGGCTAGAGCTGAGTACTGGGAGAAGAAGTTTCAGGAAATGCAATCGCGGAATTTGGCATTAGAGGAAGAGAATAAAGGATTGAAGTACAAAATAATTGAGCTAGGAAAATCCCTGCGTTGGCACCAAAACTATAATTCTACGGTCGAGGTAAAAGAACTAAAAAGTAAGGTTAAGAATTTAGAGGTGGCATTGCATGACGGTGAACTCCGGGTTGAGCAACTCAAGGCGCAAGAAGATTATCTGAAGGGAGAGCTACATCAGGCTAGAGGACAGGTCGAAGAAAGGGATTATGTCATTGGTGAGGCCATAGCCCAGATTCGAGAGGTTGCTGAGCATGTGCAAGACTTGGCAATACGAGCTGATGTATTAAGTCTGACGTATTCATCATCGTCTGATGTAGGACGAGAGTTAGCCCTTTTATTAGATAGAGTTAAAGCTTTGGGTCTTAGGGCAAAAGCGTATTTGTAATCCTCTCATATGTAAAGATATTCTTTTTCTAAATGGAATTTTCTAAATGAAGTTGAACCAGGATCGATATTCTTTTTGCATTCATGTATTTGCATCTCATGGCATTTCATCACATCATTTGCATTCAAAGTTATAGAAAGACCCTGATTAGTTAAAGTTTACTTTCAAAGGTTGAAAAGAAAATCTGGAAATCATACATCCTTATGGCACTCGTACTAAAACTAAGAGTATGGATCAAAGGTTTGAGCAATTACAAAAAGATATGCAAGATCAAATGCAAGAGCAGTTGGCCAAAATGTAGAATGAAATGAGGGAGCAGATGCTAGAGGCTCAGAGAAGCATGATGGCTGAAATGGCTCAGCTGCTGAGGGCTACTGATAAAGGAAAAGCTCCCATGGCAATCACTGAAAGGAGAATGAGGGTCCTCCTCTAGGTTTTACTCCACCTCATGTGCCACTGCAAACCGAGGCACCTCCTAGAAGGCCATTCGTTACTGTGAGGCCTCAACATGGGCCAGTGGATGCTGGAATCCCCGTGAATTTCCTATATCGGTTGGGAAATAATTTGGGTGATAGCTCGATCAACCCTATCACTCCTAATCTTGATTTAATAGAGAAGGAAAGAATGGCCACTGAATCTGCGAAACAATTAGAAGATCGTTGCAGGTGGTTAAAGGAGAAGTTTAGGGTTTTGAAATGTGCTGGCAACCATCATGGGATTGATGCCAAAGACTTAAGTTTGGTTTCAGATTTGGTGTTCCTCATAAATTTAAGATGCCAGAGTTTGAAAAGTACAACGGGACTACTTGCCCAGAGGCACACATAACAATGTTTTATAGGAGAATGACTGGTTATGTGAACAACGATCAACTATTGATCCATTATTTTCAGGATAGCCTAGTGGGAGCGGCGGCTAGGTGGTACAATCAATTGAGCCATGCAAGAATTGGTTCTTGGAGAGATCTTGCACAGGCTTTCATGCAACAGTATAACCATGTGACTGATATGACGCCAGATAGGATCACACTTCAAAACATGGAGAAAAAGCCTAATGAAAGTTTTAGACAATATGCACAACGATGGAGGGAGGTGGCAATGCAAGTACAACCACCATTGTTGGAAAAAGAAACCACCATGTTATTTAGTAATACTTTGAAAGCACCATTCATCACACATATGATTGGAAGTACCACGAAAAGCTTTGCAGATATAGTTATGGCGGGAGAGATGATTGAGAATGCCGTGAGGGGCAGTAAAATTAAGGGGGAAATGGTTAAAAGATCGGCCCCAAGGAGAAAAGACAATGAGGTGAATAGCATGAACAGTTTCAATTCCAAGGCAATCACAGTTGGACAACCTAAAGCAGCTATGGGTGAGCAGCAAAGTACTCAAAGACAGGAATCGGGTACAAGACCGAGTTCGGAGAGGATGCAATTCACTCCTATCCCTGTGACATATCGTGAGCTTTACCAAAGCTTATACGATGCACATGCCATTGCTCCATTTCACTTGAAATCGCTACAGCCACCATACACTAAATGGTATGATGCAAATGCTAAATGCGAATATCACGCGGGAATATCGGGGCATTCAATTGAAAACTACACTGGGTTTAAGAAGGTCGTGGAGAGGCTCATTAAAATGGGGGTTGTGAAATTTGATAGTACCCCTAATACTGAAAATCCATTACCAGATCATGGCAATCAAAGAGTGAATGCCATTGATGAAATAAAGAAAGGAAAAGTTAAGAAAGATATTGTTGAGGTGAAGACACCTATGAAGGTAATATGGGAGGAGATGGTAAAGAGAGGTATACTGACCTCTAGAAAAGGAAAAGAAGGAATAGAGAACTATTGTGAATTCCATGGAAAGGTAGGTTATATGATTCAAAATTGTGAAGAGTTTAAGGCCATGGTACAAGGCCTTATGGATGACAAAGAGCTACAGGTTTCTGAGGGTAGTTCTTGTGAAGGACAAATATGTGTGCTGGAGAATGAACGACAAAGAACCAGCCAACCAAGAATTATTATTTCCTTGCCAGGGAATAATGAGGCGGGGTTGCAAACTGGGCCCAAAATAGTCATCCATAAACCCAATTCTTTCCTTTACAAGGATGACAGGAGGGTGCCATGGGGCTATAACTACAATATAACAATACCTGAGGGGAAGAGTATAGCTAGCACGGCCAGGGGCACGCAAAATGAAGGTTCCCACACACGAAGTGGGAAATGTTATGAAGGGGGGAATATCAGAGTGGAGCCCGCAAAGACGAAAGATGTCGAGGCTGAAAGGGAAAGAAACTAAAGTACCCATCAATGAGCCAGTAAAGGAGGAAGAAGCTCAGGAGTTTTTAAAATTCCTAAAACATAGCGAGTATAGCGTGGTCGAGCAGTTGCGCAAGCAGCCAGCACGTATATCAGTGTTAGCCCTACTCTTGAGTTCTGAGGTACATCGAGATGCGTTGTTAAAGGTGCTTAAGGAGACATATGTCATCCATGACATATCCGTTAACAAACTGGACTGGTTAGTAAACAACATCAGTGCTGACAATTTTATTTATTTTAATGATGATGAAATTCCACCTGGTGGCATAGGGTCAACCAAGGCCTTACACATTACTACTCGATGTAAAAGATACACGCTACCAAGTGTACTCATTGATAATGGGTCTGCTTTGAATGTCCTTCCCTTATCCACCTTGAATCGCTTACCCATTGACAGTTCACATATGAAGGCATGTCACAATGTGTTAAAAGCCTTTGACGGAACTGAATGAAAAGTAATGGGACGAATTGACATCCCTCTGGAGATTGGACCAAATACGTATGAAGTTGACTTCTTGGTAATGGATATCAAGCCCTCCTATAATTATTTGTTGGGGAGGCCATGGATACACTCGGCAGGAGCGGTGCCTTCTTCATTGCACCAAAAATTAAAATTAATGTCAGATGGACGCTTGATAACCATCAATGCAGAGGAGGACATCATAGCTGCAGTCACCAGTAAAGCTCCTTATGTAGAAGCAAATGAGGAGGCTATCGAGTGTTCTTTTCGCTCCTTGGAAATTATTAATGCTACCTTCATTTCGGAGGGAAGTGAGGTACCGGTACCCAAAATGTATAGAGCTACAAGGATGGCTCTGCAAATGATGATGGGGAAAGGAGCATTGCCAGGAAAAAGAGTAGGAAGACAGTTGCAAGGCGGGGTTCAGATCCCAAATCTGATTGAAAAGAAGGACCGTTTTGGCTTAGGCTTCAAGCCAAACCACAAGCACAAGAGGTAGGAAATTAAGAAGCGCCAGGCGAGAAGAAAGGCGCATTTGAATGGAAGAGAAGTAGAGTGGGAACCGATGACATTCCCATTTATATCCAAATCCTTTAAGTCAGGAGGATTGCTGATAGAAGAAAGTCGTCAGGTTAATGTTGTACATAATGAGGGATCGGAGCAAAGAAACCTTGAGGGCAGTTGCCCTTACGAACCGGGGAGTTCTCTAAATAATTGGACTGTGGAGGAGCTTCCTGTAGTCTTTAGAAATTTTTCAGAGTAATTCTCGAAACATGTTTATTACTCCAGGGCCTAGGAGTAGTAAGATTACGTTTGTGAAAAGAGGCCTATGTTCATCTATAATTATTTAAATAAAACATAACTTTTATTAATTTGAAAGAGTAGTGTTTCATTTTTATCGACCAATATTCCTTTAAATTTCGACAATTCTTATTCTTTTATTCATAGTACATAAACAATCATTCTTAGATTCATTCATTCTTTCATACCAGGTCCCTAGATATCAATGATATGAGTACCGAAACTGCAGCTCCTGATTTCTCTTATGAGCAAGACACGTGTTTAGAGGAACTTCAGGATCTTGAAGATGTTCAAGATTGTGACGTATCTCTTGATCTGATAAGGATGGTAAAGCAGGAGGAGAAACAAATCATGCCACATGAGAAGGAGGCAATAGAGAATATAGCCCTAGAGGAAGGGAAGGAGTTGAAAATTGGAACTCTAATTAGCAAGGATACAAAGCATGGTCTGATTGAGTTGTTGTGAGAGTTCAAGGATATCTTCGCCTGGTCATATCAGGATATGCCTGGATTAAGTACTGACATTGTAGTACATCGTCTTCCAATAAGACAGGATTGTAAACCAGTCCAACAGAAGTTGTGAAGAATGAGGCCAGACATTGTCCTGAAAATAAAAGATGAAGTCAATAAGCAGTTCGATGCAGGGTTCTTACAAGAGGTAAAGTACTTCGAATGGGTAGCTAACATTGTGCCTGTTCCTAAGAAAGATGGAAAGGTACGAATGTATGTTGATTATAGAGATCTGAACAAAGCAAGCCCAAAAGATAATTTTCCTTTGCCGCATATTGACACATTGGTAGGAAACACAGCGGGATATTCGTTGTTCTCCTTTATGGATAGTTTCTCAGGATACAATCAGATAAAGATGCATCCTGAGGACATGGATAAAACTACGTTCATAACTTTGTGGGGGACCTTTTACTACAAAGTGATGCTATTTAGGCTGAAAAATGCAGGGGCAACATACCAACGGGCTATGGTAAATTTATTCCATGATATGATGCATAAGGATATTGAGGTGTACGTTGACGATATGATTGCCAAATCGCATACAGAAAAAGAGCACATTGAGGTTTTGGGAAGATTGTTCTTGAGATTGAGGAAATTTCAGTTGAAGCTCAATCTAGCAAAATGTACTTTTGGAGCTAGATCAGGGAAGTTTTAGGCTTCGTGGTCAATGAAAAATGAATTGAAGTCGACTCAGACAAAGTCAGAGCCATACGAGAGTTACCTTCGCCACGTACTCAGAAGGAAGTTCGAGAATTCCTAGGAAGGTTGAATTATATCGCTCGTTTCATTTCACAACTGACCAAGAAATGTGATCCGATCTTTCGCCTCCTCAGAAAAAACAATCAAGGGGTTTGGGATGAGGAATGCCAGAATGCTTTTGAAAAGGTCAAGCAGTATTTGTTGAATACTCCAGTATTATCTCCACCAAACCCAGATAAACCGTTAATACTGTACTTGTCAATATTCAGCAATTCTATGGGATGTGTGCTTGGACAGCATGACGAGTTAGGGAAAAGGGAGAAGGTAATTTATTATCTCAGTAAGAAATTCACTAACTGTGAAATGAGATATTCACCAATTGAAAAGTTGTGCTGAGCGTTGATTTGGACGACACAGAGATTAAGACAGTACATGCTATACCATACTACTTGGCTTATCTCAAAACTGGATCCATTAAAATACATGATGGAATCAACGGCTCTAAATAGGAGAATGGCAAGATGGCAAATTTTGCTTTCAGAGTTCGATATAGTCTATATAAGTCGGAAGGCTATCAAAGGAAGTGCGGTGGCAGACTTCTTGGCCAGTAGAGCTTTGGAGGATTACGAGCCATTGAATTTTGATTTTCCTAATGAGGACTAATGTGTATAGCAGCAACTGAAGATTCTCCATGGAAGCTAAATTTTGATGGGGCTTCTAATGCCGTCGAAAATGGAATTGGGGCAGTCTTGGTATCCCCGAATGGCGATCATTACCCGTTCACGTGCAAGTTAGACTTTGACTGTACAAATAATATGGCTGAGTATGAAGCATGCATCATGGGACTTCCAGTGGCCATAGGGCGAGGTATAAAAACTTTGGAAGTATATGGAGATTCGGCATTGGTAATTTATCAACTTAGAGGTGAATGGGAGACGAGGGACCCTAAATTGATCAGTTATCAAAAGATAGTTTTGAGGTTACTAGAGGATTTTGATGATATTATCTTTAATTATCTCCCACGAGATGAAAATCAAATGGTAGATGCTCTAGCAACCTTGGCCTCAATGATTAAGGTAAATAAAGAGGAAGAGATGAGACCAATTCAAATGAGTGTTTATGAAGCTCCAGTTAGCTGTTGTAGCTTGGAAGAGGAAGAAAAGGATGATAATCCTTGGTATCATGATATATTACGATATGTAAGGGATCGTAAATATTCAGAACAGGCAACCGAAAATGACAGACGAACTTTGAGAAGGTTAGCTTGCGACTGTGTCTTAGACGGGGATGTCCTGTACAAGAGAAGGAAAGACCAAGTACTTTTGAGATGTGTCGATGCTGTGGAAGCCAAGCTAATTCTAGAGGAGGTTCATGAAGGTGTATGCGGTACCCATGCAAACGGGTTCACGATGGCAAGGCAAATTATGAGGTTTGGCTATTACTGGGCAATTATAGAAGGAGACTGCATCAACTATGCCAAAAAATGCCATAAGTGTCAGATCTATGGGGACAAAATTCATGTACCACGTTCACCTTTACATGTCATGACTTCTCCATGGCCCTTTTCCATGTGGGGCATGGATGTCATCGGACCAATATCGCCGAAAGCTTTGAATAGACATCGGTTTATCTTCGTGATGATTGACTACTTTACAAAGTGGGTAGAGGCTGCTTCTTACACAAATGTTACTAAGTCAGCTGTAAGTCGATTTTTGAAGAAGAAGATCATTTGTTGGTATAGAATGCCTGAGAGGATCATATCCGACAATGCGTTGAATTTGAACAACAAAATGTAGCAGAGGTTTGCGACCAGTTCAAGATCAAGCATCACAACTCTTCACCATATCGTCCAAAAATGAATGGGGCAGTAGAGGCCGCTAATAAGAACATTAAGAAAATAGTGGGAAAGATGACTGAGACTTATAGGGATTGGCATGAAAAGTTACCGTTTGCACTCCTGGCCTATCGAACATCTGTCGGAACCTCTACTGGGGCAACCCCATTCTCGTTAGTTTATGGGATGGAAGCAGTGTTACCTATTGAGATAGAAATACCTTCTCTCTGAATTTTGACAGAAATAAGGTTAGATGAAGCTGAATGGGTTTAGTCTCGATATGACTAGCTAAATTTGATTGAGGAAAATAGGCTAAAAGCTATCCGACATGGTCTGATGTACCAGAAGCGTATGATGCGAGCCTATGATAAAAAGGTTCGTCCAAGGGAATTCCATGAGGGAGACCTTGTGCTAAAGAAAATCCTTCCCATTCAGAAGGACTTTAGAGGAAAATGGATGCCAAATTGGGAGGGGCCATACGTCATGAAGAAGGCTTTTTCTGGCGGTGCATTGATTTTGACAGAAATGGATGGAAAAAGCCTACCTAATCCAGTGAACTCAGACTCAGTCAAAAAGTACTTTGTCTAAAGGGAAAAAGAATCCAAGGTGAAAACCCGCAAAGGGCGCCTTGAATTTTCCAAAAAAAAAAAAAAAGAGAGAGGCCAAGGTGAAAACTCGCAAAGGGCGTCTTGTGACCAAAGGGGTTTTGAGTTGAAAACCTGAAAGGGCAGCTCAAATTTTGGAAGAGCATACAGTAATCTTGTTATATCTGACTTGGCAAAGAATGACGCAAAGTGTACATTGGGGCATCAACAAGATACTTTGGACCTTTTAAACACATGTTAAACTCAAGAAAAATCTCATAAGACTGATGTATAGACGCTCAAGCGGCGATATTTAGAGCATCTAATTTTTTATCCTGTTTGCTATCTTTAGATTCTATTTCTTCTTAAAGATATGCTATCAGATTTATTTCCTTTGTATTATTGACAATTCATTCAAATCTAGTTATTCTAAAGGATCTATTCATTGTCCATCATTCTTCAAGTATGTTGCATTGAAATAATAATAGATGAACTGATATGTTCACAAATGAAGTTTTGCGCATTACTCTAAAATTTCTAGATAACACAAGAAACTAAAACAGGACAATTGCTCGAGAAATTCAAGTAAGTAGGGGACGAAAGAACACAAGAAATTCCTTTTCTTCCAATCCAAAAGGAAAATAGACAAAGCCAATGATCCAGTTCTTACAGACATTCTCAGCGGATCGTAGCATTGGGAGATGACTTACAGGCTGAGCATGAATGAAACCTTGAGAGAAGAAAAGAGAAATGAAGGAATGAATGATGATATATAGGATAGGGATCATATTCATTTTGCATCATAACATGTTTTATTAGGAACATTCGACTCACTTCGAACATAGCATCCTAAGCCATCAAGCATAATCATTTTACAGGTTATCAGAGACAGCACGCTTTAAAACCCAAAATAGTAGGGTAATAGGCCGCAGCATAGTAGATCTCACCTTCAGATGTTTACGCTGAAGCAGATCCAAGATTACAGATCTTATCTCTCTGTATTCGGCAGGGAGCAGATCGAAGATATAGCTGATTTGGCTTTCACGTGTTTACGATGAAGCAAATCTAAGATGATTTGTCGCCTTTGTATTGTCGAGAAACAAATCAAGTCCGGCATTTCCACTTTGATGGAAGGCGGATACACATAGCGATCTCACCTTCGGATGTTTACGCTGGCGGATCCAAGATGACAAATCTTATCTCTCTCAGATTTGGCGGGAGAGCGGATCGAAGATATAGCTGATTTGGCTTTCACGTGTTTACGATGAAGCAAATCTAAGATGATTTGTCGCCTCAGATTATCGAGAAACAAATCAAGTCCGCATTTTCACTTTGATGGAAGGCAGACATATAGCAGATCTCACCTTCGAATATTTATGCTGAAGCAGATCCAAGATGACAGATCTTATCTCTCTGTATTTGGCAGGGAGCAGATCGAAGATATAGCTGATTTGGCTTTCACGTGTTTACGATGAAGCAAATCTAAGATGATTTGTCGTCTCTGTATTGTCAGAGAACAAATCGAAGTTTGGCATTCTCCATATTTAATGGGGAGCAGATACATGGCAGATCCGGTCTTCAGACGATTAGACTGAAGCAAGATCCAAGATGATTTGGCAACCTTGTACTTACAAGGAACAAATCGAAGACATAGCTAATTTTGGCTTTCACGTGCTTACGATGAAGCAAATCTAAGATAATTTGGCATCTCTGTATTGTCAGAGAGCAAATCGAAGAAGCAGATTTGCGTCCCTGTGTTCGGTGGAGAGCAGAGTGAAGATATCGACATGACAGGACCGGTCAAATTTGGTCTTCTTATGAGTTTTTACTCGATTCCTGTTACACAGCAATGAGCAAAGAGGGGCAGCTGTAATAGCCCAAATTTGATCGGGCTGAAAACTAAATAAATAAATAAACAATTGTTTATTTAACAGTCCAAGTCCATATTACAAAGCCCAAACAGGGGGCCCAAAATCAAAAATTTCAAGACCCTCTACTCAGCAAACCCATTTACACTCCAAACCCAAATTAGAAATGGCCCAAAAGCCCAAGTAGCTTTAAAGAAACAGGAAACCCTAGCTTCTGGAAGCCTTGGAAAGTGTCCGTTAAATTTCCCAAAAAAATCGAGGCCATTAACGAGTCTTCTCAGTACAGCCTGGACGACTCCTCAGCTACCAATCAGCGCCTCACCGACGCCACCACCAGACTTCAGGCCTCCATCAACGCCAGTGACCCCTCCATTACCGGATCTTTCGTGAGCGCCTACAAAGAAAGGAAAAAAACACAGCAGATACGAAAAACAAAAAAGGAAACTAAAGAGATTTAATAGATCACAATTAAGGATATGATACAATAGACAAAATAGAAAGAAATCTTTGATTTCTTTCCAGTTTATTTAACACAGTAGTAGCTATAAAAGCTCGAATCAAACATTGTAACAGGGACCTTTTTTTTTTGGGGACAAAATAAAAATATATTCACAGATATTCATTCAAAATACCAGCAGTCTCTCAAAAGGTGATTTACATCGCATATATCGTGCTTTATTTTGAATATATGAACTGTTCTAACCTACATGAGTAAGGATTTAAGGGAAGGGAGATTACCTGTGGGAGGATGAAGGTTTTGAGCCTTCAGACCACCGTGTATGACGGCGCGTGAGGCGCGTGTGCAAACACTACACTGTGCCCGAAGGCCAGAGCGGGAATTTCTCTCTTCCCTTCTGCAGAGCTTTTTTCTTTGTTTTTTTTAAACCACCGTTAAAATGATTTTTTAAGCTACAAAGTTGGCTTATATAGCTTCCTCAAACGACATCGTTTCTGCTTAACTCAATAAGCTCAAAACGGTGTCGTATTAAGCCATAGGATCCGCGCATTGACCCGATTACTCGGGGAGGATCCGCGCGTTTATTAGAATGGGGTTAATTACTTAATTGGTCGTTTCGCCTCTTTTAATTTATAATTACGTATTATTTATTTCTTAATTTGGCCCTAATACTTTACAATGGTTTCAATATAATCACGATAGTTGTTAAACTACATTCTAGGAAACGTGGCCATTTTGAGGAATAGGGCAATTTGCCTAATGGGTCCCTCTTGATTTACGCGCGTTTTAATTAAGGCCTTAATCCATTTTTATTTCTTTTAAATTCGTCCCATAATTTTACTGAATTTTTAATTTAGTCCTATATTTATTTTTATATATGTTTTTTTTACCTTATTTTTTTAATTTGTACATTATAAAATTATTTTACTATATATATATATATTATTTATTGTTAGTAAATTATTATTATTATTTTACAGTATTATTTTATATCTTACTCATATTATATATTTATTAATTATCCCTATACATTATTCCCACATATAACTTTTATTATTTTATATTATATCTATTATATAAATTATTTCCTATGTATTTGAAATATATTGTATAATATTTATTATACTTTATTTTTATTCTATAATACTTATTTTCTATATATGTAATGTGTATCATATATTATCTATTATATTATCATAAGATTTGTAAATTAAATTATATTTTAAACTCATATTATAAATTAGTAATTATGTATTGTTTTATTTTAAAATGATGTTTTATGTTATGTATTATTTTATAAATCCTTTTACCTACTTTTATTTTATATATTTTTATAATTATTATTCTCTTGTAAATATTTTGTTATTATATTTCGTATATTATATAGCAAATACTATCTTAAAATTATTATTAAAATTCAGGTCTTTATTTGCGTTATGTGTATACTTCGTTGACAATAATTTATTTCATTTTTTTATGCGTTATTTTATGTTTATTATTTGATATTATATTTCATGAACTTATATAACGATATTATATTACTCTTTTGTATGCCATACATCATTTAATTATTGCTTTCTTATATATCACGCATCATTTAATTATCACTTTGTATGTTTGTACATTTTGTTTATTCATTCTCAACACATGCTATATATATCTGTGTATGCATGTTGCTAATATTTGCTTTATATGTATTATTTTATATGTATATATCTAATGCACGATCTTATATCATAGTATTCATTTTTAAATGCATGTATTATTTACCTATTTCAATAATATGTTATTATGTATGATTTATAATGTAATATAATTCCTCACACATCATTTTATTTTAAGAAAAGGGGCTCCAAAGTTTTTTTTTAAAAAAATAAAGACAATGCTTGATGTTTGGAAATTTCGAGAAAGTAGTGCCCTAACTTATTGGGTTGCGACTTTTCTCGTTGAGTTTGAATAATCAAGTACCCTTTTACGTTTTAAAGGTTCTCAAAATAAAAGCAACTATCTTGGAATTTCAAAGCAACATGTCCTAACTTACTGGATGTGGCGTTTTGTTGTTTCGAGATAGGGATTTCCAAAGGACTAACTCAATATCAATATTTTGATACGAGTGAGCTCCAATTTTCAAAATCAAAGATATTTTAAAAGACGATTGCATTTTAAAATTTCTAATTTCTGACCTTAAAGACATTTGATAAAAAATTTGGTACCAATTTTTGGGCGTTACGAGGGTGCTAACCCTTCCTCGTGCATAACCGACTCCCGAACTCGTTCTTTTGATTTTGTAGACCAAAACCGATGATTTTAAAACAAGTTTGGTGGCGACTCCCGTTTTCGTTTTTAAAGTCGAATCCCATTTTTCAAAATCCGATTTTAAAATGGTTTCGACACATATTGTATTATTTAAGTTTCGAGAAAAAAATTAATAAAGTAAATACAGGAGATTTGAGTTGAGTATAAATTTTTTTTAAATTTATATAGACTAAATTTGGATGGGATAAGATGGAAAGTACATATTTTGGGTCGAGTTGGGCCTAGGCAAATCCACAAATACTTTGTTAAATGGCTGTGACAAGAATTTTAACCATCCTTGCATACAATTTCAATACACTATTATTTTTTAAACATTAATTTTATCATATTTACTTGTTTTTTATGTATTATATCTAAAACTATCCATAAACTCACCCTAATTTTTAAATAAGAAGATGTCAATCGAACCCATGTCCGCTTATGTTGGCAACAATGGCGATGTCAGTCGAACTAAGACTCAACCGACCAAAACACTTTTTTTTTAATTTTAGAGTTGGTATTTATATATATATTATTTATATATAAAGAGAGTATTAATCAACTGAATATGGTTAATTTAAATTTTTTTTAAATTAAATTTTATCATTAATTTTTCAAAAAGAATTAAATTAATCACCAATTACAAGGTTCAAAAAACTCTACCTCATCAAGACGGCCTCAAAATATTTCCATCACTTTAGATTAATCTATACAATTTCAGTACCCTTTCCTGTACTAGCATTTGTGAGGAAGGGACCTATTGACAGTTGGAGGAGACAAAATGGCAAGGAGAACTACTGTGTAAAGAAGGGAATGATCCGTCAAAGCGGACGACAAGGAAACAATATAAAGTAAGAAAAGACTGGCAAATTAAGTATATATTATCGATAGTGGTGAAGGTTGAAAGAATTGCTTCTTCCATGAATGTTGAGATCGACCTGATTAAGCAACAAGTGAAAAAATAGCAGAATTAATTGAGAAATTGAACACGTAAATTTAACGTGAAAAAACCCTTCAAAAATGATAAAAAAAATCACGGGTAAAGATAATTTTACTATAATGGCAAAAGAACGAAGAGTACAAAAGATGGTGATAAAAACTAAATCCCGAAAACCCAAAAACAAAGAACCCTCAAAACGTAAACACAAAATTCTCTAAATGTGTTATGAGTTTTAATCTCTAACAGGTGTGTTTTCTAAGGTTGTAAAAGAGCCTATTTATATGATAAATTCATAGGCCAAATAATAATAAAATAATCTAGACTAATCAAAGTTTGATTGAAATAAATAAACAGAGTTTAACTAAAAGATTATTTCCCAAATTTGACTGAAACAGGAGCCATACTTAGCAAACCTCCACCTTGACTCATATTTCCACAATGCCATCTTTGCCAAAGCCAGCCACGGGTTTATCTTGGACTATGAATTAATTGAGTCGAATTTGTGCTTAGAAACTGGAAGACTTCTAGCCTTTGACTTGTACACTGCCAAATTAAAACTAACCTGAGTATGATTTTCATGAATACAATGCCCTAACTTTTCAAAACCTGCATAAAAAAGAGAACCTCTCTTCAACGAAACGATCATACATTTTTCCCTCTTATGACCAAGTTGCCTCCACACCAAATGAGTTGACTTTGACTCCGTAACGGACTAGGGATGCTCGATTTCACCAGTCACTGTAGAACCTTTCAAAATATAAAGACTGCCAGTTTTTTTACCTTTTAACAAAAGGAGAGTTCCACGAGATACTTTAATGTCGCTCGACTTGATGTTGATTTTGCATCCTTTCAAGTCTAAAATACTCAAAAAGATGAGATTCTTTCATAAATCAGGTACATACCTAACATTTGAGAGTGTCCTAATCGTCCCCTCGTGTATCCTAATTTTAATAGTACCAATACCAATTACCTTACTAGATGAATCGTTTCCCATGCGCACAACTCCACCTTCAACCGAACTATATGTGGAGAACCATTCTCTATTGGGACACATGTGGAAAGAACATCCTGAATCTAGGACCCACTCGGACGTGAGCTTGGAGTTATTGCTCGTTGACATTAACAAGAAATCATCACCACTTTCATCGGCCAAATTAGCATCAGCTACATCTTCTTCGTTACTCTCAGTAGCTCTTTTACTTTGCAGTTTATAAGAATCTGCTTTGACGTGACCTAACTTTTTACAATAGCGACACATTTTGTCTCGTTTCTTTGATGTTACCAAAACAGAAGCTTGCTTATCTGCCTTGCTATTCAAACCAAACTCATTGTCGAGTTTCTCTCTACTCAACAAATGGATCTTTACATCTTCAAACGAGAGTTTGTCTCTACCATAAATCAGAGTCTCCCTAAAAGACTTGTATAGAGGGGGTAAAGAGTACAATAATTGTGACAGCCCAATCTAGGGCCTAAATAGAATAGTGGTTTTAAAACCACAAATCCAAGATAGAATTAATTACTTTATAATTATTTTGAGGTCTATGGTGTGGTTGCATGATTGTGTGAAAATTTCGTGAAGAAATTTTATGCCTAAAGTGTCCAATTTGAAACTAGGGACTAAATTGAATAAGTTGCAAAACTTGCATTCTAGAAGCTTTTAGCATGAAATTGCTTTAGAATATTAATTAGAAGTCCTTAAATAGAAATTTGACCAATTTCTATAATTTTGGACAAAATGGACTTACATAGATAAAAATTGAAAGTTTAGTAAAAAGGGAATTTTTGTCATTTAGTTAATAAATGAGTTAAAAAGGTAAAAATCAAGCAAAAATTTACTCATCTTCTTCAAGGGGCTGCCGAATTTTAGAACCACCATAGCTAGGGTTTCTTCAGCTTTGAAGCTCAAAAGTAAGTTAATTCTAGCCAAGTTTTTAATGTTATTTAGATTTTTGAAATCCTCGTAGCTCGGTTTACCTATTTCTACCAATATTTTGAACTAGGGTTTATATTTAAAAATTTACCCATGGATGACATGTATGTATTTTGATGTTTTATGGTAGAATATGAAGCTTGAAATGGTGTTAAACAATTTTTTCTAAGCGATTTTTCATGAAAACGAGTAAAACGACATAATCGGTAGAAATACCTAATGTTCATAAGTTCATGTTAGGGTGTGAATTTGATGTTGTTATAGAAGGAAAAAATTATCAACATGTCATAAAACATAAGAAAATAGGATGAAGTTTAATTTTCGAGCCTAGGGGCAAAATTATAATTTTGCGAAACTTTAGGGGTAAAATTGTAATTTTTGTCATAGGATGTTTTTGGAGTAATTTGAGTAATGTGAGACATTAATAAGTCAAATGTGTTATTATAGATCAAGAAAGGCGTGGAATCGGCCTTGATCGGGGAAAAGAAAAGATTTCGGACTAAATTGCAACATTTTTATATTTTGCACCGAGGTAAGTCTGTACGTAAATAACTCATCTATTCTTTTTATTTTATTATATTTTGTTATCATATAGAATGTGGCTGCCTATAGAATGATTATTTGTTGTAAATTGCAAATTGAAAAAGGACTGTGAATAAATTTATACCATATTGGAAAATGAGGAATTTCCCGGCTGAGCCTTCGGAATAGAAATGATACGAATGATCTATTATGAAGTCATGTGTGTAGTACTAAGTGCAGGTTACTATGCGTACCCGATAACTTCGATCACGTGTGTAGTATTAAGTGCAGGCTACTACGTGTATCAGATGGTTAGGTCACGTGTGTTGTACTAAGTGCAGGCTACTACGTGTACCGGATAATTAGTCGCATGTGTAGTACTATGTGCAGGCTACTATGCGTACCAGATAGCCTTGGCTAGAAGTGTGAAAAAATGTGCAAGCAATCGAGTATCAGTTATTATTCCGAAGAGTTCAACGGGAAAATCGATTAAGTAAAAATACATGTGAACATGATTATGTGATGAATAAGTGCAGATATATGTTTATGAAAAAAAATTATGAACAATGTGCTCGATATTTGAGCGAACTTCGATAAGACAAAATGGATTAAGTGAAATTATGTAAGAGTGAATTTTAGTAGTAAAACAGTGTTGGACAGCAGCAGTTGCATGATTTTGAAAATTCACCAAAAATCATGGAAGTTGAATTAAATCTCAAATAAATTATGGAATTAAAGATTAATGGGTCTACTTTCATATAAAAGAAACAGGGGAAGCAGAAGAGTTCTATATTATGTGATATTTGAATTTTTGCAAGACAGTGTCAGAATGAATTCGAGATCCCCTATTCTGACTTGGAAAAATCGTTAAAAATTGTAGAAAAATAATTATGGGTTATAATATATATGATATAATTTTTGATGAGTCTAATTTTAATAGAAATAAACAAGAACATCATCTGAGTTCTGTACTATGAGATATTTAATTTTTAGTAAGAAGTGGTTGGAACTGTCGGACAGTGAATCAGGGGAAACTTTAATGAATAAACTGTACTAATTGGCTAAACCAAAAATTCTGAAATTTTTATGGTAAAAAATTATATGAGTATAGTTTTTGGAAAAATTAACGGATTTAAATTTGGAGTTCTGTAGCTCCAGATATAAATGTTTTAGTGACAGTGACTCAAGAAAACAGCTTGACCTGAACATGAGATTTTGTACTAATATGATTGTTTTATTTTGAGGAATATGTTGATAAATTGTATATCACTTACATACTTACTTACTAAGCTTTACGCTTACTCCCTTTTCTTTCCCTCCTTATCTTATAGTGTCACTAAGCCAACTCGGGATTAGGAGATCGTCGGAGATCCATCCGCACTATCAATACTTTTTTGGTATTTTGTAAACATTATTTTAGAATTATGGCATGTATAGATGACTTGGTTATTTTTGTTATATGTCATAATTAAATTGGCCTAAAATGTTGGTCTTCAAAATTTAATAATTCATTTTGTATATGCTCTGCTCGTTGATGTTAACTAATATTGTTCAAGTTATAGGACATGAAAATGCATTTAAAAAAAAATTCTATGTCTTGATTTCGTACGTTTGCATGTATTATGTTTCGATAATGTCTCGTACCCTGTTTCGGCTTAGAACATGGGTAAGGGGTGTTACAATAATAGTATAGCCTGATCTTCATCGTCAATATGAACCTCAACATTCTTTAAATCATTTAAAAGAGTAATGAATTGATGATGTGATCTCTAAGAAGCTCACCTTCGTTCATGCGAAACGTAAATAGACTTTGTTTCAACACTAAAAGTTTAGCCAGAAACTTAGTCACATAAAGAGTTCCTAACATTTTCCACAAGGAGGATGAGGTCTTCTCCATCAATACCTCCTGCAATATCGTATTCGTGAGGCACAATTCGATTACAGACAAGGCCTTTTCATCAAGCTCTTTCTATTCTGTTTTATTTAGATTCTCAGGCTTTTTCCCGATAGCAACCTTTTTCAAGTCGGTTTGAAATAGAATTATCATCATCCTAACTTGCCACAGATTGAAATTTGTCTTACCATTGAACTTCTCAATTTCAAACCTTGTTGCTGTTATCTTTGAATGGGCTGATCTATAAAAATTGAACTAGCTTTGATACCACTTGTTGGGATAGACCCAATTAAGCAACAGTAAAAAAATAGCGGAATAAATTGAGAAATTGAACACACAAATTTAACGTGGAAAAACCCTCCAAAGAGGATAAAAAAACCATAGGCAAAGATAATTTTACTATAATGGCAAAAGAACGAAGAGTGCAAAAGATGGAGATAAAAACTAAACCCCGAAAACCCGAAAACAAAGAACCCTCAAAACGTAAACACAAAATTCTCTATGAGTTCTAATATCTAATAGGTGTGTTTTTTAAGATTGTAAAAGAGCCAATTTATATGCTAAATTCATAGGTCAAATAATAATAAAATAATCTAAACTAATCAAAGTTTGATTGAAATAAATAAACAGAGTTTAACTGAAAAATTATGTCTCAAATTTGACTGAAATAAGAATCATACTTAACAATTGATTTTAGTTTTTAATCATTTAGTTTAATTCGATTATGCCTTTGATATGTTGATAGTCAAAAGTTTAAAGAAAATGGCGCCCCGTGGTGTGAATGAGGAAGCCACCTTGATATCGTGAAAAGAAATCATTATTATTTTATTGAAAAGGCTAATAGTTAAAGTAGAAAACAAAATTATGATGAAAAATTTATAAATGTACTTTATGTAATTTTAATTAAAAATATATTTTTGTTAATATTGAAATATTTTGTTTAATAATTTTAATAATGATTAAATTTCAAAATTACATAAAATTTTAATTCAATTTGCAATATGTTATGACCAAAAATATGATATAAATATTAATAAATCTTGATCTGATATGTCATATTTAATGGTGTTATATTTTAGAACTTTACTATTGTAGTGCAATGGAGTCTAAAACTTCTTTGCTCCGTCACGAACAAGATCCTTATCAATTTCCAAGAAACGAAAGCTCATCTCTCCATTAACTGAAAGGTGAATTGAGGTCAACCCTTGTTGACTCAGTTTCTTAGCCGAATGATGGCTTTTAAATTTCCATTGAGGAACCCAAAGCAGCAGCTAAGTGTAATGAAGTGTCATCAATGCGGCCTAAAAACATTTCCATCTCATTAGATTAATCTATACAATTCACTCGCCTTTCCTGTACTAGCAGCTGTGAGGAAGGGGCCAATTGACAATAGCAGCAGAAAAATTGGAAGGGTTTAACCACTGAAAGCGATTCGTTCAAAAATTAAAGACTGGTATGGTCCGTCAATTGCGGTCGACAAGGAAACAATATAAAATCAGAAGAGGTTGGCAAATTAAGTATATATTTTTGGTAGTGGGGAAGGTTAAAAGAATTGCTTCTTCCATAGATTTTAGTTTTTAATTATTTAGTACTAATTGGATTATGCCTTTGATATGTTGATAGTCAAAAGTTCAAAGAAAATGGCGCCCCGTGGCGTGGACGAGGAGGCCACCTCGATATCAAGAAAAGAAAAGAAATCATTATTTTTTTTTATTGAAAAGGCTAATAGTTATAGTAAAAAAAACAACAAAACAAAAATTATGATGAAAACAATTATAAATGTACTTTATTTAATTTTAAGTAAAAAATATATTTTGTTAATATTAAAATATTTTGTTTAATAATTTTAATAACAATAAAATCTTAAAATTACACAAAATTTTAATTTAATGTGCAATGTGTTATGACCAGAAATATGATATAAATATTAATAAATTATGATCTATTATGTCATATTTAATGGTATTATATTTTAGAAAAATGAGTTCAAATTTTCAGTATTTAATTGTGGTCCCTTAAAGTTAAAATAGATACAAATTTATTTAATTGAGTCAATTTAAATTTAAAATTTAAAAAATTGTCAAATTTGGCATTTTTTTATTGTAAAAAACTTTTTTTTCATTCGAGTTTGAAAAGATACAATCAACGAATTTGAAAAGAAAATAATATTTGCATATATATAGGATATTTTTATGGTGTATGTCATGACAGTTATTATATAACAAGAAATTGGGAATGTAAAAAGTTTGAATGGACATGGAATCACACCATAAAAGGAGTTGCAAAAGGGCGCTATACCGAAGAGCCAAGAATTGTGATGTTGTGAGTGCTTACAGATATGGAAGAATAGAAATTAAATTGAACACTGCTGCACTGCCACACAGATCAAAGACTCTTCTTTCCCTTTGTCATAATTAGGATAAATGAGGATGTTAAATCATCAAGAATTAAATTAAATGTGGAAGTGTACCTTAATTCATTGAAACTATATGGTTTTAATCTTTTAAATTAACACACAAGTATTTTAGAGAGCGTGATTATCTTTTTTTCTGAAGACGGGATATCAAAAAATTTTGGTATATATAATTTGATGACCATAACCTTAATATATAACTTTTGCACATTAAACTTAATTTCTAATAAGTTCATCATCTATTAGAAATTAGTTATTAGATTGTTTATACATATTTTGACTCATACATTATTTAATAACTTAAGTTCAATAAATTTTAACCAAATTAGATCACTCTTAACTTGGGCTAATCTTTTATGATAATAAATAATAACATGTAGTTATTCTTATTAAATATGTGCTGTCCATATTTTTCTAACACAATTTTATACATAAATTTTGGTTTTGTAAAGTTTTACACATGAATTTTTTATTTGATTCAATTTCCACAAACACCATTTTAAGTTTACATTTGAAGTGAGTAGTGCTTGCGTGCCCCTCGTGTGGTGGTGAGAAGCGATAGAATCACCTCGCGAGGTTGCCCTTATCGGTGGGATGTGAGGAGTGCTCGTATGTGAGGTGTTGAGATATGATGGGGCAACCCACCTCGCTAGATCGCACATCTCACGAGGTGGCAATACACTATGGGATCATCTTGGATGGATGGACTCATGTAGTCCTATTTGGTGTGATTGGCTAGTTAGAGATTGTGTGTAGCAGATAAGGGTAGGACATTATCTGATATGATATGATATGATCCGTTATGATATGATAAGATAGGTTCTGGTATGAAATATTAAAGATATGCTTTGATTTGAATTCTGATGTGTTTTTGACACGTACTAATGTATGATGAGCTTTGTTATGTTTTATGATATGCTCTGATATGTAATGTGATAGGAAATTACGATTGGTTTATTGTATATGCAAAACCCATAGGAAAATTCTTTTTGTGGGCCATGTCACACATTGGGCTTCTAGCTCACTTGTTTGATTAATACATTTCAGATGAAACTCTGACTTAGGACCGGATAGCGTGCGGGAGCTCATATTGTTTTCTCAACTAATTAATTCTGGTGATTTACGTTAGTAATTTTTTTCTGACTTTTGGGACTGTAATATGTTTTTGGGTTGTGTTTTTAGTTTTCATTCTATTCGTCCTTTTTTTTATATTCTCGAATGTAAAGCTGTAAAATTACACAGATTAACAATTAGATATCGGTTTTCAAAACTAAAACTCTAAAAAGGTTTCGCTGCAAATTAAGTATACTCTTAAGTGTTTTTCTGTAAATAAATAAATAGTTTTTTAAAAACAAATGTTAGCACTAACCGGTACATATTTGCTCAAAATTTGTATTTTTAAAGCAAAAGAATTTGAATTATATTTCGGGATTGAAAATAAGTGCTTTTGGGCTTAAGCTTTCTTGAATGTTTGTGAGAGTTCTATCAAGTTTTATGTTTTTGACAGGCACAACTTAGTTTGATTAATACAAAAGTTTTTAAATAAACTAATGTAATTTCTCCAGAGTCGGCCATAATGTTTAGGCTGGAATTGGGGTGTTACATTTAGTGGTATTTGATTCAGGTTACAAAAACTCAAGCTATGGTTTTTGGATTTAAAATTTTATGCATAATGTGTTTTGAAATTTCTGATTATTAAGAAAATTTTTGAAAATCTGATGTGGGTGAATTTGTACCAAATTTTATTTAAGTTTTGAAAATGTGAATTCGAGACTCTAACGTTGATTTAAGTAAGTATGTATACTTTTGGAAACTATACTTTAGTTACTTATACTTTAGTACCTCAGTAAGATTGTTAGATTTAGAGACTTTAAAATAAGACATTTCTACCTTAAGATAAGTATATCGGATAAACTTTAGCTTTAGGGTTTAAACATAAACCTAATCTAAACTTTGGGACTTCTGAACTATAGAAAAGTAGGATGAGTTTTTGTGGTATGCGGTTGTGGTGCATAGGACATGACGTACATTGTTAGATGACTCACGTTGAGTCCTTTTCTTCAGGCAACCTACCTAATTTGGAAATAAGCGAGATTGTGGAAACACTCATTGTTGCGTCCCAAGATTTGCTAAAAGATTTGCAAAGGGTTGTTGGGGCCTTATCTGTATCTATGAGTCTAGGGTCTATGACTGAGTGACTTCGGTCGAATGAGACCAAGTTAATGAAAATGATTAATCGCTTAGAGAGCGAAGAAAAGGAAAGGAACAAAGTACAAAATAAAAGGAGTTCTGGATCTATTGATTTGAATCTGCAACCTAGGAAACAACCAGAATAGTTAGGCCTCAACAGGTTGAGGCAGTTGTGAGCATGTGTTAGGTTTCAATTTGTGCTTTTTGTGTTAGGTGCCATCTGAGCAAGTGTTGGTGGAAAACGAGAGTGTGTTTTAGATATGGATCTGTTGAGCATCATGTTAGGGACTGTTTACGACATTTTCATTGTCGAAAGGAAGCTTAGGCTCGGAGAGAGAATTGGAAACTGGTTTATGCAACTAGGTGTTTAGAGGATCGAGACACATCTGGTGGCAATGTAGGTACATTTGCGATCTATGTCAACTTTACCCTGCATTGATTAAGTGTTTGATTGTAATAGGAGTTCTGAGATTTTGGGATTGTGAAATCGTTAGTGATATTTCTGTAAAAAAGATTTTGGACATAATATGAGATATTGAGTAGGTACTTCTTTAGATTTGTATTGAAATCAGAGTTGCACAACGATAGTGTGGTGATCAGTTTGCAATGTCAAATTTTAGATTTTGTGGTTAAGTGAATGGTGTGTCAGTAAGAATTTCGATGACGAATTCTTTTAAGAGGAGAGTTGTCACATCCCGAAAATCGGGTTAGAAGAAATTGGGTTAGTGAAACCTAGAGGGTTACGTTTTGATTTTTTAGTTTAGATTGTGAAATTAAGAGAAGTGAATTAATTTGGTTTAGTGGTTAAGTGTTGTGCTTGTGTGTGTGAGGTTCTAGGTTCGAATCCTGTTTAAAAAGACTTATCCTTTTTTTTCTTAGTATGACCCCAGACAAAACTATGAATGATCCTCTCCATTTTAGTGCAAACTCCTTTCAAGATTACCGTCGACTACATAACATAAATAGGAATAGCTACTAATACTTCTTTAGCTAACATTATTTGACCTGCTAGCAAAAGTAGTTTAGCCTTCCATCCTGTCAATTTTTTCCTCATGTTACCCACTATATATTGGAAAGTGTTTTTTGTCACTCTTTGATGAAGCATTGGAACACTTAAATATTTTCCCAAATTATCCATATAGGAGAAACCAAGACAACCATTGATACTCAACTTCAAATCTTGTGTCATATTCCTGGAGAAAAAAAAATATTAGATTTCTGAGCATTTACCGATGGCTGGATTTGTCACAAAAATACTCAAGTACCTTCCACATAACCAACATCTGATCCACAGACACTTCTCTAAAAAGGATTAAGTCATTTGCAAAGAAAAGTGTGAGATACTCGAACCAAGCTTAGCAAGTTAATAGGGTTACAACCTCCTCGTTGAACTTCAAAATTAATCTGATGAGCTAGTCGTTCCATGTAACAGTCTGGTTTTAGCTTAAATTGGAATAGTGGTTTTGGAACCACAAATTTGAGATTAGAAAAATATTTTAATATTATTTTTAGTGTCTATAGCATGTGTTTAGATATGTGTGAAAGTTTTGTGTTTTAATTTTATCGATTGGATGGTTAATTTGACAAAAGGACTAAATTGCGTAAAATGCGAAAGTGTTGTTCTATTAGCTAAAGGTGTCTAATAGCTATATAACCTTAAATTTTAGGTCATTATGTGGTAAATAGACCAATAAAGAGTTAGTGGATGATATTTAGTTTGACATTATTAAAATATTGAATTATTATTAAGGTTAACTTAGTAATTAGTATATTAATGGTTAATTGAAATAAAACAAATAATAAAAATTTGGGCATTCATCTTTCTTAGCCAAAAAACCAAAAGAAAATAAGGGTTTTGGGAGATTAGAAGATTCAGTCCTTGTTCATCTTGATTGAGGTATGTTTTGAGCTCGGCTTTTGATGATTTTTACGCTTTTTGAGATCGTTGCTTTGAGTACTAGCTAGCCCATGCCTCAATTTTTGAAAGTGTTGATGATTTTGGAAGTTTCCATTGATGAATTCATGTGTTCTTGAATGTTTGATGATGAAAATGAGTATTTGTTGATAGATTATCATGTTATGTAAAGTGATTTTTAGTGAAATTTCATAAAAGGTACTAATTTGTGAAAAGATGAAAATGTGTGGTTAAATTTGTGAAATTTTGATAAATATAGGCTGTTATGGAGCCTATAGAAATTCTGCTAGCATGTATTTGAAAGAAATTGTGTAATTTTGTGTATTTGTGAAATAATGACTAAATTGTAAGAAATGTGAAAGTTTAGGGCTAAAGTAAAAAAAACCCAAATATGTGTTTATGGATTGAATTGAATGAATATGTGATTAAATAAGTAAAATTTTAATGTATATAGATCAAGAACGAAAGAAAACGGATTTAGATATGGGAAAATCAAAAGTCAACGAATAGTCGATTCCGTCCATCTATTTCGACTACGAGATAAGTTTATATACAAATGAATGCCTTTAATTTGAATTATATGTATATATTTATCATTGAAATGTTATAAATGTTGAATGAAAAATTATGAGCAAGGATTGACAGCGTTACGATATCCGAAAGCACCGTACGAACTTTAGGAATAGTATAGGATACGAATGTTATGACATTAGGTTATCGATATGTAATTATGTGTAAGACCATGTCTGGGACATTGGCATCGTAAATTGATTTAGTGTAAGACCCTGTCTGGGATAGTGGCATCGATATTTGATAACATGTAAGACCATATCTGAGATATGGCATTGTACGAGCTTATGTGATTGTCAAGTATCCTTAATGATTCCAAACAGTTCAACGGGCAAAGTCAAGCTGAGAAAGAATATGTGAATGAGCTAAGTGACTCAGGTATATATGAGATTCATATGAGTTTTGAGAAGTGAAGTAAATGATGAATTTGATTAAGATATTGAATATGTGTTTAATGAGAAAGGTTTGTGGACTTGTGTATGTGATTAGTTATGTTTAGCATATATGAATTGATATGCAAAGATTCATATGATAGCTTTATTTGTATATGACTTACTAAGCTTTTAAAGCTTACTTTGTGTGTTCTTTCCATGTTTTATAGATAATCAAAGCTAGCTTGGACTTGGGGATCGTTGGGAAACGTCGTTACACTATCAATCATCTCGTTGGTACTTTTGAGAGCCTTGTATATATGGTATATGGCATGTATAGGCTAGTATCATTTTGATGTGTTTTGAACTATGATATTAGCCATGAGATTTGGCTTGTGAATGTTGGTATGTATTACCATTAAAGTTAGCTTGACTTGTGTTTGGTAAGTGTTATATATCTGATGTATGTAATGCCTTATATGTTGGCTTATTTGGTTAGTTGTTAATTGATGTGTTAATGCATTTGGAATTAGGTAAATTGTGATAGTTTTGGCATAATGATTTGGTATGTTTTAAATATGGAATTGAGTAGCCAAAATGGTTGTGAATAGATGGCATGATATGTGTATGAATTGGCATGTTTTTGGTTGCTTAAAGATATATTGAAATAGTGCTATTTTGGTTGCTATGTGTGCTTGTGGAAAGGTTGGCAAATTGGCTTTTCAAATGGCCTATTTTTGTCCACACAGGTAGAGGCACGAGCATATATCTTTGCTGTGTATGACACACAGTCATAATACACGACCGTCTATGCCCTGGAGAATAATTAGAAATTCAAGTCAGTCTCGAGCACGGCCTAGAGACACGGGCATGTCGGCTAGCCATGTGAGGCACACAGCCTTGGCATATGGGCATGTGTGGCCATTTTGAAGGGTACACGGGCTAGACACAAGGGCGTGTGGTCGGCCGTATGACCCAAGTCAGTAACCCCTCAAATTTTTCCACGGCCAAGGCACACGAGTATGTCTCTAGTCGTATGGTACAAGTCAGTATGTATGCTTTGTTTTCACACGGCCTATGACACAGACGTGTCCAGTAGCCGTGTGAGGCACACGGCCTGCTCACACGGGCATGTGACTTATGAATTCAAAATTTTTCTAGGTTTTCAGAAATTCCTATGTCTGATCGGTTTAGTCCTGAACCACTCTTAAGCATGTTTTAAGGTTTCATAAAACCTTATAAAGGACAATGTGAATGTTTGCAAATGGTTTATGATAATAAATGCATAAATATATGTGAATGATGTGAATTATCTGGTAATTCCTCGTAACCCTATTCTGGCGACTGATACGGGTTAAGGGTGTTACATTTTATATAGAGAACAAGGAGATAAGGCGATAGAGGTCACCTTGTCTTATTCCTCGAGAGGGAGTAAAGACATTAGATAAGTTCCCATTCCACATAACTTGCATAGTCGATGAACTAATGCAATGCATAATTAGACTTTAGAAATTATTTGGTATACCAATATCCTTTAATGTGTCCTTAATAAAATCCAAGTGAAGCCTATCATAGGCTTTCTCCAAGTCGATTTTAATAGTCATCAATCCTTTCTTTCCTACTTTCTTACGCATAGAATGAATGACCTCCGGAGCAACAATAATGTTGTCTGTTATATTCCTTCCAGAGTCAAAACTTGATTGATTCGATAGAACCCTTTTTTGTATTAAAGGTTTTAACTTGTTAACTATGACTTTGGTCACAATGTTATACAACACTGTGCAGAGATTGATTAGCTAAAATTGGGCTAGATTTTCTAGATTCTCCACCTTCGAAATCAAAGCCAGGAGTGTTCAATTGATCCAACTCTCAAATTTACCACCATTCTAGATATTCCTCTGAAATTCACATACACTATGTCCTACCTTGGCCATTTTAAAGGGGCCATCTCAAACACAACCTTATGCATCTCCTCATTTGTTATTGTGGCCTTCAAAGATATATTCTCAGCAACAAACATATTATAAAATTAACCTCAAAGAGAAAAACTAATGCTACTTGTTAAATCCTTAGTGAACATGTACTAATAAAACTGAGTGGCCATATTTTGCAATATTTCATGATTATCACACCAATTGTCATCACAAAACTTTAACATGCTAACCCTATTCGATCTTCTTTGATTAATAATACTGAGCTTTAACATAGGATTAGTGCCAATATGGTTCCAAACCCTCTCTTTCTTTCCTTGTAAGAAATTACAACATTAAAATCACCTCCAATCAACCATGGCACTCTTTCTTGAAGGATTAAATTTGTAAGATGATTCCATACTAACTTACGTTTTATTGTATTGGAACTCACATAAACAACAGTAAAAAGAAAGAGTTGTTTCCTCCATTTTCCTACGCATTTAGAATGAATAAACTGATTTGATACCTCAAATACATCAATCTTCTTATTATGTCTTCAAAGGAGTCAGATTCCACCTGAAAACCCCCTCGCTTCTATTTTGGATGAGTTTTCAAAACTAGTTTTTTGGATGATCTCATTTGTGTTTTTACCACTCACTCTCGTTTCTATCAAACCAAAGCATTCAGTTTTTGAATTTGTAGCAATTTTTTTAAAACAACACTAAACTTATAGCTAGCAGCTCCTTGGCAATTCCAACAAATTATTTTAAAATCCATAAAAATAGAGTTAAGAGGAGACACACTTCCTGTGCTGATGGCGGTAACCCTCATTGTATCAAAATGCCTGTTCACCGCCATCTCCCTAATGAAAACGATCCTCCACTGTTGGACTATTTATTAAAGAGATTTTATCTTGTTTATTGAACTCTCCAATTGACACTTCCATAGGTACCTCATTTACATTGTCTATATTAGAAATTCCATTTGCATTACTAAGGTTATGAGAAAAAGCTTCAACCCATTATGCCAGTATGGTTTTTGCAGGTCTTTTTTGTTCAAATCTTTTCCTCACCTTCTGTATTTTTTTTTTATTTCTCTCATAGACAAACTTTGTTTTTCAAACTCAACAAGCCTTTATTCTTGCATGATCTATACATGCCACTTCTCATCCTTGTATTGACACCTTCATCAATTAATGCAGCTCTGTGGCACGTGCTTTGAAGGGTCGTTTCTTTCTCAATTATCAAAGGAGAAATATCACTCATCTTGTTTACATTCGGCCCACTTACACTACAATATCTCATGTCTGCCGAAGGTAACATGTCATCTGACCTACCATTAAGGCTTATTTCGTGACTACCCTGACCCACTTCAATATTTCTTCTTTTAAAAGAACTTTCCAGTTGTTCCGTTTTGTTTTGCCATTTTTTTCTCTGCAATATCCCCTCAATCTCCACCACTTTCCCTTTATTATTTTTCTTTCAATTTTCTTGCTCTTTATCCTCAGTAATTTCCCTGATATCAACTCTTAATTGATCCACAAAATTTGTTTCCTCTAAATTTGAAAGGATGTCAAATCGCGTGGAATTCAAAATTTTCTTAATCCTATCCTGATGTTTTCTATTCTAGTTAGTTTTGTTTTGGATTTTTGATAAAGGAGAGGTTGAAACAGAAGCAAAAAAGATGAAAAATGGAGAAGTTAATTTTTGGTGAGCTATTTCATTAAAAATTGATATATAGTTTACATGAAAAATCATGCTTAAATAAGCTAAAAATAATAATAAAATATTACAACTTGGCTTAATTCAGTGACTAGATTCATATAACATTCTTTTTCATTTGTTGATTTCTATCTTATCTACTATCAAAATGATTAAGCAAACTTTATCACTGTTTCAGTGCAAGTTGGCAAGTTGGAAAGTTGGCAACTTGTAGAGTGAAGAGCTCGCAGGTGAGCTCCCATGCTTGGTGAGCTCGTAGTCTTGTGAGTTCACATCTTTTGGTGAGCTCGCACATCTAGTGAGGTCGTAGTTATTGGTGAGCTCGCAGCGCAGTTAGCATGGAAGGTCATTTCGCAACACTCCTCCTTGACCTCCATACTTTAAACTCTAATATCATAACTCAGATTTTCAAACCTCATCTTTCCAAGAGGTTTTGTTAGAATATCAGCTAACTGATCTTATGAACTGCAGTGAACTAATGTGACTTCATTGGCTTACTCCACTTCTCTCACAAAGTGATACTTGATTTTGAAGTGTTTTGCTCTACCATGGAATACCAGAATCTTTTCAATTGCAATAGCTAATTGGTTATCGCACTTGATCTTTGTTGCTTCTTCTTGCTTCAAATTTAAATCATTTAGTAGTTTTCTCAACCAAATGGTTTGATTTACAGCAGTTGCAGTTACGACATATTCAACTTTAGCAGTTGACTGTGCTACTATTTCTTACTTCCTCGAGCTCTAACAGAATGGACTCAATCCTAGAGTGAAGAAATAGCCTGAAGTACTCTTCATTTCATCAAAAGATCCAGCCGAATCACTGTCTGAATACCCAAGTAGCTTGATCTTTTCAGATCTTATAAACTTTATTCCATGATATAGAGTTCTTCTTATGTATCGTAGAACTCTTTTTGCTACCTTGTAGTGGTTCACATTGCAACAATGCATGAACCTTGACAATAGACTTACAATAAACATAATGTCAAGTCTGGATGTTGTCAAGTAAAACAGACATCCCACCAAGCTTTTGTAGCTTGTTTCATCAACCTTTTCAACATCTTCATTGCTGGTGAGCTTCTCACCTTGAGCAATAGGGGTACTCACAGGTTTACAATTCTCCATGTTATATCTTCGTAGGATTTTTATAGTGAACCCTTTCTGGTTTATGAAGATTGCATTGTGAGCTTTGTTCACCTCTAAACTGAAGAAGTACGTCATTTCACCTAAGTTTGACATTTCAAACTTGTCTTGCATCTGATCTTTGAACATAATTACCAGCTTGTTGTTACTGCCAATTACAAGTAAATCATTGACATATAATGAAATAATAAGGAGTATCTAGTTACTAGTTTTCTTCACATATAAAGTGGGCTCACTGATGCTTCTTTCAAAACCCATTTCTGTAATGTGACTGTCAATTCTTTCATACCACGCTCTTGGTGCTTGCTTCAAACCATATAACGCTTTGTGCAGTTTATACACCTTAGCCTCACATCCAGGTACATGAACCCTTGTGGTTGTTTGACATAAATTTCTTCCTTCAAATAACCATTTAGAAAGGTTGAATTCACATCTATCAGATGTATTCTTCAACCCTTTTGGGTAGCAAGAGTTAGTAGAAGTCTTATTGTGTCTAACCTTGTAACAGGGGAAAAGGTTTTATTGAAGTCTACTCCATATTGTTGGCTAAACCCCTTCACAACCAACCTCGCTTTATATCTGTTGACTGATCCATCAGGATTTATCTTGGTTCTAAACACCTATTTGACACCAATTACTTTTTTGTGAACTAGTCTATCCACAAGCTCCCATGTTTTGTTAATCATAGTGATATCATCTTTCATAGTTGTTCGCCATTCAGCTTCCTGAGCAGCTTTTTCAAAAGTGATTGGTTTTTACTTCACCAGATTACATTATTGATAGATTTCAGTGATGGACCTGGTTCCTTGCACTAGTTGTTCATCAACTGTATCATTTTTCGTTTGGTTTATAGCGGTCTGCAAATTTGGTCTTGGACTCCTTTGTTCACACTTCTCCTCCTCTATTGTAGTCCAATTCTAGATTTTTGTTTCATCGAACTTCACATCTCTGCTTTTGGTTACCTTTTTGGTGAAAGGATTATAAATTTTGTATCATTTCTTAACACTAGAATATCCAACAAATATCCCTGGCTGCGATCTATTGTCCAGCTTGCTTCTTTTCTCTTCTGGAACATGAACAAAATAGGTGCAACCAAATACTTTTAAATGTGAGACAGAAGATTTAAAACCATACCAGGCTTCAAATGGTGTCTTTCCTTCAATAGCTTTAGTAGGTAGTCTGTTTACTAAGTAAGCAGTAGTGTTTACTACCTCTGCCAAAAAATTTTTTTGTAGTTTACTTTCAAATAGCAAGTAGCGAGCCATATTCATCATAGTTTCTATTCTTTCTTTCACTTACTCCATTTTGATGTGGGGTGTATACATTGCTCAATTGATGGGAATACTAGACTCTTCACAAAAGTTTTCAAACTTCTTTGATGTGTATTCTGTCCCATTATCTGATCTTACCATTTTGAGCCTGCAATCACTTTGTTTTCAACCATAGCTTTAAACTTGAAGAATATTTTAGCCACCTTGGACTTGTTCTTTATGAAGTACACCCAACAGAACCTTGTACTATCATCTATGAACAACACAAAGTACGTACTTCTATTTAGCGAACTTGTTTTCATGGGTCCACAGATGTTAGTATGTACTAAGTGTAATTTTTCAGTGGCTCGCCATGTTGTGTTCGCAGTAAATGGAGACCTAGCATGTTTCTCTAGCTGACATACTTCGCATACATCTTCATGATCAGCCATTTTTGACAGATTTTCAACCAGGTTATTCTTGGACATTAGACTTAAGGATTTGTAGCTAACATGTCCCATTCTTCTATGATACAGTTTTATTTCATCCAGCTAGCTAGTATATATTGTTGAAGTTACTGAGTTCTAGTTGACAACAAAACTTCTATCTGTCATATTTGTTGATAAGAGCTCGCATCCACTTGAATCAAGAATTAGACATTTGTTGTCATTGAGTACCACAGAGTAATCTTTTTCGAGTAGCTATCCTACACTTAGCAAGTTTTGATCTATGTTAGGGACTAAAAGAACATCTGTGGCAAGTTTAGTACCTAATGGAGTTTTAATTAAAACATTTCCCTTTCCAACTACTTCAATATATTGGCCATTTCTGATTTTCACCTTGGAATGAAACCTTTTGTCAATATTCTTGAAGATTATCATGTGACTTGTACACCCACTACTTACAAGCCAATTCTTTTTTACTTTGTTGGTGAGTTCGCATGTTGTGAGCTAGGCTTCGCAGGATGCTGTGAACATGAGTTCTTCTGCTTCTACTATTTATGCCTCTGCATTTTGTTGTTGAGTATGCCCTTTGTTTTTGCATACTTTCTCTACATGACCAAACTGCTTGTAGTTTTTGCATTGAGCATCAGGCCTGAACCAACATAATTTTTCAGGATGACCCATCTTCTTGCAGTGCCAACACGGAGGATACTTTTTCTTTCCACTATATTTCTTTGACTTCTCCTTTTTGTCTATCCAGCCCTTCTTTACTTTCTGACTTGAGGAGCTTGCAGCCTCTCTGTTTTTAGCTTGAAAAGCTCTTTCACCATGTCCTTCTTCTTTGCTTTCCATTCTTTGTTCTAGGGCATACAAAGCATTGATTAGCTCTAAGAGTGAGATGGTTGATAGATTCTTTGAATCTTTCAGTGAGGATATCTTTGCTTAGTATCTCTCAGGAAGTGTGGTAATCACCTTCTCAACAATTTGACTATCAGCGAATTGATCACCTAGCAGTCTTATCTGGTTCACCACTGCCATGATTCGATTTGAATATTTCTTTACCATCTCAAATTTTTTCATCTTGAGGTTTTTAAAATCTCGTCTGAGATTTATCATTTGTTCCTGCTTTGTCTTTTGTGATCCCTAAAACTCCTCATTGAGCTTATCTCAAGCTTGTTTGAGAGTTTCACAAGCTATTATTCTTGTGAAAATCACGTCTGAAACACCATTTGGTAGGCAAAACATCGCCTTTTGACACATTCCTCACTGTGCTGTTTGATTTGAGCAAGAGTGAGATTCCGTCTCAACACTGGTTGTTCTAGTTCAGCATTTACAATCTTCCAAAAATCAAAGGCTTGAAGATAGGTTTTCATTTTTACTACCTAGATGTGGTAGTTTTCACATGTAAAACTAGATGTATAAAGTTTGTTGAAGACATTTTTATGAAAAACAATCCTCAAAGATAAATGGCTCTCGATACCAATTCTTGGATTTTTGATGAATGAAAGGTTGAAATAGAAGCAAAAAAGATGAAAAATTGAAAAGTTAATTTTTGGTGAACTATTTCATTAAAAACTATTACATAGTTTACATGAAAAATCATGCTTAAATAAGCTAAAAATAGTAACAAAATATTACAACTTGGCTTAATTCAGTGACTAGATTCATATAACTTTCTTTTTCATTTGTTGATTTCTATCTAATCGCCTGTCAAAATGTTTAATCAAAACTTATCACCATTTCAGTGCAAGTTGGCAAGTTGGCAAGTTGGGAACTTGCAGAGTGAAGAGCTCGCAGGTGAGCTCTCATACTTGGTAAGCTTTCAGTCTTGGTGAGCTCACATCTTTTGGTGAGCTCGTAGTTCTTGGTGAGCTCGTAGTTTACAGTTAGCATGGATGGTCATTTTTCTTCTTTTTTAGCTCGACGCTTTCATCCATAATCCATAACAGTTCTGCCCAGCCATGATATTCTCAGTCGTTGACGGTAAATTTTTGGAGCTATTCACTACATGGTTTACTAATATCGGATCTTTTACAACCGTCGAGCAGTTCTCTCGATTATGATCGTACCGTCCTCATTGATAACAGATTGATGACAATCCCTCATATTCAACACAGTATGGGGTTCCATTAATGCCAACAAAAGCTATTAATGGCTTATTGAGATTAACAACAATGGAAAATCTTGCAAACTTGCCTCTCCTTCCTATTGTTGTATTATAGCCTACTTTAATCACCTTACCTAATGTTCGTGCAACGAATTTTAACAATTGTTTATTGTAAAACCTATATTGTAGCGCCGACATTCGTATCTACACTACAATTTTAGAGGGAAAATATTCTTTTGTTAAGAAATCCCGACTCCATGGTTGGACTATTTGATAGTGTACAAACACTACCTAAGGTCCTCAGTCAATGCTTTTATATAGTCCTGATTCATGGAGAACTTAACCAGGTAATACTTGTTATTGATATCAATTATCTGAAACAAACCAACTGGTATCCAAAGAGCTTGGATTCTATTGAGAATGGCTCTGTATTTTTGTCCAACATTTCTTGTATTCAGTCAAAAAGGAAGATTTCAAGGTATGGTCTGTCCATATAAACCCTAACATCTTCTTCCAAGAACTCCAACTCATCATTCTCCACGAAATTTCAAGAATATCCCACTATGTCTTTTACATTCGCAATGACTTTATCTTTAAACGAAGCCTTCTCTTGCCTTAAGTCTTCCCCTGCCAAATATGGGGAATTCATATTTGAATCTTTGTTTCTAACTTTTTTTTTCACACGTTCAATCCCCAAAGGAATCAACGACCCTAGTCTTTCCAAAGCCGGTGATGACACAGGGGTCACTTCCATTTCATTTCTAATTTAATTAAACAGGAATGTATTTCTTAATTGCCAAAATAATCATAATACATATCACTGGGTACACATCGTTAAATGTGATTAACCAAAATAGCATTCTACAATATGTACTTTTTAAGAGTGATTCTATTTTTATAATTGTTAATTTAATTACTAAATGATACCTTAGATCTTATACAACGTAATCTAAAATGAAAAGTTTAGGGAAAAAATAATATTGATAAAATCAACATACAAGGTAAATTACAATCCCAACTTGCTAAAATATTAGATAAATTATAATTAGAGGTGCTCATGGGTCGGCCAGGCCTATTTCGGGTAGGCCTAAACATGATATTAACACACTTTATATTTGTCCAAGCCTGACTCGATTCGAAATATGGGCCCAAAAGTTTGCTAAAACTTATCCATATTTGTAAACGGTAACTCAAGCCCATTTTAGGACCGTCCATATTATTTTTTAAAATTTTAAAAAATTGTATGTTTATAATATTTTTTAATTTAATATTTAATGATTTTATATTTTTTAATTTATTAATATTTTATATATAGTCATCTTAAGATTTTTTAATGTTTACATTATAGTATTTTTATATATTACTATTAATTTAATTTTTATGTGTTATAAATAACATAATATATAAATATAACAAAATATAAAACATTACATACTTAGAAAAAATGGTTGAGCCAAGCTGGCCTTGCACCTGAAATGTTTAAGCTTATTTTTTAGGCCTAATATTTTTACTCAAATCCTCCAAAATTTCAATTGGATTTGGTGCCCTAAGTGTAGTATATTCGTGTAATACCCCCTACTCGTACTCATTGCTGGAATAGGGTGCGAGGCATTACCGGAGTTTACGAATTAAATTTTTTTTTTAAGAAAACTCAATATAATCCTTTTTACAGATATCTAACCTTCCCTGCAATATTAAATCGAGACCATTCCACATCAACCAATCCAATTCAACATATTTTCAAGATAGATTCATGCATTTTTATAAGATAACCTCATCACATACCAAAACCAAGATTTGTTAGCCATACCATTGGCTAACCTTATATTCATTTCACAAAATCATTTACTTTATCTGCTTATACATGCCATTGATTCCCAAAATAAAGTTTCTTTATATACCGAAATCCTGAGGTTGATAGTGTGATGTGTCTCCGACTAAATCCGACCTCCGAGCTCTTAACACTACTAAATAGGGGAAAAGGAAATAGGATAAGCACTTTGTGCTTAGTAAGCTCATGTAACAAGAATTATACTTACCTAATACATTCAATACAATGCAATAAACATTCATATATCCATTCCATGCAATATTACCCTAACATGCACAAACTCAATATTCAAGTCAGTACAATAACTTCCATGTATCAATATATTATATATATACCATGATTGATGAGCTCATCAATACCATGATTTCCATTCCCTTGTTATTTTTTTAAAATTTATCTCGTTGAATTACTCAGAATTTCGATGGATTTTTCAGAGGTACACTTTTAGTGTACAAATCCGGGTCCGTCAATTCATATTCATGTGCGCACATGTCCATTTCAGAGAGCACACTCCAGTGAACCTCATCCTTACAGCGAGATTACCAGTCCAGGCTAAATCCCTTGTGCTAAATCCATTTTACACATATTCTTCGGGAGGGCTATATCAGGATGGGATCACCCATTCGGGCTAGATCCTTTTTACCGTCAATTCCTTTTCAGAGATCTATCGAATTTTCCTTTCATTCAATCGGGATTTCTTCCCCTTTTATCAAATATGTCAATGTTTCATCAATTTTCATATAATGAACATTCAAATCATATTCATATCAAAAACATACATTTCAAGCATTTGAGAATATAATTCAAGTTACACGAACTTACCTTGATGCTCGTTTGTATATAAAAATCTACTAATCCCGAACTTTTTCCTTTCCTTGATCTAGCTTTGTATTTGAATCTTCTGGATCTAAATAAATAAATTTAATTATCAATTTAATACATTTCATGTTCGTATGCAACATTCTCTATAATTTCATTATTATTTATAGTTCATTCAAAGCTGTCTACTTGAGCCATAGTCACTAAATTATTTTTATCTTAAGCTACAGAACTCCAAATTAGGATCCGATAATTTTCCTGAAACTAGACTTATATATCTTCTTACCATAAAAATTTTAGAATTTTTGGTTTAGCCAAAAAGTACAGTTTATTCTTTAAAATCACCCCTGTTCTGCTGTCTAACAGTTTTGACGCTTCTTCACTAAAAATTAATTATCTCTTCATAAAAGATTCGGGTGATGTTCTTGTTTATTTCTATTGAAAATAGACTCATTATTCTAAAAAATTAAATTTAGGCCCCTAATTATTTTTGTTCAATTTTTTATGATTTTTCAAATTCAGAACAGGGGAAATCAAATTCATTCTGACCTTGTCTCACAAAATTTATTATATCTCATGATTTACAGATCCATCGCTTACACCGTTTCTTCTATGAGAAACTAGACTCAATAAGCTTTAATTTCATATTTTGTTGATCTTCTAATTCGATTCCTACAATTTATGGTGATTTTTTAAATTTAGTCTACTGCTAATGTCCAATATTGTTTTGGTGCAAGCTGCTTATTAACATTTTTCCCTTAAGCTTTTAATAAATAACAATTTCGTCCCTACTGAATTAGCCTCTCAATTGAGCTGATTTTTCTCAATTAACACTTTATTCTATCACCTTAAACTAGTTTATGATGCGTCGTTGAAAGCACCAAAAATATCCTATTCCCTGTAAAATAACGAAAAAGAAATAGTAAAGGGGAAGTAGGGTCGAATCCTCAGGGACCGGATTATACGAATGCTTGTTTCTCGAAATCCTGGGCAGAATCGCCCAAGAAAACCTGCATTCTTGGAAAAAATAAAAAAACAGAATTTAAAGTTTACTGAAATTATGATTACGAAAATAATAAAAATAATAAGGACAGTTTTAAGAGAAAAGAAATTCTTATGGGAAAGTTCCAACCTCCGGTTGTCTCATTCCGCCTTGGGCTCAATCCTTGGCTTTTGGATGATCCTTCTCGACTCAAATAAGCCAGTTATAAAGGAAGAGGACGCCTACAACCACTAGCTCCAAAGATTAGACTTACGATTTTTAGGGAACCTGACTCTAGCCAGTAATCTATGCTAGATCAATGCTTCTCAATGGCGAATCCCACGCCATTTTGTCTCTTTGGCTCGCCAACCTCTGACGCAGTAAGTTAACGAACCGACTATGCAATCCTTCCAAAACATACAAAGCGGCCGCCTTTGCATATGCTGAAAAGTTCACTTCTTAAGGATCATGGACGGAAGCGTTAGCCCGTAGTGCGGAGAAACGATGAATACTTGGCTAGAATGCTAAGTACGGATTCTAAGCCTCAAGAACCCTTTTTGGGAAATATTGACAACTTTTGGCTAGAAGGGTTTTAGTGGCTCATGATAATGGTGGGAAAGTAAATAAAATTATGGAAAAAGAAATTTTATTGAAAGAAAAAAATATGGAAAGAACAAAAAACTAGACTTTCAGGGGGAGAGTGTTTACAGAAAAAGATGAACACAAATAGAGTTACTTTACCCCCTATTTATAGTGCTAGAGAGATAGTCTAATTTAACTTAAATTCTAAAAAGATAAATACATTTAATTAAAGATAATTAAAGATAATTAAAATTAAATCCTAAAATTAAATAATCCTAATATTTATCTTAATATTAATTATCCTAATATAAATAAAATAAAATAAAATAGTCTTCCAAAATAAAATCTCTTCTATTTGCTTTTAAGTCCTTGTGCCTTCCATGTTCGCACTTTTGACACCATATTTGTCCCACGTTGCATATTGGCCCATTTAATCTCCATATTGACGCTTTTTCCCTTGAATTTACTTTTCGCCTCCAATTTAGTCCCTAAAAGATAAAAAGACATAAATAGCTCAAATTAGTAGGCTCAAGCTCAAAATAAACACATGATTAATATATAAAAACACGTCATTTTAGAGTATTATCAAATTCCCCCTACTTAGCCCATGCTTGCCCTCAAGTATGGTTCCTATCCACTGTGAAAGTTAGATTCTGCCATAAAAGAAATACCACTCCAAAGTTTTATAAGAATTAGTTAAAAATGCAATGAAAAATAAAGAGAACCCTAAGCTTGCTTTAGGTAAAATAGAAAAAGTTTTCCAATTAATACATACAGAAATTAAAATCGATTTGAATTATTTCATGGAAATTAGGTGAATTACTAAACCTACCAAGACACCCTCTTTGTTTCTTCCTTAGTCCCAAACTTTATTTATTTACATATATTTTCTCTTTTTTTTTTTCTTTTTATTTTATTTTATTGTGTGTATGTATGTATGTATGTTGAACCTTTTGACGCGAAGAGTGATGACAGCCAAGCACCAAACCCCGGTTACTCAGCCCAACATACTTTTTATTTTTTATTTTTCCTAGGAACATGTCGAACCTTTTGACGCGAAAAGTGATGACAACCCAAGCACCAAACCCCGGTTACTTAGCCCAACACATTCTTAAGAATTAATTTCGGTTAGCGGAGATTTAACTATCACGTCACACAACCTTTTGACGCGAAGTAGAATGACAACCCAAGCACCCTACCCCGGTTACTCAGTCAGTCACGTTCTAAGCTGTACTCATAACCACGGAAAAAATTATTAACAATGAAATTAAAATTTTGAGAACTTCGGGAAAAACAATTTAAGTGTCAAGAACAAGTTTCAATAATCACCTAATAGCCATGAACATAAATTAAGCATGCAATCATTTTAAGTGTTCACTTTATATTAAACTTGATCAATTTTACGAAAAGCAAGATAGAGTTAACTCCATTAATCACAATTATTTTTAGCCTAATAAAAATAAAACAGTGGAGATGGCATCAACTATGGCAAAAATCATAACGAACTCAGTAGACAAGAATCATGCTTGTGGGGCAAACAGTAGGCAATTCCTAGTCAAAATCTTGGGCATGAAAAGAGGCAGGCTATGCTTTTTTTAAAAAAATAAAATATAAACAGTAGCAACAATGGAAACAGCATGCATGTTTAACGGCAAGAATAATTGGGAATACCTCCCCCCTACTTAAAGCACATTATCCTCGATGTGGAATGAAATAAATAAATAGATGGAAAAAGTTAAGAGGAACTCCCCATGTAATTATTGTCATTTGCGCATTAAGGTAATGAGTTCTTCCTATTGTTGCTTCGGTTTACCTAGATAAAAGAAGAGAATTTTATCAACATCCAAAAAATAAAAAAAATAAATAAATAAAATAAAAATAAAAAAGATTGGGTTGCCTCCCAATAAGCGCTTGTTTAACATCGCTAGCTTGACGCCTCAACTAGTATTGGGGCTGTTCCAGCTGAATTCTTTCATTCGTATGGGTTTGGAAATTCTCCTTTTTTATCACATCCACCATATTTGGGTTTAATCATCCTTGCGCCTCTTTCCTTGGTTTCATTTTTTCCTCCAAGGGATTGATCCCTTTTAAGTCGGCAATGGTATCATCATTCTCCAAAAATGTGAATTTGAAACGCTCGAAAAGTGGTTTTAATTTCGGATCTAGTGCCTGCACAACAGAAGGTAGAAGTTTAGTATCCATAGGAGCCAATAATTTATTAACAGATTCAAAATCATCAAACATCATTTTAGATTTATCTCCATAAGATGACTCAAAAGTTTTTTCTACTGAAGTGTCAATTATGTCAACACGGTTTACATCCAAGACTTCACTTGGGTGACTAATAGTGCCATAAACATTAAACTTCACGATCTCCCCGTCAAACTCTATCGTGAGGGTTCCGCTTCATACGTCAATCTTAGTATTTGCAGTACTAAGGAAAGGACGCCCCAGCAAGATGTTTGAAGACCCAGGAACATTATCCTCCTCCATTTTTATCACATAGAAATCTGCAGGGAAGATAAGCCCATTGACTTTGACTAATACGTCCTCGATGACTCCTTCGAGATGCAAAATGGACCTGTCTGCCAACTGAATGGTAACACCTGTCTTTGTCAAAAAACCTGCGTTAAGTGATTCATAAATAGAAAAAGGCATGACATTTATAGAGGCCCCTAAATCACACATGGCCTTTTTGATCCCCAAATGGCCTATTTTGCATGGTATAGCGAACATACCCCTATCTTTACATTTTACCGACATTTTCCGTTGTAGTACTGCTGAAACATTTGCACCAATACTTACCTTTTCATTACCTGTTAATTTTCGTTTGTTGGTGCAAAGCTCTTTGAGGAACTTGGCATACCGTGGAATCTGTCTGATGGCATCCAACAATGGTAAATTGATCTCGACATTCCTGAATGTTTCGAGGATCTCCTTGTCTTCCTTACTTTTTCGACACTGATTTAATCGTCCTGGGAATGGAGGTTGGATTTTCGGTAGTGGGGGTTTCACTCGAATTTGTTCATCGTTTTCAGGTTTTTCCTAGGCGATTTCTTGGCCAAGATTCCTTTTAGGAATTGGTTCCAGTACCTTTCCACTTTGCAACGTAACTGCATTTGCGTGTTGCCTTGGGTTTGGTTCTGTTTGTGATGGTAGCTTTCCTTGAGAACTTAATTTATCAATTGATGTGGTCAATTCTCTTATAGATGCCTCCGTTTTTTGTTGAAAATCAAGCATATTAGCTGTTAGTTTATTGACCAAAGTTTCTAGAGAATTACCTGAATCTTGTGGCTACTGTGGAACTCGGGTCTGGTATGGTTGGTTATATCGTGGGTTGGCCCCATAACTTAAGTTAGGGTGATCTCTTCATCCCGGGTTGTAGGTATTTGCGTAAGGGTCGTATCACCTTTGTGGTGGCCCAGGAAAATTTCCTACAGCATCTAAATGGGCCATAGTATCATCATTCAAATTGGGACATGCATCAGTTGTATGTTCAGGGGTAGTACATATTCCACATACTCGGGCTGGTTTGGCTTTTTCTGCAACAAGAGAGCTTATAATATTAGTAAGTCTATCAATTTTATCTTCTAAGGTTGAATTACTTAGTTGGTGAACCCTTCTAGGGGGTTCAGGATTGGCTCGAAATTGCTGAGAATTTGCAGCCATTGTGGAGATTAAGTCTCTTGCTTGTTGCAACGCTCCTCCACTTGCAGCATCTACCATATTCATCTCTATGGGTTTCAGGCCTTCATAAAAGCACTGGAGCAAAGACTGTTCCGTTATACCGTGTTGTGGGCAACTTGCGCACAACTTTTTAAATTGCTCCCAATAGTCATACAGAGTCTCTGCGTCTTTTTGCCTTATGCCCACGATTTCTCTTCTTAACTCGGCTGCACGCGACACTGGAAAAAACCTGTTGAGAAATAAATGAGACAGATCAGCCCAAGTCGTTACAGATCCTGGAGGTAAATAAAATAACCATTCCCCAGCAAATCTGCTAAGGAAAAAGGGAAAGCGCGCAATTTAATATGATCCTCAGTTACCCCCTGAAGTTTCATACTCAAACAAACCATATGGAATTCTTTTAAATGCTTATGGGGATTTTCGTTCTATAACCCCCGAAAGTTTGGCAGCAACTGGATCAAGCCTGACTTTAATTCAAAATCAGTATCCATAGTAAGATACGCGATGCATAGTGGCGATTGTTCTGTCAGCGCTTCGGCCAGTTGCCGAATTGTTTGAGCCATAGGTTGAGGTGCTAAATTAGGGTTTTCGTCAACCCTAACGTTAGGCACTTCTTCTGGGGAATCGACTTCGACTTTTTCGCCTTCAAAAATTTGAGTAGGGTTTTCGTTAACTCTAGACTCTGTTTCGTCATCGATTCTGATTTTTGGCGGTGGATTACTTTGAGTCCCAACGACCGCTAACTACTTTTTCTTTAGCTTTGTTTCCTTACAATTAGCTCTCGCAGCCTTTTCAATCTCCGAATCAAACGCAAGAGTTCCCTGATCAGATTTGGTCATAAGAAACAAAAAAACAAGATTAGTATGTTACCGATCCCCGGCAGCGGCCCCAAAATTTGATGCGTCGTTGAAAGCACCAAAATATCCTATTCCCTGTAAAATAACGAAAAAGAAATAGTAAAGGGGAAGTAGGGTCGAATCCTCAGGGACCGGATTATACGAATGCTTGTTTCTCGAAATCCTGGGCAGAATCATGCCCAAGAAAACCTGCGTTCCTGGAAAAAAATAAAAAAAATAGAATTTAAGAATTGATTTTGGAAGCGAAAATAAAATAAAAACAGAATTTAAAGTTTACTGAAATTATGATTACGAAAATAATAAAAATAATAAAGAGAGTTTTAAGAGAAAATAAATTCTTATGGGAAAGTTCCAGCCTCCGGTTGTCTCATTCCGCCTTGGGCTCAATCCTTGGCTTTTGGATGGTTCTTCTTGACTCAAGTAAGCCAGTTATAGTGGAAGAGGACGCCTACGACCACCAGCTCCAAAGATTACACTTACGATTTTTAGGGAACCTGACTCTAGCCAGTAATCTATGCTAGATCAACGCTTCTCAATGGCGAATCCCACGCCATTTTGTCTCTTTAGCTCGCCAACCTCTGACGCAGTAAGTTAACGAATCGACTGTGCAATCCTTCCAAAACATACAAAGCGGCCGCATTTGCATATGCTAAAAAGTTCACTTCTTAAGGGTCATGGACGGAAGCGTCAGCCCGTAGTGCGGAGAAACGATGAATACTTGGCGAGAAGGCTAAGTATGGATTCTAAGCCTCAAGAACTCTTTTTGGGAAATATTGACAACTTTTGGCTAGAAGGGTTTTAGTGGCTCATGATAATGGTGGGAAAGTAAATAAAATTATGGAAAAAGAAATTTTATTGAAAGAAAAAAATATAGAAAGAACAAAAGACTATACTTTCAAGAGGAGAGTGTTTACAGAAAAAAATGAACACAAATAGAGTCACTTCACCCCCATTTATAGTGCTAGGGAGATAGTCTAATTTAACTTAAATTCTAAAACGATAAATACATTTAATTAAAGATAATTAAAGATAATTAAAATTAAATCCTAAAATTAAATAATCTTAATATTTATCTTAATATTAATTATCCTAATATAAATAAAATAAAATAAAATAGAGTCTTCCAAAATAAAATCTCTTCTATTTGCTTTTAAGTCCTTGTGCCTTCCATGCTCGTACTTTTGACACCATATTTGTCCCACGTTGCATATTGGTCCATTTAATCTCCAAATTGACGCTTTTTCCCTTGAATTTACTTTCCGCCTCCAATTTAGTCCCTAAAAGATAAAAAGACATAAATAGCTCAAATTAGTAGGCTCAAGCTCAAAATAGACACATGATTAATATATAAAAACACGTCATTTTAGAGTATTATCAAGTTTACAACCTTTAGGAATCAGAATTTCAGCAATAGACTTTAATTCCAAACATTTTCACAATTAGGTCCTAAAAATAAATCTTTATTGAAATTACCTAATAAAATCATCTCATAAACAAATTAAAGCTTCAATTTCATTCTATTTTATCATAGACTTACAGAACTCAACCATGGTGACTTTCAATTTCACCCATGAAATCAAAAACTAATGAATTTAATAGTAGGACCTAGTTGTAAAAGTCTTAGAAACACAAAAATTACAAGAAAAAGGTAAGGATTAACTCACTTGGTGCAAAAATTATGGAATACCAGCTTAGAGAACCCTCCTATGGTGTTTTTAGCTGCTGGAATTGAAGAGAAATGAAGAGAAATCTAAATATTTCCTATTTAGTCCTAGCTTTTTTTAGTTATTTATGCAATATTCCAATTTTGCCCTTAAATCATCAATTTTCCTGCTGTTTTCATGCCTTGCCGTCCAGCCCAAATAAATTTTGGGTCTAATTTCCTTTTAAATCCTTTCTCATTAGACACTTAAGCTATTTAATCATTCTAGCAACTTTTACATTTTTTACAATTTAATCCTTTTCATTTAATTAACTATCCAAACATTAAAATTTCCTAACAAAATTTTAATACCACATTACTAACATTTCATTAATATTTATAAAATTATTTTTGACTCAGTTTTACGAGATAGAGGTCTCGATACCTTATTTTTACCCAATTTCTTCAATAATTTCTTTTTCTAACTAACCACTAAATCGATAAAATTTTTCTATCAATATTTTCATACGATTTTCCTATCATATCAATTTTCATGTAAAAATATTGAAATAAATTTCTCTTTAAATCGAATTTGTGATTATAAAATCACTGTTCCGATAACCTTGAATTTAGGCCATTACAATTCGTTTGTATACTTGTAATTTTTTTCGAAAAAAATTGATTTAATAAAATTATTCACGAATTACATTAATATCATATGTATATTGTCTTTAATGGTTTTTACATGAAAAACAAAATGGAAGAAAATATTTGCTCACTAGTTGTCTATATTTAACTAATACTAAGCGGTATTACATGGTTGGGTTGTAATACAGAAAAACAACTTATATTTGTAGACGAACTTAAACATGTTCTTAATCTAAGCAGAAATGAGTAAACTGATTGAAAGACTAATATGTCATCTATCAAGTTCAATTGGATAGATGTTTTGTCTTGAGCATTAAAGCAGATGAATCCTTAAAGATAGAGAAATAAATGTGACTGGCAGTACATCGGATATGACCCAAGTATAATAGATCTTAAATCCATTTATGAATTTATTCACTTATGACGTTCATAATATAACATATCTTAATCCTAAATTAGCCTGAATGGAAACGTTGCTTTACACATTGTAGCTATTAGAAACAAACAATTTTCTCTTAAATTTAATATTTTTGTACAAAACACTTTTCTAGGTTTGCCATATTCATCTTTTCAATATCCACCTTTCTATTATATGAATGAGGTTGTACCTTAAACAATGTACATTCCAATAAATAATAAAGAAATAATGTAATTTTAATAATTAAAATAAAATATATTATTCTTTTTACAAAGAAGTTGATAAATTATTGTGTAATGTAATAAACTTTTAAAATTTGGTCAAGCTAGCATGATTTAATCATATCCTATTTTCTGAGAAGGAAGGGACCCCTTTTCCTATACACATTCAGAATTGTTTACATTTGTGGATATTCTTTAATGAAGTTTAGTTATATTACAATATCTAAACCATAGACATA